>CM065723.1:7013677-7018677 GCA_033310375.1 Conus canariensis | reverse complement strand
CAGGTTGTGTTGCCCTTGAATCTCGCATACATATTATTTGCCTTTCATGGAGACTCAAACCTACGACCTCCCACACCCTGCAGCCTGTGACACTAGCGTTGGCCGGCTTATCTGCTTTATCTTCTTTTCTTTCTTTTCTTTCTTTCTTTCTTTTCCTTTGTCTTGTCTTCTACCTCAGTGGCATTGCACCCGCTCCACTCATTCCGGCTCCCCATCCACAGCCACACCCTGGCTGGTCCCGCAGCAGCCCCAAAGCCGGCAACCCACTGGAAGCAGTCAATGGTAAGTCGTCATGAAGCAACCCCCCAGAGGAGACACTGCACTGCTGCCGAGTCACTTCGGTGGTGTGCAGTGTTGCCTGTTCTGATCCAACGTACGCAGGACACCACCAACCACCTGTTGATCCACAGTGATTGCTTGGTCCAGCGTGAGTGAGCTCTCCCCCCGGAAGACGCCCCCATTTCCATCCAACGAAAAGTCTATGGATTGACCGATATCAGTGACCCCAGCAGAACCTCCCCAAAGGCCTTAAACGTGTTGAGGAAATTACAACTGAGGTCATCACGAGACCAGGGCATGACAGGCCACAGAATGTAGCATTTTTCGGTGCTGATCGGTGAGGATGAGAATGAAGATGAGGCTAGGAATATCTTCTGGTCTGAGACTGCATGACGGGGTAGTGACCTACACTTATTTCTATATCTCACAGCCCAGGAAGATCAAAACATCTGCAGTGTTGGTCAAGAAATATGAGCAACAGTCTTAGAGAGGTATCCATTAACTGGATGAAACTCGACTGTGTGATCCCAGTCTTCCCGGTTGAGCTCCGGGTAGGAAACTAGTCGGGGGCAGAAAAATCCCATGAATAAATGGCTCTGATGGAAATCGAACCCACGACCTCTAAGTTGGGGCTCCGCGACGCTAACCACTTCGCCACGGCGGCTGGTATCCGCTAATTCTTTGTTCGTAAAGGACATTGTCTTCTTCGATAAGATCTCTGAACGTGGTTTGACGCTGCTGAACAATCTCAACGTTTTCCTTCTTTGTCGGTCAGAGTGCGTTCTTGCTACAGGGAAACAGTAAACACTAGAGCCTAGTCACAGTGAAACGTGCACTAATAATTGTCTACCAATTTCCCATCCCACCTGCACATATGTTAAAAACACACACATACACACACACGCGCGCGCACGCGCGCGCGCGCACAAACAGAGAGAGAGAGAGAGAGAGACAGCGTATCTACATTTAGATGACTTGAATCCTGTTCATGGACATAAAAGTAGGGTAATACACCGTGATGCGAACAATGTTTGGACAACAGGAGAACCAAACAACATAGAACTAATGCACTTTGTGAGAAAATGGATCTTTGTGAGAAAATGGATCTGTTAGGCACCTGAGTTATGAAGAAGGTTGAAAGTTTAAATCGCAGCAGGTTAAATGTCTGTCTCAACATGGAAATCAATAAATTCAGGTTTTCTATGGGCATTGTTCTGTTCATTGCTAGTGACGACTTAAAAGGAAAGCAAATGCTCAACCTTTATAACATGCACACGGCAACTTGAGACTCAGGAAATTATTCAATTAGTTGTTCTCCAACCTCCTGTTGACAACACACACACACACACACACACACACACACGCGCGCGCGCGCGCGCGCGTTTACAGACACATTGACAGACAGACACAAACAGACAGACAGACAGAGACGATAGACAGATAGATAGACAGAGCGAGAGATAGAGAGAGAGAGAGAGATAGAGAGAGAGAGAGAGAGAGAGAGAGAGAGAGAGAGAGACGAAGGAACGAATAAACGAACGAAGAAACGAACTTTATTTACTGGGAGTAATGAAATAAGCTCAACTGCTTTTTTTTTGGTTTGTTTGTTTGTTTGTTTGTTTTTTTTATTTTTTTACATCCAGCCCTCTAAGGTTTAGTCAGAAGACAAGAAAGCAAAACCTTTTACACCGTAAGCCTGTAGACCAGAACAAATACACTGTTTATGTACACAAGCAGGTAAAGAGATAGCCAGAAAGAGGGAGTTTGCAGGACAGGGTGGCGGGGGAGGGAGGGGGGAGGAGGAGGAGGTTGAGAGCAACATGTGAAGGAAGGGGGGACTGGGGTAGAGAGAAAAGATGGGGCAGGGAAAATAAGACAATTGAACATGTCATTTACATAGCTATGTGATCACTGAGACAATTGAACATGCCATTTACACAGCTATGTGATCACTGAGACAATTGAACATGTCATTTACACAGCTATGTGATCACTGAGACAATTGAACATGCCATTTACACAGCCATGTGATCACTGAGACAATTGAACATGTCATTTACACAGCTATGTGATCACTGAGACAATTGAACATGTCATTTACACAGCTATGTGATCACTGAGACAATTGAACATGTCATTTACACAGCTATGTGATCACTGAGACAATTGAACATGTCATTTACACAGCTATGTGATCACTGAGACAATTGAACATGTCATTTACACAGCTATGTGATCACTGAGACAATTGAACATGCCATTTACACAGCCATGTGATCACTGAGACAATTGAACATGTCATTTACACAGCTATGTGATCACTGAGACAATTGAACATGCCATTTACACAGCTATGTGATCACTGAGACAATTGAACATGTCATTTACACAGCTATGTGATCACTGAAACAATTGAACATGTCATTTACACAGCTATGTGATCACTGAGACAATTGAACATGTCATTTACACAGCTATGTGATCATTGCATCTTGAGATAAAGCAGATTCAGATTAGACAGATTCATTAAAAGGGAAAATGGAAACTAGACGAATTATTCGATTTTTTTAAAAAAGATTTTCTGGGACATGATTCTATAGCCAACCTCTGTCCTAAGGACGGGTTGATTTGCATGGAATTCATTATTCATGGGAAAAGGAGGTTTGTTTCATGTGAATGTCGGTGAACAATGCAAATAAATTATATTCATTGAAAAGGGGGGAACCATTGCCATGTCGTCTTTTGGGCATGATGTGTCTTTTATAATACAACAGTTTGGATTTGAGACGAAGAATTTCTACCCGTTTATAATAAGATCACGCCAGTTTAGGCATGTCAATTACTGCTTTGACAGCTCTTCTATAATCTATTTAAGAGTCCAAGCAAATTATTGCCAGCTATAATCCAGTTTGTGGTGGCGTAGCCAATATTAGTTTGAACAGGAGAGTGAAAAATTATTTTCTGGCGCGATGATTTAGAATACCTCCTGAGCTGTTGTACCATTGTGGCAAATTTCTAAATGGTTCGACCAAGACATGATTATTATTGTCGATTGTTATGCCTAAGAACTTATAATAGAAAACCTCTTCGATGTTTTCGTTGGCAATATAAAGGTTTGGTGTTCACAATTGCAGGGGAACAGATGCCTACAGTAAAAGATGAACCTGTGAAAAGTTTGGGGCGGTGGTACGCGGGAACTCTGTCTGACAGGAGCCGAGGCGTGGCGATCATGAGGCAGGCTGAAGATGGGCTGAAAGCGATTGACCAGACAAAACTGCCAGGAAAGCATAAGATATGGTGTCTACAGTTTGCCCTCTACCCGCGACTGGCATGGCCGCTGACAATGTACGAAGTCGCCTTGTCGAGAGTTGAGATGATTGAGAGAACTTGCAATACCTACATCAGGAAGTGGCTTGGGCTACCTCGCACAATCAACACATCAGCCCTGTACAGGCAGAAAGGCGCGCTGCAGCTACCCCTCACATCCATCGTGGAGATCTACAAGGCAGGAAAGGTCAGGACAGTGATGATGCTGAGGGAGTCGAGGGACCAAGAGATCAGTGGCAAGCCACCGGATGTCAAAACAGCAAGAAAGTGGAAGGCAGAGGATGCAACCGACGAGATCATCTCTTCATTGGAACATGGCGACATTGTCGGGCCAGTACAGGCTGACAGGGCGGGGCTTGGCAACGGTGACTTCAGACCTTTCAGGAAAATGTCTCAGCGGGACAGAAGAGCAGCTGCAACAGGGCAGGTACGAAAGATTGAGGCTGAAAAGCGAGAAGTTCATCTCATCCAGTGTGCCCAGCAAGGACAGGTGACCGGGTGGGAAGAGCATGTAGTTGAAAGAAAGATTGGATGGAGTGAGATCTGGAAGTGGAACACATCGAGACTCAGCTTCCTTCTCCGGTCCACCTATGACGTTCTGCCTTCGCCAGTGAACCTAGTCAGATGGAAGGTCCAGGAAGATGACAAGTGTAGGTGCGGCAAACGAGGAACCATGAAGCACATCCTCTCAAACTGCCACCTGGCTCTGAACAGATACACCTGGAGACACAACGAAGTGCTCAAAGTGTTCACCAAGATGGCGAAGGAGCAGGCGGAAGAGGGAAAATACGCTCCTAGGCCACAGAAACACGGACTGGGCATGATCGAATTTGTGCCGCAAGGAGGCAAGGTTCCTGAGAGAAAGAAGGCGAGTGAAGCCACAGGTCAGAGCGGTGGTCAATGGGAGGTAGCAGCAGACCTAGAGGGCTGCAAGAGATTCTTCCCCATCCCAACAACGAAGAAGCCAGACCTGGTGATATGGAGTGAGGAAGAGAAAGAGGTACACCTGGTGGAACTCACTGTGCCTCACGAAGACAATATCAGCGAGGCACACGAGCGGAAAGAAAATCGCTATGAGACTCTTGTTGAAGAATGCAAGGAGGCGGGATGGAAAGCAACCCATTTCCCAGTTGAAGTCGGCTGCAGAGGTTTCATCGCGACTAGCGTCAGAAAGTGGATGAGAGTGGCTGGACTTGGTCCGAAGAAAGGGAATGCCATGTCAAAAGCCCTACAGGAGACTGTTGAGAAAGCAAGTCATTGGATCTGGCTGAAGAGAGAGGACACAAGCTGGTGCGAGTCCTGACGGTTGACAGAAAAGGCATACAGTCAAACTGGCAAGGAGACCTCACATCGGTGAGGGGGCTCGGTGCGTCATTACAGCTGTCGAGAGGAAG
>CM065723.1:6991177-7003677 GCA_033310375.1 Conus canariensis | reverse complement strand
AGCGTACGCACACAGACATCACACAGACAGAAGTTAACAGGTTCAAGTTGAAGCTTTTTTTTTACAATTGTGCAATCCATCTTTCCTGTCTGCGTACAAATCACGGTCTCCTAAGGTCAAAGCAATGGGGATAAAACCCTTCAGAAGAATCCTGGGAGTTTTATATTGAGCGTCTTACAAATGGCAACATCCGCAGAAACATCACGCAGCATATGAGCGTCTTGGAAAACATATTGATGAGAATGAGAAAAAACAAGATGCAAATATATAAACGTACTCCCAGTAAGTAGTAGTACAACAAAAAGAAAATATAAATATATATAAATCAGTCACAATAGAGCTTTCTCCCCTTTTGGTGATAGAAATTTTGTATGTAAGAGAAAAGAAGAAAAAAAGCTGCTCTCCCCGGTGTGGAAACGAACGTGGGTCTCCCGCGTGACAGGTGGGGACACTATCCACTATACAACCGAAGGCTTACGACATTTGTTTACACTTAAGTTTATAAACCGTTATTGCTTACACTGTACATCACAAACTTATCATTTATAGCCGTTATTAACGGCTGTTCTGGTAAAAAATAAAACGCCGGGCATCATCCGTGACCCATCATGAGCATGTTTACAAATTGTCAGTAAGATCGTTCCCGCAGTTTTGTATGGAGCGAATGGAACACATTTTGACCACGGACGGACACACACACACACACACACACACACACACACACACACACACACACACACACACACACACACACACACACACACACGGCATTTCTTCGTTCCCATTGCAAAGTACTCCCTGTTCTATAAGAACTGGGAGTACAAAAACTGAAGTGGTATGGATATGAAGAATATGCTCCATGGACCAGCGCAGGGGAAGGGGGGACAGGCACACAGACAGGGATGGACAGACAGCATTGCTGAGTAGATCTGTGTACTACCGTGCCAAAAATACCACCAAGGGAATGTATTAAATTGGATTTTTGAAGATGAATCTCTTATCTAAAACATGACAAGATAATCTCCCTTTAAAAGTGAAAAAATTCTTTTGCCTGTCAAATGTGAAGATTAGATTCGTTCCAAAAAAAATAGTGTCAGTTTGCGTGTTAATTTGGCATCTGCGTGGAATATTAAGGTATTATAATAATAATAATAATGATTTCTTATATAGCGCTTAATCAAACGAATTTCTCTAAGCGCTTTACAAAGTCATACTACATTCACCCTTCTCCTATACAATAATACACCTTACACCCAACTACAAATACTATTACTACAATAACTAACAAATCCTAATCCTACCAATGTGACATTCACTTATTCTTCAAATATCACTACAAAAACTTAATCCTATAACGTTCAATCATACAACAAATACATATAATAGAGAACATACACATACGCTACATTTGAAAAGGCCCAGACGGCTATGAGTTAGGTTGTACCCCCCCCCCCCCCCCTCTCCCCACAGCATTGACTAATTATGAGAAAATAGATGGGTTTTAAGTTTAGACTTGAAAGAAGAGATAGAATCTGAATGTCTGAGACAGTCTGGCAGTCTGTTCCACGTCGCTGGAGCTTGAAAAGAGAAAGATCTTTCACCAGTAGTAGTCCTGAAGCGAGTCATTCGCAGAAGGCGGTCGTCAGCACAGGAGCGTAGTTGTCGAGAGGGGGTGTAGATTTTAAGGAGATCTGATTGAATTAAATTTGATCATTCACAGAGTGAAGAGAAATGTTTGAAGACGAGCCAGCATTAACGTTTCCCGCGCAAAGTGAGTTTGGCGTATGACACCAGGAAGAAACTCAACTCTCGCACTTACCCTCAACCTTCAGAGGGGGGAGATAATTTGTCTTTGTGGATACTGTGAAACATGATTCTCTCTCTCTCTCTCTCTCTCTCTCTCTCTCTCTCTCTCTCTCTCTCTCATGGCCACAAGGACCAGAGAAGATGGTGTTGGGATGGGGGTTGAGAGGAGGAAGGGGTATATATAATACAAAAGCAGAGGATGCCGACTGCACGACTTGAGGACACCCGTGGAACAAGATGGATCAGTTTTGCTTTGCGTGGTCATCTCGCGGAGAACGCCATCGCGTGGCTGCTGTCCCGGTGTTTCCGGTATGCAAATGAATGCAGATGAGCTCGTGCTCGCCATTGTCGGGGGAGCTCTGGATCGATAATAATCTCCCCTGCTCAGTACTTGGAGGGGGGTCGCTGTTTGCGCTTTTACATGAAATTGCCTTATGTCTTTCATCCTCCCCGTCTCGGTATCCTGCCCCTTTACCCATCCTTCACCGCACACACACACACACACATTCTCCCCCCCCCCTTCTCTCTCTCTCTCTCTCTCTCTCTCTCTCTCTCTCTCTCTCTCTCTCTCTCTCTCTCTCCCCTCTCTCTCTCTCTCTCTCTCTCTCTCATTCCTGCTCTGATTCACTGGAATCCATGTACCGTTTCTTGTTGTTGCTGTTGATAACTGTTATGATTGTCGTCGTCGTCGCTGTTGTTGTTGTTGTTGTTGCTGTTGCTGCTTCTGCTGCTGCTGCTGTTGTCGGTCTTCTTTTTCTGAGGAGGAGGAGGAGGATGTGGAGGATGAGGAGAAGGAGGAGGGGGGGGGGGCGGGTGCACCAGCCCCTCAACTACCTTGTACATGAAGACTAAGCGGACTTGTGTTCGTGGTTCTTGCAGAGATGGGAGGTTGAGGTTTCCAAGCATGGCAGTTAATGCATCCTGGATTTCTGAAACAGTGTTCTTAGGCGATGAAACGGGTCTACCCCTTTTATGTACACGTTCTAGCTCGTCTATATCGGTTCCCACTGACTGCTCCCCCCTCCCCCCCTCCCTCCCCCTCACTGGCACCATATTCTGTCCTACACCCAACTACGGATAGACAGAACGTGCGATGATGTTTCTACGGGTAATATTTTACGTTACGCTGCACAAGCCACAACGTGGAACTTGCCCTCCTGGTGAAATCAGAGATATGCCACTTAAGGTCGTCACAGATCTGAACATAAAGATATGGGTCATTCTGTTCTCCGTGTAGAATACCAGCCCTCGGCTATAGAGGTGACTGATTTTCTTTCTGATACTTAACACAAAACAATTTTTTTTTTGTATGTATTTATTTGTTTTTCTTTTTATGTCACAAGTCCTGAAGACGGTCTGTGACCGAAACGTTGTCGATATTGTTCTGTTTCCTTTTTTCAAATCTTCTGAAAATCCTCAAAGACATTTATTATTCTTTTTTTTTTTTTTGCTTTGAATCTTATGCCCAGCTGTCTGACGAGCATTCCTGCTAACGAAGCCAAAAGGGAAGTACTGTTTTGTTCATTATTGATGTTAGTTCATGTTTGGTGAAGACTTTGTGTGGAAAATGTCACCTGTCTGTTTTGTGCAGTGCGTTAAACTGGCGTTCCTTTACATCTTGTTTTGTGTGTTTGTTTGTATTTTGAGTCATTTTCAGTAACGCAGCAGTCTGTTTTCAAGTGTTTTTTTCTTCAGTCATCTGTTAACAGTCTAACGTGCGAGTTCACTGCTAGGCAGAGGTCATGCATGTGACAAAAGAATAGTAATGTCCTCAGAACATGTCCTACAGCAATTTCTGATGACATCCCTCCTTCTAAGAGGATTCTAAGTCTACTGTTGGAAAGGAAACCAGTGAGCCATTTTGAAAGGACAACCCATGCCATACGTTCACAGACTTTTTTTTTATGAGAAACGCTGCTGAAACTCTTTCTAAATTTCAGCATCGCGATGTCCTCATGCTCCTTATGATTTTTTTTTCTGCCCCGTCTTTCATTGAAACCACGCTGCTTATATATGCATTGTGCGTGTGCGCGTGAGTGCGTGTGTGTGTGCATTCGTGCATGCGTGCGAGCGTGCGTAAGTGCGTGTGTGTGTGTGTGTGTGTGTGTGTGTGTGTGTGTGTGTGTGTGTCTGTCTGTCTGTCTGTTGTCTTGTCTATCTTCCTGTCTGTTGTCTGTGTCTGTGTCTGGTGTGACCGAATAATCTATGCTAGCAGAGTGTTGAAACAAGCGTAGATATAATCAGTCTCCAGGTCCCGGAAGTCCGTAGACACCGTATTGGAAATGAGATGACAGACAACAGACAGAAAGTCTCCACTTTAAGTCGTGGATTGTCCACAGCGAACATCACATTTTCCTCTTAGCTGGATGTTTCTTTTAGTAGTTTACGTTCCCCAAGAAAACGAACACACTTGCCGACAGTGGAACAGGATAGCTCCAACGAAACTTCTCTCTCTCTCTCTCTCTCTCTCCTCTCTCTCTCTCCTCCTCTCTCTCTTCTCTCTCTCTCCTCTCTCTCCAGACAGACAGACAGATAAAGTCGATAGATAGATTGAAAGCTACATAGAAAAGTACAGAGAGATAGATATATAGACCGAGATAAGACAGATAGATAGATAGATAGACAGACAGTAGACAGATAGATAGATAGATGATGGATAGATAGATAGATGAGGATAGATAGATAGATGGGTAGGTAGATAGATAGACAGACAGACGACAGATAATAGATAGATAGATAGATAGACAGACAGACAGATAGATAGATAGATAGATAGAACAGACAGACAGAAGACAGAAGATAGATAGATAGATGATAAAATAGATAGACAGACGTTAGATAGACATACATACACAACATACTACAACATACTTACTACATACATATAATAATCATGATACAAGAAAGATAAAGAAAATGAAAAAGTAGAGTGTTTTGTGATTGATATAGAACATAATTCCTTGCTCCATATGAAATGATGAAACAGAAAGAATGAATGAATGAATGAATGAATGAATGAATGATGGAAAAAAAAATGCAATCATAGAAAGGATTGGAAGGAAGAAAGGAGCAAGAAAGAATCGGAAAATGTAAGAGGGAAGATAGAAAAAGAATGAAATAAAGGTAGATCGAGACAGAAAGAGAAAAAAAAAGAGCGTGAATGAAAGAAAGAAGGACAGAAAGAATTAAAAGAAAGAAAGGAAGGAAGGAAGAAAGAAAGAGAGAAAAAAGGAAGACAGACAATACAAGATACGACAGGAAACAAACCAGGTCAAAATGTAATAGGCAAAAAAAAAAAAAAAAAAAAAAAGAACCGAGAAAGCATACAATAGCTAAAAATATTCATTCAGAACCCTTATCTCTTTTATGTAATGTGTGCTATTATGCGCGTGAGTGCGCGAGAGTGTGCATTTACGAGAAGATGGAGGCCGGCACAGAAAGAAACACGAATAAGTTATTCATTCATGTTTCTCTTTGTGTCTGCATCCATCCTTTCCTTAAGCTACCCTCTGACGATTCGATACCAGTGCATCATCAGTGAAGATCTCATGGTGAGCTCACGCAGATTGTACGCATGTCTGATTGCTTAGTTTAAGTATGTAAAGTCTGTTCATCTGCTACGTGGAAGATTCTAGACTCTAAATGAATTTACTTCAGTACGTTAATGATAATCAATAGAATAAACCTAAACCTTCTTCTTCAACTTCTTCTTCTGCGTACGCAGGCTGATACTCCTGCGGACACCCTGTATAGGGAGTGGTGGAGTTTTGTGTGTATGACCGTTTTTCATCCCGTCATTAAGGCAGCCATACTCCAACTTCGGGGAAGGTGCATGCTATGTGTGACGTGTCATCCATACCAACGGCCAAACTGACCTTCTCTTCCGAAAGCTGGTGATGGGATTTTAGGTGTGTGCAAGATGTTATGCGTGCGTTCACACACGGAACCTCGGTTTATAGTCTCATTCGAAGGACTGTATGGGAAATGGAGTCAGACAAATGTTAACTCCGAGGGAAAAATCCCCTGTACCGAAACGGCCCGGCGGAGATTCGAACCCGCAACCCCAAGATTACGAGTCCGGTGCTCTGCCACTGAGCTGTTCCGGCCCCCAAAACCTAAAACAAAACACAACACAAACAGAAAAGGGAAGGTAAGAGAGAGAGAGAGAGAGAGAGAGAGAGAGAGAGAGAGAGAGAGAGAGAGAGAGAGAGAGAGAAGGGAGGAACTGGGATGATGTGGAGTGACGGATAATGAAATGGGGTTTGGGGTGATGGGAAAGAATGTGCAAAAAAAAAAAAAAAAAAAAAAAGAAAAAAAAAAAAAAAAAAGCGAATACGAGAACTATGTAAAAGGTGACTGACATGTTTGAAACAGAATACTGTTAGTTATTATAAAAAAAAAAATAAAATAAAAATAAATAAAAAAAAAAAAACGGCAGCCTATTTTCAACGACTTAACATGAAAAATAGTCTTGTTCATGTACAATGACGTGAAATGTATTCAACCATCTATTTTTTTATTACGTGTACAACGGTTCTGTTGTTTGTTGTTGTTTGCTTTTTTCTTCAATATTATGATATAATACATAATATGAGAATTCAAATACAGTCTGTGCACTAAACTTTTAGCATCCAACTAGGATCTCATACGTTTCATGAAATAGTTTATTGGTCAACGGCGCTGGTAGATATTTGATTTCATCCACGTGGGGGGAGGGGGAGGGACCGGGATCGGGTGAAGGGCGTGGAGGGGCCGACAGAAAGGAGGAAAGACTTGCCCAGTGTCCACCAATATTCAAACCAGCAAGGTCATTTATTACCTTTTTTTTTCACCACGGCTGATTTCCATGCCGATGATTTTTGTGAACATCAGGACAAACTTGGAACTGGTCATATTTTGGTCTGATAAGTGCAAGGCAAAAACGAGCCGTTAACACACTGTAAAAACTAATTTGAACAAAAACTGAGCCAACAATTTTCAATATGTAAATACACAAGGAGTTACACACACACACACACACACACACACACACACACACACACCAATATGTACATAATGACGGAGAAAGAGAGACAGAGATGAGAATCCGGTTCTTTTTAACACCCCTTGTTTATAAATGGCAGCTTCGATCTGTGCCGGGGTCAATAAGAATGAAACTCTGCAGTAGGGGCAATTTTCAATTCTACCGTTGCAAATGACAACTTCAATTTGCGCCGGGATGATCGCCACTCGCACAAAAAAAACAACCTTCAAGGGGAGCCAGCCCACATGGAAACAGTCATGCATATTTAAAGACGAAACTATTCACTCTGAGCTTTGTCGATTTGAGAGCGCCAGCAAAGTTTGGTCATGTCTGAAACCTCGCAGTGACATTTTCTTAATCCGAATTCCTAAAATCCAAAGTGCAAGAAACTGTTTCCGGTGTACAAAGAGTGTGCGTACTGGGAGCAGGGTGAAAGGTCAAAAGGTGAAAACAGTGAGTTCAAATGTGTCCTTTGTGTTGCACAATCCGATGATGCGGCCAGTATTATCTGCAATGCTCGAACAGCACTGTGTCGTCATTGTACATGCGTGGGCCATGTAACAATGGAAGATATAATGTATCCAGGAGTAGAAAGTCAAACAGATATGATTCTAATCTTTCGTGCCTTTCTGAATCTTTCAATACTCGGGTCTCAACATTTTCGGCATGTTTGATACAAGATACACATGGTATTCAGACAGTCATGTTGCTACGTGTACCATCTTCCTTAGGAAGCTCGCGGACGTAGCAAGTTTCAGGGCTTGATGGGTTGAGCAACACGGTTTGAAGTACTGGCCGAGCTTGTCCACTATGTTGACAGCGGATAGTTCGCAGATTAGAATAGTATTCTATTTGGGTGATCTTTCCCTTCCAATATTGCTTGCAATTGTCCAATCAAAATCGATTTTCCTGATCAGGAGTAGATTACCCATTCACCCATGTGAGACTTATATCCCTTCTGAAATGGCGATTGATTCACTTATGAATTCGACCATACTTTATTCAGCGTTCAAACATGCAGAAAATTGAAAAGACTGAATTGCATGCACAAAGTCGAAGTGTATGCGACTACCTAAATAGGCTTACATTATTGTCTTACTGTTAACGTCTGACCGCGGCCAAAGTTTTATTCTGTATTGATCTCGCAATGACTTCAAAGTTCTCTTCGTTTGAAATTTTGCTTTCGTGCAGAATGCGCGCCCATAAAGCAAGGTGAAGGCCAGGTATGGTAAGGTAAGTTGCTTATAGCCCAGCCGACCACAAAGGGCCATATCAGGGCTGTCACCACGTTAAAATCAACTCACAAGTCATTCATTCACACAATTCTTTAAAATACATCTTCTAAAAACCTATTCGAAATTGTTAAAAATCTTTCCACTGTATGCGTATGTCCCAATAGTGTCTTGCGACTGACTGGCTATTTCTGCGGAGAGCGGTTAAGTCGCAGCACTGTCTCAACTCGGTAAACATCTCCTATGTCTGTGGGCGGCTTTAGTGCATGTGTTGATACGCTGCCAGTCTACTGTCCACCATCAGTGAGTATGTCACGCACAGGGTTGCACCAATACCTGACAGCACCTGCATTGTTTTGACGCGGCTACAAGAAGATGAGCGTTCTCCTTTAGGGAGGTAAGCGTTTCATTCACCCTTTATAGAGCTGTCAGTGGATTTATTTCTTCTCATCAGGTTAATGAAGGGGCTAATCGTTTGCGAAACAGAAGAAAGACATTCTTCACAGATAACTCAAATTCTCTTCTTTTTTTTTAATCATTCGGTAGAAACCTGCAACATAGCAAAGAAGAGAGAGAGAGAGAGAGAGAGAGGAGAGAGAGGATTCAGATTCAGATTCAGATAATTAAATCATTTAAGGCCATAGCCCTATATGAATATGCAAGGGGCGATAACAATATTTCAAAAAATGTTATAAAGGCAGCAGTTTCACGAGTCCTTACAGTTACAAAATGCAGTCAATCAAGAAAGCAATAAGAGAGAGAGAGAGAGAGAGAGAGAGAGAGAGAGGAGAGAGAGAGAATTAAAAAGGCCACGTTGGGTTTTTTTTCCCACTTGAGAGGCAAATGTGTTCTTTATATTAAAAGATACGACGGCCATGACGGTCATGAAGTAAGCCCACGCGTGGCTATGTAGGGAGAGAGAGAGGAGAGGAGAGAGAGAGAGAGAGAAGAGAGAGAGTATAGAAAACAGGCCACGTTGGTTTTTTTCCCACTTGAGAGGCAAATGTGTTCTTTTATTAAAAACACGACGGCCATGACGTCATGACGTAAGCCCAAGGTGGCTATGAGATGTTGGATAAGAGCCGAAAAGAATACAGGACTTGTTGTCACACGGAGACAAGAGATGAAAAGAACAACCATCGAAAGGGGGATGTGCGAACATTAATCAATTGTTCTTTATATTAAAACCATACGACCACAATCACACAACACCCACACAGGTTATGCGAGTCCTTGTTTCGGTCAATCAATGGCGTCAAAAAAGTCTTCCATTTCTCAGGGAACTATTATGCTTCACTCTGGAGACAAGAACTGCAAAAGACCACACCACCATCGAGAAGGCTGAGCGGGATGTGGAAAGGCAATAACACTATGTCTTAGTCAGTTTGAAAACATAAAAGAAAGAAAGAAAAAAAAAAAAACAGAATGCTGAGTCCCCGGTTGTTTACGGTAACACAGTGGCGTCAAACCTGATGATAGTTGCTTTCCCTGTTTTCCCCGAGGGAAACATATTATGCTTGAGAAAAATGGATATGAACAATAATTCATTATCGCTGTTATCCTTTTGAATAATAGGTGTTTTCTTGAAGAATTTTCATCCTTCAGGAAAAAATAGCAGTTATAGGGAAAACAGTTGATGTCGCTGTTCTATCGAAGAATCACTACTATTTTCACTGTTTTCCCCATTCCTGTGTCTTGCTAACAGCGCAGTAATAACAGAAAATACTAGTGAGTTTACACAAACATGAATAACAAGGAAAATAATAAGCAACAAGTGATTTCTTTCTTACTTTTTTTGCCCTGTGGATGATCTATTTTCTTTTGTTTAGAAAAGGGCTATTATCATGGCGGCAGAAGGTAGAACACTTGTTGTCAGAAATTCCCCGAAGTTGGAATATGGCTGCCTTAATGGCGGGATAAAAAAAAACGGTCATACACACAAAACTCCACTCCCTTTGTTGGGTAGATGGGATTAATCCTTGCCTTTCAATACTTGGGGTGTCCGCAGGAGTATCAGCCTGCGTACGCAGAAGAAGAAGTCATAAAAAAAGACTCCGAAAACAGGAAGAAATAGTCGTGGTCCATAGGAATAACAGCTATAGAACTGACTTTCCTATGACTGCTGTTTTCCTACAGGACATTGACTTGCTTTCCCCAATAAAACAATGGCTATAAGCTTTGATGTTGGTGTATTCCCCGACGTTTTAACAGACGGACAGCCCGTTGAATGAGCAAACAATTAGGGACGATGTGAAGGCTATCAGGGCAGACGTAGGAGACACGTGTCTCTATCCTGGTTGACAGACGCTGGGTTTCTGGTACTATGAAATAAAGCATAGAACACAGCCCTGTCATATTGTGCCAGACCCAGCATGGAAATCAGTGGTATCAGCTTCATCATCCTCATCCGCACTGATCAGCGTGGAAAAGTGTCAGATTCTGTGCCCCTTCCTGCCCTGCTTTCAGGGCAATCTCTCGTCAAGGTTTTTTTTTTTTTCCGCTGCGTTCATGCCCTTTGGTCAGCTAGCAATAAAGTCGATGCTATTAGCAACCTCATGGGTACTGTTGTTAATTGGACGTGGTTGCACTCTCCGGAAGAGGGCGTTCACTCACGTTGGCTCTGTAACTACCCAATTATTGTTGTCAACAGGGGGGGGGGGGGGGGGGGGGGGGGGCTTGTTAATTGGTGTCCAACATATGTTAGATTACAGCCAGCACCACCGAACACCAGCAAAGAACGACAGTGTCTCTTCCGGTGGGCGACCTTAAATGAGTTAGTTGATGAGAGTTAATTCCCCTGGGTGGCACTGCTGGGCCTGCACAGGGCGAGTTGGGTGTGGCTGTGTATAGGAGGGCCGGTGTGACACGCCAGAATCACACAAGAACAACTCATCGCTCATTTACCTTCAAACAAGATTTCTCTCCCTTGTGTTTTCTTCCATTAAAGAGTCAACGTTAATTTGATTACAAAACCCCTCTATGTTCCCTTCAAGCCAAATCTACCCACCAGTTGACACGTTTAGTGTTTAAACGAATCCGACATTGATATGGACAAAGAGAAGGTCTCTTCCAGAGGAAACTTTTCTCGTGGGGCTTCGAATGGGGGAACTTATGTTCAAAACCTAAAATATCACTTCACTTGGCAAGGTAGCATTAACAGGAATCACACTGGAATTAGCAGCGTAGGAATAATGTTTCAATGTAGAATCATAGAAAAAGAAGAAGAAGAAGAAGAAGAGAAAAAGAAGAAAAAGAAGAAGAAGAGAGGGAGGGAGAGGAGAGAAGAAAGAAGAAGAAGAAGAAGAAAGAAGAAGAAGAAGAAGAGAGGAGGAGGAGGAGAGACAGAAGACAGACAGAGAGTACTTTGAATAAAGAAAAACCCTAAACTAGCTTGTCCAGGACGGGGGAAATCGTGATGGTTTTGCTTAAGTGCACTAAGCTGATGTATTATTAGTCAGGCTTAACACACCAAGGTTCTCTTTGCACTCATACACGCATATGCAACTCATGCACCCATCAACCATTCATCTCTCTCTGGGAATGGGATGTCACGCATTCGGTTCTCTCCTAACACGACTGAGAACAAGAAATACAATTTCTATGCTACTTATAATCAAACATGAAAAATCCAATCACACAAAATGGAATAATCAAAACATAAAAGATCAATACTCCTAATCCCGGGTTATAATAAAATGGCTTCTTACCTGGCCAGGTTTCCACACACACAACCGCACTTTCACACCACACCACAGTTCTTAAACAAGTCTCTTCAAGTTTTCTTCAGCACTGGATGATGGTGACGCCCTTGGTTGACTGGCTTCAGGTTTCAGGACTGGGTCTTCGTGGTCGTCTCTGGGAGCTCGACGTAGTTTATTTCTTCGTCTCTTCACCATCGGTTTACTCTTCCTCTTACCACCTTCAAACCTCTCTTCACCACCTCTGGGCTTCAAACTCAGTCTTTTCTCTTCCAGCTTGTCTTTTACCCTAAGACCTTGCTGTCACTTCTGTCTCCCAGACCACGTTTCTCTCGACCCTACTCTGTCCTGCTCACTCTCCTCTCTCTCTCCTCTCCTTCTCTCTCTCTCTCTCTCTTCTCTCTCTCTCTCTCTCTCTCTCTCTCTCTCTCTCTCTCTCTCTCTTTGTGGTGGTCTTCTCCTCTCTCGTCACTTTGTTCTCCCTCAGTTTATATAGGGATGGACACAAAGGATTTCCCTTCAGGCCATGCCTTTGTCCCTGCTGCTTCTTCACCATCTTGTTCACAAGTACACTGAATTCTCCTTTCGCTACATTCTTCCACACATCAGCATTTACACACATCCCTACCTAATTGATTAGCAAACAACCCCTTGGCACCAGATGGACATCGAAATTTCCCGCCGACTCCGAGGCCACTTTAACACAGTAATTATCCTAAGAGAGCGACACAACAACGTCCA
>CM065723.1:6981177-6986177 GCA_033310375.1 Conus canariensis | reverse complement strand
AGGGTTTTAGACGAACGCCTTCTTTTGTTTTAATGAAATATAAGCATGTCTAGCGAATACTGTGCATCTCATAAGCATTTATCATAAGGAATACTGCAAGGAATGGAATAACATACTGAACCCTTCAGAAATGTCTCAACATATGGGACAATCGGAGAAAATTGCTTTCGTATTCAACCGTTGACTCGCAGAACGGGCAATGTTTCATTTGATTAGCATTACATCGAGAAACGACAACTCCAAAGCAATGCGAGTTAGCGTCATGAATTCTTTTTCTCTCTCAACAACTTTAAATAGTCTGTAAGTGTCATATCTGTCACAATGGTCTGTAGGCGTCATGTCTGTCACAATGGTCTGTAAGTGTCATGTGTGTCACAATGGTCTTTGAGTGTCATGTCTGTCACAATGGTCTGTAGGTGTCATGTCTGTCACAATGGTCTGTAGGTGTCATGTCTGTCACAATGGTCTGTGAGTGTCATGTGTGTCACAATGGTCTGTAAGTGTCATGTCTGTCACAATGGTCTGTAGGTGTCATGTGTGTCACAATGGTCTGTAAGTGTCATGTGTGTCACAATGGTCTGTAAGTGTCATGTGTGTCACAATGGTCTGTAGGTGTTATGTCTGTCACAATGGTCTGTAAGTGTCATGTCTGTCACAATGGTCTGTAAGTGTCATGTGTGTCACAATGGTCTGTAGGTGTTATGTCTGTCACAATGGTCTGTAAGTGTCATGTGTGTCACAATGGTCTGTAGGTGTTATGTGTGTCACAATGGTCTGTAGGTGTTATGTCTGTCACAATGGTCTGTAGGCGTCATGTCTGTCACAATGGTCTGTGAGTGTCATGTGTGTCACAATGGTCTGTGAGTGTCATGTGTGTCACAATGGTCTGTAAGTGTCATGTGTGTCACAATGGTCTTTGAGTGTCATGTGTGTCACAATGGTCTGTAGGTGTTATGTCTGTCACAATGGTCTGTAGGCGTCATGTCTGTCACAATGGTCTGTAAGTGTCATGTGTGTCACAATGGTCTGTAAGAGTCATGTCTGTCACAATGGTCTGTCACAATGGTCTGTAGGTGTCATGTCTGTCAGAATGGTCTGTAGGTGTCATGTCTGTCACAATCTTTGTGGGTTCCGGACCATTCTGGGATGCAGAAATTAAGGAGTCACTCTCTTGACAAATTTAAAAACGTTTTGACATTCCCAACTCCTAGCTGCAACCAAACAATGTTAAATCCTGTTTCACATAAAATTTGCCTAACTTTTAATACACAACGTTCCTTTTCAGACTTGTCATAGTCACGCAGCATCTCATAGTCATTGAATAAAAATCTTCTTTTGTCAATGTGTGACAATTTGAACCAATATCTTACAACATAATTATTCTTTATTCATGTAAAGACGATATCTTCCTACATCACCGTAGATCATTTTGTTTGAATACTTGATAAGTGCACCCCTCAAATCTGTTTCATGCTAGGTATGAACTTTGTCTATGTAATCTGATTGACTTAAGTTCCAGCTTTCAAATGAACAAAGCTGTATTTTAGCATAAAAGAATGGAGAATGTGTAAGTATGCATTTCTTTATATTTTGGAGACCCTCGTTTAACTGCACGCCTGCTGTCTTCCCGTGTGTTGCCAGATGTTCTTTACTTTTCTTCATACTGAGTACAGTTGTAAAGTTAAATCCCCCAGAACATCGATTGCCTGCAACATCCAGTTTCTTGACATAAAAAAACATTGTTCCCGTCTTCCCAAATGACTTCCTCTTCTAAAGAACATAAATTTTGATTTGTCAGTTTTCGCATGCAGCTTCATATCGCTACAACACTAAGTAACACATTTAATTGATTCTGTAATCCATTCACAGTTGTCGGCAATAAAGCCATATTATCTACAAAAAGCAAGCCGAACAGTTTCATGATACTGAAAGCATTTGAATACAATATTTTTACCAAAAAAAATAGGCTCAAAATGCACCCTTGGCCTACGCCAACAGGACTGCCAAACAGAATTTGAGGATTCAAAGTTCGCAAGAACATATGAGAGTATGAACTGAAACGTTGATTTTAAAGAGGCTGGAGAAGTTTGCTTTTACACCATCATTTTTCAAACATTTAGGAAGTTAGAATCGAAGGCTTTCTTAAAATCAACATATATTTTCTTCCTTGTTTCGTGTACGTTTCTGGGCAATTGCAATCAAATTAAGTGCCTTGTCAAGTGTTGAATATTCTGAACGGAATTCTGCCCGATTCTCAGAAACCATACGACGATTTTCTTGCTAAATGTAAGACAGTCATACTGAATACAAGATTATATCTTATATCATCTCAGAATGATGTGTAACATTTAGGAACAAAACTTAATGATGAGACTTCCCTGTAATTATCTTAATTTTCGAGATCCCCTTTTTGAGTACTGGAACAATGACTGCCCAGGACCAGTCTTTTTGGATATCTGGTTTCAAAGTGAGGCGAAATTTGAAACAAAAAGAGGCCAAAGAGGCGGAAACGCGTCGTGTTTTGTCTTGTATTGTGTTTGTATCTATCGTTCGGCGAACAGTAAATCTTCTTTTTTTGAGTTTTTCTTTCAAATGTACCAGAAGTGAAAATAGCATTAAGTTGCCTACTTAAAAACTTCAACACATCATCACTAACGTTTTTCAACATTGTGGCTGACGCACCATTTATCTCACATAACTCGCCTAGTTTCGTGTCGTCAGCTAATTGCTTTATTTTCAATACATCGTTAACATTATTTTTTGGTGTCATCGGGATACCTATACATTGCATAACGAATGTCTTGCCGAGAAAAGTTTCAAAAGAAGTTCGGTTACACGAACTACAATGGAAAATAAACCATAATATCTATCCTACAAATATCATTCTTGAAAAAATGAAAGTAACAGACTCCAACAAATGCGATTACTGTAGTGATAAGATTGACTTCATTGAGCATTTCTTTTTTGAATGCCCAAATGTAAGTCTATTTTGGAAAAAAAGTTGAAGTACTTTTATGGCTTGAAATTGGAAAACCAGTAAAATTATTGGTTTTGGATGTCTTATTTGGTGTTTGTAAAAAGGAACTGAACCAAAAAGAGTCTGTATTAGTTAATCATATCATTTTGTTGGGCAAAATGTGTATAAGTATAGCGCGGAAAACAAAAGCACTGTCTTCGCTTCAAATCATTTTTGATCAACAACTAAATATGAGAAGAAAATACATATTCAGAAGCAACCATTCTAATGTAACTAACACCTAAATTCATTTAAAAGACGCCGTCTCTGTCCATCTGTCTGCCTGACGGCCGATCAGTCTGGCTGTCTGTCTCTCTTCCTTCCTCTGTCCCCTCTCTCTTTCTCTCTCTCCCTCTGTCTCTCGCTTTCTTTCTTCTCTCTCTCTCTCTCTCTCTCTCTCTCTCTCTCTCTCTCTCTCTCTCTCTCTCTCTCTCTCTCTGTGTAAAACAAAATGAAAAACCGAAAATGATTATATTTTTTGTTTAATATATGCTGTTTCCTTTGTATGTACAAAACATGATCAGAGTGAGTGTGCCAGTTCACCAACATTAGAACATCAACAAACCCAGACACTTTGTATCAAACGCCAAAATACTAAAATCTGCAACACTGTGTCCATTTGTAAGAGAACATACAGACTATGCATGGTGTGTAAGAGACTGTTGGAAAAAAAAAAAAAAAAAACACCTTAGTTGTGGAAATTTTTTTTTTTTTTTTTCTCCGCTTTTTGTTTTTTTGGCAGATGAAGAGGACAGTGTGAAGCACCAAAAAATGAAGAGGTGGATTTTGGCCTTAGGGGAAAAAAAAAAAATCACCGCCTTAGGTGCTCCATTGATCCGATAACTCATGCCACAAAAAAAAAAAAAAAAAAAAAAACTCGCCTAGTTTCTCGCTGTGCTTCTTCTTCAGTTGTATCTTTATTTAAAACGTGGTCAGCTCTTTGGTTAGACTGACCAGGTCTTGCCAATGGTCCTGAAAATCGCCCTTAACGGCTTTAAAGCAACTATCAAAACCTGATGTTTTCTAATCTTCTCCTGTCTTCCATTATCCATGCTTCTTACTTCTCTCCAGAGCTGTGCTTCTTCTTCTTCTCTTCTTCTTCTTCTTCTTGCGTACGCAGGCTGATACTCCTGCGGACACTCCCCATGTAAACAGGCAAATATTAATCCCATCTGTCCAACAAAGGGAGTGGAGTTTTGTGTGCATGACCGTTTTTTTTTATCCCGCCATTAAGGCAGCCATACTCCATCTTTGGGGAAGGTGCATGCTATGTGTAACGTGTCATCCATACCAACGGCCAAACTGGCCTTCTCTTCCGAAAGTTGGTGATGGGATTTCATGTGTGTGTGCAAGATGTTGTGCATGCGTTCACACACGGAACCTCGGTTTAGAGTCTCATTCGAAGGACTGTATGGGAAATGGAGTCAGAATCACGGCCCGGCGGAGATTCGAACCCGCAACCCTTGGACTACGAGTCCGGCGCTGTAACAACTGAGCTATTCCGGCCCCTAAGGAGCTTTGCTGAATTACCAGAGTTTCTAACTGTGCATCTGCTTTCTATATCCTTGTCGTTTAAGGAGAGAGAGAGAGAGAGAGAGAGAGAGAGAGAGAGAGAGAGAGAGAGAGAGAGAGAGAGAGAGAGAGAGAGAGAGAGAGAGAGAGAGAGAGAGAAGGGTAGACAGACAGACAGAGGGGAAAGAGAGAGAGTGGGGGGAAGTGTGAGAGAGAGACAGACAGACAGAGGGGGAGAGAGTGGGGAGAGAGAGAAAAAGAGAGAGAGAGAGAGTCAGACAGACGGACAGACACACAGACAGACGGACAGAAAGACAGACAGAGCTAGAGAGGATGGGAAATAGAGAACGTTTTGAGCCGAGCTGTGTCGATGTTCTTCAACATGTTTGAGCGATGTTTCTTACTTGTAGCGCCGCTGAAAGAGAGCTTCAGACAGATGGCCCAGTGCACGCTGGGCTTGTTTTTGTATTGA
>CM065723.1:6968677-6978677 GCA_033310375.1 Conus canariensis | reverse complement strand
AACGCGCGCCACACCACACACCCACACACACACACACACACACACACACACACACACACACACACACACACACAGCACACACACACAACGCGCGCGCATGCACACACGCACGCACACACACACACACACACACACACACACACACACACACACACACACACGCACACACACACACACACACACACAACGAGCGCGCAAAGCGCATGCACACACGCATGCACACACACGCACACAAAGACACAGTTATTATTCGCAGTTCTTTTATAATGCTTACCCCTCGTTAGATACCAATTAGCTCTAAGCTCTTTTCGATACACGCTTTCGTTTACACGACAGCCTGCCTGCCAGCCGACTGAAATAAGCACAAATCAGACGACAGCCTGCCTGCCAGCCGACTGAAATAAGCACAAATCAGACGACAGCCTGCCTGCCAGCCGACTGAAATAAGCACAAATCAGACGACAGCCTGCCTGCCAGCCGACTGAAATAAGCACAAATCAGACAACAGCCTGCCTGCCAGCCGACTGAAATAAGCACAAATCAGACGACAGCCTGCCTGCCAGCCGACTGAAATAAGCACAAATCAGACGACAAGCACTGCCGCAGCCGACTGAAATAAGCACAATCAACGACACCCTGCTGCCACCGACTGAATAAAGCACATATCAACGACAGCCTCTGCCACGACTGAAATAACACAAAATCAAACAGCCTGCATGCCACGACTGAAATAAGCACAATCAGACAAAATCCATTGATCTGGAAGATAAGAACTGTCCAGATCAGAATTTTAAAATAAATAAAAAACAAAAAGCAAAGCTAGGATGCGACTAATTAGTCATTTCACAGAAAGTTGTTGTCTGTGGAGTAGTTGTTTTGTGTGTGTGTGTGTGTGTGTGTGTGTGTGTGTGTGTGTGTGTGTGTGTGTGTGTGTGTGTGTGCGTGTGTGTGTGTGTGTGTGTGTGTGTGTGTGTGTGTGTGTGTGTGTGTGTGTGTGTGTGTGTGTGTGTGTGTTGTATGTAACATTTGTTTAAATTCACCAGTTTGCTTCGTATAATAAATCAAATAAGATTTATTTTACATCTTGTTTTGAGTGCTCATGTACTTCGCTTTCGCTTTCGTTTTCAGTAACGCTTCAGTCTGTTTCCTGTCAGTCTCGTTTTCATTTTTCATTTTCGTTTTTCATTTTCCGTGTTTTCATAGCTTAGTGGGTACCACTGTGTGGTGGGAGATTTCACTGTGTGTGACTGATGATGTGTATCTGTTACACTAAACAGAGCGAGTCAGTAAACCGTCCAACAAATCGACAGAAAGATGTAGAGAGAGGTAAATCAAAAAAAGTTAGGTCGGACAAATTGAAAAAAAAAAGAAAAGTGTGAAGCAGAAAATAAAAAAGAGAAAAAAGGAGAGAAAAAAACATAAAAAGAAACAAATATAGAAAGAAAAAAAAAAAACAACAACAATTAAACAAAAAGTTTGAATGCATAAAGAAACCAAATCTTACAGAAAGGATGAATGTATTGTTGCTGCTTTTTTATACAACAATATTTATAATGACTATAATGAATAACCCCTTCTCGCTGTGGACCCATGGTTGAGCAGAGATGATGGGGCGTATAATGGACTAGTCTGCACAAAGTGACGCAACATTGAAACTGACGCTACGAAAATACTGATGAATGAAAGCGTCATGAGAGGTATTAAAATCGTGTTAGATTTCAGCTGAAAATTGTAATGACAGCACAGCGTGAGTTCGAAGATCCTGACATTTGGTTGAACATCGATAAAGGAAATAACCACGTCCGTTTTTTTCTTTGCTTGTTTGTTTGTTTTTGTTTTGTTTTGTTTTGTTTGTTTGTTTGGTTGGTTGGGGTTTTTTTTTGGGGGGGGGGTTTGTTGTTGTTTTTTTCAGTTCACGTCTGGCGTCTTTCCGGTTGTCGCCCGTGATGGAATAATATGAATCAAAGTCTGAACTGGAAAACAATTTGCGAGGGTTTCAGTCTTAGCCGCTTCATAAGTTTTTATCCATTCTGAGACATCTTGTTTCTCGGCAAAATTCATGAACTGTCAAATCTGTAGCTTCTGATATGCAGCACTGAGAACAGACTATTGAATGTTTATGGTTGTCGTGTGCTATTTTAGTTTTTGAACTGAGCTAGTCAACAGATACTTCTGGCTACATTTCAATAATGTCATAATGTACATTTTTCCTTTGAAAGAAACGAGTAATCTTGTCGCGATGGGAGAGAAATGTTCATAGAATGCAGTGTTTGACTTTATGCTGTCGTTTGCTATGTTCTACGTTTTCAGATACAAATAGAACACCACTCGTCAAAATCAACCTTTCATACACGGCCTCAAAACAAAAAGAAATTGCTTTTGTGGGAAATAATAGTTTGCATATTGTGATAAAAAGTGTTGGAACACAACTCCATATTCTTTCGTCGATATTATAATGACATCATTCTTCCCGCCCCTTCCAGAGGCCAGCTTGGCCTAAGTGCCTGCTAAACATGGCATCCTTTTGAGATACATTGTACGTTTTAGTTTCCTTTTATTGATTCGTTTACTTATTTATTGTTTGTAAAGAGAAAACGAAGACGTGTGAGGATGGCAAGGAGGGAGGTACAAGATGAAGGGGGAGTGGGGAGGGGTATCCGTGATCGACAATTGCACATCGACTTTTTTTTAAAATACTTGTTGCTTCCTGTTTGTGAAAAAAAATTGTACATGAAAACATCCTGATGTTCGAAAGAAACCAACTCCACTTTCTCCTACCCAACCAGTAAAATCCCCAACGGATGTGCAGACACACGGACAGAGGACTCGAACCTTCGAACGAGAGAAGGGGCAAGAAACCAAACACCCTCAGCAGCAACAATAGCAACGACAACAACAACAGCAATATAGCAGTAACAGCAGCAGCAGCAGCAGCAGCAAGCAGCCGGCGCAAAACGCCTGTCAAAAGCGAGACAAGCAAGAACGAGCGCGCGGCAATCGACGGGTATGCGAACCAGGCGGGAAGCGAGAGCGACACAGAGAGAGAGTGTAATGGTGGGAGCGAGAGCTGCTCCCGAGACGAGAACGAGCGAGACCACCACCGCCACACCACCCACACTCCTACCTCCAACCCCCCCCCCAACCCCCCTGATTTCAGACCTTCCACCTCCCACCTCCTCCCGCCCCCTCCCTTCCTCCCTTCCTGCCCCTGACCCCCCCAGAACAGTTGGCCCAGTGAGCAGGGTTGTGTGGAGAGGTGTTGAGGGCCTTGTTAGTGCCTCCTTGTCCCGGGCTGGCGGACACCTCTGGGGCAGCAAGCTAGCAGCCTCTGGCACTCTCTTCAGGGCGCCATGGAGTACTCTCCGTGCTGACAACGACCAGCCAAGTTGTGAAAGCTTTTTTTTTTTTTACTACAGTTCCGGTATTGTTTAACGACTAGCGTGTGTGTGTGTGTGTGTGTGTGTGTGTGCGACTTTTCGGGAAGGCGTTTATGCCATTAATGAATTGTGGGTTTGTGATTTTTTTCCCCCAATGATGACCAAGGGTGTTCTTCTTCTCTCTCTCTCTCTCTCTCTCTCTCTCTCTCTCTCTCTCTCTCTCTCTCTCTCTCTCTTCTCTGTGTGTGTGTGTGTGTGTGTGTGTGTGTGTGTGTGTGTGTGTGTGTGTGTGTGTGTTTTGTTCAAACGTTGCATGAGTTTGGGCTCACAGAAATGGACGAAGCCTCGCTCTAATGTGACGGAGAAAAGTGTGATGCTGGTGGAATGTTTTACCTGAGGCTGCACTTTTTAACAGGAGGACTAAGCCGAGACTATCAGAGACACAGAGAGAGAGAGAGACAAACAAACAAACAAAAAAGTAGACAAGGAGTTTTGCTACGGTTTGATGACGTGTCCACGGATTAACCTATAAAGGAAAGCTCATTTCAGTTTTGACCAAGGAACTTGATTTGATTCTACTGGTGGTCAAGCAAATAAAAAAGGGGGAAAAAGCAAATAAAGAGAGTAGAAAGAAAGAAAAATACGGACGAAAATACTGGTGACTTACACGCTACGTTATTGAACGACTGGGTGCTTGAGTAAGACACAAAAAGAAAGAAGTATTGTTTGATTAGACTGTATTGATTGCTGGGGCAGCCAAGCGAAAAGTGCAATACGGCAATTATACGTTGTTGTTATTGTTTTGTTTTTTTTTCACGATGGAGCGCTTTGTTCTGGACAATGACATTCTTATTGGGCTTTTTGCACAAAGTGTTGTGTCTGCTGTGTGATTTCAATGGAACGTTTATGTTGGCGAAGCTACGCACAATCACGAACGGCATTGTGTGACAAGATTCTACCTTAAAATGATGAACCAGGATATACCGACCATGAAACACACGTAAGTAAGTAAGTTAAAAAAAAAGTCAGTTTGTGTTCTTTGGTCTCTGCATTTCGCCTACCAGGGTTTCCTTCCCTCAACTTATATGCATATACTACACTGCTGCTTTATTGTTTTCATGCCAGGACTTAGTTTATGTTTTAACTTCTTGCTGTGAAGTTTTTCGTGGTGCCAGAACTTTCGCTTACATACTTCAACAATACTTTAGGTTCTTTGCTTGTCAAGACACAAGTTTACATGCAACACTATTGTTTTAAGGTTCATTTTCTGACGAAAGTACATGTAAATACTTCATTTCTCGCAACAACAACAACAAACTTAGGTTTATATGATAAACCGTTTCTTTCTCAAAGAAATGAGAAAGGGAATTAGAAAGAAAATAATAGTTCACATTAATATACCACGTTATTGATTTTAGGTTCCTTTCTGGCCAAAACTCATGTTTGCACACGACACTGTTTTAGCTTCGTTTCTTGCCAAGTCATGTTTATATGCCAACTAGCGCTTCAAGATATTTCCCTGCCAAATCGACGTTTACATCCCTTACCGTTACTTTCTTCTTCTTCTTCTTCCTCTTCTTCTTCTTCTTCTGCGTACGCAGGCTGATACTCCTGCGGACACTCCCTATATAGACAGGCAAGGATTAATCCCATCTACCCTACAAAGGGAGTGGAGTTTCGTGTGTATGACCGTTTTTTATCCCGCCATTAAGGCAGCCATACTCCATCTTCGGAGAAGGTGCATGCTATGTGTAACGTGTCATACATACCGACGGCCAAACTGGCCTTCTCTTCCGAAAGTTGGTGATGGGATTTGACGTGTGTGCAAGATGTTATGCGTGCGTTCACACACGGAACCTCGGTTTATAGTCTCATTCCAAGGACAGTACGGGAAATGGAGTCAGAACCAATGTTAACTCCGAGGAAAAAAAATCCCCCTGTACCGAAACGGCTCGGCGGAGATTCGAACCCGCAACTCTTGGATTACGAGTCCGGCGCTCTACCAACTGAGCTATTCCGCGCCCCCCTCCCCCCCCCCCTTCCCCTCCCCCCATATACTTACATACTATACTGTTGCTTGTTACATACTACGCTGTTCTTTTAGGTTCTTTTCTTTCTCAAACATAAAATCCTTAGATGCTACACTGTCACTTCTGGTTCTTCTCCTTTCCAAACTTCTGTTTACATTCTACACTGTTGCTTCGTACAGACTACACCTTTGCTTGGTACAGACTACACTTTTGCTTGGTACAGACTACACTTTTGCTTGGTACAGACTACACTTTTGCTTCGAGGTTATTTTCTTTCCCCGAAACTTCTATTTGCATACATGCTTTCTACATACCATGCTGTTGATCACATGTTCTGTTGTTTCTCAACTTATGTTTGCATTCCAGCCTGTTGCTTGGTACATGCTACACTTTTGCTTTCAGGTTCTTTCTTTCCAAAACTTATGTTTACATTATACACTGTGGCTTATTTACATACTACACTGTCGCTTTAGCGTTGTTTTCTTTGCCAAACGTATGATTGCATACTACAACGTTGCTTTGTACATACTATACTGTTGCTTAATAAAGGAGTTTGTTTTTTCTTTCCCAAACTTATTTTTACATTCTACATCGTTTATTACATACTACACTTTTGCTTTGAGGTTCTTTTCTATGCCAAACTTATGTTTACATATTACACTGTTGCTTTTTACATACTACAACTGTTGTTAGTTCTTTTCTTTCCCAAACACATATTCACATATTACACTGTTGCTTTTTACATACTACACTGTTGTTAGTTCTTTTCTTTCCCAAACACATATTCACATATTACACTGTTGCTTTTTACATACTACACTGTTGTTAGTTCTTTTCTTTCCCAAACACATATTCACATATTACACTGTTGCTTTTTACATACTACACTGTTGTTAGTTCTTTTCTTTCCCAAACACATATTCACATATTACACTGTTGCTTTTTACATACTACACTGTTGTTAGTTCTTTTCTTTCCCAAACACATATTCACATATTACACTGTTGCTTTTTACTTACAATACGGTCACTTGGAGGTTCTGTTCTTTCCCAAACACATATTCACATACTACAGTGTGGCTTTATACTTACAATACAGTCACTTGGAGGTTCTGTTCTTTCCCAAACACAAGTCATATTTACATGCTACACTTTTGGTTCTTACATTCTACACTGTGATTTAAGTTCTTTTCTTTTCCAAAGTCATGTTTACACTCTAGCTGCTCCAAAGTTTTCTGTATCTTGTACAAACTTAAGGTTACATACGACACGGCTGCTTTGACGTTCTTTTCTTGCAGAACGTATGTTCACACACTATATTGTTGCTCAAGTGTCCCTTTCTCGCCAAAACTCATGATTACATACTGTATTATACTATATCATACTCTGCTCTGCTCTACTCTAATCTACTCTACAATTTTTTCTGTAAAAAAAATTATATTTTACACATTACGTTCTTGATTTGATGTTTCTTTTATCCAGAATTTTACATATGCGTCCTGAACTGTGTTTTGAGGAGCTATTTTACCAAAACATAGTTTTACACGCCACAGTTTTACTCCAAAGTTCTTTTCTTGTCAACGCTCATATTTACACATAACACTGTTGCTTTCATGTTCTTTTTCTAGACAAAACTTTAAGTTGACATACTGCACTGTTATTTTGAGTTTGTTTTCCTGCCAAAACTAGCATTTATGTAGTACAATGTTGATTTCAGGACTTTCTTTACCTTGTAAAAGCTTACGTTTAAATCCTATACTGTCGCTGTTAGGATTATTTACCTGCCAAAACTTGTCATGACTTACTACAGTTTTGCTTTGTATTTCTCTAGCTCCTGATACTTATGTTTGGAACCTTTATACATGGAGCAGCTTCGTCATATGATATACATTCTTTTTAGAATCTGTTGGTGCTGGTGTTTTGTTTGTTGTCATTGTTTCTGCTACTGTTGTTGTTGTTGTTGCTGTTGTTGCTCTTGTCGATGATAATGGTATTGGTGATGTTGATGCTTTGGTACGTTTTAAGGTTAGACGTAGTTATTGTGTAGTCTGGTTTACGGTAGAAAGAAACTCGTGGAGAGCGTGGCAGCAGAGAGTCCTCAGAAGAGAAGCCCCCTTCAAGCAAGTGTTTCGGCCCTTATCTCCTGACACTCTAGGGGGGTTGGGCCACACCCGGTTCATGTCTCCGGATGTCCCTCTGCTGCCCCTTTTTTTTCCCATCTTGGGACGAGCCATGGCTGGGATTCGAACCCATGACCCTCTGGACATGCTCATTTTCCACTTAATGACTCGCGCTTTAACCACTGAGCCACAGGGACACCTGATATTTGTAGGGAAATTAAGCCTTATGAAGTTCACTTTTGTTCCTCCTTGACCAGATCCAGCTTGAACACCTCTCTGCCGCTTCTGCCATTGCTTTCAGGGCTCTGGTTTTTTCCTTCCCTGCAACTGAGAGCTGTTTCATGAGGCTGTATGCAGACGTTCCTACAAACCCCCTAGCTCCAATTTCTGCAGTGAGGACTTTGACCTGATAGCCTTCTCTCCTCAGGCTGTTTGCCAGATCAGCATACTTTTCAGTCTTGTAGATTTGAGCTGCCTCCATTCTGTTCTCATATGGCACCGTGAGCTCGATCATGATCAGCTGCTTGGTTGACTTAGAGTGGACTACTATGTCTGGTCTCATGCCACTCTTGCTGATGATCTCTGGGTGACTCTTCCATTCTGGGAGGTCTGCAGTGCACTCCCAGTCATCTGCCCCGTCCAGCAGACTCTGCCTGCATGTTTCGAGTGGCACTGTTGTTCTTGGCCATGATTTGCTGCCTCCTGCCGTGAAGAATGTTGCGGGTGCTTTTGGAGTCCTGATTTTCCCTTTTGTGGTGTTGGTACTAGTCCAGACTACTTGTACAATTTCTTTGAGCACTTGGTTGTGCCTCCATGTGTACCTTCCTTGAGCCAGGGCTACTTTACATGAGCTTAGGACATGCTCCACTGTTTGTTTTTCATGGCAGAGGGGGCATGCAGGATCGTCTGTTTTCCCCCACTTCACCAGGTTTGCATTTGAGGGCAGAAGGTCATATGCAGATCTGAGAATGAAGCTGATCCTGAGAGGGGCCATGTGCCAAATGTCATTCCAAGTGAGACTTCTTTGGAGTGCATTCTCCCACGTTGTCCATTGCCCTTGCTGGCTCTGCTGGACTGCTTTTTGGAGTCTTTTTTGGTCTTCTTCTTTTCTCATCTCCTGAATCATCATGTCTCTTTTGGCTTTTCCTTTGGCCTTTGACCACCATTCAGTTTTGGTCACCCCCAGTCCCTGTCTGTTGGTCTGTGTGTGTCCTGTTATTTCTCTGATCTTGAGACTTTCTTTTGCAGAATCCATCGCCTCTTGAACTTTCCATTTTCTGCCTGTCTTCAGCTGGGGCTTGATTGCTTCTACCACCTTGTCTCCTGAGTCCTCCAGCATGCTTTGAAGTCTGATCTTCCCTGCTTTGTATTCCTCCAGGATGGATTTCAGGGTAGTTTCAGCTTTGCTTGGCGACAGTACAGCGCTATGTCAGTCAGACAGGGTGGGACACCAAGCCATTTCCTTGTGAACTTGTTGATTTTGGCTTCCATTGCCTCCACTATGCTGGTGCAGATGTCGTATATCATCAGAGGCCATAGCAGCTTTGGTATCAGCATGAACTGCAGACACCAGACCTTGTATTTGCCAGGGAGCCCACACTGGTCAATGGTCTCCAAGCCTTCCTCCGCCATCTGCTTGGTTTCTTTTGCTCTTTGTGTGTCTTTCAGCGTATCATCATACCATCTTCCAAGGCTCTTGACTGGTTCTTCTGTGACTGTTGGAATGGCCTGGTTGGCAACACTGAAGACCACAGATCCGGCCACTTTTCCTTTCCTCAGTGAGAGACTCCGTGATTTCTTTGGCTTGAACTTCATTCTGGATGAGGCAACTATGTCGTCCAGCCTCTCCAGCACATGACGTGTCTCGTCTTCTCTGGATGAAATCACTGTAGTGTCATCCATGAAGGCCTTGAGAGGAGGCATCTTGTATCCATCGCCAAGGTCTGTTTGTCTCGCGTTGTTTGTTGCTGCTTTCAAGATGAGTTCCATTGCCAGCACGAACAGTATTGGGGAAATTGCACAGCCCATTGCAATACCCACTTCCAAGTTGATCCAGTCTGTTGTGTACTCCTTGGTAGAGAACCGCATTGAGAAGCCATTGAAGTACTTCTTGAGCATGTCGCGGATGTTCTTTGGCACATGGTACATCTCAAGAGCCAACTGTATCATCTCATGGGGCACAGATCCATATGCGTTTGCCAGATCAAGCCACACTACGTCCAGGTCTCTCTTTTCTGTTTTTGCTTTTTGGATTGCGTCCCAGATCATTGTGGCGTGTTCTACACAGCCCGCCACGCCTGGGATGCCACCTTTCTGGACTGACACATCCAAGTACTTGTTTTCCATCAGATACTTGGTCAGCCTTGCTGCCATGACAGAGAAGAAGATTTTCCCTTCGACGTTCAGTAGTGATATTGGCCTGAACTGGCTAATGTCACTTGAGTTTTGCTCTTTGGGGATGTACACACCATCTG
>CM065723.1:6933677-6938677 GCA_033310375.1 Conus canariensis | reverse complement strand
CGTTGCCCTGGGCACCTCCAGACCCTCAGTCGGCCGTCGTTGTGGTGAAGGGTGAAGCGTGATTCATCACTGAACAGGACCTGGGACCATTGCTGACGTGTCCACCTCACGTGACTTGCGCAGAAGGCGCGGCGTGCTGCCCTATGGGCTGGAGTTAAGCGTGGCCGTACTGCTGGGCGACGAGAACGGAGATTAAACCCATGTAGGCGGTTCCCTATGGTCTGCTGGCTGATGTTGATGTTAGTAGCCACCCTGAACTGCCTTTGAATTATGCTGAAAGAGGCTGTTCTTGTCTGCAGGGCTTGTCGTTCAATGAGACGATCGTCACGTGGGGTTGTCTTCTTCGGTCGACCAGATCTGCGTCTTTCATGGACAATCCCAGTGGCTGTGAAGCGTTGAATCAGTCGGACAATGACCGAAATTGACACATGAAGTCGCCTGGCCACTTCTCGCTTGGCAACACCATCTTGGAACCATGCAACAGCTCGTCCCCTATTCAACTCGCTTAATTTTCGTCGTGGAGGCATTGTCAGATCAGGCCTACTACTGGTGGAATGTCTTCTTATATAGCCAAGCGAGCGACAGCATCTCACACATAAACAGCAGTGCTTGCACGTGCATAATGGTTTTTCCATCTGGCAAGTGCAATGTGTTCAGGCAGAACGGTCCAAAACAAGGTCATTTTTCGCAAGTTTCCGCTTTTCCGTTTGCGGCCCAGCTCAGTAGTAGAGAATCCCGTGCAATTTTCGCACTAACACAACATCGCCCACTTACAGCTGAACAAGAATTCATGACAATTTGGCTGGACTAAGAAATAAATAACAGTAGCGAACTGAGTTTATTACGCACCTGTTTTCACATACCGATCCTTAACTTTTTGTGCGTAGTATATATCTCTGGTGGTGAGGACGTCATGTTTTGTTTTTCAGTTTTGCTGTCGGGCAGTGTCTTCTCCTGTGGGCTGTATCATGATGATGGCTCCATGTTGATCGCTCACTAGGGGATGCCGGGGTTGCGGCTGCGATAAAGCGAGCCTGGGTGTGGCTGCATTATGGAGTGGATGAAAAGAGCGGGGTGGGGGTGGTAATGTCAATGAAGGATGGTGGTAGTGTAGGAAAGAGGGCAACACAGGCGCACAGAGTCGCACGTACAGACCGAAGCGTGCTTATTAGAAGATCCTGAACAGTGTTTATCGTCTTGTCCAATGGTCACTATGGTCCACTGATCAAGTCAAATGAAGTCATGTATGCAACAGCCCCGGCCCACAACGGACGCCGCATCAGAGCTATGCAAGTCATGCGATAAAATGAGAGCGTGGATTGCAAAGGTTTAGAGCTTGGTCTCCAACCGAGGGTAGGCATTGTATACGTACTCTAAATGAATGCATTAAAGAGAGAAAGAAAGAAGAAATAAGGACAGAAAGAAAGAAAGAAAGACAGACAGACAGAAAGAAAGAAAAACAAGAAAGAAAGAAAACAGACAGACAGACAGAAAAGACAGAAAGAAAAAAAGAAAGAGAGCAAGAAAGAAAGAATGAAAGAAAGAAAAGAGAGAAAGTACATAATCAAGTCCTGAAACTATACGACCACTCTGAAATAAAATTTAAAAAAAAAAAGGTACCACCAACCCCACAGTTCGGTAAAAGCAAATGAAAAACATTGGGCTTTTTTGATGGAAAATCATATAAAGTGGAACATCCTGGAGAAAGGTCTTATGGAATTAGCAGTACACTGCTTGTGCCAACTCCAGTCCATTGGTTACAAGACGTTCATAGTTCATACCAGCCAGAAAAAGAAAAAAAAAACATAAAAAGAAGGAAAAACACATAAAAAGAAGGAAAAACACATAAAAAGAAGGAAAAACATCAAAAAAGAATAGAAGGAAAAACACATAAAAGAAGGAAAAAACACATAAAAACAACAGAAGAGGGGGAAAAGGGAAACGAAAGACAGAAAGGGAGAGAAAAAAAATGAAAGAAACAAGTAACAGAAAGAAAAAAAAGAAAGAAAAAGGGAAAAAACGAAAAACACAAAAGACACAAGGAAAGGAAAGAACAAGAAAACAAGCGCGGAAAGGAAACAAACACAAAGACACAAAGGTCGAAAATCAGAAGAACGGAAGAAAGACAGAATGGAAAATACAAAAAACGGGAAAGAAATATAAAAAAAAGGAAACAGAAAGCAAAACGGAAAGAAAGAAAGAAAGACAGAAACAGAGACCAAAAGGAACAAACTCATCAAGAAAATGGAAAATATAAGGCAACAAGAGCGAAAAGGAAAGACAAAAAAAAAAAAAGGCAGAAAAACCGAGAATTACAGAAAAAAGAAAGACAAGTGTCAAGAAACACACAAGCAAAAGACAGAAGCGGTGGTGGATAGAGCGACAGAAGGAATGGAAGACAGCAATGATGGAATGAAAGAAAAAGAAACAACAGAAACCGAAAAAGACCAGAAAAGTAAGAGGATGATAATGAAGATACCGAGAAGGAAAGAGAGAGAGCGAGAGACAGAGAGAGAGAGAGAGAGAGAGAGAGAGAGAGAGAAGAGAGAGAAGAAGAGAGAGAGAGACAGAGAGACAGAGACAGAGAGACACAGAGAGAGAGAGAGAGAAGAGAGAGAGAGTGAGAGAGAGAGAGAAGAGAGAGAGAGAACGAGAGCGAGAGAAAGAGAGAGAGACAAAGAGAGAGAGAGAGAGAGACAGAGACAGAGAGTGAGAGAGAGGGGAGAGAGAGAGAGAGAGAGAGAGAGAGAGAGAGAGAGAGAGAGAGAGAGAGAGAGAGAGAGAGAGAGTAGAAGGAGAAATAGGCCAAGTCTGGAAATAGGCCAGGTCTAGAACGAAAGCCTCGTGCATCAATACCCTAGCAGGCCAATCAACCCTGGACCCCCGTCTTCTCCGTCTTTCATGGCCCAGTCTGGCACCAGCATCGTTTTGCAGCATCGTCCATACGCTGACAAAGCTGGCACTTTCGTTTACTCAAAGAGCTGTGCAACCGTTTTCTATGTCGACAGTGTGTGTGTGTGTGTGTGTGTGTGTGTGTGTGTGTGTGTGTGTGTGTGTGTGTGTGTGTGGTGTGTGGTGTTGTGTGTGTGTGTGTGTGTGTGTGTGTGGTGTGTGTGTGTGGTGGGGGGGGGGGCGTACGTGTGTGTGTGGTTGAGGTAGGGAAAGGTATTGATGAGGGGAAAGGGACACAAGCGCGCGCCCATGTGTGTGTGTGTGTGTGTGTGTGTGTGTGTGTGTGTGTGTTGTGTGTGTGCGCGTGCGTGCGTGCGTGCGTGCGTGCGTGCGTGCGCGCGCGCGCGCGCGCGCGCGCGTGTGTGTGTGTGTGTGTGTGTGTGTGTGTGTGTGTGTGTGTGTGTGTGTGTGTGTGATTTTCAGCACAGTTAAGATGTAATTTTGATTTTCAGTACGGTTAAGATGTAATTTGTTTTATTGTTATAATTTCTGATTTTATTATCTTACTTATAAATGTTAAATGTTTCCCTGTTAATTTTCCTTTATGATTTTTTTTTGTCATTCAGATGGAATTTGTATTATTTTCGTTTCTCATTAATTTATTAAAGTTTTTTTAAATGTCAGTACAACACTATGTTAATCTGACAGTAAATGGTTTCAGTCAGTCAGTCATGTGTGTGTGTGTGTGTGTGTGTGTGTGTGTGTGTGTGTGTGTGTGTGTGGTGTGTGTGTGTGTGCGTGCGTGCGTGCGTGCGCGTGCGTGCGTGCGTTCGTGCGTGTGGTGTGTGTGTGTGTGTGTGTGTGTGTGTGTTTCAAACTTAACCATATCAAGAATCTTAGACAGCAAGGGATTTTTCTATTTAAAAACAAAGAAAGTTCTTTTACGTCATGCCTGCGAAAGCCTTTCTACACAGTAGGAAGAATGACAGAAGAGATGGGTAATGACGTAAGTAGAACAAATCAGCAGAGTTCTGTTGCTGAATGGCGCCTATGTGGCCCATCATGCAATTGCATGGTCTGCTCGTAGACACACGGCTCGAAGAGGCTGTGCCGGTGCAGCACTCCATTTTTACTCACCCACCAAATGCATCCTACGGTACATTCTGTGCGCGTGAAAAGTACTCTTTGTCTACGCAGAAAATCTTTTCTGTGTACATGCGAAAAGCCTTGTGTGCGAAGTGTAATATCCTATTTACTGGCGCACTATAAACCACTCATACACGTCATAGGTGATTCTGGTAATGTTACGTCATCTGAATAGTCGTCATCTGGTTAACAATCATGACGTGGAACTTAAAAATCTAAAGTAAAACCTGGAGATGTGAATCAACAAACGATAATGAGTGTAATGTTGTGACGAACATAATGTAAGACTGAAAAGTTTTGTTTGTTTTTTTTAAATTAAAAAAAGAACTCTTCCTGAACTCTTGGGCCAAACTCTACAAGAGGAAAACGTACACTACACGAGCAGAGTTTAAGACTGAATGTTTATGCGTACATTGGCATTTTTGTCCATGGCTCAGTTTGCACGATCACGTTACGAAAAGCTTGGCTAAATCGTGCTTTTTGGCGTTCGAGAAAAAAAAGAAGACAGATGCAAAGCATATAAACGTACTCCCAGTTTATATCTATCTTGAATACGCGTGTAAAAAAAAAGTCACAATCAAACTTGTGTCAATAAAAAAAAAAAAAAAAAAAAAAATCGTCACACAGTCAAACATGCGTCATAATGTATTTCGTCACTGAGATAAGAAATCGGCGAAGAGATATTCCGTAAAGAAGCTGGTGTGAAAAAAAAAAAAAAAAAAACAACCATCGGGCATCATCCGTGACCCATAATGAACATACCTACAAATTTTCAGAAAGATCGGCCGAGAAGTTTTGTCTGGAGTGAGTGGAACACATTTTGACCACGGACAGACAGACAGACAGACAGACAGCATTTCTTCGTTCCTATTGTAAAGTACTCCCAGTTCTATAAGAACTGGGAGTACAAAAATACTTCGGATACAATATGAATTCATAAGGTACTTTAAGTACTTTAGCGG
>CM065723.1:6913677-6916177 GCA_033310375.1 Conus canariensis | reverse complement strand
TCGAATTCAACTTACAATGATTGATTCCATTGATTCTCATGCCGGCTGCTGTGTCCTGTGGAGTATTATTTTATAGATTTCCAGGCTCTGTGTGTTTTTATACGACTTCTGAAGAAAATGCATGTGTCGAAAATTCACCCCTCTATTTTTGTATTGTGTGTCCGTATGTGTCGAAAATTCACCCTCTGTTTTGTATGTGTGTCCGTATGTGTCGAAAATTCACCCCTCTGTTTTGTATTGTGTGTCCGTATGTGTGGAAAATTCACCCCTCTATTTTGTATTGTGTGTCCATATGTGTCAAAAATTCACCCCTCTATTTTGCATTGTGTCCGTATGTGTCGAAAATTCGCCCCTCTATTTTGTATTGTGTGTCCGTATGTGTCGAAAATTCACCCCTCTATTTTGCATTGTGTCCGTATGTGTCGAAAATTCACCCCTCTATTTTGTATTGTGTGTCCGTATGTGTCGAAAATTCACCCCTCTATTTTGTATTGTGTGTCCGTATGTGTCGAAAATTCACCCCTCTATTTTGTATTGTGCGTCCGTATGTGTCGATAATTCACCCCTCTATTTTGTATTGTGTGTCCGTATAAGCCTCACTTTGTGTTCTGTGTCGTGTGTGTATTTCATTCTGTTTCGTGTGTGTATTTCATTCTGTTTCGTGTTTGTATTTCTGTTTCTGCCAGCTGGTTTGTTGTGTGTTGTTTGTCCTTCGCAGGCGAAGATGACCACGACTTCAGCTATCATTGGGTGGTGGTGGTGTGTGTACGAAGATTGCTGATCAGGCTGATCCTCACATTGATTATTCTGCTGCAATGTGGACAGGGCAGACTTGGAGATGAGCCAGTCTGACAGATGATGCTTGCTCTGTTCTTGCGAAACTGACGTTTTTGCCCATGTGCCTCTACTCGTTTTATGAAGGCTGCGTTTTACGCTGGCATATCACGTTATACGACGTGACGTGGAGGCAATTATTGTGTGTAAGGAAACCATATAATAATGACAGCTACATCATTAGAAAAGATTTTCTGTCTGACCCTATAGCCGTTAGACTAGAAGACGACATTGATTATATTTGCAGTGAAGTTGAGATGGGTTTTCAACGGAGAAGCTGGACAGACTGTGTCATTGAAATCTTGTTCCCCTCCCCCCCCCCCATCTCTCTCTCTCTCTCTCTCTCTCTCTCTCTCTCTCTTTACCACACACACACACACACACACACACACACACACACTCACACACACACACACACACACACACACACACACACACACACACACACACACACACACACACCACACACACACACTTCGCCTTTAACTTACGAAAATCTCAGCTTATCCTACATTCGTATATGCCATCAATATTGTGTTGCTTCAGGGCCACCCAGCAGAAAATACCCCGCCCTGCTAGGAGCGGACTCCGGCGATACTTAACCCTAATTGTTCGCTTCTAGTTGTGTTGTTTGCAGACGGAATGACCGCTGGAAAAAAAAGACATAAACTAGTAGCAGAATCACTTAGACAAGATTGCTGAGGACCTGGGAGTGGGAGGTGGGGGGGGGGGCATGGGGAGGGGGGTGAAGGGGGATGGGGGAGGGGGGTTGAGGGGGTGAAGGGGAAGAAAAGTAACGTGTATTGGTTGATTACTATAGCCCAGCCGAGCGTAAGGGGCCTTCCGGGGCTGTCACCATGTTTGGTGGAGGTGGGGGGGGGGGAGGGGGGGGGGAGAGCGGGCTGAGGCTTTTCTCAGGTCTTCTCTGTGGCTGAACACAAAACTACACTGCACTACGTTTAATGTTGGCTACGCATAACTTTTTTTCCCAGTGTCTTTGGATATTTTTCTACTGTACGCAATTTTTTTTCTGTTGATGTGTCTCTTTGCTTGGACCGTGTACTATACTAAGAGTGATTTTTTTTTCTTCTTCTAAAAATCAGACCGTCTCTTTGAATTGTATTACACTACTCTCCTGCGCATAACTGTTTCAGTTGAGGTGCTCTCTTTGTTTACAACACTACGATGTTGTTCCGAAAGTGTCACGTCTTTACGCTTCCATTGAAGTTGTGTGTTTTGGCTGGATACTAACCTAGATGCAGTACATCACTTCTAGTTTAAGCAGTTATTTTGTTAACATACGGGGTTGAAATCTTGGCGATAATTCTTTGTAGCCAGAAATCAAGCGTAGCATTGTACAGCATTATACACTACGCTGAACCTTTTTCCTTTTTTTGTTTGTTTGTTTGTTTGTTCAAGTCCTCTCTTCGGATGAACACTTGCACACTGACAAATGTTAAAAGGAATCTAAAGTTAATCCGCCAGATCAGAGGGACAAACCAATTACAAGACAAAGCACGACGCGTTTCGACCTCCTAGGTCTTCTGCAGGCAAAATAAACAACATTCAGGACAATGAAAACGCAGAACGAGCAGTCACTTATCATTCAACGCCATCTTGCGCCGAATTTGAGAAGATTAGTGACTGCTCATTCTTTGTTTTCATT
>CM065723.1:6903677-6911177 GCA_033310375.1 Conus canariensis | reverse complement strand
CTTAAATGCCAGCCATCAGTCTATGACTGAAATCATATTCATGTATTTAATCAAAAAGTGTCTGTTCCTAAACAGAGTATTTTCCTTCCCATGGCAACGACCAGCCTTGGAATTGATTGATATATTGATTGGTTGATCAGTTGATTTATCGATTCATTCATTCATTGGCTGACTGACTGGTTGGTTGGTTGGTTAGTTGGTTGATTGATCGATTAATTGATTGCTTGGCTGACTGATGGACAGGTGGGCTGATAGTTTGATTGATTGGTTGATTGATTGATTGACTGATTTGTTTATTTGTTATTGAGTGCACGACGTTTACGCTAGCCATAAAGAAAACGACTCGCTTTGATTAGCTCTAGTGACAAGATAATCTGAAACGTTTTCTTAAATGTGGATATTTGTGCCCGTTTTCTTTTTTCCCTGCAGCGCTGTGTATACGAGATGTCATACGGTGAGATGTGTTTTGTGCAGAACTGAACTGTATTGGATTATCTTGTACTGTACCTCGATGTGCTGCCCTTTGGGTACGCGTTGTTACTGTATTTGTATTGTATTTGTAATGTAATGTTACTGTGTTGTATTTGTGTTGTGTTGTATTGTAGCTTCAGTCCTGTAGAAAGCAGTCAACATGTTATATTCGTGGGTTCTTTAGGTTTGTACATGTATATTCACCGCAGACACATACAACGATAAAGATGGCACAACCAATGTTAGGCAGATACTCAAGGTCTGACCAGTGCGTTGGGCTAATGCGTAGGTCAGACATCTGCCAAGCCGTAGTCCACGAAACCCACTTCTTAAATTTTCTCATCTTTCTTATTAATTCATTTATCCACCAAGCTTTAAATCATGCCCAGTGTGGTCTCAAAACTTAGTGGATGTGGTGTAGCGTATAAGGACTAGTCCGCACGCAGTGACACCTCCTTGATGAAACTGAAACTGAAACTGTAACTTTAGGTCAGCATCTTCTTTCTTCTTTTCTGTAGAGTGTCCACAATCATAAAGTTGATTATTCTGACACTTTTGTGTGTATGACCGTTTTCTTATCCTGCTATTAAGGCAGCCATACTCCAGCTTCGGGGAAGGTGCATGCTATGTGTAATGTGTCATCCATACCAACGGCCAAACTGGCCTTCTCTTCCGAAAGTTGGTGATGGGATTTTACGTGTGTGCAAGATGTTATGCGTGCGTTCACACACGGAAGCTCGGTTTATAGTCTCATTCGAAGGATTGTATGGGAAATGGAGTCAGAACCAATGTTAACTCCGAGGGAAAAATCCCCCTGTACTGAAACGGCCCGGCGGAGATTCGAACTCGCAACCCCAAGATTACGAGTCCGGCGCTCTACCATCTGAGCTATTCCGGCCCCGTCTGTGAACCCTGTGGAGTAACACCACTAAAGAAAAATAATGTAGAAACAATGGTGAGCTCACATGCTGGAGTAACACCACTAAAGAAAAATAATGTAGAAACAATGGTGAGCTCACACATGGAGTAACACGCACTAAAGAAAAATAATGTAGAAACAATGGTGAGCTCACATGCTGTGGAGTAACACCACTAAAGAAAAATAATGTAGAAACAATGGTGAGCTCACATGCTGTGGAGTAACACCACTAAAGACAAATAATGTAGAAACAATGGTGAGCTCACATGCTGTGGAGTAACACCACTAAAGACAAATAATGTAGAAACAATGGTGAGCTCACATGCTTGGAGTAACACCACTAAGAAAATAATGTAGAAACAATGGTGAGCTCACATGTCTGTGGAGTAACACCACTAAAAAAAAATAATGTAGAAACAATGGTGAGCTCACATGCTGTGGAGTAACACCACTAAAAAAAAATAATGTAGAAACAATGGTGAGCTCACATGCTGTGGAGTAACACCACTAAAAAAAATAATGTAGAAACAATGGTGAGCTCACATGTGTGGAAGTAGAAGAGAGGAAAGTGAGAGAGGGGTGACAGGAATGAAACAAAGAAAGGGTGTGGGGGGGGGGTGGGGGAGATAGAGTGTGAATGGGGTGGGTTGGATGGGTGATGGAGGTTAAGATAGAAGAGTGAAAAGGGGGTGGCGGGACATAGAAAGTGTGTGTGTGTGTGTGTGTGTGTGTGTGTGTGTGCGTGCGTGCGTGCGTGCGTGCGTGCGTGCGTGCATCGTGCGTGCGTGCGTGCGTGCGTGCGTGCGCGCGTGTCTGTCTGTCTGTCTGTGTGCCAGAGAGAAAAAGAGAGAGAGGGGAACTGTGCGTGTGGTGTGCGTGTGCGAGCGCGCGCGCGCGCGCGCGGGTGTGTGTGTGTGTGTGTGTGTGTGTGTGTGTGTGTGTGAGTGCGTTCGTGTGCATGCGTGCGCCGTGCGCGTGTTTGTGTGTGTGTGTGTGCGCGCGCGCGCCTGCGAGTGCGCGTACGCGTGCATGTGTACAGCAGAAATTAGTTGATGGGTTATTTCTGGGAGTAGATACAGAATTAACAGACGGTACCCGAGGGTCTGGCAATGCGGCAGGTTTCCTGTATGGTACGTTCACAGTGGTTGTGGCTCTGCGAGTGGCAAAGGGCCATGACAGCAGCACGGCTGATGCTGTGTGGAGGCTGACTGACATGCACAGCAAGCTTGTGGGTCGGTGCCGGCGGATACCAGCAACATGGTCTAATACCGCGTTGTCAAGTGTGCGTGATGTCTCACCCACATACATCTTGTTGCGAGGTTCGCAGTGGATGGCATGAACGCTTTTGTCGCTGTGCCGTGTGAACATGGCTCTGGTTGTTTACGAGGTACTTGGACCATGTATGATAATGCCCGTCGTTTTGATTGGACAGGGTTCGCTGTCAGCTATGGAGCGGGAAAGGGTACCTGATGGTACTGCTACGATTGTTCTGTTCTGGTCTTTCGAGCTTTTGTCGCACCTGAAGATGACCATAAACGTGGTGTAAATCACAGGTTTGTGGTCGAGTACCAAGTGCCAGATGTAGCTGATGATCCTGATGACAGGGAATGAATGTGGCTGGAAGACGAAGCTGGGGATTGCTGTGTCAAATCTCTGAATAGGCCTGCTTCAACAGAATAGTTTCCAGACGCGGGTGTGGTGCCATTGACAGCATCAAACGTGCTAGAGAGTATATCCTTGGTTGATGAAGAAATCCAGAATTTTTTTCGGCCGAGACGGATATATTCAGTGCAGCGTATGTTGTTGTGGACGGTTGGAAGTACAAGGTGCACATGACTTTGTAAAAGCCGGGGTAAAGTTGCACGTGTTGGCGGATACAGAGATGTCTAGGAGGCTTGCTGTCTGCAAGATTGCATGTATGAAATCGAAGAAGTGGTAGTGCCTCCACAAAGTTAATGAATTTGAGGAGATGTTGTTTAGACAAGGATATGGCTCCCAATCCGTCATCAAGTTACCTGTTCTTTTAACTCTGAAAGGGGTCTGGGTAGGAGTAGAAGCAATATTCCACCTCTCCTCTGTCTGTAAAAGAGGTTTGTGTGGAACTAAAGAAGTAATGCTTCACCTCTACTGTAGAGCTGTGTGAAAGTGGCCTGTTTTGGACTAGAAGAAGCAATAGCCCACCCACCTCTTCTGTATCTTTAAAATGGGTCTGTGCAGGAGTTAAAGTAGCAATGTTCCACCTCTTACGTAACTCTGAAAGGCGTCTGGGTAGGAGCAAAAGTAGCAATGCTCCACCTTTTCTATATCTGCGAAAGGGTTTGTGTTGGACTAGAGAAGCAACATTCCACTTCTTTCGCAGTTCTGACAAGGGGCCTGTGTGGGACTAGAAGAAATAATGTTCTACCTCTTCACTGTAGCTGTAGAAGGAGTCTGTGTGGGAGTAGAAAAAGCATTGTTCCACATGTTTTATATCTGTGAAAAGGTTCTGTGGAGGACTGGAAGACGTCATGTTCCACCTGTTCTGTATCTTGAGAGGTGTCTGTGTTGGAGTAGACGAAGCAATGTTCCACCTGTTCTGTAGAAGAAGTAATGTTCCACCTGTTCTGTAGACGAAGTAATGTTCCACCTGTTCTGTAGAACGAAGTAATGTTCCACCTGTTCTGTAGAAGAAGTAATGTTCCACCTGTTCTGTAGAAGAAGTAATGTTCCACCTGTTCTGTAGAAGAAGTAATGTTCCACCTGTTCTGTAGACGAAGTAATGTTCCACCTGTTCTGTAGAAGAAGTAATGTTCCACCTGTTCTGTAGACGAAGTAATGTTTCCACCTGTTCTGTAGACGAAGTAAATGTTCCACCTGTTCTGTAGAAGAAGTAATGTTCCACCTGTTCTGTATCTCTGAGAGGTGTCTGTGTAGGACTGAAGAAGTCATGTTCCACCTGTTCTGTGTTCTAAGAGGTGTCTGTATAGGAGTTAAAGAAGCAATATTCCACCTGCTCTGTAGAAGAAGCGATGTTCCACCTTTCAGTGTCTCTGCGAGGTGTCTGAGTTGGAGTAGACGAAGCAATGTTTCACTTCTGTTGTCGCTCTGACTGGGGCCAGTGTTGGATCAGAAGAAGCACTGTCCCACCTCTTCTCCAACTCTAGAGGAGGTCTGTGCAGGTGAAGAAGAAGAAATGTTCCAAACTGCCTCATCACAAGCTGCGTTAAAGGGTCCCACTTCGGTTCCCATGACGACATACCTGGTATATGAGAAAGTCTGCTTGTTGGCGTCCTATGTGGTAAACGAAAGGATTGGTGTTGCAAGTCGGATAGAGCCATAGTGTGTCTTGTTTGTTGTTGGACTGATGACTGCACGTCACGAGGGACGTTTAGGGCCTTCAGACCATCAGTACTTGAGATGGAAGAGTATGAAAATACTGCATGTCGTGTGAAGAGCACGTGGCGGTTGCAAGACAGGATTTGTATTGAATTAGGTGCTCGTTGATGTACCTGTGAGGTATGTGGGCAGAATGTGGACGACGATTTGAGGAGAGAAAAAAAAAGCTCAGTGTACCGTATGATGTGTTCTTCGGGGCATCTACATGCAGAGACCATTTGTCTGCGGGGAGTTTCAGGGCTGTTCGCTGTTTCATGGAGAACATGGAATGCGGGCTGTTCGCTGTCTGACAATTTCAGAACCTTGATAGGCTTGGGTGGGTCGTTTTCGTTTTTTTGTTAGTTGACTGTTGTAGAAATTGTGTGTGTGTGTGTGTGTGTGTGTGTGTGTGTTGTGTGTGTGTGTGTGTGTGTGTGTGTGTGTGTGTGTGATTAAAAAGGGGTGGTGGATTAAAATGAGAAATGATGTTTATGATTTGATGTCAGCGAGTTGTCTACATGCAGTACATCAGTGTAGGTCTTTATTCCAGCCTGCTGCTGCCACCACCGTTTTCTGCAGGGTTGGTTACAATGTCTTTTCTTTTCAAATGTAAGAGAGAAATAGTGAGAGGGGAGAGAGAGGGGCAGAGAGAGAGAGAGAGAGAGAGAGAGAGGAGAGGGAGAGAGAAAAGAGATCAGACAGAGACAACAGACAAAGACAGAGACATAGAGACAAAGAGACTAGAGAAAGACAGAGACAGAGCAGACAGACAGAGACGAAACAGAGACAGAGATTCGAACTGCACTTGCCACGGAAGGGATTTTTCATCACAGCTCAGTTCACAAGGGGGGGGGGGGGGGGGGGGGGGGGGAGTGGGACGGAGCAAGGGGGAGGGGGAGAGGGAGAGAAGTCTCAGAGATCTCTGTGCCCCCAATCAACACAAAGGCGGCCCGGGAAATGGGAAACCGATTTGTGCGCTGTTCTGTGGACGGTAAGCTGATCAATTTTCTTTAGTGGCCACAGCTGTTTGCAGTCCGTGGGATAGTTTTTCTCTTGTTTGTTTTTTCTTATACATGGCGTCTCACGTGCCTGTCTTTTTTTTTTTTAATCAAACGAAGAGAGGCTGAATTAAAAAAAAAATTGAAAGAGATTCCCCCCCCCCCCCCCCCCCCCCCCCACTTTCTCTTTTTCTTTTTCTTTTTTTTTCAAATTTTATTCTTGTTTGCAATAGGCGTTTCGTGCCTTTCCTTATTTGCCATAAGACGAAACTAAATTGATTGTAATATGTGTGCTACAATATTAGCTATCATAATTCAAGGATGTACAAACTTTTTTTTCCCAACCAGTCTCTTACACACCATGCATAGTCTGTATGTTCTCTTACAATTGGACATAAATTTGCAGATTTTAGTGTTTTGGCGTTTGATACAAAGTGTCTGGGTTTGTTGATGTTCTAATGTGTGGTGAACTGGCACACTCACTCTGATAACGTGTTGCATATACAAAGGAAACAGCGTATATGAAACAAAAATGGTAATCATTTTCGGTTTTTCATTTTGTGTTACATACGCTCTCTCTCTCTCTCCCTCTCTCTCTCTCTCTCTCTCTCTCTCCTCTCTCTCTCTCTCTCTCTCCTGCCCCCCTCCCCCTCCCTCTCCCCCCTGTCTCAAATATGTTAACACTGGTAGTTATATGTTGAAGGCACAGTACCAAAGCAAAATTTGTGCGTTAGCAACCAATTCCGAATGTGCACACGCATGAAAGGATATCGTTAGTCCAATTGCCCGTGTCCTCTCCATCCCTCTACCCAAGCGCGTGAGCACTCCTCACGTCACACCACTACCACTGCCACCACCACCACCCCTCCCCCCAACACCCCAGAACACCCCCCACCCCACACCCCACCACACACACACACACACACACACACACACACACACACACACACACACAATGTACAAACATTGCACGAATCAAAGTATTGGTGGGGGCAGAATATAAGATATCAAAAGTTGCAGATGACACAGAGTTGTTTTAAAATCGGGGAAAAGACATCCGCCAGAAGAAACAATACGACGTGCTTACCTTCATTGAAGAAAAGTCGGGGTTGATGCTAAATGTATTGGTAAAACATTTGTGGTGTTATCAGCAAGGCTGGTGAGCAAAGAAAGCAAGGTGTATGCCACGCCTCAGATTTAGTTGGAATCCTCCCAACGTCAAAGGTCTTGGCAGCTGGTTTACCTCTGACCTTGAGGGTGCAGAACTGCGCTTCGACGCAAAACCTGCAGAAGGTTAAGACACTGATTCATGCTTGGTTGATAAGATCTCCAGCTCCGCTGGGAAGAGTTGCTATATCAAAATCTTGATTCTTATCAATTCTGCTACACCCGTGGATGTTTTAAGCCAATTCACAGGAACATTATACTAACACTTTACCTGATGTTGTCTTCGAATTTGTCCGGAACAACGGAAGAGATAGAATCAATCCGAATGCGTGCGTGAAGAATCTTTAGAAACAGTGAGTCTGCAATTCACAACATTCTAACCCTTACGAATGCGCTGATGATAACTTTGTTCGAAAAGCTATTGAAGTCTGTTTATAAGTGGAAACAAATTCTTCTCTTCAAATATCTGGACACAAGTGAAACACAATTTTACGTACCAATTAAACAGAAACATGTTAATGCCATTTGCATTGCTCATATTAAACATATCCATAATCTTTTTGTATTTGTTGGTCCACTAATTAAGGAGAC
>CM065723.1:6888677-6896177 GCA_033310375.1 Conus canariensis | reverse complement strand
AACCCCACATCTCTACTGCAACCCCCGCGTCTCTACTGCAAACCCCACATCTCTACTGCAAACCCCACGCCTCTACTGCAAACCCCACGCCTCTACTGCATACCCACATTTCTCCTGAAAACCCCACATCTTTACCAAACCCTACATCTCTACTGCAAACCCCACGCCTCTACTGCATACCCACATTTCTCCTGAAAACCCCACATCTTTACTGCAAACCCCACGCCTCTACTGCAAACCCCACGCCTCTACTGCATACCCACATCTCTACTGAAAACCCCACATCTCTACTACATACCCCACATCTTAACTGAAAACCCCACATCTCTACTGCGTACCCCACATCTCTACTGCATACCCCACATCTCTACTGCAAACCCCACGCCTCTACTGCAAACCCCACATCTCTACTGCAAACCCCACGCCTCTACTGCAGACCCCACCTCTCTACTGCAAACCCCACATCTCTACTGCAAACCCCACGCCTCTACTGCAAACCCCACATCTCTACTGCAAACCCCACATCTCTACTGCAAACCCCACGCCTCTACTGCAAACCCCACACTTCTCATCAGACATTTACACCTCTGCTGCCTACTCCGCATTCTGTACTATATACTTTGCACTCCAATTGCATATTCCCATGTTTCTGTGTGGACAGTTTGCAATTCCCCTGCATACTGTGTACCTCTTTGTGGGTTCTCCGCTTCACTACGCATTCTTCACGTTACTGCTGGGATACTTCGCCTTTCTGCAGGCTATTCTGCATCTCTTTTCATTTTCTCGGATATTTGCACCGCGACTGGAAAATGAACCAATCTGCCTAGATACTCTATTGTCTTGAGTTGAATGCCCTGCATCTTTTCTGGGACACTGTTCATCTCTGCTGGGATACTGTTCATCTCTGCTGGGATACTGTTCATCTCTGCTGGGATATTTACTGGATATGTCATCTGTTTCGAGATACTGTTCATTTCTTCTGGGATACTGTTCATTTCTTCTGGGATCGTGTTCATCTCTTCTGGAATACTGTTTATTTCTACTGGGATACTGTTCATCTCTGCCGGGATACTGTTCATGTCTGACGTAATTCCCTGCAACTCAGCTGGGATACTGTTTACTCAGTCGGGATACTGTTCATCTCAGTTGAGACACTGTTCATCTGAGCTGGGATGCTGTTCATCTTAGCCAGGATGCTGTTCATGCCTTTTTGAAGTCTTTGTGTTTCTGGTGGGATGCGGTCCAGGTCTACGTGGATACCCTGCGTCTGTGCTTGGTTACTCTTCATGAAGACTTGGATACCCTGCATTTCTAACAGGATGCTGGACGTCTCTACTTGGATGCGTCCTCGATACTCTGGATTTCTAACAGGATACTGAACATCGCTACTTGGATTCTGTGCATATCTACTTGGATACCCTGCATCTCTTCTGGGATACTGTACATCACTACTTTGAAACTGTACGCATCTACCTTGATATTCCACGTCTCCACTTTGATATTATTCCACGTCTCCACTTTGATATCGTATATCTCTGTTTACATATTCCGTATCTCTGCTTTGAAATTGTACGCCTATACTTGGATACTTTACGTTTCTACTTTGACATTGTTCATCTCCGCTCGGATACTCTGGATCTGTGCTTGCCTACTGTGCATCACTGTTGGGATACTGTGCATCTCTGTTTGTACTTGGATATTCAGCATCTCTGCTTCGTGGACGTGCATCTCTACTCGGAAATTTCTCATCTTCATTTGAAAACACCGCAACCGTTTTTGGATATTGTACATTTTCACTATTTATTTTGTGCATCGCTACACTGATACTGCAGTCTTTTTTTATAACCCCATCTCCACTTTGAAACCGTTATCTCCACTTGGGTACGCCACATCTCTATTTGAATAGTGTACATTTCGACTTGGATACAACTCCTCTTCGATACTGTACAGGTCTCCTTGGATACTGTGTATGTCTATTTGGATACTATACATCTATGCTTGGAACTGTGCGTCTCTGATTGAGTGCTGTCCATCTCCACTCGGATACTATAATCTCTGCTTGGATACTGTCCATCTCCACCTGGACACTATATAGTTCTACTTGGATACTGTGCATCTCTACTTGGATTCTATACAGTTCTACTTGGATACTTAACATCTTTCCTGGGATGTTATCCATCTCCACTTGGATACTACATATTTCTGGATACTACACATTTCACCTGCTGTACTATTCTGCTGGGATACTATCCATCTCCATATAGATACAACACATGTCTACTTAAATACAGTACATCTCTACGCGGATACTATCCATTTTTGTTCGGATGCTTGGAAGCGCCGATATTTGGAGTCAGTTTACAAGTTCATTTGGCGACCTCATCTCTAGTGAACTTATTGTGTCATCCTTTGTCTGGACTGGTCTTGCCCCTAGTGCCTGATTTAGAGCTTGTCAAGAGTTCACGATCCTTCATCGTCCGTTGCTCCATGGACGTGTTTAAGATCCAGGCGTAGGCGTGTCTACTGCTTCAAGGAAATGCATGTTGAAACATTAACAAATACGGACTTTCATAAAATAAAGAAATTCGGTTTTGCGAAATAAGTAGATAAAAAAGATAAAAATATAGTCAATTAAAAAAAATAATAGAAATTAATGAAGTTCATGTTTATCAAATTTAATTTCTGTGGGCCAACTTCGAATTAAACCACGCATTATGACAGATAAGTACTTTCACGTGGACGAAAAGATCTACAGAAACGTCAATCTGATATGTGTATAAGTTAACAGGAACAAGGGCGTATAACTTCACGAAGGCCGGGAAAAACTGGAAACAAAGATCTATGCCTTATCAAAAACGTGCTCAGGACTCTTTAAATATGTCTGAGCAATGCATATGATATTTAATGATAGAAACATATAAGGCTGTCATTCAGAGTTGAACAAAACATACGGCACCTGAATCTGACCACTGATTATGGGACCAGTGCTTTCTGTATTAATAGGAACCAAGCAGACGAGTCACATTAGACATCAGAGCAAAATTACATCGCAAAACATAAACTGTTGGTGTTAGCTGTCCGTGATAGCGTAACTGACAATCCTCATGGCAAATCAGTCTGAATATAATCAAGGTGGACTGTGCTTTGGTGGGCTTTCAGATGGAACTGAGATCAGAGTGCATTTTACGTAAACGTTGCTAGTGCTAAGGTCACCAAGGGATGCGCTTAGGACGCCATGGAGTCCATCCCAGAGGAGCAGGCCTCGGTGGCACTGTGGCAGTATTGTCCCCCCATCCTGTTCGCCTTCGGCACCTTCGGCAACACCATGACTGTGGTCATCATTCGCAGAATGAAGATGATGCGTTCCGCGATGCCGGTCTACCTCACAGCCCTGGCCATCTCCGACACCTGCCAGATCCTCACGGGGCTGTTACGTGGCTGGCTCATCCACGTCTTCCAGCTGGACGTGAGGACGTTACACTCGGCGGCGTGCAAGGTGCACGCCTGGCTGGTGTACTCCTCCATCATCACCTCGGCCTGGCTGCTGAGCTTCATGACCATAGAGCGGACCGTGTCGGTGTGGAAGCCTCACCGCGTGTCGCTCCTTTGCACCAGGAGCAAAGCCGTCGTGGTCATCGTCGTCATCGTGCTGACGTCGTTGATGGTGAACTGTCACCTGCTGGTGTGGCTGGACGTGGTGGTGTCTCACAACGGCACGACCAAGGAGTGCACGATGAGCTCCCTGCAGTACCGCCACTTCTTTGACAACGTCTGGTCCTGGATGGACCTCACCCTCTCCTCCCTCCTGCCCTTCACCGTGGTGCTGCTGGGCAATGTGCTGATCGTGTGGAAGGTGTCGCTGTCCGTGCGCACCGCCAGGAACCTGGGCTCCAGCCGCCCCCAGGACATCAGCCACCGGCAGAAGAAGACCTCCTCCATGACGGTGACGCTGATGGTGCTCAGCGTGGTCTTCCTCATCACCACGTCTCCCATCTGCGTCTTCAACATCATCGAGCCCTACCTGACGGACGACCTTCAGGGAGACGTCCAGGGCGTCGCTCGCCTCAGCCTGGCCTGGGCGGTGGTGAACATGCTCATGTACACCAACAGCACCGTCAACTTCTACCTGTACTGTCTGAGTGGCGCCCGCTTCCGCAGAGAGTTGAAGCGGTGTCTATGTTGCCACCTCGCCCCCGCCCTGTCCCCCTCCAAGAACCCCGACGTGGGCACGGGCACCAACCATTCCCAACCGCACGTGGACACCCCGGTGGACCAGTACCCCATTCCCATTTCTCAGATCCCCCTTCCTGGCATTTCTCATCTTCCGCAGGGTCCGAGCCACAAACAGTTCAGCAGAAGTAGTAGTAGTGGTAGTGGGAGGAAGAAAGGGGGAGAGAAGAAAGTGCTTAACCATTGTACGTTGCTGTCGCTTCAAACGTGCGACCAGACGTATGTCTCTTGTTCAGACTTCTAAAGAGAGCCAGCACAATGCTATGGGGTTTACAGTATTGATGTTAGTGCAGACAGGCGATCACATTCACGTCTATTACAAACATTTTTGTCGGAGAAAAAACAAACATTGTGTGATGCTTGCGAAGAATTTTGAGATGTGAAGCAAACTGTGGTTCAGAATTCTTCTGTTAGTGAGGAGAACCGTTATGTGTTGTGAATTGTGTGAACGTGCAGTTAAAAGAGTCCTGCTCCAACTCCTGAAATCCAAAGTGTTATTTATAGAACGAAAGTGTTCAGCAGGAAACGGAAGAGCTGGGCGTTGCTTTCAACGCAAGCGTACAGTCAGGGTTGTTACGTTTCTTGTTGCTCATGTCTTTTCTCGTCTTCTTCTTCTTTTGTTTTTCTTATTCCTTTCTTGTCATCATCAGTATCTTCTGCTTTCCTCCTTTCTTCCTTTTCTTGTTCATTAATATCTCCTCCTCCTGCTCCTCCTCTACTTCTTCTTCTGCTTCTTCTCTTCCTCCTCCTCCTCCTCTTCCTTCTCTTCCTCATCCTTCTTCTTTTTCTTCTTCTTCTTCTTCTTCTTCTTCTTCTTCTTCTTCTTCTTCTTCTTCTTCTTCTTGTTCTTCTTCTATCATTCACACATTCATGCTGCCAGTACAGCCTGGAAGATGAATGTAATCGTGTCCTCCAAACTTAGTCTGCTGCCAAACAGTTTTGTTCGGAGTGGAGTTGTTATTGACCACATTTTGTTCCTGGCATTTGTCAAGAAAGTTTGTGTCTTGTTCAGAAGGCTACAATTCAAATCGAACAATTGTATGGAATCCCAAAAAGAGACATGCCGGTGGGAGGGCGGGGGGGGGGGGGGTCTTCTGAAAGAGAGGGAAGGGAACCGTTTAAGTGAGGGATGAGGTGGGGAAGGCAAAAATGGTGGTGGTGTGTGGGGGGGGGGGGGAAGCATCGAAATGACGAGAAAAAAAAACAACTCTCAGACACTGACCATTTCTGACAAGAAAATGATATATATATATATATATGTTGTGCATGTGACGTGATACTTGCTATTTGCAGCGAGGTTAAACTTACATGCTATATCCCATCTTACATAGGTTATTGTACACATTACAATGACATCATTTTGTCATTTGAACATCATCCTTGACGAAAGGAAAAGGAGAAAAACACACACACACACACACACAAAGAGAGAGAGAGATTCAGGGAGTGATGTGTAACACCAATGTCAGAGTTTTCTGCTTTCTTACAGACGATTGATTGTCAGTCAGATCAACAATATTACTGTATATATATATATATATGAACTTAATGCAGTAACAGCTGATAAAAGAAAATTGCGTTTGAAGCATGGAAGGAAGGTATCCGAATATGGAGATTGTTTTTCTGTACAACGTGTGTGTGTGTGTGTGTGTGTGTGTGTGTGTGTGTGTGTGTGTGTGTGTGTGTGTGTGTGTGTGTGTGTGTGTGTGTGTGTGTGTGTGTGTGTGTGTGTGTGTGTGTGTGAGCGCGCGCGCACTCTTTGCGTTCACATTTGTGCGTAACTTTTAGTTCGTTCGTGGGTATGTGTGTGTCTGTGTGTCTGTGTGTGTGTGTGCGTGCGTGTAAGTGCAGATGTGTCTGTGTGCGTGCGTGCGTGTGTGTGTGTGTGTGTGTGTGTGTGTGTGTGTGTGTGTGTGTGCGTGCGTGCGTGCGCGCATATATGTGTATGTGTGTGTGATGTGTGTGTAAGTGATTGCGAGTACACGCATGTATGTGTGCATGCTTTTATGTGCGAGCGCATGTCTGTGATGTGTGTATGTGTGTGTGCGTGTGTGTGTGTGTGTGTGTGTGGTGTGTGTGTGTGTGTGTGTGTGTGTGTGTGTGTATGTGTGTGTGTGTGTATGTGTGTGTGTCTGTGTGTCTGTCTGCCTGTCCGTCTGTCTATCTGTATCTGTGTGTGCGTGTGTATATCTGTGTGTCTGTGTGTCTGTCTGTCTGTCTGTCTGTCTGTCTGTCTGTGCTCTCTCTCTCTCTTTCTCTCTCTCTTTGTGTGTGTGTGGTGTGTGTGTGTGTGTGTGTGTGTGTGTGTGTGTGTGTGTGTCTGTGTGTGTGTGTTGTGTGTGCTGTGTACATCTCTCTGACCGTATGCATGTTGTCCTTGTGCGCAGGAGAGAATTGGCGGCCCACAACGTGATTGGACACCATGTAGCCTCGCCATCTGTTGAGGAGTCTTCTTCATGAAGCCCTCTTCTTGTGCATTGCCCTGTTAATTGCTTCAGTAATTCAGTCATTCGGCTGCAGCCCCAACGAATTGCCGCTGCATGCCCTGGTAGATGTGGCGTATCGCGTATGGTGTAGATCACCATGCACGCAGAGGCACTTCCTTGATGTGAGAGAGAGAGAGAAGCGGAGATAGAGAGAGAGAGAGAGATAACAGAGAGAGAGACAGAGAGAGGCAGAGATAGAGAGAAGAAGAGAGAGAGAGGAGAAGACAGACAGACAGACAGACAGACCGACAGACAGAGAAGAGAGAGAGAGAGAGAGGGAGAGAGAGAGAGAGAGAGAGAGAGAGAGAGATGGAGAACACAGAGAGAGCGAGAAGAAAGAGAAAGAAGAGAGAGGGAAAGGGGAAAAGAGAGAGACAGAGAGAGACAGAGAGAGAGAGAGAGAGAGAGAGAGAGAGAGAGAGAGAGAGAGAATAGAGAGAAGAAAGAGAGAGTAGAAGAGAGGAGAGAGAGTAGAGCAGAGATACAGAAAGAGAGAGAGAGAGAGAGAGAAGAGGGAGGAGAAGAGAGAGGAGAGGGAGAGAGAGAGAGAGGAGAGAGAGAGAGAGAGAGAGAGAGAGAGAGAGAGAGACCGACGAGAAAGAGAGAAGAGAGAGAGAGAGAGAGAAACACAGAGAGAGAAGAGAGACACAGAGAGAGACAGAGACAGAGAGAGTTTAGGGAAAACATTGGAAGGTAATGTTGAAACGAGGTAATTACTACCACTGCCGGAAATGAGATGACTGTGAGATGTTAGAACTGAGCGATCATTGCCATCGTCAGGCTT
>CM065723.1:6876177-6881177 GCA_033310375.1 Conus canariensis | reverse complement strand
CGTCAGGCATACATGGATGATGTATGTGCCAGTGCTCGCTATGAGGAGAACTTACAAGAAATGATAAATAAGACGGAAACCTTCCTGCATTACACCGGAATGGAACTGAAACACAAAAAGTGTGTCACCGTTCATGGACAACGCACAGGAAACAACTGGGCTTCTACAGATGTGACTGAGAACGTCCACGTGACGCTGCAAGGGGAAGGTACACCGATGTATGGAAAAGATGATCCATACCAGTGTCTTGGATTTCAAACAAATCTGACTGGAACTTCTGAGAAAGAGCAACTGGCGCAGGCGAGCGAGGAATTCGAAAGAATGCTAAAAAAATCGCTTTCACCTTTACCACTGCGCAAGAAAATTGATGCTGTAAACGTCATGGCTTCTTCAAAATTGAACTTTTATTACAGCAATTCAAAATTCACAGAAAAACTCCTGAAGGCTCTGGAAGATAAGTTAGTTGATTTTGTTGGCGTTCATCTCAAACTGAACTCTTCTACCAATCGAGCGCACATGTTCCTTCCCCGAAGACAAGGCGGCCTTGGTCTGTTGAAACCAAGTATCATGTACTACGCCAAACGCATCTCCTTCCTGATCTCTGTTCTGAACAGTGATGGCCAACATGTCAGAATGGCAGCGCGCAACGGTTTCCATCTCCAGTTGGAAAAGAGAAAGGTGCCTCACGCAGATCCAGACGACAGCAATTTTGGAGGATATGCCACAGACACCGAAGGGAAGTTAAGGAAAGGCAGCAAGATCAACTGGTCACGTTCTTCCTTCGTCGAGCTCCATGAGCTGTGTGTGCGGCTGAATCTTAAGCTGGAATTCGATGAAAACAGCGACAGTTTCGAGGTAGTACTCCCAGCTTCTGATGATGGGGTAGTTCAAATGCGCTACAGTAATTCTAAACAATTGTACAGCGCAATCAAGAGAATGCAAATGGACAAAGATGCACACCATTTTCAGCAGCTGCAACAACAAGGGAGAATCACCCAGGATGCAATTCCGGATGCGACAGCGACCCACTCCATAGGACACCTCACCAACACCAACGTCAATGACCAAATAACCAGGTTCATCAGCAAGGGACGTCTACATCTGCTGGAGACCAGTGCAGCGAACAGCATCCTGAAACTTACCGGAGAGAATGTGCTTTGTGCAGGTTTCGTTTTGACACAAATTCCCATGGCTTGAATGGATGTCGTCGACTGAGGGGCCTTTACACACAAAGACACGACAGGTGCGTTGAAATCATCAGAAAGGAACTACAGAAATGCATTGTAATGGATTCTGTGGATGTTTTTCAAAATAGGCCTGTCGCTATAAACGATGTTGAAGATCTACCAAGGCTGAAACCTGATTTATGCTTCATCGACCATCGAAACTCGGTGACATTCGTCATCGAGGTTTCAAACCCATTTGACACATTCATACAAACATGCTATGAGAGCAAATTTCAAAGTACTTGCCTCTTTGCTATGCTCTTAGTGATGCCGGATTTAGCACGAAAGTGGTTGTTCTGGTAATAGGTTCACTAGCCATGGTTCATAAAAGAGTGGTTTCAGGACTTTCAATGTTAGGACTGCCCATAACCAAATGTAAACAAATCGCAAAATACTTGAGCATGTCTGTCATGATTGGGTCTAGGCGTGTTTGGTCAAGGCGGAATCACCTCATGAACCAGCCTTGAAACTGACAGATGTTGACTTCCAAACTGTGCTTTAAATAGTATTAGACTACAAAGCTGACTAAAGCACTGACAGACAAAGGATTGTAGCTAGCCAGAGAGAGAACAAAGGACGTGGGGACAGAGAGAGAGAGAGAGAGAGAGAGAGAGAGAGAGAGAGAGAGAGAGAGAGAGAGAGAGAGAGAGAGAGGAGAGAGTGAGAGAGAGAGTATGTGAAAGATAGCTTTTATCGATGCGCCTGCAATCTGGACTACTGCGCATAGTTGTTGATTTGACAAGTTGACGCATGAAAGTAATTGATATGTATGTATGTATGTATGTATGTATGTATGTTATGTGTATGTATGCATGCATGCATGTATATGTTTTTTTCCATTTGTGCATAATACTGCGAGCATATTTTTATGTCTGTCTGTTTATACGTATGTATATGGGCGTCTGTGTGTGTACGTACATATGTTCCAGAACATCCTAGATCTCTGCCAGAACATCCTAGATCTCTGCCAGTTTCTGCCAGAACATCCTAGATGTTTGCCATAGCATGCTAGATCTCTGCCAAGGTATCCTAGATCTCTGCCAGAACATCCTAGATCTCAACCAGAACATCCTAGATCTCTACCAGTTTCTGCCAGAACATCCTAGATCTCTGCCAGAGCACTCCTAGATCTCTGCCAGGGCATCCTAGATATCTGCAAGAACATCCTAGATCTCTGCCAGAAAATCTTAGATCACTACCAGAACATCCTAGATCTCTGCCAGAACATCCTAGATCTCCGCCAGAACATCCTAGATCTCCGCCAGAACATCCTAGATCTCCGCCAGAACATCCTAGATCTCTGCCATAGGAGCGACGATTTCTGCAAGAATAGCCAAGAGCTCTGTTAGGACAGCCAGCCTATCTCTGGCAGGTCAGCTTGTTTATATGTCAGGACAGCCTGTTTATCTGTCAGGACAGCCTGTTTATCTGTCAGGACAGCCTGTTTATCTGTCAGGACAGCCTGTTTATCTGTCAGTCAGATAGCCTGTTTATCCATCAGGACAGCCTGTTTATCCTTTCAGGACAGCCTGTCAATCTGTCAGGACCGCCTGTCAATCTGTCAGGACAGCCTGTTTATCTGTCAGGACAGCCTGTTTATCTGTCAGGACAGCCTAGATCCTTTTCCAGGCCAGCATTCAGTTCTACTACACAGTGTACATTTGTGCACATTCAGTCTGGATATCTGTCAGCATAGTGCAGATTTCTGTCAGCATAGCGCAGATTTCTGTCGGCATAGCCTAGACCCCTGTCAGCTTAGCGCTGATCTCCACTTGGACAGCCCACACGTCTTTCTTACACCAACCCCACCAAGGATTGCACGTCCCCAATTGACATAAATAACACACCCAATTCCATCCCAACAGCCACACAACCTCCCCCCCCCCACCCACCCCACCCTCCTCTCTCCTCCCTTTTCCCCCTACTGCTTCGGTTAGCCCCGTTTAACTGTGAGGGAAGAGCTTTTGATCTGTAGAACAACACCCCGATGTCGTGAGGTGCACAAACCGTTCGCTGACAAATGTCTACATTTAAGAAAGTTATAGCTTTTTCATCTGTTGTAGACGTGGAAACTGTCGTCAGAGTAAGAAATTCCAGGTTTTGTACCCTTTCATCCTTTTCTTTCATGTTGATTTCTAACATATTTTGAGCTATTTTAAATGATGATGGAGAAAATGGAAGACCTTGTATTATGCTAGAATCAACGGGAAAGCTCTCTGAACCTAGCCTAAACTATTGATATAAATATCTAAATTGATAAGAATTTGGATACATCCGATGTCACATTCCATGAAGCCCCAATACTTCACAAATCCCGTTTAAGAAATCGTTAGAAGCGGAATCAAACGCACCACGATAATCAACTGAAAGACGTGTAATTAACTTAGACAACATGTTCAACATTGGAACGGTTTTGTCAGGTGACAGGTCTGGCACTACTACTGCCACTTTTGCTGCACACTTTTACACGCTACTGAAAGATGTCATCAGGAAGTTCACTAACTCGGACGTTAAAAAATATATATAATAAAAGAAAGATGTTGACATTGTGTTAGCGGAGAAGGAACATTTCTCTGGGTTTGAACTGAAGGCTAACGTTACCAAAATCGGCGTATTCTTTAGTAGTTGAAGAATGTCTTTGTTTCTTCAGAAAATTGACCTGCAAGATAAGAAGTGACACACACACACACACACACACACACACACACACACACACACACACACACACACACACACACACACACGAGCGCGCGTGCGCGCACGCACCCATGCACGCTCACACGCACGCGCGCACACACGCACGCACACACACACACATACACTCACACGCACGCACGCACATACACACACACACGCAAGCACGCACACACACGCGCACGCACGCACGCATGCGGGCGCGCACGCATGCACGCATACCAAAAAATAGTGTAATGCATAAACCAAAATTTATATATAAGCGTTAACATTTATGCAGTTTAGACGTTTTGGATATCTCGGTTTGTGTTGTAAGAAGATGGCTACTTTACGGTTCAAAGTTGACTGGAAAAAGAAATATCGTAGTAATCAGACTGCCAGACAGACTGGTAAATAGACAGACTGACAAGACAGACAGACAGGTCTAACCCGATGGAAAGGCTTCTCTAGTTAGATGGACAGATAAGAGAACGATGTTAAAAGTTCGAAAAGCATTCGCGGGAAAGAAAAAAAAATACTTTTTACCGAAATGATGTACCAAAGATTTTTTTCTTTCCTTTTTTCTTTTCTTTTTCTTTTATTTTTTCCCCTTTTTGAGAGAGAGAGAGAGAGAGAGAGAGAGAGAGAGAGAGAGAGAGAGAGAGAGGAGAGAGATTGACAATGACAATGCTTTATTGACAATAGTTAACCCTTATGCCAAGGGAGTGCATGAGCAATTTCCACTTAGTGTTGCCAAATTCTGCCAACAACAGAAATGCGAATCAAAAACAAGCATACACACAGAAAACAGTTGAACAGTACTAAAACTAGAAAATGAAGAAAACGACCATTCATCAAACAATATCTCATCACAATATATAACTTATTGCATAATCATGATCTACAAACACAGCCTACATATCAAGAGAGAGAGAGAGAGAGAGAGGAGAGAGAGAGAGAGAGGAGAGAGAGAGAGAGAGAGAGAGAGAGAGAGAGAGTCAAAACTTAACAATAATTTTAAGATCTTCAGAGTAACCAGTCTTCCAGTCTGTTCTTGCTGTTATACCCAGTCTAAAACAAATTCGGCAATAGCATTGTGAT
>CM065723.1:6871177-6873677 GCA_033310375.1 Conus canariensis | reverse complement strand
TTTTCCTTGCCATCGTGAAAATGTTGTTTGGGTGTCAGTAATAGTATGTCTATTTTCGGAGACACTGATTCTCAATCGTGCTTCGGAGCGCATTCAAAGAATTCTAACTCCATGTTCTGTTTAAGTCTTACTTCACGAAACAAGAGATAATTACAGTTAGGAATGCAAATCAGTGAGTGAAATATACATTCGTGTTAATCATAGGTGAAAGACTACTTTAGATTAGAACCGACTTTCTATGGGCGTGAAACAAAAAACACCATTTTCATCACGAAAACGTTTGTTGGTATTTGTTCACACCACAAGAAAAAGAAACAAATGCACATTTACCAGGAAAGAGCAGGAAACAAATTACACAAACTTTTAACTCATGCATTACGAATGACTTCTCAAAAAGACGTCAAATTTACACAATAAACAGTCTATCAGAAACTTTTTAAAATCTATTCTTCTTGAATAATGCACATCCTAAATTCTGGAAGCCTGTCATACTCTGAAAGGTCACATACTTGTCGATTCCTCCTCGAAATCCTTCACACTGAGGAAGAGAAAAATGTTTTGAATGTATAAGTGTAATGAACTAGATAACAAAATGAAAAGCAAATGCTCAGTTCATAGCACTGAACAGTGACCAGTATGTACAAGTTTTTAAAATCAGATGGATCAAAATATGTACACAGGAATATCAACTGTAATATTCTCAGACTCTCAATATCGAGTCACAGGAATTTATTGCCGAAGGAACTTAATGTAAAGATGAATGTTTATTAAGTTTAGAAAGATCTGTCGTTACATGCATGATATTTTTTTCCACACAGGTGACCCTAAAAGAGATACAGGACAAATTAGTGGGACCATTGTTTATAACTAATAGGTGAAATTTGGCAATCGTATATGGCACTTTAAGGATGTAAGAACAAGAAGACGGTTTGCACATTAAAATGTCATTGAAGTGCATTGTTGATATCATAAGAGCGGCATAAACCCAATCAAAACTTATTTAACTTTAAATAGTATCAAATCAGACGGTAAAAAAAATGCTGTCAATGAATAAAGGCTCTATAGAAATAGCAGGAGTAGAGAAACTACAACAATATTCTTTGAAATAATATTTAAAGCAATAACCATACTCTCTTTTTCTGAGTGTAGCCAAAAGTTATACTCTTGTGGCCTGGGATAGAATATGTAACATTTCACGAGAAAGATTTAGGTAGTTCCAAATAAAAACTGAGCAACATACTTTAGTTTCTAATATCATTTGCAAGACAATGGTATTTACTGATAATGTACGTTCTGTAGAGTTTAAAAAGATTCAGTCAGACAATATACTTGAGGTTGCATACTGTTGTAAGATTTTGTTGGAGATTAGGGAGAAAACTGAGGGGAGAAAGTGTGTGACAGTGTTCAATGTCATTATCAGATTAAAAATTGTTTGCTTTGATAATGACAAAACAGGAATTTTTTCTTCTTTCATAATGATAAAAAGCAAAACAGATGACACAATGCATTCCATACAAAAATGAAGAATAGATGAAAATCACACGCAATATAACATTTTTTAATACTATGTACAAGATGACCCCAAGACACAATCGTTGTAAATGAAATGCGCAGTGTATCTACAAAAAAAAAAAACAACGATATTCTCACCAGGACCTTGTGGATAATACGTAACAAAAAAATATCATGTGAAGGAATAGTTTGAAGCTGGATAATTCTATTGTCACACTGAGCACAAATGCATGCACGCACTCAGCTCAGCATTCACTCCGTGCACACGCAGTCGCTCCAAACAACCAGAAGGCGCACTACAATAACTCTTCTTCTCCCCCTCCTCTCCGGGGAATAATTTACTAAACGATAATCAACTTTTCAAATCTTCAAATCTTCTGTTCCTCCACTCCAGTGGAGGTACAAACATTCCACAGATCCACTAGCTGGGACCAAATTTCATCTCATTATACATAGTAATTCACAAGAACTTCTTTTACAGGTTTCTCCTCCTCAATGGAGAAGCAATTTATACACTTTCCCAAAGAAGAATTAAAGATGGCTTAAAATACAGGAACAATATCTGAGTTCCAACCCAGGGGGACAATCAAAAATCATAGACAAACGCTTTAAGTTCTCTCACGACTGCCGCAGTCGTTGTCCTCTTCAGCTAGGTTCTCCAACTCTGGAGACAATTAGGTGCTGCCACAGAACTGGAGTCCAAATACTTGTGCGACTGCCACAGTCGCCTATCCCGTTACTGGTGCTGCCACAGCACCGGGAAGGGCGAATGAAGTCCGTGTAAGTAATCTATTTCAAAATCTGAATAATGATAAGTTCTTTTCCCTTTTTTCCTTTTCTTAACTCTCTTTTCTCTCTCTCTTTTCTCTCCCCATCTGTCTATACCTCACCTGATAATGGTAGATTACAGTGAATCTCTTTCTGGAGTTCCAAACAACCTGTCGGGATCAGTGTCCCAAGCCATCTCCTTCCTATACTTTATTTTTCC
>CM065723.1:6856177-6868677 GCA_033310375.1 Conus canariensis | reverse complement strand
TCATCGAGCCTTACGTCAAGGACGTCTCCCATGGTGACCTCCGTGTTATAGCACGTCTGGACCTGGCCTGGGCGGTGGTGAACATGCTGGTGTACATCAACAGCACCGTCAACTTCTACCTGTACTGTCTGAGCGGGACCAAGTTCCAACAAGAGCTGAAGCAGTACCTGTGCTGTCAGGTCAGTGCCGCCCTGTCCTTCACCAAGGGTTCTGTGGTTGCCATGCCGACCAGACCTTCCCAGCTTGCCGTGGACGGTCCGGCAGCGTACGACTTCTAACTTCAGTACGTGTTCCTACTTTCTGACTGCTCGGACACTCTGCAAAGTCCGAGCTGAACGTGCCTAAGAGACGGTGAGATGGAACAGTGAGACGATGTGTTGTATTTTTCTATCAGAGTGCAGACAGGCTTGTCCCTTGATCCCGCTTGCTTTGTAAGAAGAATTTGTATGTTGTCGTAGGTGTTGGCGGGCACTCAAACACATGTCTTTTGTTGTATGTGACTCTCTAGCTCTGTTTTCTTGGCCCATAAACTGAGAGAAGGTAACTCTATTTGCAATGGGAGGACATGAGGTATCTCCCCGATATTGGTTTCCGGAACACGTCTGTTTTGTCCTGCCACCTTAACAGTTCAATCAAAGATACAAAATGCCCCAAACATGGGTACATGAAATGGTGCGTCTGTAATGTAGACACTATGTTACAAACAAGTTCGACATCATCCACTATTATCATTGATCGATTTAGACCTATATATCTTGGGTTTGATGTGGCGGTTTTTTTTAAATTACCAACTGACGCATGCGTAATGATGTCCTCTCATAAACTGAGAAAAGATAACTCTATGTGCAAGGGAAAGACGCGTTACCTTCCCCTGATCCCCACCCCTCCCCGGAAAGGGTCTATCGCTCAGTCAGTGCTTCGCACACAAGCAGACGGTTTGCCGCTCATGACACCACTCGGTGACGTGCAAGCCACTCATCTGGCTCATCTACTGCTCTGTCAACGTCTCCGCCTGGCTGTTGAGCTGCATGACTCTGGAGACTCTGGGGAGTCCGCAGGGGACGTCCGATAATAAAAGTACTCTCTCTCTCTCTCTCTCTCTCTCTCTCTCTCTCTCTCTCTCTCTCTCTCTCTGTTGTGTGTGTGTGTGTGTGTGTGTGTGTGTGTGTGTGTGTGTGTGTGTGTGTGTGTGTGTGTGTGTGTTGTGGTGTGCATGTTTGTGGTGTGGTGTGGTGTGTGTGTGTGTGTGTGTGTGTGTGTGTGTGTGTGTGTGTGTGTGTGTGTGTGTGTGTGTGTGTGTGTGTGTGAGCGCGCGCGCGTGGGTGCGCGTGTGTGTATAGTTTAACATTCTTGTCTGTGCACTAAAAGCCTTATTACATGATAGATTATGTGTGCGTACGTGTGTGTGCGCGCTGGTGTGTATGTGTGATCTGTCTGTCGGTCTGTCTGTCTGCCTGCCTGCCTGTCTGTCTGTCTGTCTGCCTATCTGCCTGTCTGTCTGGCTGCCTGCCTGTCTGTCTGTCTGTCTATCTGCCTGTGTGTCTGCCTGTCTGTGTGCCTGCCTGTCTGTCTATCTGTCTGTCTATCTGTCTGTCTATTTGTCTGGATGGATCGATAGATGGATGAATGGATGTCTGCCTGTTTGTCGATCTCTATCTGCTGTTTAACCTACAGGAGCCTGAGAACCAGAACAGCCCTCCTCATGGTGTTAGGAAGAACCAGAACAACCCTCCTCATGGTGATAGGAAGAACCAGAACAGCCCTCCTCATGGTCTTAGGAAGAACCAGAACAGCCCTCCTCATGGTGTTAGGAAGAACCAGAACAGCCTTCCTCATGGTGTTAGGAAGATCCAGAACAGCCCTCCTCATGGTCTTAGGAAGAACCAGAACAGCCCTCCTCATGGTGTAAGGAAGAACCAGAACAACCCTCCTCATGTTGTTAGGAAGAACGAGAAAGCCTCCAGTGACCCTAGTGGCCCCTGACATAAACCTGAGAACCAGAACAACCCTCCTCATCATGTTAGGAAGAACCAGAACAATCCTCCTCATGGTGTTAGGAAGAACCAGAACAGCCTTCCTCATGGTGTTAGGAAGATCCAGAACAGCCCTCCTCATGGTGTTAGGAACAACCAGAACAGCCCTCCTCATGCTGTTAGGAACAACCAGAACAACTCTCCTCATGGTGTTAGGAAGATCCAGAACAACCCTCCTCATGGTGTTAGGAAGAACCAGAACAACCCTCCTCATGGTGTTAGGAAGAACAGAACAACCCTCCTCATGGTGTTAGGAAGAGCGAGAACAACCCTCCTCATGGTGTTAGGAAGAACCAGAACAACCCTCCTCATGGTGTTAGGAAGAACCAGAACAACCCTCCTCATGGTGTTAGGAAGAACCAGAACAATCCTCCTCATGGTGTTAGGAAGAACGAGAAAGCCTCCAGTGACCCTAGTGGCCCCTGACATAAACCTGAGAACCAGAACAACCCTCCTCATCATGTTAGGAAGAACCAGAACAATCCTCCTCATGGTGTTAGGAAGAACCAGAAAGCCTTCCTCGTGGTGTTAGGAAGAACTAGAACAACCCTCCTCATGGTGTTACGAAGAACCAGAACAGCCCTCCTCATGGTGTTAGCAAGAACGAGAACAACCCTCCTCATGGTGTTAGGAAGAACCAGAACAACCCTACTCATGGTGTTAGGAAGAACGAGAAAGCCTCCAGTGACTCTGGTGGCCCCTGATATAAACCTGAGAACCAGAACAACCCTCCTCATCATGTTAGGAAGAACCAGAACAGCCCTCCTTATGGTGTTAGGAACAACCAGAACAGCCCTCCTCATGGTGTTAGGAACAACCAGAACAGCCCTCCTCATGGTGTTAGGAAGAACCAGAACAGCCCTCCTCATGGTGTTAGGAAGAACCAGAACAGCCCTCCTCATGGTGTTAGGAAGAACCAGAACAACCCTCCTCGTGGTGTTAGGAAGAACGAGAAAGCCTCCAGTGACTCTGGTGGCCCCTGACATAAACCTGAGAACCAGAACAACCCTCCTCATCATGTTAGGAAGAACCAGAACAGCCCTCCTTATGGTGTTAGGAACAACCAGAACAGCCCTCCTCATGGTGTTAGGAACAACCAGAACAGCCCTCCTCATGGTGTTAGGAAGAACTAGAACAGCCCTCCTCATGGTGTTAGGAAGAACCAGAACAGCCCTCCTCATGGTGTTAGGAAGAACCAGAACAACCCTCCTCGTGGTGTTAGGAAGAACGAGAAAGCCTCCAGTGACCCTAGTGGCCCCTGACATAAACCTGAGAACCAGAACAACCCTCCTCGTGGTGTTAGGAAGAACGAGAAAGCCTCCAGTGACTCTGGTGGCCCTGACATAAACCTGAGAACCAGAACAACCCTCCTCATCATGTTAGGAAGAACCAGAACAACCCTCCTCATGGTGTTAGGAAGAACCAGAACAACCCTCCTCGTGGTGTTAGGAAGAACGAGAAAGCCTCCAGTGACCCTGATGGCCCCTGACATACACATTGTGGCAGTCCGTCTGCCTGGAATTCCGCTACCAGGGTATTACTACTGTGACCTTAAGCCCATAAGAGGACCCGGTTTAGATTGCACGCCCCCCCCCCCCCTCCCCCAGTGTCATTCTTCACTGCCTGCCCGCGCGCACGCGCGAATGTGTGTGTGTGTGCCTGTGCGCGCGCGTGCACAAGCATGTGTGCGAGCAGGAAAACAGAGAAAATAGAGGAGAGAAGGAAACAGACCAGCAGAAGTATAGAGAGACAAGGGATAAAGTGAGAGAGAGAGAGAGAGGAGAGAGAGAAGAGCAGACAGACAGACAGACAGACAGACAGACAGACAGACAGACAGGCTCCGAAGGTGAAGGTTGGGATGTATAGTTGAAAGTTGTCATCACTATATTCCAGCCGACCTCATGGGGCCTTTTCAGGGCTGTTAGCCTTCTAGGAAAAAACACAGGGGTCACATTCTGATGAAAGAGTCAAAGAGAAATAAATTACCAACTAAACCGCTGCTGAATTGAAAAAAAAATGACCCGGAAGTAGATTACTTGACATCCTTATGGCGGATAAGACTAAGCCTCGCTGAGGGCATTTAATTTCTAAAATTACAAATGATTCTTGACAGTTCATCTTCTTTTTCACACATAAGAACTTTCTCTGAGGAATTTCCATAGAAACAAAAGAACAGAACTCGTCAATGTTTCGGTCGTAGACTGTCTTAGGGGACTGATGACATCAAAATCGATTTTGATGTTTTGATGTCATTATTCCCGAAGACGGTCTATGACTGAAACCTCGACAACGATTTCAGTTCTGTTTAATTTCTCACCTTCACAATAAAAAAAAGCCAAAAACACTTAAATGTTACATCCCCAAACACACCACACACACACACACACACACACACACACACACACACACACACACACACAGAGGCACACACACACACACACACACACACACACACACACACACACACACACAGCACACACACACACAACACACACACACACACACACACACACACACACACACCACACACACACACACACACACACACACCACACACAAACTGCTGTGGCTTGCGTTGCGATTCAAGAGAAAAATGGTTTATCAGAAAGAATCCACATCAAAGATGGAGAAATACTCCACGACGGCATCACCACCGTAGATAACAGTACAGACAGCAGACTAGCGCCTGTTAGTAGATGACAGTACAGACAGCAGACTAGCACCTGTTAGTAGATGACAGTACAGACAGCAGACTAGCACCTGTGTAGTGACGTAAGACGCACTAGCACGTAGTAGATGACAGTACAGCACGACTAGCACCTGTTAGTAGATAACAGTACAGACAGCAGACTAGCACCTGTTAGAGATAACAGTACAGACAGCAGACTAGCACCTGTTAGCAGATAACAGTACAGACAGCAGACTAGCACCTGTTAGTAGATGACAGTACAGACAGATCAAAATCCAAACAAGCAGAGTCAAAGAAGAGAGTGAAGGAAAAGAGCAAATGACTAGCACCTGTTAGTGGATGACAGTAAAGGAAAAAAAAAATCAAAACAAGTGGAGTTAAGAAAGAGGGAGGGAAATGATGATATTACCAACACCTATAAGCAGAAGACAGTAAAGGGAAGCCCAAATCAACACAAGCGGAGTGAAACGACAGTGACGGAAAAGATTAAACTGCTAGCACATACTGGTAGATAACAATGACGAAAGACCAAAAATCGAAACAAGCCGAGTCAAAGAAGAGAGTGACACCAAGTGGAAATGACCATCACAGATTTTGCAGGAGGCGGGGAAGTCTATACACACTGAAAACAATCCCCGGAATCCCTCCATTGGGGGTTAGTTGGGGGGGGGGGGGGGGGGGGGAGTTACACAGGGCAAGAGTGGCAGAGATAGAGAGGGTGCACGATTGGCTCCACGGTAAAGCACCCAGTGTGTAGCCAGAGGTTGCGAGTTCGAGTACTCACAGCGCATCACATAAAGGTTGACTTTGTGCTGTTGATTTTGACGTGTTGTCGTTCTGGTGGTGTCACTGGAGTGTTTAATAGTTCCCCTGTCCTTTCGCTCCTGCCTACCTGTCTAACATTTTCTCCTTTGGTGGGCGTCGACATTAAATCTGAAAATACCAGCGAGAGAGAGAAATACAGACACAGAGAGAGGGTGGACTGGGACACACTGAGAGAGAGAGAGAGAGAGAAAGAGAGGGAGAGGGGAGTGACAGACAGACAGACAGACAGACGAGACAAAGAGGGTGAATTGGAACACACACACACACACACACACACACACACACACACACACACACACACACACACACACACACACACACACACATGTGCAAACACAGAGAACGACACACAGACAGAGGGAGAGAGACAAACAGAGACAGACACAAAGAGAAAGGAGTAGGCAGACAGACAGAGAGACAGGGAGTCCCAGCGAATGAATGTCATTATGAAAGAGTCCCAGAATGAGACATTCCCTGTGACAGACAAAGACAGCACGTCTTCTAATTACATTCGTTGTACCGATTCACAAACTGCAAGGCTTTTTAACCTTCCAGTGTAAATATGAAAACCACACACACCTAAGTTGACAAACCAGGCTGGTCGGACCAGTTCGGCTGTTTGGACCAGTTGGACTATTTTGGACAAATTGGGCTGTTTGGACAAATTGGGCTGTAAAGATCCATCTGACTGCTTTAGTAGTTGAAATGTTAACAAAGAAAAAAAGAACTGTGCTGTTTCGCCCATTCTGGCTGTCTGCACCAATCAGGCTTACCGACCTTGTTTTGTTGTTGTGTTGTTGTTGTTGTTGTTGTTGTTGTTGTTGTTGTTGTTTTGTGTTCTTTTCTTTTCTTTCCTTTTTTCACCAGTCGGGCTAGGGACGAATTGGACTGTTCAGACTGTTTGGACACATTGGATTGGACGGTGAACTGTTTGGACAAACTGAAATATTTGGAACAGTCTGGTTATTTGTACCAATCGGGCTATTCAGACAAATTGAGTTGCTTGGACAAATTTGGCTTTTAGACCCGTTTGGACAAATCAAGCTGTTTGGAATGTTCGGACCAGTCCGGATATTTGGACATTCCGGACTATATGGACCAGTGTGGACGTTTGGGTCAATGGGCCTGTTTGCTCAAATTGGACTGTTTGGACACTTGTTTTAACTATTTTGACAAATTAGATTGTTTAGACTGATTGAGCTGTTGAGACAAAATGGACTATTTGGACAAATTTGGTACTTTAGATCAGTCGGGCTGTTGAGACAAATTTGGTTCTGTAGACCAGTTGGGCTGTTCAGACAAATTTGGTACTTTAGACCAGTTGGGCTGTTCAGACAAATTTGGTTCTGTAGACCAGTTGGGCTGTTCAGACAAATTTGGTACTTTAGACCAGTTGGGCTGTTCAGACAAATTTGGTACTTTAGACCAGTTGGGCTGTCAGACAAATTGACCCTCTGGACCTAGCTGGTTATTGGGACAACTTGGGCTGTATGGACCAGTCAGACTGTTTGGAGCAGTTGAATATTTTCAACACGTTAGGGCGGACTTTGTCAGACTGCCACAGCCTCTTTACCGAAGGAAGAAATGACACGACAGTAGGTGTATTGACATTGACATCCTCATGGCTGGGAGCGTTTATTTTCTCACTCTAAAATTTAAAAAAAAAGAGTAACATTTAAATGTTGCCAAAAAAAGTCATAAAATGGGCATACGGGCGAACAGTCACGAGAGAATGGACAGTTAGTGTCCACTTGGGACAGACTGCACAGTTTCCACCACCTCATCGCCAAATGAAGAAGAAGAAGAAGAAGAAGAAGAAGAAGAAGAAGAAGAAGAAGAAGAAGAGGAAGAGGAAGAAGAGGAAAAAGAAGAAGAAGAAGAAGAAAAAGAAGAAGAAGAAAACGAAGAAGAAGAAGAAAAAGAAGAAAACAAAAAGCTGACAAGTTTTGCGTTGTGATCAGGAAAAAAGTGTATTTGAATATAAGAAGGCACAACTCGAAAGGAAAAACCCGGATGGGCATTTAGAGAATGTGGATAGCTATCCAGTCCACAGTATAACAGTGTCTGTACAAAGGAACGGAAACAGGGTGGGAATGGTCACTGTCGGTGATCACCTCCATCCGCTAGGGGTCAGAGGAACTCAGTGCCCGCGCGAGCAAACGGCGAGAGAGGATACGGAGTGTAGAGAAATGGAAACAAACTAATCGGGAAGGTAATCCCTCAGACGGCAACGGCCGTGTCAGTGGTAACAGGGGAGACAATTAAAAGGATTCAGCCAAGATCTTGACCATCGTTAAGTAGTCCCTTCCTGCTTTACATTCTCCCCGCACCGGCAATCAGGCATGTCTTCTTCCACCATTGAGCCACTGCTGTGACGTAGAAGAACGATCGGCTGGAACAGTAAGTCGTCGTGAGTCAGTACGGATCTTTGATAGCCAGGTTGGGGAAAGGGAGATTACTGAGGCCCCGCAGAGCGAGGCAATCAAGGTTTTTCGCATATGTCGGAGCCGAGAGGGATTAAGCATAGTTTGTGATCCACACAGCTGACAATCATCAGCAAGCTAGTTCAGGTACTATTCTGGAGTACTTTGTCTCCCGAAATATAAAGAAGTTGTGGTGAAGAACAATGCTTTTAAAGACAAACAAACTGTAAGATGATCTTACCGCAATGACGATCTGACTCCGCTCTGGTCCATGCTGTTGGCAATATTGAAAAAGGTGAACTTCGTTGTCAGTGCTTGGACCAAGAGGGCAAGATCCATCGTTTGAAGAAACGACAGGCAGACTTCTTCAGTGCCCAGTCCACCCCCACATGAATTGAGAGACCTGGTGATCTGTTGAACCTGGGGTGGAACAACACAGATTTTGAATACTTAACTCTCCAACCTTTTACCAGCTGCTTAGGACAATCCGGGCTCGGAAGGGGTAGTCATGTTTCTGGCTGGGAAACTTTACTTTCCCACAGGAGTGACTTCTTGCCTTCCTTTTGTGAAGAACGATTCAGTGCATGTGACAAAGAGCGCTGCAACATATCCATATTGCTTTCTAAATATGGGTACTGTAAATGGACGGTTAGGGGAACGCGATAACTGTGGTAAGAGCACACGTTAAGATTCTGATATCAAAGACATCATCTGTGGTAAGAGCACACGTAAATATTCTGATGTCAAAGGCAATATCCTTATGTCACTAACCATGTTCACTTGAAAGATATTGATTGGGGTGGTAACTAGTAAATATGAAACAAGAAAGATAACTTTTTGCTCCCGTGTTAAGACGGTAACATCCCCATGACTGCAAATCGATGCTTTTTTAGAGGATGGTTCCTTGTTTGTCTGCTGTTCCTTGTGTCTGCCTTGTTACTAAACCAGTTAGTGCCACACGCAGCATTTGTCTGAAGCTACGGATAGATAACTATCCTAATATGGAAACGAAAGTTGTCTTCCTTAATTGGTATTCACAACATTCCGGCTTTTCACTGAATATACCTTAATCTTTCTTTTTTACTCTGGTGTCTTATCCGCCATTTTAGCACCTCGGCTCTAGTTCAACAATGGAAAACGCTGGATTTCTTGCCGTGCTAATGTTGATGCTCATCGCAATGAAAATATCCTGTTGGACACACGAAAAGCCAAGCGAGTTGGTTAACGTGCCTGACAATGATGACATTGATTCATTAAATGTTTCACCATGGGGAAAAAAAACCTACAATAGACAGTATCCCCTCAACAGATAAGTCTCTAGTTGACGTTTGAGTGTAGCGTTCGGCAGGTCAAGTGAGATAACTCGAGACATGTTTGCGAGTCTGACTGCGATGTGCTCTGCGGAAATGGAACATCCTGTCATAAGCTGCAACGCCCAGATACTGAAGGCAGAAATCGTTGGAGTTAAGGAATACAATTAACTAGGGTGTTTGTTGTTAGTTTTTCTTTCTGTCTGTCTGTCTGTCTTTCTTTCTTGTGTGTGTGTGTGTGTGTGTGGGTGGGTGGGTGGGTGGGTGTGGGTGGGTGTACGTGCGTGCGTGTGTATGTGCGTGTGTGTGTGCGTGTGTACGTGCGTGTGCGTGTGTGTGTGTGTGTGTGTGTGTGTGGTGTGTGTGTGTGTGTGTGTGTGTGTGTGTTCGACAGAGTGCATCCTGTGTAGTTTAACCGCTAGAATGTTTTTCTCGGAACGTAAAAAAACTTTGATATTCATCGTCCCCTTTGAGTTGACATTTTCTGACTGATTTGTCCTCATCTGATTTTCATTCTTGTTCTGAGCGTTTGGGTCATGCAGCCTCTTGACTTTTTCTTTTTTGCTTCTCTCTCTCTCTCTCTCTCTCTCTCTCTCTCTCTCTCTCTCTCTCTCTGCATTTCTGTCTATGTCTGTCTGTCTGTCTGTCTGTCTGTCTCTCTCTCTCTCTCTCTCTCTCTCTCTCTCTCTTCTCTCTCTCTCTTTGTAAGGCATCCATCTTCCATCTTCCTGTGTTCTCGCGTTCATTCTTACTGTTTCCCTCTTTTTGATAAAAAAAAGAAAGAAAAAAAACGAACAACCCCCCTAAAAACTGAATCATGCACATCACACAGTACCTTCTTTGTATGTCTGTTTTTCTATGTGTGGACAATTTCTTTGTGATAGCTGATATCAAACGGATATCAACAGACGTCAGGTGTTTTGTTTGTTTGTTTGTTTGTTTTCAAACATTCCGGTATTTCATATTCTAAATGCGTTCTCTCATTCTGAAAAGCTGAAAGACATACACATGCACAATGTAACAACAACGCCAACAAAAACCAAGGCCAGAATCCTCCTGAGCCATCATGTAACAATAAAGTCCATACACTCAACAACCAGCCGGCCAGAATTGCAAAGAACGGTCATTTAACATTGAAGTGCGTTAAGTAGAAATTGCAAAACATGATGGATGGAAAATCAACAGCACATCATCATCATCATCATCATCATCATCATCATCATCATCATCATCATCATCATCATCATCACTATCATCATCATCATCATCATCATCACTATCATCATCATCATCATCATCATCATCATCATCATCACCATCATCATCACCATCATCATCATCACCACTATCATCACCATCATCATCATCATCATCATCATCATCATCATCATCATCATCATCATCACCACTATCATCACCATCATCATCATTATCATCATCACCATCAGTATCAATATCATCATTATTATCATAGTTAAGTATGATGATGATGATTAGGATTGTTAGCATTTGTTGTTATTGTCATCAGTGTTAAGCTTGAGATAATGATGATGATGATGATGATGATGATGATGATGATGATGATGATGATGATGATGATGATGATGATGTGAATAAATCAATCAACTGATTTGCCAAGACGAAAGACAACTAGAGCACAAAGCAAGTTGTAAAGTAACGCTGAATTAAAACACAATACAACACAGAAAAGGGGATTTTCGACAAATATGACATCATCAGGTGTCACAAACAAACATGAAAATTCACACAGCAATGTTCTCCATACAGCGGTCAGTATGAGAAACAACCAATTTCAACAGATTCAATTTCTAATTAATCAATCAATCATGATAATGAAAGCCTGCAGTGTTACTGTTGTCGCTACCCATCAGTCTTGACAGACTACGGAGTTGCACGTTGGGTCTCCTGTCCGGCGGGGCGGCGTCTACTGCGGCTGAGGAGCCTTCTCAGAGAGAGACAGTCTCTGCCACATTCTGTGCAGACAGGGACTGCCTCTTCTGGTGTTTCCCCTCAGCAGCACAGCAGCCACACAGATGTAATTACTATTATTATGATTATATATCATCATCATCTATCATCATCATCATCATCATCATCATCATCATCATCATCATCATCATCATCAACTCCGCCGCCGTTTGTTGCTCTAGAGGTAGTTGTAGTAGCGATAGCAGTAGCGGTAGCAGTTTCTAGTAGTAGTCGTAGTAGTAGTAGTAGTAGTAGTAGTAGTAGTAGTAGTAGTAGTAGTACCATTATTATTATTAGTGGTAGTATTATCATTATCATTATCAATATCATCATTATTATCATCTGTGCTCTTATCATTATCATTATCATTATTATCATTGTCATTATTGTTATTACTGTTATTGTTATTATCATCATTATTATTATTATCATCATTATTAATATCATGATCATCATGATCACTATCATCATTGCTATTATTATCATTATTAATATTATTATTATTATTATTATCATCATGATCATCATCATCATTATTGTTATTATCATCATCGTCACCATCATCATCATCATTATTGTTATAGCTGATTGGCACCAACGCACCAGTGAACTGAACCAGTGATCCACTCAATGAACTGCACAAGCGATCCGCAACGATGATCCGCACCAGTGAACCTCACAATTGATTTGCATCAATGATCCGCACAATATGAACCAAACCAATGATCCACGTCAAAATTTCAAGGCCCAAATACCCAATGTCAACCAAGTTTCGTTAAAATCGTTGCGAGAGTTTTACGTCATCTGTGCTCGCAGACAGGGAAGAATACAGCACACAGAGAAGAATACAGCACACAGAGGAGAATACAGCACACAGAGGAGAATACAGCACACAGCACACAGAGAAGAATACAGCACACAGAGAAGAATACAGCACACACAGGAGAATACAGCACACAGAGGAGAAAACAGCACACAGAGGAGAATACAGCACAGAGAGGAGAATACAGCACACAGAGAAGAATACAGCACACAGAGGAGAATACAGCACACAGAGGAGAATACAGCACAGAGAGGAGAATGCAGCACACAGAGGAGAATACAGCACACAGAGAAGAATACCGCACACAGAGGAGTGAATACAGCACACAGAGGAGAATACAGCACATAGAGGAGAATACAGCACACAGAGGAGAATACAGCACAGAGAGGAGAATACAGCACACAGAGG
>CM065723.1:6841177-6846177 GCA_033310375.1 Conus canariensis | reverse complement strand
AAAAGACCCCCCCCCCCCCCCCCCCTAAAACAAAACAAACAAACAAAAAAGTTTTTTACATATTAAACATTGTAGAACCTTGGTCTTGACAATGTACTTACGCTTTGAAACTTTTTCAGCTGAAAAGACAAAGCTTCTTGTCTTACAATAATACCACGCATATTGAGGTGTTTCTATCACAAAGGATGTCAAACTATACAGGATTAAAAGAGAGCATTTACAGAGCCTGGCAGGGCTGGGTCTCTGTTATCTAGATTTCATGATGGACATGTGGTTGTTTCTCCGTTGGAAAGAAACTTTAGATTATTTGTTTATCATCGTTTTCCAAGCAATCGTGAAAATGTTGTTTGGGTGTCAGTAATAGTATGTCTATTTTCGGAGACACTGATTCTCAATCCTGCTTCGGAGCGCATTCAAAGAATTCCAAATCCGTATTCTGTTTAAGTCTTACTTCACGAAACAAGAGATAATTACAGTTAGGAATGCAAATCAGTGAGTAAAATATACATTCGTGTTAACCATAGGTGAAAGACTACTTTAGATTAGAACCGACTTCCTATGGGCGTGAAGCAAAAAAAAAAATCATTTTCATCACAAAAAACGTTTGTTGGTATTTGTTCACACCACAAGAAAAAGAAACAAATACACATTTACCAGAAAAGAGCAGGAAACAAATTACACAAACTTTTAACTCATGCATTACGAATGACTTCTCAAAAAGACGTCAAATTTACACAATAAACAGTCTATCAGAAACTTTTTAAAATCTATTCTCTTGAATTACGCACATCCTAAATTCTGGAAGCCTGTCATACTCTGAAAGGTCACATTCTTGTCGATTCCTCCTCGAAATCCTTCACACTGAGGAAGAGAAAAATGTTTTGAATTTATAAGTGTAATGAACTAGATAACAAAATGAAAAGCAAATGCTCAGTTCATAGCACTGAACAGTGACCAGTATGTACAAGTTTTTAAAATCAGATGGATCAAAATATGTACACAGGAATATCAACTGTAATATTCTCAGACTCTCAAAATCGAGTCAGAGGAATTTATTGCCGAAAGAACTTATGTAATGATGAATGTTTATTAAGTTTAAAAAGATCTGTCGTTACACGCATGATATTATTTTCCACACAGGTGACCCTAAAAGAGATACAGGACAAATTAGTGGGACCATTGTTTATAACTAATAGGTGAAAATTGGCAATCGTATATGGCACTTTAAGGATGTAAGAACAAGAAGACGGTTTGCACATTAAAATGTCATTGAAGTGCATTGTTAATATCATAAGAGCGGCATAAACCCAATCAAAACTTATTTAACTTTAAATAGTATCAAATCAGAAGGTAGAAAATGCTATCAATGAACAAAGGCTCTATAGAAATAGCAGGAGTAGAGAAACTACAACAATATTCTTTAATATAATATTTAAAGCAATAACCATACTCTCTTTTTCTGAATGTAGTCAAAAGTTATACTCATGTGGCCTACGATAGATATGTAACATTTCACGAGAAAGAGATTTAGGTCGTTCCAAATAAAAACTGAGCAACAATACTTTAGTTTCCAATCTCATTTTCAAAACAATGGGAATTACTGATAATGTAGAGTTTAAAAAGATTCAGTCAGACATTATACTTGATTCTGCGTACTGTTGTGAGATTTACAGGAGATTAGGGGAAAACTGAGTGGAGAAATTGTGTGACAGTGTTCAAAGTCATTATCAGATTTAGAATTGTTTGCTTTGGTAATGATTAAAAAAATTACTTCCTGTGATAATCGTAAAAAAAGAAAAGCAAAACAGATGACACAATGGTTTCCACATAGAAATGAAGAACAGATGAAAATCAAACCTGATATAATACTTTATTTTGAATACTAACCACAAAATCCGTATGCCTGAAAACACACTCTGCCATTGTAAATGAAATGTGCAGTGCAAAAACTAGTATTCTCACCAGGCCCTAGTGGATAATACGTTACGAAAACAAAAGTTGACATGTGAAGGAATAGTTTGAAGCTGGATAATTCTTTATTCCCATAAACCCTTTCTTTATGCTTTGTAAAATCCCAATTCAGTGTTTTAACAACCTGTTTGTGTAACGTGTTGTGTAACGTTAAATAAAACTGATATATTATTTTTTAAAAGGGAAAGGGTTTGCAACGGAGTGACTCAATGTAATAACGGTGACCAAATGTGCAGAAATTATAATGAAGAGTAAAAAAAATGAAGGAAGGAAGGAAGGAAGAATGAATGAATGAATGAATGATGAATGAATGAATGAATGAATGAATGAACGTTTGACCAATAAACAAAGGTCCTGCCATTTAAGGTCTAAAGGATTCTTATTCAACAACAATGGATTGGTCTTGTAGCTATCTGAAGGGAGTGTGTATGCTTGCAGTTGTCCTGGACCATGGAGGATATGAACAGTCACACAGAGCATCTTTCCATGGTGCCGAGAGAATGCAAGGCAGTCCAAGCAACATTCATCCATATTCACACACAAAGCAGCATCTTCTCTTGTGTACAAAACAGTCAAAAGTATAAAACTGATGCAGTTTCAATAAAAATGAAATTAATGAATTTTTTTTTTCAATTCATCATTCAGAATGAGGGTAAAAGTAAATGAATCTGTATGCTGGACAGTTCTGTACACGCATAACACGCCCTGCAGAAACTGATTTTCCAAACACCATACATTACCAACACGTTCATCACAGTCTCATTGATCCTTTTTACACGGTTCGTCACAATTCTCGTGTTCAAAGTGAGGTTTGATGATGATGACGATGCTGATGATGATGCTGATGATGATGATGATGATGATGATGATAACGACGACGACGACGACGACGACGACGACGATGACGATGATGATCATGATCATGAAGATGATCATAATGACGATCTTGATGATGACGACGATGACGATGATGATCATGATGATCATGATCATGATGATGATCATGATGACCATGACGATGATGATGACGATGATCGGCAGTGTTCAAATGCCTCTATGACTATGGGAGCGAGGCCTGGCTAGTCTAGTGGGTGCAACGCCAGACTGTTGTTCCAAGGTCTGGAATTCGGTTCCCACTCCAGTCAGCCAGGCTGAAAGCGATTTGGTTTTCTGAATCAACATACGTGCCGACTCTTACCCCTTCTTAGTCCTTGGTGGAGACTTTTAACTGAAGTTGTGTCAGTGGACGCACGCGTGAAATAAAAAAAAACAACATTTTGCACGCATGTGGAATCCATATTTCCACCTCGCTTAGATCGACTGTTTCAACGTTCAGGTGTAGCATTCGGTTTTGTTTATTGTTCCGAAGAATCAACACAGTAACAAGACAGGCATCAACCTACGTTGCGTAGCTTATCAGACGTGACCTTTTTGTGCAAGAAGTCATGGAATCCCTTCCAGAGTTCCAGGCTTCACGGATAGTGTGGCAGTACTGTCCCCCCGTCCTCTTCACCTTCGGCTTGTTCGGCAACACCATGACCGTGCTCATCGTGCGCAGAATGCGGCTGAAAGACTCTGCGATGCCAGTCTACCTGACAGCTCTGGCACTGTCCGACACCTGTCAGATCCTCACGGGCCTCTTACGTCTCTGGCTTATCCACGTCTTCGGGGTGGACGTGCGGACGATCCACTCGGTGACGTGCAAGCCACTCATCTGGCTCATCTACTGCTCCATCAACATCTCGGCCTGGCTATTGAGCTGCATGACTCTGGAGAGGACCTTGTCCGTCTGGAGACCTCACCGTGTGTCTCTGCTCTGCAGCAGGAGCAACGCTGTTGTCGTCGTCGTCAGCGTCGTTGTGGTGTCGATGCTGGTGAACGGTCACCTGTTGGTGTGGGTCGACGTGGTGGCGTCTCAGAACGGTACGAGGAAGGATTGTTACGCCAGTGACCAGGACTACCTTCCCTTCTTTAACCACGAGTGGTCTTGGATGGACCTCGCGCTCTCCTTCCTCCTGCCCTTCGCCTGTGTGTTGCTGGGCAACCTCATGATCGTCTGGAAGGTGTCTCTGTCTGTGCGAATGGCCACGAAGCTTGTCTCCGGCCAGACTCAAGACGTCAGCCACAGACAGAGAAAGGCCTCTTCCTTGACAGTGATGCTGATGGTGGTCAGTGCCGTCTTCTTCCTCACTATGTCGCCGATCAGTGTGTTCAACGTCATCGAGCCTTACGTCAAGGACGTCTCCCACGGTTACCTCCGTGTGACAGCACGTCTGGACCTGGCCTGGGCGGTGGTGAACATGCTGGTGTACACCAACAGCACCGTCAACTTCTACCTGTACTGTCTGAGCGGGACCAAGTTCCGACAAGAGCTGAAGCAGTACCTGTGCTGTCAGGTCAGTGCCGCCCTGTCCTTCACCAAGGATTCTGTGGTTGCCATGCCGACCAGACCTTCCCAGCTTGCCGTGGACAGTCCGGCAGCGTATGGCTTTTAACTTCAGTACGTGTTCTTACTTTATGACTGCTCGGACACTCTACAAAGTCCGAGCTGAACGTACCTAAGAGACGATGAGATGGAACAGTGAGACGAAGTGTTGTATTTTTCTATCAGCGTGCAGACAGGCTTGTCCCTTGATCTCGTTTGCTTTGTAAGAAGAATTTGTATGTTGTCGTAGGGGTTGGTGGGTACTCAAACACATGTCTTTTGCTGTATGTGACTCTCTAGCTCTGTTTTCTTGGCCCATAAACTGAGAGAAGGTAATTCTTTTGCAATACCAGCCGCCGTGACGAAGTGGTTAGCGTCGCGGACTTCCGGCTGGGAGGTCGTGGGTTTTAATCCTATCAGAGTCATGTGGGTTTTTCTGCTCCGACCGGCTCCTACCCAGAGTTGAGTTTGCTGCAGACTCAGTTTTCAAGACTGGGACCACACAGTCGAGTTTCATCCACTTAATGGATGCGTTTCTGAGAGTGTTGCTCAAATTTCCTGACCAACACTGCAGGTGCCTGTATCTCTCGGGCCTGGTTGACGC
>CM065723.1:6826177-6836177 GCA_033310375.1 Conus canariensis | reverse complement strand
CTCTACAGTATGAAAGCGAGAAAGGCCCCAGATTTCAGCAGCATACAAAAGCATTGGTTTAACTTGTGCATCAAATAATCTGAAAAAGACTTGTCTATTCATACTTCCCAGGCTCCACATTGTCTTCAAAATCTCAACAATCTTGTTTTTTGTTCTACCAACAAATTCCTCAAGTGCAACATCAAACGACAGTTTAGTGGTCAGAGTGAATCCTAGATATTTATAACTATTTACGATGTCGATATCTTTTCCCTGATAAAACCACTTTTCCGATTTCGCTAAATGTCCCCCTTTCCCAAAAATCATAACTTTAGTTTTACTTAAGTTCACTTTTAGCCCTAGAGAAGTTAAAGCTTTTTTCTAAATGATTTATCTGGTTTTGAAGTCCAGCAGGAGTTGACGAGATCAAGCAAATGTCATCAGCAAACAACAACAAAAATATTTCTGGTAAACCCGGCAAAAACTGAAATCCATGTTTCCCATGTTGTGTAACTTGTTCAGCAACTTCAGTGATCAGCAGGGAAAAAATCAGGGGAGACAACATACAGCCCTGTTTCACCCCGGCGGGGCATTCAAAGAAATCTGATGTTTCGTTTCCCAAACGCACGCACGATTAAACAGATTTATAAATGCCTTGGAGCATGCGAAGCATTTTAGCTGATGTCTTTATCTTTTTAAGAACAAACCAAAGACGATCTCTATCCACTGAGTCGAAAGCTTTCATGTAATCAATAAAAGCAGCATAAACTTGTGATTTTCTGTCACTTGAAAGACGTTTTTTATCATAGATATTAGCGTGAAGATATGATCAATTGTTTCATAGTTTTTACGGAACCCAGCTTGCTCCTCACAAATTTTATGTTGTTTTTCTGCCCAAGTGTAGAGACGTTTATTTAGAATTGATGTTAAAACTTTACTTATGATGCTCAGCAATGATATACCACGGTAATTTTCAGGGTTGTTAATATCGCCTTTTTTTCAGTAAAGGAAAAATAACCGAGCGTGACCATTCATCTGGAAAAAGGCCTTGATCGAAAAGACAAACATAGAGACAGACAGAGAGACAGGGAGTCCCAGAGAATGAATGTCCTTATGAAATAGTCCCAGAATGAGACATTCCCTGTGACAGACAAAGACAGCACGTCTTCTAATTACACTCGTTGTACCGATTCACAAAGTGCAAGGCTTTTTAACCTTCCAGTGTAAATATGAAAACCATACTCACCAAAGTTGACAAGCCAGGCTGGTAGAACCAGTTCGGCTGTTTGGACCGCTTGGACTATTTTGGACAAATTGGGCTATCTGGACAAACTGGGCTGTTAAGATCCATCTGACTGTTTAAGAAGTTGAAATGTTATTATAAAAAAAAAAAAAAAAAAAAAAAGAACTGTGATGTTTCGCCCATTCTGGCTGTTTGCACCAATCAGGTTTACCGACCTTGTTTTGTTGTTGTTTTGTGTTGTTTCTTTTCTTTTGTTTTCTTTTTTCACCAGTCGGGCTAGGGACGAATTGGACTGTTCAGACTGTTTGGACAAACTGAAATGTTTGGACCAATGTGATGATTTGGACCACTCGGGCTAATTGAGTTGTTTGGACAAATTTGGCTGTCTAGACTCGTTAGGACAAATCACGCTGTTTGGACTGTTTGGACCAATCTGGATATTTGGACATTCTGGACTATATGGACCAGTGTGGACGTTCGGGCTAATAGAACTGTTTGGTCAAATTAGACTGTTTGGACACATTGGTCTTTTGGGGACAAATTCGACTTGTTTTAACTACTTTGACAAATTAGGTTGTTAAGACATGGACTATTTTGACAAATTTGGTTCTTAAGACCAGTTGCGCTGTTCAGACAAATTTGGTACTTTAGACCAGTTGGGCTGTTCAGACAAATTTGGTTCTTTAGACCATTTGGGCTGTTCAGACAAATTTGGTTCTTTAGACCAGTTGGGCTGTTCAGACAAATTTGCTTCTTTAGACTAGTTGGGCTGTTCAGACAAATTTGGTTCTTTAGACCAGTTGGGCTGTTCAGACAACTTTGGTTCTTTAGACCAGTTGGGCTGTTCAGACAAATTTGGTTCTTTAGACCAGTTGGGCTGTTCAGACAAATTTGACTCTCTGGACCTAGCTGGTTATTGGGACAACTTGGGCTGTATGGGCCAGTCAGACTGTTTGGAGCAGTTGAATATTTTCAACACGTTAGGGCGGACTTTGTCAGACTGCCACAGCCTCTTTACCGAAGGAAGAAATGACACGACAGTAGGTGTATTGACATTGACATCCTCATGGCTGGGAGCGTTTAATTTCTCACTCTAAAATTAAAAAAGAGTAACATTTAAACGTAGCAAAAAACTCATAAAATGGGCATACGGGCGAACAGTCACCAGAGAAGGGACAGTTAGTGTCCACCTAGGACAGACTGCACAGTTTCCACCACCTCATCGCCAAACGAAGAAGAAGGAGAAGAAGAAGAAGAAGAAGAAGGAGAAGAAGAGGAAGAAGAAGAAGAGGAAGAAGAAGAAGAAGAAGAAAACAAAAAGCTGACAAGTCTTGCGTTGTGATCAAGAAAAAAGTGTATTTGAATATAAGAAGGCACAACTCGAAAGGAAAAACCCGGATTGGCATTGAGACAATGTGGATAGCTATCCAATCCACAGTATAACAGTGTCTGTACAAAGGAACGGAAACAGGGTGGGAATGGTCACTGTCGGTGATCACCTCCATCCGCTAGGGGTCAGAGGAACTCAGTGCCCACGCGAGCAAACGGCGAGAGAGGATACGGAGTGTAGAGAAATGGAAACAAACGAATCGGGAAGGTAATCCCTCAGACGGCAACGGCCGTGTCAGTGGTAACAGGGGAGACAATTAAAAGGATTCAGCCAGGACCTTGATCATCGTTAAGTAGTCCCTTCCTGCTTTACATTCTCCCCGCACCGGCAATCAGGCAAGTCTTCTTCCACCATTGAGCCACTGCTGTGACGTAGAGGAACGATCGGCTGGAACAGTAAGTCGTCGTGAGTCAGTACGGATCTTTGATAGCCAGGTTGGGGAAAGGGAGATTACTGAGGCCCCGCAGAGCAAGGCAATCAAGGTTTTTCGCAAATGTTGGAGCCGAGAGGGATTAAGGATAGTTTGTGATCCACAGAGCTGGCAATCATCACAAAGCTAGCTCAGGTACTATCTGGAGTACTTTGTCTCCCGAAATATAAAGAAGTTGTGGTGAAGAACAACGCTTTTAAAGACAAACGAACTGTAAGAAGATATGACCGCAATGACGATCTGACTCCGCTCTGGACCATGCTGTTAGCAATAGTGAAAAAGGTGAACTTCGTTGTCAGTGCTTGGACCGAGAGGGCAGGATCCATCGCTTGAAGAAACGACAGGCAGGCACCTTCAGTGTTCAGCCCACCCGCACATGAATTGAGAGACCTGGTGATCTGTTGAACCTGTGGTGGAACAACACAGATCTTGAATACTTAACTCTCCCACCTTTTACCAACTGCTTAGGACAATCCGGGCTTGGAAGGGGTAGTCATGTGTCTGGTTGGCAAACTTAACTTTCCCACAGGAGTGACTTCTTGTGTTCCCTTTGTGAAGAACGATTCAGTGCATGTGACAAAGAGCGCTGCAACATATCCATATTGCTTTGTAAATATGGGTACTGTAAATGGACGATTAGGGGAACGCGATAACGGTGGTAAGAGCACACGTAAAGATTCTGATGTCAAAGACAACATCTGTGGTAAGAGCACACGTAAAGATTCTGATATCAAAGACAATATCCTTATGTCACTAACCATGTTCACTTAAAAGATATTGATTGGGGTGGTAACTAGTAAATATGAAACAAGAAAGATAACTTTTTGCTCCCGTGTTAAGACGGTGACATCCCCATGACTGCAAATCGATGCTTTTTTAGAGGATGGTTCCTTGTTTGTCTGCTGTTCCTTGTGTCTGCCTTGTTACTAAGCCAGTTAGTGCCACACGCAGCATGTGTTTGAAGCTATGGATAGATAACTGTCCAAATACGGGAACAACTACAACTACCACTACTGCAACAAATGATGGCAGAGTTGATGATGATGATTATGATGATGATGATGATGGTGATGTATATATATATATATATATATATATATATATATATATATATATAATCATAATAATAGTAATTACATTTGTGTGGCTACTATGCTGCTGAGGAGAGACACCAGCAGAGGCAGTCCCTTCCAGAGATGTGCAGACTCCCCTGGACCTCCATGTGCACACAGTGTGGCAGGGACTGCCTCTCTAGGAGAGGGCTCCTCAGCCGCAGTAGACGCTGCCCCGCCGGCCAGGATACCCCACGTGCAACTCCACAGTCTCTCAAGACTGATGGCTAGCGACAACAGTAACACTGCAGGCTTTCATTATCATCATTGAATAATCAAAAATTGAATCTATTGAAATTGGTCGTTTCTCATTCTGACCGCTGTATGGAGAGTATTGCTGTGCAAATTTTCATGTCTGTTTGTGACACCTGATGATGTCATATTTGTCGAAAATCCCCTTTTCTGTGTTGTACTGTGTTTTAATTCAGCGTTATTTTACAACTTGCTTTGTGCTCTAGTTGTCTTTCGTCTTGGTAAATTAGTTGATTGATTTATTCACATCATCATCATCATCATCATCATCATCATCATCATCAATATCTCAAGCTTAACGCTGACAGCAATAACAAATGCTAATAATCCTAATCATCATCATCATACTTAACTACGATAATAATGATGATATTGATACTGATGATGATGATGGTGATGATGGTGATGATGATGATAATGATGACGATGATGATGATGATGATAGTGATGATGATGATGATGATAGTGGTGATGATGATGATGAGGATGAGGATGATGATGATGATGATGATGATGATGATGATGATCATGATGTGCTGTTGATTTTCCATCCATCGTGATTTGCGATTTTTACTTAACGCACTTCAATGTTAAATGACCGTTCTTTGCAATTCTAGCCGGCTGGTTGTTGAGTGTGTGGAGTTTATTGTTATATGATGGCTCAGGATGATTCTGGCCTTGGTGTTTGGCATTGTTGTTACATTGTGCATGTGTATGTCTTTCAGCTTTTCAGCATGAGAGAACGCATTTAGAATATGAAATACCGGAATATTTGAAATAAAACAAACAAACAAACACCTGACGTCTGTTGATATCCGTTTGATATCAGCTATCACAAAGAAATTTTCCACACATAGAAAACAAGACATACATTTTTTCATTAAAAAGAGGGAAACGGAAAGAATGAGTGCGAGAACTCAAGAAGATGGAAGATGAATGCCTTACAAAAGAGAGAGAGAGAGAGAGAGAGAGAGAGAGAGAGAGAGAGAGAGAGAGAGAGAGAGAGGTGGAGCAAAGAAAAACAATCAGAGAGAGAGAGAGTGGAGCAAAGAAAAACAATCAAGATGCTACATGACCCACACGCTCAGAATAAGTATGAAAAAAAAGAAAAGAAAACTGAGGACAAATCAATTAGAATTGTCAGCTCAAAGGGGACGATGAATATCAAAGTTTCTTATGCTCCGAGAAAAAAAAATTCTAGCGATTAAACTACACAAGATGCACTCTGTCGAACACACACAACACACACACACACACACACACACACACACACACACACACACACAATATGGATATGTTACAGCGCTCTTTGTCACATGCACTGAATCGTTCTTCCTAAAGGGAAGGCAACAAGTCACTCCTGTGGGAAAGTTAAGTTTGCCAACCAGAAACATGACTACCCCTTCCAAGCCCGGATTGTCCTAAGCAGTTGGTGAAAGGCGGGAGAATTAAATATTCAAAATCTGTGTTGTTCCACCCCAGGTTCAACAGATCTCTAGGTCTCTCAATTCATGTGGGGGGTGGGCTGGGCACTGAAGGTGCCTGCCTGTCGTTTCTTCAGACGATGGATCCTACCCTCTCGGTCCAAGCACTGACAATGAAGTTCACCTTTTTCACTGTTGCCAACAGCATGGACCAGAGCGGAGTCAGAACGTCATTGCGGTCAGATCTTCATACAGTTCGTTTGTCTTTAAAAGCATTGTTCTTCATCACAACTTTTTTTTTTTTTTTTTTTTTTTTTTTTTTTTTTTTTTTTTTTTTTGCTGTCCCAACCTCTGCACCACCTCAGAGGCAGTGTACCCACGCCGCTCATTCCGACACTTTGTCCACAGCCACAGCCCGGTCGACCCCGCCGCAGCCCCGGCACCGGCAATCCACAGGGAGCAGTCAATGTCAAGTCGTCAAGAGGCAACCCACCGGAGGAGACACTGCACTGCTGCCGAGTCACCTCGATGGTGTTCAGTGGCGCCTGTTCTGATCTAACGTATGCAGGACGCCACCTACTAAGCCCCCTACTGACGACAATAATTGCTTAGTCGCGGAGCCGGCGTGAGTGAGCTCTCCCTCCGGAGGGCGCCACCACGTCCGTCCAACGACAGCCCCCATGGACTCGCCGATACCGGTGACCCCGACGGAACCAAACCAAGGCCACTGACGTGGAGAGGACATCGAAACTGAGGTCACCATGAGAGCAGGGCATGAAGGGCCACAGAATTTGAGACATTTTTTTTTATGCTGATCGATGAGAATGAGGATGATTAAGATGATGCTACGGATTTCCATTTCGGTCTGAGACTACATGACAGGGCTGTACTCTACGCTTCCTTTCATAATATATCCTGGCGTCAACCAGGCCCGAGAGATACAGGCACCTGCAGTGTTGGTCAGGAAATTTGAGCAACACTCTCAGAAACGCATCCATTAAGTGGATGAAGCTCGACTGTGTGGTCCCAGTCATCCCAACTGAGTCCGCAGTAAACTCAACTCTGGGTAGGAGCCGGTCGGAGCAGAAAAACCCACATGGCTCTGATGGGATTCGAACCCACGACCTCCCAGCCGGGAGTCCGCGACGCTAACCACTTCGCCACGGCGGCTGGTTTCATCACAACTTCTTTATATTTCGGGAGACAACGTACTCCAGATAGTACCTGAGCTAGCTTTGTGATGAATGCCAGCTCTGTGGATCACAAACTATCCTTAATCCCTCTCGGCTCCAACATCTGCGAAAAACCTTGATTGCTTTGCTCTGCGGGGCCTCAGTAATCTCCATTTCCCCAACCTGGCTATCAAAGATCAGTACTGACTCATGACGACTTACTGTTCCAGCCGATCGTTCTTCTACGTCACAGCAGTGGCTCAATGGTGGAAGAAGACTTGCCTGATTGCCGGTGCGGGGAGAATGTAAAGCAGGAAGGGACTACTTAACGATGGTCAAGATCTTGGCTGAATCCTTTTTATTGTCTCCCCTGTTACCACTGACACAGCCGTTTCCATCTAAGGGACTACTTTCTCGATTCGTTTGTTTCCAGTTCTCTACACTCCATTTCCTCTCTCGCCGTTTGCTCGCGCGGGCACTGAGATCCTCTGACCCTTGCAAGCGTTGCTTCGTGGATGGATGTGATGGCTACAAGTGACCATTCCGACCCTATTTCCGTTGCTTTATATAGATACTGTTATACAGTGGATTGGATAGCTATCCACATTCTCTGAATGCCCACCCGGGTTTTTCTTCTCTAGTTGTGCCTTCTTATTTAATATAAACTTTATTTTTCCTGATTACAACAGGAGACTTGTCAGCTTTTTGTTTTCTTCTTCTTCTTCTTCCTCTTCCTCTTCCTCTTCTTCCTCTTCCTCTTCTTCTTCTCTGCTTCTTCTTCTTTTCTTCTTCTTCTTCCCTTCTTCTTTTCTTCTTCTTCTTCTTCTTCTTCCTCTTCTTCTTCTTCTACTACTTAATTTGGCGATGAGGTGGTGGAAACTGTGCAGTCTGTCCTAGGTGGACACTAACTGTCCATTCTCTGGTGACTGTTCGCCCGTATGCCCATTTTATGACTTTTTTTGGCAACAATTAAATGTTACTCTTTTTTTTTAATTTTAGAGTGAGAAATTAAACGCTCCCAGCCATGAGGATGTCAATGTCAATACACCTACTGTCGTGTCATTTCTTCCTTCGGTAAAGAGGCTGTGGCAGTCTGACAAAGTCCGCCCTAACGTGTTGAAAATATTCAACTCCTCCAAACAGTCTGACTGGCCCATACAGCCCAGGTTGTCCCAATAACCAGCTAGGTCCAGAAAGTCAAATTTGTCTGAACAGCCCAACTGGTCTAAAGAACCAAATTTGTCTGAACAGCCCAACTGGTCCAAAGAACCAAATTTGTCTGAACAGCCCAACTGGTCTAAAGAACCAAATTTGTCTGAACAGCCCAACTGGTCTAAAGAACCAAATTTGTCTGAACAGCCCAACTGGTCTACAGAACCAAATTTGTCTGAACAGCCCAACTGGTCTAAAGTACCAAATTTGTCTGAACAGCCCAACTGATCTGAAGAACCAAATTTGTCTGAACAGCGCACCTGGTCTAAAGTACCAAATTTGTCCAAATAGTCCATTTTGTCTCAGCAGCTCAATCAGTCTAAGCAACCTAATTTGTCAAAATAGTTCAAACAAGTCGAATTTGTCCCCAAAAGACCAATGTGTCCAAACAGTCTAATTTGACCAAACAAGCCCATTGGCCCAATCGTCCACACTGTCCATATAGTCCGGAATGTCCAAATATCCGGATTGGTCCGAACAGTCTAAACGGGTCTAAACAGCCAAATTTGTCCAAATAGCCTGATTGGTCTAGATTCAGAACCGCTAGTAAAATGGTGCAAACTGTCCAAGAAAGACTAAGGCACAGGATGTGCAGCAATATTCAATGAGTTTTTCTCTAAATGTAACTCAGTACAGCGAGGGGTCTTGACACATTCTCCAGAAAGCGTTTTGAATTTAAAAGCTGAAATCATGAACGTGTCTCCATTGGACGTGTATACATGAGCCCGAATTCCAGTATAGGAAACACAGACAAATATATACAAAATCAAAATATGATAAGATGTGCTCATTCGGGGACTTTGACTGTCAAAATATCAATAAACTGACAAATTACATTAAACAATACATTCTACATAGACACACACACGCGCGCGCGCGCGCGCGCGCGCGCGCGCAAGCACACACGCACGCATGCACGCACACACACACACACACACACACACACACACACACACACACACACACACACACATACACATATATATATATATATATAAAGAGAGAGATCTATATCTATATCTACATATACATGTATATATATGTATGTATATACATACATATATACGTGTATATACATATATGTGTTATGTGTGTATATACATATATATATATATATATATACATATATACATATATTTGTATGTATATACATACATATATACGTGTATATACATACATATATACGTGTATATACATATATGTATTGTGTGTGTATATACATATATACACACACACACACACACACATATATATATATATATATATATATATATATATATGTGTGGTGGGTCTCTATATGACACCAAGAGCACAGACACAATCAGCCGTGTCTCCCTGATGAGTCCGACCCAGCGGACGAAAGGCCTAGGAGCAGGCAATACAAAATAGATCTGCCTTCGAGAGGAATTATGATGGTTCCCTAAGGAAGCTAGTGAAGGGTTTCTCATATTTTTTATATATTCCCCCATTTTCTTCATCTTCATTTTTTTTTGTCTGAAAGTTCAAATCTTTGCCAAGTCATTACTATAATGACCGAAGAATTGTTAGCCTGCACTTGTTTTCCCCCACTACTTAATTGTTCAGCATTATATTGTCTGGTCAATCAGTGGGAGATTGCATCTCTTAGGAGATCCAAGTAAAGGTTGGTCTGCACAATTCTTAGCCACTGACAATGCTTGGGTTATTGAACAGCAGAGCTGACCACTCACACTGTTCCATGTCTTTTGATCTGCCTTGCATCCTTGAATGGATCCTCAAGCATAGGCTCGAAGGTTGTCCCCTACAT
>CM065723.1:6816177-6821177 GCA_033310375.1 Conus canariensis | reverse complement strand
AGACTGTAGGATGTTGACCTATTGTTTCTGCATTATCAGGACAAAGGTATGCTGAAACCGCACTCCTAGCTAGGTTAACTGTACTGTTACTAGCACCTGCAGCATACAGTTCTGCAAACAAATTGCCAAATGCACATAAGTACAAGTGGTGATTTCACTTCTGCTTACAAATTTCAGCCATTTATGAATGTAGGTGTTGTAGGACTTATGGGTACTGGGTCTCCATGAATCCATGATTAGAGCAACTGAATTTCCTGATAAACCAGAAGTTAAAAAACTTTGCCGAGATCTTGCAGGCAAGCAGGTTTAGCCAACGTTTCTGAATGACAGGATGAACTGCTCTGAGGTCGCTGGGTAGGTGAAGAAGGTGGTGTCTGCACCTGAGATCTACTGGAGGGCAGCAGAGAAGATGTTGAAGCAAAGAGAACCACGGTTGTGTCGGCCACTTGGATACCACAATCATCCCCTCTGCACGGTCTCTCCAGATCTTCTGCAGCACCCGTCCTATGATGCTGAAAGGTGGAAATGCATACCACTGTAAATGCTCCCAAGAGATGGAAAAAGCAACAATTGCTTCAGCTCCTGGATCCGGCCTGTATGAAATGTATCGCTGCATTCAACCTGGAAACAAAGAGGTTAATATCTGGAGAAGCCCTGGGCTGTTGGAAGGCAGACTGCAGAGCCTGCTCATCAAGTTTCCACTCAGCATCAGTGTTCTAACGCCTGGACTCCTTGTCAGCTGTCCTGTTCTGCTTCCCTGGAATGTGCGCTGCACTGATCCAGATATTCTTAGAAATGCACCATGACCAAATTGTAAATGCCATGTCATGACAAGCATCTGAATGGCTTGTTCCCATGCGATTGATACAGCTGACTGCTGTTGTATTGTCTATCATTATCCAGACATGTTTGTTTTCCAGCTTTCCCTGAAATGACTGCAAAGCAAGTAAAACAGCTTTCAATTCCAAATAATTAATGTGAAAGACTCTTTCATGCGGCAACCAGTGTCCACTTGAAGCTGTTTCTTCACACTCGCACCCCCAACCTGTGCCACTGGCATCAGTGGTGACAACTATATCTGGGTCAGTACTGCAAATGTCATTCTCTGTATCAGACACATTGACAATCCACCATTTAAGTTCCTCCTTACTCTCTTCAGACAACTGCATGAATTGGTCAAAGTCACCCCTGCTCCTCTTCAAAGCTAATTTTTTGTCTTTCTCAAGCTATCTGTAATAGAGAGGTCCATACTTAACAGCAGCAAAGCTAGCAACGATTTTTTCTATAACTTGAGCAACCTCAGGGATTGTGTGACTTTGCTCATCAAGAAGCCTTTGACAGCTAGACAATATGCTGACAGCCCTTTCAGTGCTAAGAGTGACTTTCATGGAGACAGAATCTATGATGACTCCAAGGTATTGTATCCTTGTTGTGGGCTGAACAACGGACTTGGTTGGGTGAATAATAAATCCTAACCTTTGAAACAAATCAGTGGTGTCTGTAACATTTCTCATGCAGCTGCTCTCTGTGAGTCCAATCAACAAAGAATCATCCCAAAACCCCGTAGATGCATGACTTTTCATTCTAAGGGAGGCATAGACAGGTTTCAACAGCTTTGTGAACAAACGGTGAGCCGATGATAGGCCATTGGGTAAAGCATTGAATTCATAGAGTTGATCTCTCCATTGAAATCTGAGTAGTTTCTTGTGCTGTTCATGGATTGCTACACTATAGTAGGCATCCTTCAGATCAATTGAGGCCATAAAGCATCCTTGAGTTATCAAAGTCAGGGCAGTGTTCAGAGTATCCATTTTGAAATGGTGATAACTGACTTCTAAATTGAGTCTTTTTAGATTTAAAATCATGCGATAAGATCCATCTTTCTTTTCCCTGGTAAAAACTGGAGAAATAACTTCACCAGGGCAATGCTCACATGGGGAAATTACTTCCTCAGCAATCAACTTTTGAACTTTCTGAATCAATGATCTTGCAGTCGTTCTGATTTGTGATATTTGTTTTAATGCAAGATAGCCTGGATAACTGGTCTAAAGGACAGTCAAATTCAACCTTAACCCCTGCTATCATTCTTAAAATTTCTGGGTCTGAAGTGATTTTAGACCATGCATCTTCAAACTGTTTTAATCTCCCAGCAGTAACTCATGTTTCTGAGGTTTTAAAGATGGAACCAAGCTCACCTCTTCTATGGGGAGCCAGGATTCTGATGTCCCCGTTTCTGCTGAAACCAATGCTGTCTTCTGTTTTTTCTGCTCCTTTGGCCTAAAAAATGACCACGTGGGCGACCCAACTCAGAGTAGTAAGAACCGCCCGCTTGTCCACGATAGTAGTGGGCGTTTCCGCGGTATCTGCGCTCATGGCCTATACTGAAACTGATGCGATCGGTCTCACGCACATCTTTCTGTGTCGCGGACAAATTGTCCCCAAACAACTGGTCTGTGATCGGGACCGATTCATCACAGATCCGCGAAAACTGCTTGTTTACATGTGGTCCGATGCCACTTCTGTCTGCGCGAAACGTGACCAAAAATAGCCACCGCATTGGTACAATGCTTCACGGCTTCAGAATTGGCCTCTGAACTGGGCGAGCTGCTAGGCCTATCAAGTAATCTGTTTGCGGCACGCACGCACACGCAGTTGCTGCCTTGATGACTGCTCTCTGTATATGTTGCATCTTCAGGTCGCTTTTGATGGCCTCAGACGGTAATTTCGATCATATTTCGTTTTATACCGTTGGGACGATCAATTTTTGACAATTTGCCGGTCTGTTGTAGGCTTCAAATTTCTTCTTCTGCAGATCCGGGCTAAGTTTGTTCGTGAACCGACCATTTACAATTTCTGCCAGTTCCTCCCTCACTTCTTCGCTTACGGTTTGTCCGTACCGCTCAGTTCAGTGGCTATTTCTTTCAGCAAGGTCAGTTTTGTCTCTGACTGGTCAGCTTTTTTATTCTGTGACGCGAAAAGCTGTGCCTCTTTTTTTCTCTAATTCTTTCAGTTCCCCATCTTCTGTCAGCTCCAAACTATCACTGTTGTGTTCCTGTTCTGACTCTGAATCGTCTCCAGAAACTCAGGCAAACTTGGCGGGTTCTGCGGTGCCATTTTCGTCTGGAAGTTTTCTCTTTGGCCTAACTAGTCCAGCTAAGATCTCGAATTTTTTGTTTCAGCTTGCATCTAGCTCTTGAATCAGGTTTCTAACTGATTCTGAGACGTTTGAGGGCCCGCTGCTGTCTGTGGGTTCTGAAAGAATCTCCGACATGGCTATTGAAAGAGCCGCCAATATGTGCTCAAAAGTTCACCTTCTGAAAGAGCCAGGCACAAAGGATTTAGAGTACCGGTGTCGATCAGAAAGCCGACCAGTCTAATATAAACTCTGGAATAACAATTTCTTAGATTGTTAGATTCTAATGATCCTAATGTGATTGTGATGTTTGTAGTGACCTGAAAGGAATTGTGAAGGTCCAGGGAAATTATTCACGCTAGATATCTATCACTGGGAAACCACTTTCATACGTCCGTCTGGCACCCGTTTTGCATCAACTGGGGCGCGCGCGCGCGGTATCGTCCACCACATGTATACGTCTGACCAATCAGCAGACGAAGAATAATTAACGTTACACATTGCAACAGGTTGTTAAAACACTGAATTTGGATTTGACAAAGTATAAAGAAAGGGTCTATGGAATACAGAATTATCCAGCTTCAAACTATTCCTTCACATGACAACTTTTTTCGTTACGTATTATCCACAAGGACCTGGCCAGAATACTAGTTTTTGCGCTGCACATTTCATTTACAATGACAGAGTGTGTTTTCAGGCATACAGATTTTGTGGTTGGTATTCAAAATAAAGTATTATATCAGGTTTGATTTTCATTTGTTCTTCATTTCTGTATGGAATACGTTGTGTCATCTGTTTTCCTTTTTTTTTACCATTTTCAAAGAAGGCAAAACTGTTTTTTTTTTTATCATTATCAAAAGCAAACAATTCTAAATCTAATAATGACATTGAACACTTTCACACACTTTCTCCCTCAGTTTTCTCCCTAATCTCCCACACAATCTTACAACAGTATGCAGAATCAAGTATAATGTCTGACTGAATCTTTTTCAACCCTACAAAATGTACATTATCGGTAATGCCCATTGTTTTGAAAATGATATTAGAAACTAAAGTATTGTTGCTCAGTTTTTATTTGGAACTACCTAATTCTCTTTCTCGTGAAATGCTATTATATTCTGTTCCAGGCCACAAGAGTGTGACTTTTGGTTACACTCAGAAAAAGAGAGTATGGTTATTGCTTTAAATATTATATTAAATAATATTGTTGTGGTTTCTTTACTCCTGCTATTTTTATAGAGCCTTTGTTCATTGACAGCATTTATTACCGTCTAAATTGATACTATTTAATGTGAAGTAAGTTTTGATTGGGTTTATGCCGCTCTTATGATATCAACAATGCACTTAACGACAAATGTGTAAACCGTCCTATTTTTCTTACATCCTTAAAGTGCCATATACGATTGGCAATGTTCACCTATTAGTTATAAACAATGGTCCCACTAATTTATCCTGTTTCTCTTTTAGGGTCACCTGTATGGAAAATAATATCATGCATGTAACGACAGATCTCTGTAAACTAATAAACATTCATCATTACATTCAGTTCTTTCGGCAATAAATTCCTCTGACTCGATATTGAGAGTCTGAGAATATTACAGTTGATATTCCTGTGTACATATTTTGATCCATCTGATTTTAAAAACTTGTACATACTGGTCACTGTTCAGTGCTATGAACTGAGCATTTGCTTTTCATTTTGTTATCTAGTTCATTACACTTACAAATTCAAAACATTTTTCTCTCCTCAGTGTGAAGGATTTCGAGGAGGAATCGATAAGAATGTGACCTTTCAGAGTATGACAGGCTTCCAGAATTTAGGATGTGCATAATTCAAGAAGAATAGAGTTTGAAAAGTTTCTGATAG
>CM065723.1:6808677-6811177 GCA_033310375.1 Conus canariensis | reverse complement strand
AGCACATGCCTGTCGAATGCATTGTGATGTGTAACCAGCAAACGGATGATGCTGAAGTTAATGACTCGCCTATTTTCAAACTAGTTTGGTCTGAAGATAGGCGAGAAGACTTTCTATATCAAATTAATTTACCAGAAAACAAAACCTCGCTTGAGCAAACGAAACAGTTAATTGAAGTTGACATGGACAGTGCACTTGATTTGTTTTCTGCCACCCTAAAATCTGCCGCCTCTTGCATGTCCGTAAAGCAGGGTGGTGGTAGGACCATCAAAGGTAATGTTTGGTTTGACTCAGAGTGCTATGAAAGTCGAAAGAATACCAGAAAAGCACTACGCGATTTCAAACGTTTACGAAAAGAAAACCCCACAGAGGATGGACACGAATACTTTGAGAAGAGAAGGTCATATAAAAAGTTATTGGATGATAAGGAGAAAACATACAAAACCAAATGCGGAGCAGAACTTGAACAGAATGTAAACGACTCCAGACAGTTTTGGAAAAATGTAAAACATTTTTCAACGAAAAGTAGAAAGGTTGGTAATATTACGGATGTAGAGTGGTTGCAACACTTTAAGAGGGTCTTTGAAGTAGATACTAATGTTTCTATGGATGACGATTCTCCGATTTTTGAACCGGATCTTGAAGAAGAAAATGATAATTCAGATTTTGCACCATTGAATGATGATATTACTGAAGAAGAAGTAGTAGACTCAATTAATCACTTAAAAAATAACAAAGCAGCAGGTCCAGACGGTATTTTGCCTGAATTACTCAAATCTTCGAGGGATATAGTTGTTCCTTTTCTTCTGCGATTTTTTAATGCTGTTTTTTCATCAGGTCAGTACCCAGCAGCTTGGACCGAGGCTATCATACAACCTGTGCATAAGAAGGGTAATCTGCACAAACCTGACAACTATAGAGGCATCTCACTTTTGAATTTAAGTGGTAAATTGTACAGTTACATAATCAATAAGAGACTGTCCAAATGGGTTGAATCTAAAGGTTTGCTAGGAGAAATTCAAGCTGGTTTTCGGAAAGATCATTCAACCATCGATCACATTTTTACTCTTTTTTCGATGGTTCAAAAATACCTACTTAGAAACAGGAAATTATTTGTTGCTTTCATTGACTTCCGTAAGGCTTTCGATTTAATTTCACACGGAAAACTTTGGCCTATATTGCGAAAATCCGGAATTAAAGAGAAAATGTTATTGACAATCCAAAGCATGTATAAAACTGTAAAAGCTCGAGTACGCTGTGGGATCAAGATGACGGAAGCATTCACTTGCTACAAAGGCTTAAAACAAGGCGAGGTTACCAGTCCGCTACTTTTTTCTCTGTTCATTAACGAACTGGCCACAGGAATAATTGAAAATGGACGACACGGCATTCAACTGAACCCTGACATGATTGAGCTGTTTATTTTACTTTTTGCGGACGACATTGTACTTTTGTCAGACACGGTTGCTGGACTTCAGAACCAGCTCAATGTTCTTGCAATTAAGGCATCTGAATTAGATTTACATGTCAATCTTGACAAATCAAAAATAATCATTTTCAGGAATGGTGGCTATATTTCTCGACGTGAGGCATGGATATATAACGGCCTTCAAATGGAAGTAGTAAATTCTTACAAATACCTAGGGTTGTTTTTAGTACCAGATTATCGTTCTCTAGGGCTCTGGAAGACATGGCGACTAAAGCCAAGAAAGGTGTTATCGATATATTCAAAACTTTATGGAAGATGGGTGACTTTTCGGCCAAGATTTTTCTAAAGTTATTTGATGCTCAAATAAAACCTATCCTTCTATATGGCTCTGAAATTTGGGGACTGACCGGATCTTCTACAATAGAAAAAGTGCACATGTTTGCTTTGAAAAAGCTGTTGAATGTTAGCCCAAGGACACCAAATGACATGGTATACGGCGAGACTGGACGTTATCCTTTATACATATTTTCTTACTTATCATGCATTAAGTATTGGCTAAGACTTACAAGAATGGATCGGTCAAGACTTCCGCGTAAATCATATGATATGCTTTTGATATTGTGTGATCAAGGTAAAGTATGTTGGGCGTCACGGGTTCGGGATACTTTGTTCAAATTTGGATTCGGTTTTGTTTGGGAGCATCAAGGCGTAGAAAACATGCGCGGATTCCTGAGCTCATTCAAGCAAAGACTGGTTGACTGTCATAGTCAAAACTGGCAAGAACACATTCAAAAAGCAGTAGATTTAGTATTTACCGTTCTTTTAAATCTTCTCTGTCGCTGGAATCTTATTTCACAGTTGTTAAAAATAAACACATCAGAGATGTTTTGATTAGGTTTAGAATAGGTGCCTCTGAATTACGTATTCATAAAATGAGATACGCTCCCGTTCATCAAAATGACTTGAAATGTCCTCTGTGTGATGCTGGCCTCGAAGATGAAATGCATGCTTTGTTTTACTGCAGGTCTTTGAATGATTTACGGGAGAAGTACATTCCATCTCGGTATACAA
>CM065723.1:6801177-6803677 GCA_033310375.1 Conus canariensis | reverse complement strand
TTGTTCTTCATCAGCACTTCTTTATATTTCGGGAGACAAAGTACTCCACAATACTACTTGAACTAGCTTTGTGATGATTGCCAGCTCTGTGGATCACAAACTATCCTTAATCCCTCTCGGCTCCAACATTTGCGAAAAACCTTGATTGCCTTGCTCTGCGGGGCCTCAGTAATCTCCCTTTCCCCAACCTGGCTATCAAAGATCCGTACTGACTCACGACGACTTACTGTTCCAGCCGATCGTTCTTCTACGTCACAGCAGTGGCTCAATGGTGGAAGAAGACATGCCTGATTGTTGCTGCGGGGAGATTGTAAAGCAGGAAGGGACTACTTAACGATGGTCAAGGTCCTGGCTGAATCCTTTTAATGGTCTCCCCTGTTACCACTGACACGGCCGTGGCCATCTAGGGGACTACCTTCCCGATTAGTTTGTTCCATTTCTCCACACTCCCTTTCCTTTCTCGTCGTTGGCTCTTGCGGGCACTGAGTTCCTCTGACCCCTAGCGGATGGAGGTGATCACCGACAGTGACCATTCCCACCCTGTTTCCGTTCCTTTGTACAGACACTGTTATACTGTGGATTGGATAGCTATCCACATTCTCTGAATGCCCATCCAGGTTTTTCCTTTCTAGTTGTACCTTCTTATATTCATATACACTTTTTTTCCCTGATCACAACGCAAGACTTGTCAGCTTCTTCTTCTTCTCCTTCTCCTTCTTCTTCTTCTTCTTCTTCTTCTTCTTCTTCTTCTTCTTCTCTTCTCCTTCTTCTTCTTCTTCTCCTCTCTTCTTCTTCCTCTTCTTCCTTCTTCTTCTTCTTCTTCTTCTTCTTCTTCTTCTTCTTCTTCTTCTTCTTCTTCTTCTCTTTCTTCTTCTTCTTCTTCTTCTTCTTCTTCTTCTTCTTCTTCTTCTTCTTCTTCTTCTTCTTCTTCTTCTTCTTCCTCCTCCTTCTCTTCTTCTTCTTCTTCTTCTTAATTTGGCGATGAGGTGGTGGAAACTGTGCAGTCTGTCCTAGGTTGACACTAACTGTCCATTCTCTGGTGACTGTTCGCCCGTATGCCCATTTTATGAGTGTTTTTTGTGGCAACATTTAAATGTTGCTCTATTTAATTTTAGAGTGAGAAATTAAACGCTCCCAGCCATGAGGATGTCAATGTCAATACACCTACTGTCGTGTCATTTCTTCCTTCGGTAAAGAGGCTGTGGCAGTCTGACAAAGTCCGCCCTAACGTGTTGAAAATATTCAACTGCTCCAAACAGTCTGACTGGCCCATACAGCCCAAGTTGTCCCAATAACCAACTAGGTCCAGAGAGTCAAATTTGTCTGAACAGCCCAACTGGTCTAAAGAACCAAATTTGTCTGAACAGCCCAACTGTCTAAAGAACCAAATTTGTCTGAACAGCCCAACTGGTCTAAAGTACCAAATTTGTCTGAACAGCCCAACTGGTCTAAGGTACTAAATTTGTGTGAACAGTCCAACTGGTCTAAAGTACCAAATTTGTCTGAACAGCCCAACTGGTCTAAAGTACCAAATATGTCTGAACAGCCCAACTGGTCTAAAGTACCAAATTTATCTCAACAGCCCAACCGGTCTAAAGTACCAAATTTGTCTCAACAGCCCAACCGGTCTAAAGTACCAAATTTGTCTGAACAGCTCAACTGGTCTAAAGTACCAAATTTGTCTGAACAGCCCAACTCGTCTAAGGTACTAAATTTGTCTCAACAGCCCAACTGGTCTAAAGTACCAAATTTGTCTGAACAGCCCAACTGGTCTACAGAACCAAATTTGTCTCAACAGCCCAACTGGTCTAAAGTACCAAATTTGTCTGAACAGCCAACTGGTCTAAAGAACCAAATTTGTCTCAACAGCCCAACTGGTCTAAAGAACCAAATTTGTCCAAATAGTCCGTTTTGTCTAAACAGCTCAATCAGTCTAAGCAACCTAATTTGTCAAAATAGTTCAAACAAGTCGAATTTGTCCCCAAAAGACCAATGTGTCCAAACAGTCTAATATGACCAAACAGGCCCATTGGTCCAAACGTCCTCACTGGTCCATATAGTCCAGAATGCCCAAATATCTGGATTGGTCCGAACAGTCCAAACAGCTTGATTTGTCCAAACGGGTCTAAACAGCCAAATTTGTCCAAGCAACTCAATTTGTCCAAATAGCCCGATTGGTCCAAATTACCAGACTGGTCCAAATATTTCAGTTTGTCCAAACAGTTCAACCGTCCAATGTGTCCAAACAGTCTGAACAGTCCAACTCGTCCCTAGCCCGGCAGGTGAAAAAAGAAAAGAAAAGGAAAGGAAAGAAAAGAAAAGGAAAAAAAAGAAAAGGAAAGAAAAGAAAAGAAAAGAAAACAAGATCGGTAAGTCTGACAGGCCCAAACAGCCAGAATGGGCGAAACAGCATAGTTCTTTTTGTACTCCCAGTTCTTATAGAACGGGGAGTACTTTAGGATGGGAACGAAGAAATGCTGTCTGTGTGTCTGTCTGTCTG
>CM065723.1:6788677-6791177 GCA_033310375.1 Conus canariensis | reverse complement strand
CATTTGAGCTAAAGAAGACCACAGTGATGCAAAACTCAAGTCCTTGACTCTTGAGGCCCTAGCCAGGGACTACCCAAGCACTACTTGGGCCCGAGTCTACACAGACGGCTCTGCAGAGAAAGCTGTAAAAAAAATGGGGGAGGCGGTGTTTTCATCAAGTTCCCAGATGGTAGCTCCATCAGCAAGTCTGTGGCCACCGGAAGCTTCTCAACTAATTACAGAGCAGAAGCATGTGCCCTTCTCACTGCTGTACAGTTACTAAATGAAAGGGACATCATACCAACCCACACGGTGTTCCTTACAGATTGTCGAGCCGTCCTTCAAAGCCTCCAGAGGAAAGAAAGAGAGCAGATCCTACAGGAAATCATACAGGAACTGCACACGTTGAGCAGGAAGACAACACCAGTCCTGCAGTGGATTCCCTCCCACTGTGGTATTGCAGGAAGAGAAGAGGCAGACAGGCTCTCAAAGGCGGGCAGCCAACAAGACCAAATAGCCCATGCTGTATCCTTCAGAGAGGTGAAGACCATCATCCGCAGCCAGTTCAGGACAGCATGGAGAGAAAGACTACAGGTGGAGGCAGAGAAGGATGACATTCACCATCTTGAGCGTGCCCAGCAAGTCACCATCTTCAGATTAAGAACTGGACACTGTCAGTTGCTCTCCCACCTCTATCGCCTGAATGTATCACACACAGATGAGTGCCCATGTGGTACTGTCCCACAAAACCCAGCCCACGTACTTCAGTTCTGTCCCACTTTCGACAGCCTGCGGCGTGAGTTTTGGCCCGGTGCAGTGGAACTCCAAGAAAAGCTGGGGGGAACGGCGGACTCACTTCGACGGACCGCTGACTTTGCCAAAGCTACCGGACTTTGTATCTGATCAGCATGACCAGGGAACACAGGAGAAGAAGATCCCAGGTCACATGAGTATAACGTTTGGCTACACTCAGAAAAAGAGAGTATGGTTATTGCTTTAAATATTATTTCAAAGAATATTGTTGTAGTTTCTCTACTCCTGCTATTTCTATAGAGCCTTTGTTCATTGACAGCATTTTTTTTACCGTCTGATTTGATACTATTTAAAGTTAAATAAGTTTTGATTGGGTTTATGCCACTCTTATGATATCAACAATGCACTTCAATGACATTTTAATGTGCAAACTGTCTTTTTTCTTACATCCTTAAAGTGCCATATACGATTGCCAATTTTCACCTATTAGTTATAAACAATGGTCCCACTAATTTGTCCTGTATCTCTTTTAGGGTCACCTGTGTGGAAAAAAAATATCATGCATGTAACGACAGATCTTTCTAAACTTAATAAACATTCATCTTTACATTAAGTTCTTTCGGCAATAAATTCCTCTGACTCGATTTTGAGAGTCTGAGAATATTACAGTTGATATTCCTGTGTACATATTTTGATCCATCTGATTTTAAAAACTTGTACATACTGGTCACTGTTCAGTGCTATGAACTGAGCATTTGCTTTTCATTTTGTTATCTAGTTCATTACACTTATAAATTCAAAACATTTTTCTCTTCCTCAGTGTGAAGGATTTCGAGGAGGAATCGACAAGTATGTGACCTTTCAGAGTATGACAGGCTTCCAGAATTTAGGATGTGCGTAATTCAAGAAGAATAGATTTTTAAAAGTTTCTGATAGACTGTTTATTGTGTAAATTTAATGTCTTTTTAAGAAGTCATTCGTAATCCATGAGTTGAAATTTGTGTAATTTGTTTCCAGCTCTTTCCTGGTAAATGTGTATTTGTTTCTTTTTCTTGTGGTGTGAACAAATACCAACAACCATTTTTCGTGATGAAAATGGTTTTTTGTTTCACGCCCATAGAAAGTCGGTTCTAATCTAAAGTAGTCTTTCACTATGATTAACACGAATGTATATTTCACTCACCGATGTGCATTCCTAACTGTAATGATCTCTTGTTTCGTGAAGTAAGACTTAAACAGAACATGGAGTTAGAATTCTTTGAATGCGCCCCGAACTGGATTGAGAATCAGTGTCTCCGAAAATAGACATACTATTGCCGACACGCAAATAAAATTTTCACGATTGCATGGAAATCGATAATAAACAAATAATCTGAAGTTTCTTTCCAACGGAGAAACAACCACATGTCCATCATGAAACCTAGATAACGGAGACCCAGCCCCGCCAGGCTCTGTAAACGTTCTCTATTAATCCTGTATAGTTTGACATCCTTTGTGACGGAAACACCTCAATGTGTGTGGTATCATTGTACGACAAGAAGCTTTGTCTTTTCAGTTAAACAAAAAAAGTAACAAAGCGTAAATACATTGTCAAGACCATGGTTATACAATGTTTAATATGTAAAAAATCTTTTTTAGCCTTTTTTTTTTGGCGAATTTACACGAACTGTTTTTCTTTTCAGCTGAATATAGCAGGTTAGAAAAACACACTACCGAACCGAATGTTTCTTCGTTGAATATAGAACCTAGATTCGTTTTATACGTCCAA
>CM065723.1:6781177-6786177 GCA_033310375.1 Conus canariensis | reverse complement strand
TCTGTCCATCTAACTAGAGAATCCTTTCCATCGGGTTAGACTTGTCTGTCTGTCTGTCTGTCAGTCTATCTGTTTACCAGTCTGTCTGTCTGTCAGTCTATCTATTTACCAGTCTGTCTGGCAGTCTGATTACTACGATCTTTCTTTTTCCAGTCAACTTTGAACCGTAAAGTAGCCATCTTCTTACAACACAAACCAAGATATCCAAAACGTCTAAACTGCATAAATGTTAACGCTTATATCTAAATTTTGGTTTGTGCATTACGCTATTTTTTAGTATGCGTGTATGCGTGCGCTCGTGCGTAAGTGCGTGGGTGTGTGTGTGTGTGTGCGTACGTGCGTGTGTGTGTATGTGCGTGCGTGCGTGCGTGCGTGCGTGCGTGCGTGTGAGTGCATGTGTGTGTGTGCGTGCGTGCGTGCGAGCGTGCATGGGCGCGCGCGTGTGTGTGTGTGTGTGTGTTTCCCCTTCTTCTAATCTTGCAGGTCAATTTTCTGAAGAAACAAAGAAAGTCTTCAACTACTAAAGAATACGCCGATTTTGGTAACGTGAGCCTTCAGTTGAAACCCAGAGAAATGTTCCTACTCCGCTAACCACAATGTCAACATCTTTCTTTTATTGTCTATTTTTTAACGTCCGAGTCAGTGAACTTCCTGATGACATTTTTCAGTAGCGTGTAAAAGTGTGCAGCAAAAGTGGCAGTAGTAGTGCCAGACCTGTCACCCGACAAAACCGTTCCAATGTTGAACATGTTATGTAAGTTAATTACACGTCTGTGAGTTGATTATCACTGTGCGTTTGATTCCACCTCAAACGATTTCTTAAATGGGACTTGTAAAGTTTTGGGGCTTCATGGAATGTGACGTCGGATGTATCCAAATTCTTATCAATTTAGATATTTATATCAATAGTTTAGGCTAGGTTCTGAGAGCTTCCCTGTTGATCTAGCATACGACAAAGTCGTCTGTTTTCTCCATAATCATTCAAGAAAGCTTTAAGCATGTTAGAAACCAACGCTATAAAGGGATGAACGGGCACAAAAACTTGAAACTTCTTACTCCAACGACTGCTGCTATGCTTGCAACAGATGAAAATGCTGTAAAGTTTTTAAATCTAGACATTTGTAAGCAAGCGTTTTGTAAACACGTAAACATCGGTTTGTGCACCTCACGACATCGGGGTGTTGTTCTACAGATCAAAATCTCTTCTTTCACGGTTAAACGGGGCTCACCGAAGCAATAGGGGGAAAAGGGAGAAGAGAGAGAGGGGGAGGTGGCTGGTGGGTGTGGGTGTGTTATTTATGTCAACTGAGGACGTGCAATCCTTAGTGGGGTTGTTGTAAGAGAGACGTGTGGACTGTCCAGGTGGAGATCAGAGCTATACTGACAGAGATCAGAGCTATGCTGACAGAGATCTGCGCTATGCTGACAGAGGTCTAGACTGTACTGACAGAAATCTGCGCTATGCTGACAGAGGTCTGGGCTATACTGACAGAGATCAGAGCTATACTGACAGAGATCAGAGCTATGCTGACAGAGATCTGCGCTATGCTGACAGAGGTCTAGGCTATGCTGACAGAGGTCTAGGCTATGCTGACAGAGGTCTAGACTGTACTGACAGAGGTCTGCGCTATGCTGACAGAGGTCTGCGCTATGCTGACAGAGGTCTGGTCTAGGCTATGCTGACAGAGGTCTAGGCTATGCTGACAGAGGTCTAGACTGTACTGACAGAGGTCTGCGCTATGCTGACAGAGGTCTGCGCTATGCTGACAGAGGTCTGCGCTATGCTGACAGAGGTATAGGCTGTACTGACAAAGATCAGAGCTATGCTGACAGAGATCTGCGCTATGCTGACAGAGGTCTAGGCTATACTGACAGAGATCAAAGCTATACTGACAGAAATCTGCGCTATGCTGATTGAGGTCTGCGCTATGCTGACAGAGGTCTGCGCTATGCTGAGAGAGGTCTAGGCTATACTGACAGAGGTCTGCGCTATGCTGACAGAGGTCTGCGCTATACTGACAGAGGTCTGCGCTATACTGACAGAAATCTGCGCTATGCTGATTGAGGTCTGCGCTATACTGACAGAGGTCTGCGCTTTGCTGATTGAGGTCTGAGCTATGCTGACAGGGGTCTAGGCTGTACTGACAGAGGTCTAGGCTATACTAACAGAGGTCTGGGCTATGCTGACAGAGGTCTAGGCTATACTGACAGAGGTCTGCGCTATACTGACAGAGGTCTGCGCTATACTGACAGAAATCTGCGCTATGCTGATTGAGGTCTGCGCTATGTTGATTGAGGTCTGCTCTATACTGACAGAGGTCTGCGCTATACTGACAGAAATCTGCGCTATGCTGATTGAGCTCTGCGCTACGCTGACAGAGGTCTAGGCTGTACTGACAGAGGTCTGGGCTATGCTGACAGAGGTCTCGGCTATACTGACAGAGGTCTGGGCTATGCTGACAGAGGTCTAGGCTATTCTGACAGAGGTCTGCGCTGTGCTGACAGAAGTCTAGGCTGTACTGACAGAGGTCTAGGCTATATTGACAGAGGTCTGCGCTATGCTGACAGAGGTCTAGGCTATGCAGACAGAGGTCTAGGCTATACTGACAGAGGTCTGCGCTATACTGACAGAGGTCTGCGCTACGCTGACAGAGGTCTAGGCTATGCTGACAGAGGTCTGGGCTATGCTGACAGAGGTCTAGGCTGTACTGACAGAGGTCTGGGCTATGCTGACAGAGGTCTAGGCTATGCTGACAGAGGTCTGCGCTATGCTGACAGAGGTCTGCGCTATGCTGACAGAGGTCTGGGCTATACTGACAGAGGTCTAGGCTATGCTGACAGAGGTCTGGGCTATGCTGACAGAGGTCTAGGCTATACTGACAGAGGTCTGGGCTATGCTGACAGAGGTCTAGGCTATACTGACAGAGGTCTGGCTATGCTGACAGCGGTCTAGGCTATTCTGACAGAGGTCTGCGCTGTGCTGACAGAGGTCTAGGCTGTACTGACAGAGGTCTAGGCTATGCTGACAGAGGTATGCGCTATGCTGACAGAGGTCTGCGCTATGCTGACAGAGGTCTAGGCTATGCAGACAGAGGTCTAGGCTATGCTGACAGAGGTCTGCGCTATACTGACAGAGGTCTGCGCTATGCTGACAGAGGTCTGGGCTATGCTGACAGAGGTCTGGGCTATGCTGACAGAGGTCTAGGCTGTACTGACAGAGGTCTGCGCTATGCTGACAGAGGTCTAGGCTATGCTGACAGAGGTCTGCGCTATGCTGACAGAGGTCTAGGCTATACTGACAGAGGTCTGCGCTATGCTGACAGAGGTCTGCGCTATGCTGACAGAGGTTTGCGCTATACTGACAGAGGTCTAGGCTATGCTGACAGAGGTCTGGGCTATGCTGACAGAGGTCTGGGCTATACTGACAGAAATCTGCGCTACGCTGACAGAGGTCTAGGCTATGCTGACAGAGGTCTAGGCTATGCTGACAGAGGTCTAGGCTGTGCTGACAGAAATCTGCGCTACGCTGACAGAGGTCTAGGCTATGCTGACAGAGGTCTAGGCTATGCTGACAGAGGTCTACGCTGTGCTGACAGAAATCTGCGCTATGCTGACAGAGGTCTAGGCTATGCTGACAGAGGTCTAGGCTGTGCTGACAGAAATCTGCGCTACGCTGACAGACGTCTAGGCTATACTGACAGAGGTCTAGGCTGTGCTGACAGAGGTCTAGGCTATACTGACAGAGGTCTGCGCTATTCTGACAGAGGTATGCGCTACGCTGACAGAGGTCTAGGCTGTACTGACAGATATCCAAACTGTATATGCACAAATGTGTAGCATAAATTAATACTGGCCTGGAAAAATATATAGGCTGTCCTGATAAATAAACAGGCTGTCCTGGCAGATAAACAGGCTGGACTGACAGGTAAACAGATAAACAGGCTGGACTGACAGATAAACAGGCTGTCCTGACAGATAAACAGGCTGTCCTGACAGATAAACAGGCTGGACTGACAGGTAAACAAATAAACAGCTGTCCCGACAGATAAACAGGCTGTCCTGGCAAACAAACAAGCTGTCATAACAGAGATACAAACTGTCTTGCCAGAATCCATTGCTGTCCTGTAGAGATCCAGGCTGTCCTGGCACAGGCCACTACTACCCATACAGAGCTTGGAGCGTTGTCTCAGAGGTCTGGTCTGTAGGCCTGACCTGCCACTACTACCCACACAGAGCTTGGAGCGTTGTCTCAGAGGTCTGGTCTGTAGGCCTGACCTGCCACTACTACCCACACAGAGCTTGGAGCGTTGTATCAGAGGTCTGGTCTGTAGGCCTGACTTGCCACTACTACCCACACAGAGCTTGGAGCGTTGTATCAGAGGTCTGGTCCGTAAGGCTGACCTGCCACTACTACCCACACAGAGCTTGGAGCGTTGTCTCAGAGGTCTGGTCTGTAGGCCTGACCTGCCACTACTACCCACACAGAGCTTGGAGCGTTGTCTCAGAGGTCTGGTCCGTAAGGCTGACCTGCCACTACTACCCACACAGAGCTTGGAGCGTTGTCTAAGAGGTCTGGTCTGTAGGCCTGACCTGCCACTACTACCCACACAGAGCTTGGAGCGTTGTCTAAGAGGTCTGGTCTGTAAGCCTGACCTGCCACTACTACCCACACAGAGCTTGGAGCGTTGTATCAGAGGTCTGGTCTGTAGGCCTGACTTGCCACTACTACCCACACAGAGCTTGGAGCGTTGTATCAGAGGTCTGGTCTGTAGGCCTGACCTGCCACTACTACCCACACAGAGCTTGGAGCGTTGTATCAGAGGTCTGGTCTGTAAGCCTGACCTGCCACTACTACCCACACAGAGCTTGGAGCGTTGTCTCAGAGGTCTGGTCCGTAAGGCTGACCTGCCACTACTACCCACACAGAGCTTGGAGCGTTGTATCAGAGGTCTGGTCCGTAAGGCTGACCTGTCAGAGACTGCAGAGATAGGCGGGCTGTC
>CM065723.1:6766177-6776177 GCA_033310375.1 Conus canariensis | reverse complement strand
GCGGTCAGCAGAATCAAAGTTAGTTGCAATGTGACTGCTACCAGCCGTTGTTTTGTATTTGCGTCATCTGTTTTAGGTGTGTAAGCAACAAAACTCATTTATCGGAAAAAATGTATAATCATAAACCGACACTAAAAGTTTAAAGATTTCATGTTTTCTCCGTGATTTTCCTTACAGCCCAACCGACCTTATGGGGTCATATCAGTGCTGTTACAATACCTGAAATATACTTCTACTTAAAACAAGAAAACAAATTAAAAGTCCCCTAAAATGTCATTCAACACAGGCAGCTTGAACCAGAAATCGACACAAAATCCGTCTCTCCCCTCTCTATCTCTCTCTTAGAGGTATACACACACATTTACAAACGACCCTGGCACACACACACACACACACACACACACACACACACACACACACACACACACACACACGCACAATCTAACCACTGTCCAATACACCCACACATTATCTTACACAAGCAAGCTATGTTATCTCCATGCGATTCCATTCACATTTGTTACTGAAACATTTGCAACAGCATATATACATAGGCCTTTGCAAACATTTGGCAGCAACACGGAACGTTTACTGGAATGTGGAGTAATCAACTGGCATGAAGAACGGAATAAAACATTCTCAAAACTTATTTATCTTATAGCCCACAGTCCTCAGGGGTCATCTCAGGGCTGTAACAATGTCCACATATATACTATAAAACACTAAGTAAATGTCCCTTAAAAATCATTGCATACATGCTGAAAAAAGGATGGATCAAGAGAATTCATTTCACACACACAACACACACACACGCCTAACCACTGACACACACGCACGCCTAACCACAGACACACACACACGCCTAACCCCAGACACACACACACCCCACACACCTAACCCCACACACACACGCCCTAACCCCAGACACCCCAGACCCCAGACCCACACACGCCTAACCCCCCCCCCCCACCCACACACACACACACACTAACCACAGACACACACACACGCCTAACTATAGGCACACACACGCCTAACTACAGACACACACACCCCTAACTACAGACACACACACCTAACCACACACACACACACAAACCTAACCACAGACACGCACACACACCTAACCACAGACACACCTAACCCACACACACACCTAACCACAGACACACACCTAACCACAGACACACACACACACACACACACACACACACACACACACACACACACACACACACACACCTAACCACTGACACACACCTAACAACAGACACACACACATTCCTAACCACAGACATACAAACCAACGCCTACATGGAAGCACACTTAAAAGCACACCACAAGTCACCAACCCGATCAGATACGCACATCACAGCAAAAATGAACCCAGTTAATATCGGCAATTCATCACATTAAGTTCTGTTACTGAAATGTTTGCAGCGGCCTACCAATGATAGGCCCTTGCATACATTTGGCAGCAACACCACCCGTTTATTTCAATGCAGAGTAGTAAATCAACTGGTTTAAAAAGTCAAAGAACTTCATTACTCACTTTTATCGATCTTACAGTCCCACAGACCTCAGGGGGTCATCTCAGGGCTGTAACAATGTCCACATCAATACTGTAAAATACTAACCCCACCCCCACCCCCACAAAACCATCAATACATGCTATAAAAGGATGGATTAAAGGAGGACCTATTACATACACACACACACACACTAACACACTGACACACACACACACACACACACACACACACACACACTAACACACTGACACACACACACACACACACACACACACACACACACACACACACACACACACACACACACGCACACACGTGTTGGCTAACGCACGCTAACATACAAAACTAACACCTACAAATCTTAGAAATTTCTCTAAGTACTGTATCCGCCAAACATGAACAAACGAATCACAAGACAGAACACGATGCCTTTAGACCTCTTAGCTCTTCTTCAGGCAAAATAAACAACACTCAGGTCAACGAAAATGAAGAACGAGCACAAGCAATCACTTATCAAATTACAGCGATCACAAAAGCACACCTAAAATAGATGACGTAAAGCGAAATACTAAACAACGAAGGGTAGCGGTCAGTTTGCTTCAAAGTTAGTTGCAATGTGACTGCTACCAGCCGTTGTTTCGCATTTGCGTCATCTATCTTAGGTGTGTAGAAATACAACTCATTTATCGGGAAAAATGCATAATCATACACTGATATTAAAAGTGAAAAGATCTCATATTTTCTCGGTCATTTTCCTTACAGCCCAACTGACCTTATGGGGTCATATCAGTGCTGTTACAATATAAAGAAATCTATTTTTTAAAAAGAAAAAGAATTAAAAGTCCCCTAAAAAATGTCATTCTACACAGGCGGCTTAAACCAGAATTTGACACAAATTCTCTATCCCTCTCCCCCCGCCTCTCTCCCTCCCACACACGCATTCCCAAACGACCCCTGTTTCCACACACACACTCTCAAACGACCCCTGTTTCCACACACACCCACACACATTCCCAAACGACCCCTGTTTCCACACACACACTCTCAAACGACCCCTGTTTCCACACACACCCACACACATTCCCAAACGACCCCTGTTTCCACACACACACTCTCAAACGACCCCTGTTTCCACACACACCCACACCATCCAAACGACCTGTTCACACACTCTCCAAACGACCCCTGTTTCCACACACACCCACACACATTCCCAAACGACCCCTGTTTCCACACACACCCACACACATTCCCAAACGACCCCTGTTTCCACACACACCCACACACATTCCCAAACGACCCATGTTTCCACACACATACATTCCCAAACGACCGCTGTTTCCACACACACACATTCCCAAACGACCCATGTTTTCACACACAAACACACATTCCCAAATGACCCCGTTTCCACACACACACACACATTCCCAAACGACCCCCGTTTCCACACACACACACACATTCCCAAACGAACCCTGCTTCCACACACACACATACGCACACGCAGCACACACACAGACACACACACGCACGCACACATTCCCAACGACCCCTTTTCCACCACCCACCCACCACCCACACTCCCAAACGACCCTTGTTTCCACACACACCACACACACACACAACACACACCCTAACCACTGTCCAACACACACACTATCTCACACAAGCAAGCTATGTTATCTCCAAGCGATTCCATTCACATTTGTTACTGAAACATTTGCAATGGCGTATACACATAGGCCTTTGCAAACATTTGGCAGCAACACGGAACGTTTACTGGAATGTGGAGTAATCAACTGGCATGAAGAACGGAATAAAACATTCTCAAAACTTATTTATCTTATAGCCCACAGTCCTCAGGGCTGTAACAATGTCACATTTATACCGTCACATTTATACTATAAAACACTAAGTAAAAATTCTTCTAAAAAGTCATTGCATACATGCTTAATTAAGAAAGAATGGATTAAAAGAGAATTCATTTTACACACACACACACACGCACACACATGCCTAACCACTGACACACACCTAACCACAGACAGACAGACACACACACACACCCTAACTACACACACACACGCCTAACCACTGACACACACCTAACCACACACACACACGCACGCACACGCACGCACGCACGCACGCGCACGCACGCGCACGCACCCACACACACACACACACGCCTAACCACTGACACACACCTAACCACTGACACACACCTAACCACACACGCGCGCGCGCGCGCACGCACGCACGCACACACACACACACACACACACACACACACACACACACACGCCTAAGTACCGACACACACACACACACACGCGCGCGCGCGCGCCTAACCACTGACATACACACCTCTAACCACACACACACATTCCTAACCACAGACATACAAACCAACGCCTACATGTAAGCACACTTAAAAGCACACCACAAGTCACCAACCCGATCAAATACGCACATCACAGCAAAAATGAACCCGGATAACATCGACAATTCATGTCATTAAGTTCTGTTACTGAAATGTTTGCAGCGGCCTACCAATGATAGGCCCTTGCATACATTTGGCAGCAACACGACCCATTTATTTCAATGCAGAGTAGTAAATCGCCTGGCATTAAAAGTCGAAGAACTTCATTACTCACTTTTATCGATCTGACAGTCCCACAGACCTCAAGGGGTCATCTCAGGGCTATAACAATGTCCGCATCAGTACTGTAAAATACTACCACCACCACCACCCCCCCCCCCCCCAGAAAAAAAAACAAACACCTCAATACATGCTACAAAAGGATGGATTAAAGAATGACCTATTTCACACACACACACACACACACACACACACACACACACACACACGTGTGGGTCAACACACTTACAAAACTAACACCTACAAATCTTTAAAAAAAAATTCTAAGTACTGTATCCGCCAAACATGAACAAACGAATCACAAGACAGAACACGATGCCTTTAGACCTCTTAGGTCTTCTTCAGGCAAGATAAACACTCAGGACAACGAAAATGAAGAATGAGCACAAGCAATCGCTTATCAAATTACAACGATCGCAAGTGCACACCTACAATAGATGATGTAAAGCAAAATACTAAACAAAGGATAGCGGTCAGTTTGCATCGAAGTTAGTTGCAATGTGACGGCTACCCTTCGTTGTTTTGCATTTACGTCATCTATTTCAGGTGTGTATTAATACAACTCATCAAGAAATAAGTATAATCAGAAACTGACATTAAAAGTAAGAACATTTCATATCTTCTCGGTCATTTTCCTTACAGCCCAACCGACCTTATGGGGTCATCAGTGCTGTTACAATTAAAAAAAAACTATTAAAAAATGAAATTAAAAGCCCCTAAAATGTCATTCAACACAGGCAGCTTAATCCAGAATTTGACACACATTCTTTGTCCCCCCCCCCCCACCCTCTCTCTCTGTCACACACACACACACACACACACCACACACACACACACACACTCACACCAACCCAACCACTGTCCAACACACCCACACACTATCTCACACAAGCAAGCTATGTAATCTCCAAGCGATTCCATTCACACTTGTTACTGAAACATTTGCAATGGCGTATACACATAGGCCTTTGCAAACATTTGGCAGCAACACGGAACGTTTACTGGAATGTGGAGTAATCAACTGGCATGAAGAACGGAATAAAACATTCTCAAAACTTATTTATCTTATAGCCCACAGTCCTCAGGGGTCATCTCAGGGCTGTAACAATGTCACATTTATACTGTCACATTTATACTATAAAACACTAAGTAAAAATTCTTCTAAAAAGTCATTGCATACATGCTTAATTAAGAAAGAATGGATTAAAAGAGAATTCATTTTACACACACACACACACACCATGCCTAACCACTGACACACACCTAACCACAGACAGACAGACACACACACACCCCCTAACTACACACACACACGCCTAACCACTGACACACACCTAACCACACACACACACGCACGCACACGCACGCACGCACGCACGCGCACGCACCCACACACACACACACACACACACACACACGCCTAACCACTGACACACGCCTAACCACTGACACACACCTAACCACACACGCGCGCGCGCGCGCGCGCGCACGCACGCACACACACACACACACACACACACACACACGCCTAAGTACCGACACACACACACACACGCGCGCGCGCGCGCGCCTAACCACTGACATACACACCTCTAACCACACACACACATTCCTAACCACAGACATACAAACCAACGCCTACATGTAAGCACACTTAAAAGCACACCACAAGTCACCAACCCGATCAAATACGCACATCACAGCAAAAATGAACCCGGATAACATCGACAATTCATGTCATTAAGTTCTGTTACTGAAATGTTTGCAGCGGCCTACCAATGATAGGCCCTTGCATACATTTGGCAGCAACACGACCCATTTATTTCAATGCAGAGTAGTAAATCGCCTGGCATTAAAAGTCGAAGAACTTCATTACTCACTTTTATCGATCTGACAGTCCCACAGGCCTCAAGGGGTCATCTCAGGGCTATAACAATGTCCGCATCAGTACTGTAAAATACTACCACCACCACCACCACCCCCCCCCCAGAAAAAAAAACAAACGCCTCAATACATGCTACAAAAGGATGGATTAAAGAATGACCTATTTCACACACACACACACACACACACACACACACACACACACACACACACACACACACGTGTGGGTCAACACACTTACAAAACTAACACCTACAAATCTTTAAAAAAAAATTCTAAGTACTGTATCCGCCAAACATGAACAAACGAATCACAAGACAGAACACGATGCCTTTAGACCTCTTAGGTCTTCTTCAGGCAAGATAAACACTCAGGACAACGAAAATGAAGAATGAGCACAAGCAATCGCTTATCAAATTACAACGATCGCAAGTGCACACCTACAATAGATGATGTAAAGCAAAATACTAAACAAAGGATAGCGGTCAGTTTGCATCGAAGTTAGTTGCAATGTGACGGCTACCCTTCGTTGTTTTGCATTTACGTCATCTATTTCAGGTGTGTATTAATACAACTCATCAAGAAATAAGTATAATCAGAAACTGACATTAAAAGTAATAACATTTCATATCTTCTCGGTCATTTTCCTTACAGCCCAACCGACCTTATGGGGTCATCAGTGCTGTTACAATTAAAAAAAAACTATTAAAAAATGAAATTAAAAGCCCCTAAAATGTCATTCAACACAGGCAGCTTAATCCAGAATTTGACACACATTCTTTGTCCCCCCCCCCACCTCTCTCTCTGTCACACACACACACACACACACACACACACACACACACACACACACACACACACACACACACCAACCCAACCACTGTCCAACACACCCACACACTATCTCACACAAGCAAGCTATGTAATCTCCAAGCGATTCCATTCACACTTGTTACTGAAACATTTGCAATGGCGTATACACATAGGCCTTTGCAAACATTTGGCAGCAACACGGAACGTTTACTGGAATGTGGAGTAATCAACTGGCATGAAGAACGGAATAAAACATTCTCAAAACTTATTTATCTTATAGCCCACAGTCCTCAGGGGTCATCTCAGGGCTGTAACAATGTCCACATCAATACTGTAAAACACCAAGTAAAAAGTCCCCTAAAAAGTCGTTGCATACATACTTAAGGATGGATAAAAGAGAATTCATTTCACACACACACACACACACACACACACACACCCTAACCACCACACACACACAATCACCTATCCACAAGCACACACCTAATGCCATACACTCGCGCGCGCACGCGCACGCACGCACGCACGCACGCACGCACGCACACACACACACACACACACACACACACACACACACACACACACACACACACACACACACACACGCCTAACCACAGACACACACCTAACCACAGACACACACACATTCTTAACCACAGACATAAAAAACCAATGTCTACATGTAAGCACACTTAAAAGCACACCACAAGTCACCAACCCGATCAGATACGCACATCACAGCAAAAATGAACCCAGTTAATATCGGCAATTCATCACATTAAGTTCTGTTACTGAAATGTTTGCAGCGGCCTACCAATGATAGGCCCTTGCATACATTTGGCAGCAACACCACCCGTTTATTTCAATGCAGAGTAGTAAATCAACTGGTTTAAAAAGTCGAACAATTTCATTACTCACTTTTATCGATCTTACAGTCCCACAGACCTCAGGGGGTCATCTCAGGGCTGTAGCAATGTCTGAATCAGTACTGTAAAATACTAATACCCCCCACCCCCCAAAAAAGTCAATACATGCTACATAAGGATGGATTAAAGGAGGACCTATTTCACACACACACACACACACACACACACACACACACACACACACACACCACACACACACACAGACTGTGTGGGCTAACACTCTAACATACAAAACTAACACCTACAAATCTTTAAAAACATTTCTATGTACTATATCCGCCAAACATAAACAAACGAATTACAAGACAGAACACGATGCCTTTAGACCTCTTAGGTCTTCTTCAGGCAAGATAAACAAACACTCAGGACAACACCTCTAACCACAACAGCACAACTACACAGACACACACACACCCCTAACCACAGACACACACACACAACCTACAGACACACAACCAACACAACACCACACACCTACCACACCAACCAACACACAACACACACACCCTAACACACACCACACACACACACACACCTACACACACACACACACACACCTCTAACCACAGACACACACACACCCTCTAACCACAGACACACACATTCCTAACCAAACAAAACAACACAACACACACACACACACACACACACACACACACACACCCTAACCACAACACACACACACCTAACCACAGACACACACACATCACTTAAGCACGCAACACAAGCCACACAGTAGCACACTAAAACACACCACAAGCACCAACCGACAAATACGCACATCACAGCAAAAACGAATCAAGTTAATATAGACAATTTATCACATTAAGTTCTGTTACTGAAATGTTTGCAGCGGCCTACCAATGATAGGCCATTGCATACATTTGGCAGCAACACCACCCGTTTATTTCAAGGTAGAGTAGTAAATCAACTGGCATTTAAATCGAACAATTTCATCACCGACTTATCTATCTTATAGTCCCACAGACCTCAGCGGGTCATCTCAGGACTGTAACAATGTCCGCATCAGTACTGTAGAACCCACCCCACCCCCAAAAACCACATCAATGCATGCTACAAAATGATGGATTATAGCAGGATCTATTTCACCCACCCACCCACCCACCCAAACACACACACACACACACACACACACACACACACACACACACACACACTAACATACAAACTAACACCTATAAATCTTAAAAAGTTTAAGTACTGTATCCGCCAAACATGAACAAACGAATCAGAAGACAAAACACGACTAGTTTCGACCTCTTAGGTCTACTTCAGGCAAGATAACACTCAGGACAACGAAAATGAAGAACAAGCAATTACTTAAATTACAACGGTCACAAGTGCACACCTAAAACAGATGACGTAAAGCGAAATACAAAACAACAAAGGATAGCGGTCAGTTGGAATCAAAGTTAGTTGCAATGTGACTGCTACCCTTTGTTGTTTTGTATTTACGTCATCTATTTCAGGAGTGTAGAAATACATATTTATCGGAAAAAATGTATAATCATAAACTGACTTTAAAGTTAAAAGATTTGGTTTTCTCGGTCATTTTCCGTAGAGCCCAAACGACGTTACAGAGTCATATCAGCGCTGTTATAATGTAAAACAATTACTCTATGAAAAAAATTACATTAAAAGTCTCTTAAAACGTCATTCAACACATGCGGCTTAACTAAACAGAATTTGACACAAATTGATTCGTTCCACCACCCCCACCACCCCCCCACCCCTCTCTCTCTCTCTCACAGACCTTTCAAAACAAACCCTGCTTACACACACACACACACACACACACACACACACACACACACACACACACACACACACACACACGTGCGTGCGCACACATACACGCACACACACGCGCATGCGCACGCGCACGCACCAACCTTACCACTGTCCCACACCCCACCCACTAACTTACACAAGCAAGTTATTTATCTCCAATCAGTTCCCTTCAGATCTGTTACAGAAACATTTCCAAGGGCGTACCAAAGGTACGCCTTTGCAAACATTTGGCAGCAACACGAAATGTTTACTAGACTGTAAAGTAATCACCAGAGCGTACCAAAGGTACGCCTTTGCAAACATTTGGCAGCAACACGAAATGTTTACTAGACTGTAAAGTAATCACCAGGGCGTACCAAAGGTACGCC
>CM065723.1:6756177-6761177 GCA_033310375.1 Conus canariensis | reverse complement strand
CTGTAGGGTAGTTCTACACACACACACACACACACACACACACACACACACACCACACACTGTGGCTCTTGAGACAAGACACTAAACCCTAGGAAAAGTGAATATTTTAAACAATGTGACAGAAACCTTAGCACTAGAAAAGAAATTAATATCATATATTAATATCATATCTTTTTGAAAGAAGATTCTGCTAGGTGACACAAGAGGGGAACACTAAACCCTGTAAAGTTAGGGCACACTGAACCTTAAGAAAAGGCCTATAATCCCGTTGGAAGACAGATGCTAAAACAAAAGTAAAAATGACAGTAGACCATGTGAAAGGACACCATAACCCTCTTACAAAAGGAGACTATGCCATATTCAAAAGAGTACTCTAAGCTGGATGTACCTAAGGGACTCCTGGGAAAGGATACTCAATCGTATCAAAGGACACTAAACCCTGTGGAAACAAGACACCGGGCCATACAAAACGCTGACAATGGTCAGAGAAGAGGACACTAGTCACTATGAAAGGAGAACACTAAACAAGAAGGAAAGAGGACAGTAAAGCTTGTGAAAAGAGGAAATTAAACCTCTGGAAGGATGACACAAGCCACTAAAAAGACACTCAACCCTATGGAAAAAAAAAACACTAAACGTGAGGATACTAAACCCGATCCGAGGGTTCACTAGCTGCCAGATTAAACTAGATATTGTTAACGAAGGCCAGTACAATCTATGAAAGGATTCACACGTTTACTGTGATTACCATGTCATGCGTTCTGTTGATCAAAGGACACCCTGATCAGGAGGTACCAGGTGCGCACTAGGGAATACGCCAGAAAGAGGTTGAAAGACTTTCCCAAGACCATTGCAGCTCAGCCCCAACAGATCTGAAAACATGCGTCCATGTTCCAGATCCTCGACTTATGAGACCTGCTACATAGCTGGAGTCCATCTTTCATACCCTTCCGGAAAGTATTCCCTCTGGTACCCCACTTTTGTGTCCTTGTTCCACAGCACACTGACATAGGAAACTACAGTAGCTAGAGAAAGAAGTACACTCTTACTCTTGTGAAAAGAAAACCGAGTCCTGCAAACTGAGAAATAAACTATGAGAAAAGCGGTGAATATGAAATCTATGAAATGAAGACAGTAATCATTTGAACGATGGCGATATTAATCCTCATGAAAAGAGGGTAATAGCTCTATGTAACGAGGCACTAACTGCTATAGATTAGGACAGTCGTATCTTAAATGACTGAGGCACTACATCCTTTAATAAAAGAGGACACTACATTTGTGGAAGGGAAACACTAAAACTTTGAAAAACATAAACCCCTGTGGAAGAACAGGACACTAGGATAGGAGGGCACTACATTCTACGTAATAAAGATACTAAATCCAGTGAAGAAAGGGCGTGAAATCCTACTTAGGAAGAAGACATTAAGCCCTACAAAAGGACGATATTGCAAGGAGACAAAACCCTGTGAAAGAACGGGATGCTGAACTCTCTAGAAAGAGGACACTAAACCTTAAGTAACCCACCCTGTGAAAAGAACACACAATATATACAAAGAAAAGAAGGATATCTAATACTAACGATCAACCCAGATCAGAAGGAAGCAACGCACACAACAAAACTTCTGGAAGAAGATCAAAGACTCGCTCAGCAGCTCCGTCTCTGACGGATCTGAGGGGTCTGATACCCACTGGGGTTTTTTTTTTAATTCTTGTTCCAGGGGATACCGGTATTATAAAAAAAAAAGCCACGCTGATCAATCAGGACACTTTACCCTGGGACAGAAAAGGATATTAAATCCTTGGAGACATTAAAAAAACAATACTAATAAAGGTATATAAACCCGACAATGAAGACATTAAAACTCCCAAAGAAAAGGACACTGACCATGGAAGGGATGACGAAAAGTCCTTTAAATGAAGATAACACTAAATCCTGAAGGAAAATCATGAATGTTACTTTTTCTTAATGAAAAAAGACACGGAATTCAAGAGAAGAATAAGAACTAAAACACTAACCCAGGGGCAAAATACTGAGCTGTGATACAAGACAGACAATACTGAAAGGACAGGAGGATGGAGAACATGAAAGACAAAATATGGAATCTGACCAACATCACTGTCAGTACTTCCCTTCTTTTAAGTACATGTCCCAGGGTCTCGTGACCTATCTCCATTTTCCGTGGCTCCTGAGGTAGATTTCCGTTGTCTCTGGCCGTTGATGGAGCAGATCCTTATCTCTGTTGGTAAAAAATCAAGACCACCTTTAACTGCCAGACGGTATGCGGGAAAAAACAAACACAAAATCCTGACTCAGCTAATTCAGCAATGGCAATTTTACGTTTTTGAGGTGTCCTATTGCCATCTGACAGTAATTTGAATCACATCATGTGATACGGGAGCTCCAAGTAAGCTTTCTCCTATCCCCATTGCCACAACAGTGGCACTGTAATGCATTCGTCCTGCTTTCGCTTTCTGTATGTATAAGTAAAAACAAGTAGACGGAGTGTTTTTAGTGTGTGTGTGTGTGTGTGTGTGTGTGTGTGTGTGTGTGTGTGTGTGTGTGTGTGGAGAGAGAGAGAGAGAGAGAGAGAGAGAGAGAGAGAGAGAGAGAGAGAGAGAGAGAGAGAGAGAGAGAGAGAGAGAGAGCGAGCGTGTTGTTTTTTCATGTATGTGTGCAACAACAAGCACTTTTTATGTGCGTGCGTGTGTGCGTGCGTTCACGTGTGTGTGTGTGTGTGTGTGTGTGTGTGTGTGTGTGTGTGTGTGTGTGTGTGCGTGTGTGCGTGTGTGCGTGTGTGCGCGCGCGCGCGTGCATGCGTGTGTGTGCGTGTGTGTGCGCGCGTGTGTGCGTGTTCGTGCAAGCAAGTAATGCCATTTCAACGTCACAGACTGATCTGGTACTTTTCATTTGACCCTACTAAAAATGTGATTGTTCCAGAATAAAAACATCTGTAAAGATGACCACCTGTCTGCTGTCACATTTGGAGGCAACTTTCAAGTTCGCTGCCACTGACAGAGCCTCATCCTATGATTTCAGATTGGAACGGTTCTTTCTGGTTTGAAATTCCTTTAACGTTGCGGACACATCAGGAAATGTGATGCAGACTCCGGACCCTACTGCAGTTATGGCCCATCCCTCTGTGTACCAGTGGATCCAGGCTTGTTCTCGTTCTCCATCAAAACTGGTGTCAGTGCTTTCTTCACACAGCTGTCCTACTTTTCACACGACGGCAGTAGGTGGCTATGGCTTGCACCCCTACTCTTTCTTGTCTTCGTCTTTAACCGTTTCCTGGAGATCTGCCAGTGTGTGGTGCATGTTCAAGTCATTTATTTTCATGTCTGTTGGGATTTTGGTGTCAATGCTGTCTGGTAGTTGGACTGAACTATTTCTTGCTGACAGGGATATCACTTCCACAGGCGTAGAATCTAGCAAAGTGATCAGCAGCTACTCCGTTTTCCGCGAGAGTGATGTGATCCCTGCTTGCTTTCAATATTGACCGAGTCACTTAGTTTTCACAGCCTCTTTCTCAACATCATAAAATGCAGTCTTGACTCTTAACATTTCTTTAAGCCTCAGTGTTTGCTCTCAAGAACTCCTCACTGATCTGTAAGGAGGCACAGGTGTCTGTTTTGTACCTTGTCGTTGTGAGTGTATTACCAAAGTTCCTGCTGTTGCTTGGTGTAGAAGGGCTCCTACTTTCTCCTGCGTACCCCGGCATTACATTTTCTGAAAGGTTGTAGCAGCGCAGAGTTGAACTCGTTTACATACATGATATTCCGTACCTGGAGTCATGTCTTCGGTGAGGATGTTGGCTATCCAGAGTAATGCAATGGAATGGTCCTCTGGTAGATTGATAGCGATCCCCGGAGAATGGCCAGCCCTATGTCCTGCCAAATACAAGGACTTAGATTACATTCTGATGAAAAATAAGTCACTATAAATTAGAACGAAGTCAATAAATCGTGCCGCCAAGAAGACACAAAAGCTTTTAGGGTAGTTACACACACACACACACACACACACACACACACACACACACACACACACACACACACACACACCGTGGCTCTTGAGACAAGACACTAAACCCTAGGAAAAGTGAGTATCATGAAAAATGTGACTGAAGTCTTAGCTCTTGTAAAGACAAATTAATCGTATATAAACGACTACCATTTTGAAAGAAGATTCTGCTAAATGATACAAGAGGGGAACACTAAACCCTGTGAAGTTAGAGCACACAAAATCTTAAGGAAAAGACCTGTAATCCCGTTGGAAGACAGATGCTAAAACCAAAGTAAAAATGACAGACAATGTGAAAGACCATAGACCTCTTACAAAATGAGACTATGCCATATTCAAAGGACTCTAAGCCGCATGTAAGTAGGGGACTGCTGGAAAGGATAATCGTATCAAGAGACACTAAACCCTGTGGAAACAAGACACTGGGCCATACAAAAAGCTGACAATGATCAGAGAAGAGGACACTAGTTACTGTGAAAGGAGAACACTAAACAAGAAGGAAAGAGGACAGTAAAGCTTGTGAAAAGGGGAGACTAAACCTCTGGAAGGATAACACAAGCCACCTAAAAAAACACACTGAACCTTATGGAAAAACCACTAAACGAGAGGATACTGAACCCGATAACAGGGTACACTAATTGTTAGATTAAACTAGATATTATTAACGAAGGCCAGTACAATCTATGAAAGGATCCACACATTTACAGTGATTACCATGTCATGCGTTCTGTTGATCAAAAGACACCCTGATCAGGAGGTACCAGGTGCGCACCAGGGACTACGTCAGGAAGAGGTTGAAAGACTTTCCCAAGGCCATTGCAGCTCAGCCCCAACAGATCTGAAAACATGCGTCCATGTTCCAGATCCCTCACTTAGGAGACCTGCTACATGGCTGGAGTCCATCTGTCATACCTTTCCGGAAAGTATTCCCTCTGGTACCCCGCTTTTGTGTCCTTGTTCCACAGCACACTGACAC
>CM065723.1:6681177-6751177 GCA_033310375.1 Conus canariensis | reverse complement strand
CTTCCTCAGCAGCTCTGCCTTTGACGGATCTGAGGGGTCTTATACCCACCGGGTTTTTTTTCTAATTCTTGTTCCAGGGGATACTGATCTAAGAAAAAAACAGCCACACTGATCAATCAGGAGACTTTACCCTGGAACAGAAAAGGACATTAAATCCTTGGAGACAGATTAAAAAAACACTACTAATAAAGATATATAAACCTGACAATGAAGACATTAAAACTGCCAATGAAAAGGACACTGACCTTGGAAGGGATGACGAAAAGTCCTTTAAATGAAGATAACACTAAATCTATGAAGGAACATCATGAATGTTAATTTTTCTTAATGAAAAAAGACACGGAATTCAAGAGAAGAACAAGAAACTAAAACACTAACCCAGGGGCAAAATACTAAGCTGTGATACATGACAGAAAATACTGGAAGGACCGGATGATGGAGAACATGAAAGACAAAACATGGAATCTGACCAACATCACTGTCAGTACTTCCCTGGTTTTAAGTACATGTCCCAGTTTCTCGTGACCTATCTCCATTTTCCGTGGCTCCTGAGGCAGATTTCCGTTGTCTCTGGCCGTTGATGGAGCAGATCCTTATCTCTGTTGACGAGAAATCAAGACCACCTTTAACTGCCAGACTGTATGCGGGAAAAAACAAACACAAAATCCTGACTCGCCTAATTCAGCAATGGCAATTTTACGTTTTTGAGGTGTTCTATTGCCATCTGACAGTCATTTGAATCACATCATGTAATACGAGAGCTGCATTAAAGCTTTCTCCTATCCCCGTTGCCACAACAGTGGCACTGTACTGCTTTCATCCTCTTTCACTTTCTGTATGTATAAGTAAAAACAAGCAGACGTTGGGGTGTTTCGAGTGTCAGCGTGTACTATGTGAGAAAGTGAGAAAGAGAGAGAGTGAGTCACCGAGACAGAGACAGAGAGGGCATGTTGTTTGTTCATGTATGTGTGCACCCACAAGCACTCTGTGTGCGTGCGTGCATTCGTGTATGTGTGTGTGAGCGTGACTGAGTATGAGCGAGTGTGAGTGCAAAGTGTGAGTGTGAGTGACCGAGTGTGAGTGTGAGTGTGAGTGTGAGTGTGAGTGTGAGTGAGCGAGCGAGCGAGCGAGCGAGCGTGTGTGTGTGTGTGTGTGTGTGCGTGTGCGCGTGTGTGTGTGTGTGTGTGCGCGCGCGCAAGCAAGCGATGCCATTTCAAAATCACAAACTTCTCTGCTACTTTTCATTTGACCCCGAGTGACCCTACTAAAAATGTGATTGTTCCAGAATAAAAACACCAGAGAAGATGACCACCTGTCTGCCGTCACATTTGGAGGCAACTTTCAGGTTGACTGCCACTAACAGAACTTCATCCAATGATATGAGATTGGAACGGTTCTTTCTGGTTTGAAATTCCTTCAACTTTGCCGACACATCAGGAAATGTGATGCGGACTCCGGACCCTACTGCAGTTATGGCCCATCCCTCTGTGTACCAGTGGATCCAGCCTTGTTCTCGTTCTCCATCAAAACTAGCGTCGGTGCTTTCTTCACACAGCTGTCCTACTTTTCACACAACGGCAGTAGATGGCTATGGTTTTCACGCTTGCTGTCTTTCCGGTTTTTGCCTTTAAGTGTTTGCTGGAGATTTGCCAGTGTGCGGTGCGTGTTCAAGTCATTTGTTCTCATGTCTGTTGGGATTTCCTTGTCAACGCTCTCTGGTAGTTGGACTGAACTATTTCTTGCTGACAAGGATATCACTTCCATAGGCGTAGACTCTAGCAAAGTAATCTGCTAGCTGCTTTCCTATCAGTAGCTCTCCGTTTTCCACGCGAGTGATCTTGTGATCCCTGCTTGCTTTCAATATTGCGTGAGTCAGTTAATTTTCACTTCTTTCTTATCATAAAATGCAGTCTTGTCTCAACATTTCTTCACAGCCTCAGTGTTTGCTTGCTCTCAAGAACTCACTGAACTGTAAAAAAGCACAGGTGTCTGCTCTGACCCTTGTCGCTTGCCGTTGTGAGCGTTTTCGCAAGTTCCTGCTGTTGGTTGGTGTAGAAGGGCTCCTAGTTTCTCCTGCGTACCCTGGCATTACATTTTCTTAAAGGTTGTAGCAGCGCCGGGTTGAACTCGTTTACATAAATAATATTCCGTACCTGGAGTCAGGTCTTCGGTGAGGATGCTGGCTGCCCAGAGCAATGCAATGCAACAGTCCTCTGGTAGATTGGTGGGGATCCCCGGAGAGTGGCCAACCCTATGTCCTGCCTAACACAAAGACTTTTCTGGTGAACAATAAGTCACCAAAAATTGGAACGAAGTCAATAAATCGTGCCAAGAAGACACAAAAGCTTTTAGGGTAGTTACACGCACGCACGCACGCACGCACGCACGCACACACACACACACACACACACACACACACACACACACACACACACACACACACCATGGCTCTTGAGACAAGACACTAAACCCTAGGAAAAGTAAATATCTTAAACAATGTGACTGAAGTCTTTGCTCTTGTAAAGACAAATTAATCGCATATAAAGAGGACTACCATTTTGAAAGAAGAATGTGCTAAATGATACAAGAGGGGAACACTAAACCCTTAGAGCACACTAAATCTGAAGAAAGAAAAGACCTGTAATCCCGTTGATAGATGCTAAAACCAAAGTAAAAACGACAGTAGACCATGTGAGAGGAGACCATAACCCTCTTACAAAAGGAGACTATGCTGTATTCAAAGGACTCAGCTGCATTTAAGTAGGGGACTGCTGGGAAAGGATGCTCAATCGTATTAAAGGACACTAAACCCTGTGGAAGCAAGACGAGACCATACAAAACACTGACAATGGTCAAAGAGGACACTAGTTACTGTGAGAGGAACGCTAAACATGGAGGAAAGGGGACAGTAAAGCTTGTGAAAAGGGGAGACTAAACCTCTGGAAGGATGACATGCCACTTAAAAAGGCACTCGACCCTATGGAAAAACCACTAAACAAGGGCACACTGAACTCGATCAGAGGGTACATTAATTGTCAGATTAAACTAGATATCAACGAAGGCCAGTACAATCTATTAAAGGACCCACATGTTTACTGTGATTACCATGTCATGCGTTCTGTTGATCAAAGGACACCCTGATCAGGAGGTACCAGGTGCGCACTAGGGACTACGTCAGGAAGAGGTTGAAAGACTTTCCCCAAGACCATTGCAGCTCAGCCCCAACAGATCTGAAAACATGCGTCCATGTTCCAGATCCTTCACTTAGGAGACCTGCTACATAGCTGGAGTCCATCTTTCATACCTTTCCGGAAAGTGTCCCCTCTGGTACCCCGCTTTTGTGTCCTTGTTCCACAGCACACTGACATAGGAAACTACAGTAGCTAGAGAAAGAAGTACACTCTTACTCTTGTGAAAAGAACGAGTCCTGTAAACTGAGAAAAAAGCTCTATGAGAAAAGCGGTGAACGTGAAATGTATGAAATGAAGACAGTAATCATTTGAACGATGGTGATACTAATCCTCATGAAAAGGTACTAAATCCAGTGAAAGGAGGGTGGTAAATCCTACTTAGGAAGAAGACATTAAGCCCTATGAAAGGACAATAATGCAAGGAGACAAAACCCTTTGAAAGAACGGGATGCTGAACTCTCTAAAAGAGGACACTGAACTCTATGAAAAGAAGACAGTAAATCTTACAAAAGTAATCCACCCTGTGAAAAGAACACACAATATATGCAAGCAAAAGAAGGATATCAAATTCTAAGACAACGCTCAACCATGTAAACCTGGTGTATTAAACTCGATAGAAGAATTTTGATGTTGACTATTGCCATGTCAGACTTTCAACGGGTTATAGGATACCCAGATCAGAAGGAAGCAACGCTCAGAAAAAAATTTCTTGTAGAAGATCAAAGACTAACTCAGCAGCTCTGCCTCTGACTGATCTGAAGGGTCTGATACACACTGTTTTCAAATTCTTGTTCCAGAGCAGACTGATATTAAAAAAGCCACACTTATCAATCAGAAGGACACTTTATCCTAGGAAAGAAAAGGATATAAAATTCTTGGAAACGGATAAAAAAAAACACTACTAATAAAGGTATATAAACCTGAGAATGAAGACAATAGAACTGCCGATGAAAGGACACTAAGCTTTGAAGAGATGTCGAAAAGTCCCTTGTAGATGGGAACAGAAGTACACTAACTCGAAGGAATGGAAGAGGCTAATTTTTTAAAAAATTTGAAAAAGATACCAATTCAACAGGAAGACAAGAACTAAAATACAGACAACCAATGGCAAAATGTAGGCTGTGATACAAGACAGACAATACTGGAAGGACAGGAGGATGGAGAACAAGACAGACAAACTGGAAGGACAGGAGGATGGAGAACATGACAGACAACACTGAAGGACGGAGGATGGAGAACATGACAGACAATACTGGAATGACAGGAGGATGGAGAACATGACAGACAACACTGGAAGGACAGGAGGATGGAGAACATGACAGACAACATGAAGGACCGGAGGATGGAGAACATGACAGACAATACTGGAAGGACAGGAGGATGGAGAACATGACAGACAACACTGGAAGGACAGGAGGATGGAGAACATGACAGACAACACTGGAAGGACAGGAGGATGGAGAACATGACAGACAAACTGGAAGGACAGGAGGATGGAGAACATGACAGACAATACTGGAAGGACAGGAGGATGGAGAACATGACAGACAATACTGGAAGGACAGGAGGATGGAGAACATGACAGACAATACTGTAAGGACAGGAGGATGGAGAACATGACAATACTGGAAGGACAGGAGGATGGGGAACATGACAGACAATACTGGAAGGACAGGAGGATGGAGAACATGAAAGACAAAATATGAAATCTGACCAACATCACTGTCAGTACTTCCCTTGTTTTAAGTACATGTCCCAGCTTCTCGTGACCCATCTCCATTTTCCGTAACTGCTGAGGTACATTTCCGTTGTCTCTGGCCGTTGATGGAGCAGACCCTTATCTCTGTTGATGAGAAATCAAGACCACCTTTAATTATGGGACTGTGCGCAGGGAAAAACACACACAAAATCCTGACTCAACTTATTCAGCAATGGCAATTTTACGTTTTTAAAGGAAAATGCGATCTGTCAGTAATTTGAATCACATCATGTGATATGAGAGCTGCATGAAAGCTTTGGCCTATCAGCATTGCCACAGCAGTTGCACTGTAATCCATCCATCCTCCTTTCCCTTTCTGTATGTAGAAGTTAAAACAAATAGACATTCGGGTGTTTTGAGTGTGAGCGTGTACTATAGGAGAGAGAGAGTGAGAGAGAGAGTCAGTGAGACAGAGACAGACAGAGAGAACGTCTTTGTGCGTGTGTGCGAGTGTCTTTTTAGGTGGATTGTGTTATCCTTCCAGAGGTGTAGTCTCCCCTTTTCACAAGCTGTGCTGTCCTCTTTGCTTTCTGTCTGTACAAGTAAAAAAGTAGACATTGAGGCGTTTGGGGTGTGAGCGTGTACTTTGTGTGCGTGCGTGAGAAAGACCGAGAGAGAGTCAGTGAGACAGAAAGAAAGAGAGCGTGTTTGTGCGTGTATGTGTGTACCCACAAGTAATCTTGTGTGCACACATGCGTTCCTGTATGCGTGTGTGAGCGAGTGTGTGTGTGTGTGTGTGTGTGTGTGTGTGTGTGTGTGTGTGTGTGTGTGGAGGAGAGAGAGAGAGAGAGAGAAGAGAGAGTGTGAGTGTGAATGTGCATGTGTGTGCATGGGTGCAAGCAATTAATGTCATTTCACCGTTGCAAACTACTCTGGTACTTTTCATTTGACCCTAATAAATTTGTGATCATTTTAGAGTAAAAACATCAGTGCAGATGACCACCTGTCCGCTGTGACGTCTGGAGGCAACTTTCAGGTTGACTGCCACTGACAGAGCCTCATCCTATGATTTGAGTTTGGAATGATTCTTTCTGGTTTGAAATTCCTTCAACTTTGCCGACACATCAGGAAATGTGATGCAGACTCCGGACCCTACTGCAGTTATGGCCCATCCCTCTGTGTACCAGTGGATCCAGCCTTGTTCTCGTTCTCCATCAAAACTGGTGTCAGTGCTTCCTTCACACAGCTGTCCTACTTTTCACACAACGGCAGTAGGTGGCTATGGCTTGCACCCCTTCTGTCTTTCCTGTTTTAGCCTTTTAAGTGTTTGGAGATCTGCCAGTGTGCGGTGCGCGTTCAAGTCATTTGTTCTCATGTCTGTTGGGATTTCCTTGTCAACACTCTCGGGTAGTTGGACTGAACTATTTCTTGCCGACAGGGATATCACTTCCATAGGCGTAGACTCCAGCAAAGCGATCTGCTAGCTTCTTTCCTATCAGTAGCTCTGTTTTTTACGAGAGTGATCTTCTGATCCCTGCTTGCTTTCAATATTGACCGAGTCAGTTAATTTTCACCACCTCTTTCTCAATTATCATAAAATGCAGTCTTATCTCTTCAATAGTTCTTCATAGCCTCGGTGTTTGCTCTCAACAACTCCTCACTGAACTGTAAGAAAGCACAGGTGTCTTCTCCGTCCCTTGCCATTGCGAGTGTATACTGAAGTTCCTGCTGTTGCTTGGTGTAGAAGAGCTCCTGGTTTCTCCTGCGTACCCTAGCATTACATTTTCTGAGAAGTTGTAGCAGCGCAGAGTTGAATTCGTTTTCATACATGATAATATTCTGTACCTGGAGTCATGTCTTTGGTGAGGATGTTGGCTGTGCAATGCAATGGTCCACTGGTAGATTGGTGGGCATCCCCGGAGAGTGGCCAGCCCTATGTCCTGGGAAACACAACAAAGACTTAGATTAAATTCTAGCGAAACATAAGTCACTAAAAATTAGAACTTAATCATGCCAAGAAGACACAAAAGCTTTTAGGGTACTTTTATAACACACACACACACACACACACACACACACACACACACACACACCCCCTGGCTCTTGATACAAGACACCAAACCCTAGGAAAAGTAAATTCATCAATGTGACTGAAGTCTTAGCTCTAGAAAAGAAATCAATCGCATATAAAGAGGACTAACATTTTGAAAGAAGATTCTGCTAAATGATACAAGAGGGGAACACTAAACCCTCTAAAGTTAGAGCACACTAATCCTAAAAAAAAAGACCTGTAATTCCGTCGGAAGACAGATGCTAAAACCAAAGAAAAAATGACAGCAGACCATGTGAAAGGACACCACAGACCTCTTGCAAAAGGAGACTATGCTGTATTCAAAGGAGTACTCCAGTCGGATGTAAGTAGGGGACTGCTGGGAAAGGATACTCAATGTATCAAAGGACACTAAACCCTGTGGAAACAACACAAGACCATACACAAAGCTAACAATGATCAGAGAAGAGGACACTAGTTACTGTGAAAGGAGGACGCTAAACAAGGACAGAGGACAGTAAAGCTTCTGAAAAACGGGACACTAAACCTCTGGAAGGATGACACAAGCAACCTAAAAAGTCACTCAACCCTATGGAAAAAGCACTAAACGAGTGGAGCCTAAACCCGATCAGAGGGTACACTAATTGCCAGATTAAACTAGATATTCTTAACGAAGGCCAGTACAATCTATGAAAGGACCCACACGTATAATGTGATTACCATGTCATGCGTTCTGTTGATCAAAAGACACTTGTATCAAGAGGTACCAGGTGCGCACTAGGGATACGTCAGGAAGAGGTTGAAAGACTTTCCCAAGACCATTGCAGCTCAGCCCCAACAGATCTGAAAACATGCGTCCATGTTCCAGATCCTTCACATAGGAGACCTGCTACATAGCTGGAGTCCATCTTTCATACCTTTCCGGAAAGTGTCCCCTCTGGTACCCCGCTTTTGTGTCCTTGTTCCACAGCACACTGACATAGGAAACTACAGTAGCTAGAGAAAGAAGTGCACTCTTACTCTTGTGAAAAGAACGAGTCCTGCAAACTGAGAAATAAACTCAATAAAAAAAAAGGTGAACATGAAATGTATGAAATGACAGTAATCATTTGAACGATAGCGATACTAAACCTCATGAAAAGAGGACAGTAGTCCCTATGTAACGAGGCACTAACTGCTATAGAGAAGGACAGTCATATCTTAAAGGACTGAGGCACAAAATCCTCTGATAAAAGAGGATACTACATTTGTGGAAGAACATAAATCCCTGTGGAAGACAGGACACTAGGATAGGATGGCGCAACATTCTACGCAAGAAAGATACTAAATCCAGTGAAGAAAGGGTGTTAAATCTTACTTTGGAAGAAGGCATTAAGCCATATGAAAGGACAATATTGCAAGGAGACTAACGTCTTTGAAAGAACGGGACACTGACCTCTCTAGAAAGAGAACACTAAGCTCTATGAAAAGAGGACAATAAACTTCATGAAAGTAAACAACCCTGTGAAAAGAACACACAACATATACAACCAAAAGAAGGATATCAAATTCTAAGACAACACTCACTCCTGTAAATCAGGTGCATTAAACTCTGTAGAAGAATTTTCATATTTACTGCCATATCAGACTTTCGATGGGTTACAGGATACCCTGATCAGAAGGAAGCAACACACACAAGAAAAGTTCTGGAAGAAGATCAAAGACTTCCTCAGCTGCTCTGCCTCCAAGCGATCTGAAGGGTCTGATGCCCAGTGGGTTTTTTTTTCAAATTCTTTTTCCAAAGGATACTGATATATAAACGAGCCACACTGATCAATCAGAAGGCCACGTTACCCTGGGAAAGAAAAGGACATGAAAGCCTTGGAAACAGATTTTAAAAAAACACTACTAATAAAGGTATATAAACCTGAGAATGAAGACAATAAAACTGCCGATGAAAGGACACTGAGCTTGGAAGAGATGACGAAAAGTCCTTTGTATGAAGATAACACTAAATCCTGAAGGAACATAATGAATGTTAATCTTTTTTAATATGAAAAGACACGGAATTCAAGAGAAGAACTAAAACACTAACCCAATGGCAAAATACTGAGCTGTGATACAAGACAGACAATACTGGAAGGACAGGAGGATGGAGAACATGAAAGACAAAATATGGAATCTGACCATCATCACTCTCAGTACTTCCCTTGTTTTAAGTACATGTCCCAGGGTCTCAAGACCCAGCTCCATTTTCCGTGGCTGCTGAGGTACATTTCCGTTGTCTATGGCCGTTGATGGAGCAGATCCTTATCTCTGTTGATGAGAAATCAAGACCACCTTTAATTATGGACAGTACGCAGGGGGAAAAAATCCTGACTCATCTGATTCTGCAATGATAATTTTACGTTTCTGAGGTGTTCTCTTGCCATCTGACAGTCATTTGAATCACATCATGTGATACGAGAGCTGCATTAAAGCTTTCTCCTATCCCCATTCCCACAACAGTGGCACTGTACTGCTTTCATCCTGCTTTCACTTTCTGCATGTATAAGTAAAAATAAGTAGACGTTGGGGTGTTTCGAGTGTGAGCGTGTACTATGTGAGAGAGAGAGAGAGAGAGAGAGAGAGAGAGAGAGAGAGAGAGGAGAGAAGAGTCACCGAGACAGAGAGGGCATGTTTGTTCATGTACGTGTGCACCCACAAGCACTCGTGTGTGTGCGTCCATTCGTGTATGTGTGTGTGAGCGTGAGCGAGTATGAGTGCAAATTGTGAGTGTGAGTGACCGAGTGTTTAGTGTGAGTGTGAGTGCGCGCGCGCGCGCGCGCGCGTGTGTGGTGTGTGTGTGTGTGTGTTGTGTGTGTGTGTGTGTGTGTGTGTGTGTGTGTGTGCGTGCGTGCAAGCAACTAATGCCATTTCAACATCGCAAACTACTCTGGTACTTTCCATTTGACCCTACTAAAAACGCGATTGTTACAGAATGAAAACATCTGCGAAGATGACCATCTGTCTGCTGTCACATTTGGAGACAACTTTCAAGTTCACTGCCACTGACAGAGCCTCGTCCTATGATTTGAGTTTGGAATGATTCTTTCTGGTTTGAAATTCCTTTCATTTTGCCGACACATCAGGAAATGTGATGCAGACTCCGGACCCTGCTGCAGTTATGGCCCATCCCTCTGTGTACCAGTGGATCCAGGCTTGTTTCTCGTTCTCCATCAAAACTGGTGTCAGTGCTTTCTTCACACAGCTGTCCTTTCACACAACGGCAGTAGATGACTATGGTTTTCACCCCTGCTGTCTTTTCTGTTTTTGCCTTCAACTGTTTGCTGGAGATCTGCCAGTGTGCGGTGCGTGTTCAAGTCATTTGTTCTCATGTCTGTTGGGATTTTGGTGTCAATGCTCTCTTCTAGTTGGACTGATCTATTTCTTGCTGACAGGGATATCACTTCCGTAGGCGTAGACTCTAGCAAAGTGATCTGCTAGCTGCTTTCCTATCAGCAGCTCTCCGTTTTCCGCGAGAGTGATGTGATCCCTGCTTGCTTTCAATATTGAGCGAGTCACTTAGTTTTCACAGCCTCTTTCTCATCATAAAATGCAGTCTTGACTCTTTAACATTTCTTTAAGCCTCAGTGTTTGCTCTCAACAACTCCTCACTGATCTGTAAGCAAGCACAGGTTTCTGCTTTGTACCTTGTCGTTGTGAGTGTATTACCAAAGTTCCTGTTGTTGGTTGATGTAGAAGGGCTCCTAGTTTCTCCTGCGTACCCTGGCAATAGATTTTCTGAGAGGTTGTAGCAGCGCAGAGTTGAACTCGTTTACATACATAATATTCCGTACCTGGAGTCATGTCTTTGGTGAGGATGTTGGCTGTCCAGAGCAGTGCAAGGGAATGGTCCTCTGGTACATTGATAGGGATCCTCGGCGAGTGGCCAACCCTATGTCCTGCCAAATACAAGGACTTAGATTACATTCTGACGAAACAGAAGTCACTAAAAAGTACAACGAAGTCAACAAATCGTGCCAAAAAGACACAATAGCCTGTAGGGTAGTTCTACACTGACACTCACTCACTCACACACACACACACACACACAGACTCATAATACAAGACACTAAACCCTAGGAAAAGTGAATATTTCAAACAATGTGACAGAAACCTTAGCTTTACAAAAGACAAATTAATCGCACATAAAGAGAACTATCTCACTGAATGAAGATTCTTCTAAATGATTCAAGAGGGGAACACTAAAACCTCTAAAGTTAGAGCAAACTAAACCTTAAAGAAAAGACCTGTAATCCCGTTGGAAGACAGATGCTAAAACAAAGTAAAAATGACAGTAGATCATATGAAAGGACACCATAGACCTCTTACAAAAGGAGACTATGCTATATGCAAAGGACTCTAAGCCGGATGTAAGTAGGGGACTGCTGGGAAAGGATACTCAATTGTATCAAAGGACACTAAACCCTGTGGAAACAACACAAGGCCATACAAAACGCTGACAATGGACAGAAAAGAGGACACTAGCCACTGTGAAAGGAGGACGCTAAACAAGGAGGACAGTAAAGCTTGTGAAAAGGGGAGACTAAACCTCTGGAAGGATGGCACAAGCCACTTAAAAACACTCAACCCTATGGAAAAAGCACTAAACGAGTGGATACTAAACCGATCAGAGGGTACACTAATTGCCAGATTAAACCAGATATTCTTAACGAAGGCCAGTACAATCTATGAAAGGACCCACACGTTTACTCTGAATACTATGTCATGCGTTCTGTTGATCAAAGGACACTTGTATCAGGAGGTACCAGGTGCGCACTAGGGAATACGTCAGGAAGAGGTTGAAAGACTTTTCCAAGACCATTGCAGCTCAGCCCCAACAGATCTGAAAACATGCGTCCATGTTCCAGATCCCTCACTTATGAGACCTGCTACATGGCTGGAGTCCATCTGTCATACCTTTCCGGAAAGTGTTCCCTCTGGTACCCCGCTTTTGTGTCCTTGTTCCACAGCACACTGACATAGGAAACTACAGTAGCTAGAGAAAGAAGTGCACTCTTACTCTTGTGAAAAGAACGAGTCCTGCAAACTGAAAAAAGCTCTATGAGAAATGCGGTGAACATGAAATGTATGAAATGACAGCAATCATTTGAACGATGGCGATATTAATCCTCATGAAAAGAGGGTAACAGTCTATGTAACGAGGCACTAACTGCTATAGAGAAGGACAGTCATATCTTAAAGGACTGAGGCGCTAAATCTTTTATGAAAAGAGAACACTACATTTGTGGAAGGAAACCACTGAAAGTCTGAAAGAACATAAATCCCTATGGAAGAACAGGACACTAGGATAGGAGGGCACTATATTCTACGTAATAAAGGTACTAAATCCAGTATAGAAAGGGCGTCAAAATCCTACTTAGAAGACATTAAGCCCTACGAAAGGACAATATTACAAGGAGACAAAACCCTGTGAAAGAACTGGATGCTGAACTCTCTAGAAAGAGGACACTAAACCATATTAAAAGAGGATAGTAAACCTTAAGTAACCCACCCTGTAAAAAGAACACACAATATATACAAATAAAAGATGGATATCTAATTCTGAGACAACGATCAACGCAGAGCAGAAGGAAGAAACGCACAGAAGAAAATTTCTTTAACTTATAAAAGACTCCCTCAGCAGCTCTGCTTCTGACGAATCTGAGGGGTCTGATACCCACTGTTTCTTTTTTCAAATTCTTGTTCCAGGGGATACCGATATATAAAAAAAAAGACCACGCAGATCAATCAGGACACTTTACCCTGGGAAAAAAAGGACATTAAATCCTTGGAAAAAGGTATAGAAAAAACCACTAATAAAAGGTATGTAAACCTGAGAATGAAAACAAACTGCCGATGAAAGGACACTGAGCTTGGAAAAGATGACGAAAAGTCCTTTGTATGAAGATAACACTAAATCCTGAAAGGAAAATAATGAATGCTAATATTTTTTAATATGAAAAGACACGGAATTCAAGAGAAGAAAAAGAACTAAAACACTAACCCAATGGCAAAATACTGAGCTGTGATACAAGACAGACAATACTGGAAGGACAGGAGGATGGAGAACATGAAGGACTAAATATGGAATCTGACCAACATCACTCTCAGTACTTCCCTTGTTTTAAGTACAGTCCCAGGGTCTCAAGACCCCTCTCCATTTTCCGTGGCTGCTGAGGTAGATTTCCGTTGTCTATGGCAGTTGATGGAGCAGATCCTTATCTCTGTTGATGAGAAATCAAGATCACATTTAATTATGGGACTGTATGCGGGGAAAAAAATCACAAAATCCTGACTCACCTGATTCAGCAATGGCAATTTTACGTTTCTGAGGTGTTCAATTGCCATCTGACAGTCATTTGAATCACATCATGTGATATCAGAGCTCCATGAAAGCTTTCTCCTATCCCCATTGCCACAACAGTGGCACTGTAATGCATTCATTCTGCTTTCGCTTTCTGTATGTACAAGTTAAAACAAGTAGACTTTGGGGTGTTTTGAGCGTGAGCGTGTACTATTTCAGAGTGAGAGAGAGAGAGAGAGAGAAAGAGTCAGTGAGACCGAGACAGAGTGAGCGAGTTGTTTGTGCGTGTATGTGTGCACCCACAAGCACTCGTGCGTGCGTTCGTGTATGTGAGCGAGTGAGTGAGTGAGTGTGTGTGTCTGTGTGATGTGTGTGTGTGTGTGTGTGTGTGTGTGTGAGCGTGAGTGTGTGTGTGTGTGTGTGTGTGTGTGTGTGTGTGTGTGTGTGTCTGTGTGTGTGCGTGCGCGCACGCGCGCGCACGCGTGTGTGCATGCCTGCCTGCGTGCGTCCGTGCGTGTGTGCAACTAACGTAATTTCAACATCAAAGTCCACTCTGGTACTTTTCATTTGACCCTAAAAATGTGATCATTTGAAAATAAAAACATCTGTGAAGATGTTCATCTGTCTGCCGTCACTTTTGAAGCCAACTTTCAGGTTGACTGCCGCCGACAGAGCCTCGTCCTATGATATGAGATTGGAATGGTTCTTTCTGGTTTGAAATTCCTTCAACTTTGCCGACACATCAGGAAATGTGATGAAGACTCCGGACCCTACTGTAGTTATGGCCCATCCCTCTGTGTACCAGTGGATCCAGCCTTGTTCTCGTTCTCCATCAAAACTGGTGTCAGTGCTTTCTTCACACAGCTGTCCTACTTTTCACACAACGGCAGTAGGTGGCTATGGCTTGCACCCCTGCTGTCTTTGTCTTCGTCTTTAACTGTTTGCTGGAGATCTGCCAGTGTGCGGTGCGTGTTCAAGTCATTTGTTCTCATGTCTGTTGGGATTTCCTTGTCAACGCTCTGGTAGTTGGACTGAACTATTTCTTGCGACAGGGATATCACTTCCATAGGCGTAGACTCGAGCAAAGTGATCTGCTAGCTGCTTTCCTATCAGCAGCTCTCCGTTTTCCGCGAGAGTGATCATCTGATCCCTGCTTGCTTTCAATATTGACTGAGTCACTTAATTTTCACAGCCTTTTTCTCAACATCATAAAATGCAGTCTTCTCTCTTTAACATTTCTTCACAGCCTCAGTGTTTGCTCTCAACAACTCCTCACTGAACTGTAAGAAAGCACAGGTGTCTTCTTTATCCCTTGCCATTGTGAGTGTATACTGAAGTTCCTGCTGTTGCTTGGTGTACAAGGGCTTCTAGTTTCTCCTACGTACCCTCGCATTACATTTTCTGAAAGGTTGTAGCAGCGCAGAGTTGAATTCGTTTACATACATGATAATATTCTGTACCTGGAGTTATGTCTTCGGTGAGGATGTTGGCTGTCCAGAGCAATGCAACGCAATGGTCCTCTGGTAGACTGGTGGGGATCCCCGGAGCGTGGCCAGCCCTATGTCCTGGCAAACACAACAAAGACTTAGATTAAATTCTGGCGAAACATAAGTCACTAAAAATTAGAACGAACTCGATTAATCATGCCAAGAAGACACAAAAGCTTTTAGGGTACTTTTCCACACACACACACACACACACACACACACACACACACACACACACACACATCACACACACCTGGCTCTTGATACAAGACACCAAACCCTAGGAAAAGTAAATATCATCAACAATGTGACTGAAGTCTTAGCTCTAGAAAAGACAAATCAATCGCATATAAAGAGGACTACCATTTTGAAAGAAGACTCTGCTAAATGATACAAGAGGGGAACACTAAACCCGGTAAAGTTAGAGCACACTAAACCTAGGAAAGAAAAGGCCTGTAATTCCGTCGGAAGACAGATGCTAAAACCAAAGTAAAAATGACAGTAGACCATATGAAAGGACACCATAGACCTCTTACAAAAGGAGACTGCTATATGCAAAGGACTCTAAGCCGGATGTAAGTAGGGGACTGCTGGGAAAGGAAACTCAATTGTATCAAAGGACACTAAACCCTGTGGAAACAATACAAGACCATACAAAACACTGACAATGGTCAGAGAAGAGGACACCAGTTACTATGAAAGGAGAACACTAAACAAGAAGGAAAGAGGGCAGTAAAACTTGTGAAAAGAGGAATCTAAACCCCTGGAAGGATGACACATGCCACCTAAAAAGACACTCAACCCTATGGAAAAACTACAAAACGAGAGGATACTAAACCCGATCAGAGGGTACACTAACTGCAAGATGAAACTAGATATTTACGAAGGCCAGTACAATCTTTGAAAGGACCCACACGTTTGCTGTGAATATCATGTCATGCGTTCTGTTGATCAAAGGACACCCTGATCAGGAGGTACCAGGTGCGCACTAGGGAATACGTCCGGAAGAGGTTTAAAGACTTCCTCAAGACCATTGCAGCTCAGCCCCAAAAGATCCGAAAACATGCGTCCATGTTCCAGATCCCTCACTTAGGAGACCTGCTACATGGCTGGAGTCCATCTTTCATACCTTTCCGGAAAGTGTTCCCTCTGGTACCCCGCTTTTGTGTCCTTGTTCCACAGCACACTGACATAGGAAACTACAGTAGCTAGAGAAAGAAGTACACTCTTACTCTTGTGAAAAGAACGAGTCCTGTAAACAGAAATAAACTATGAGAAAAGCGGTGAACATGAAATGTATGAAATGAAGACAGTAATCCTTTGAATGATGGTGATACTAATCCTCATGAAAAGAGGACACTAGGATCTATGTAACGAGGCACTAACTGCTATAGAGAAGGACAGTCATATCTTAAAGGACTGAGGCACGAAATCCTTTGAGAAAAGAAGACACTACATTTGAGGAAGAAAAACACTAAAACTTGGAAAGAACATAAATCCCTGTGGAAGAACAGGACATTAGGATAGGAGGGCACAACATTCTACGTAATGAAGGTTTATCCAGTGAAGGCAGGGCGTTACATCCTACTTAGGAAGAAGACATTAAGCCCTATAAAAGGACAATAATGCAAGGAGACAAAACCCTTTGAAAGAACGGGATGCTGAACTCTCGAGAAAGAACATTAAACTATGAAAAGAGGACAGTAAACCTTATGAAAGCAAGCAACCCTGTGGAAAGAATACACAATATATACAACGAAAAGGATATCAAAGTCTTATGGAACACCCAACCCTTTAAACCGGGTCTATTAAACTGTATAGAAAAATTTTGATGTTGACTATTGCCATGTCAGACTTCCGACGGGTTATAGGATACCCAGATCAGAAGGAAGCAATGCACAAAGAAAACTTCTGGAAGAAGATCAAAGACTTCCTCAGCAGCTCTGCCTCTGACGGATCTGAAGGGTCTCATACACACCGTTTTCAAATTCTTTTTCAGGGGATACCGATATAAAAACAAACAGCCGCACTGATCAATCAGGACACTTTACCCTGGGAAAGAAAAGGACATTAATCCTTGGAAACAATTTTTTTTTAAATACTACTAATAAAGGTATATAAACCTAAGAATGTTGACGATAAAACTGCCGATGAAAGGACACTGAGCTTGGAAGAGATGAAAAGTCCTTTGTATGAAGATAACACTAAATTCTGAAGGAAAATAATGTTAACTTTAAAAAAAAAAAAACTTTGAAAAAAGACACCGAATTCAAGAGAAGAACAGGAACTAAAACACTAACCCAGTGGCAAAATACTAAGCTGTGATACATGACAGACAATACTGGAAGGACAGGAGGATGGAGAACATGACAGACAATACTGAAAGGACAGGAGGATGGAGAACATGACAGACAATACTGAAAGGACCGGAGGATGGAGAATATGACAGACAATACTGGAAGGACCGGAGGATGGAGAATATGACAGACAATACTGAAAGGACCGGAGGATGGAGAATATGAAAGACAAAATATGGAATCTGATCAACATCACTCTCAGTACTTCCCTTGTTTTAAGTACATGTCCCAGGTTCTCGTGACCCGGCTCCGTTTTCCGTGGCTGCTGAGGTAGATTTCCGTTGTCTATGGCCGTTGATGGAGCAGATCCTTATCTCTGTTGATGAGAAATCAAGATCACCTTTAATTATCGGACTTACGCGAGAAAAAAAAACACAAAATCCTGACTCACCTGATTCAGCTATGGCAATTTTACGTTTTTGAGGTGTTCAATTGCCATCTGACAGTCATTTGAATCACATCATGTGATATGAGCTCCATGAAAGCTTTGCCTATCCCCATTGCCACAACAGTGGCACTGTAATGCATTCATTCTGCTTTCGCTTTCTGTATGTACAAGTTAAAACAAGTAGACATTGGGGTGTTTTGAGTGTGAGCGTGTACTATCTGTGTGTGTGTGTGTGTGTGTGTGTGTGTGTGTGTGTGTGTGTGTGTGTGTGTGTGTGTGAAAAGAGAGAGAGAGAGAGAATCAGTAACACAGAGACAGTGACAGACAGCATGTTGTATGTGCGTGTATGTGTGCACCCACAAGCGCTCGTGTGCGTGCATCCCTTCAGATGTGAACGGAAATGTGAGTGTGTGTGTGTGTGTATATATACGTATGCGAGTGTGTGTGTGGTGCCCGTGCAAGCAACTAACGCCATTTCAACGTCGCAAAGTACTCTGGTGCTTTTCATTTGACCCTACGAAAAATGCGATTGTTCCAGAATAAAAAAAAAAACATCTTTAAAAAGAATTAATGGCAGGAAGTGGTGATGTACCTAAGGTCTGCCTCCGGTCTGAAGTTCTGGACGATCCTTCCTCCAGTTCGCCGTCACACCGGTAATCCCGTCTCCCCGTCGCTCCACATCTCTCAGGTCAGCATGGAGTGGGCATCCCTGTAGGACCATCCTGTGTCATCTGCTCCACCTGCCTGCACTGGCAGCAAGAGGCAGGGGGCAAGGAGCGGCTTGTGTGTGTTGTCAAGCCTGGCGTGTCCTGTCAACTGCATCAAGATGGTGATCGGATCTGCACTACCCACATGATGCATGACATGCCCTTCTGCACTTCAATAACGACTTTGATCAAGGTCGTTTGCTGTCCTCGTTTACTGTCAGAGGATATATGTGGTCTCTGCCTTGTGCCCTGCTGGAGTAAAAAGTATATCTTGAGACCAGAGTTCTCACTTTCTCCATCGTTTATTCTCTTACTGTTTGCAGATCATATGCTGTACAGCCACAAGAAATTGTTTTCGGAGTTAAGATGTCTGTCATGCACTTTCAGGCAGATCGAACGTGATAACCAAGACACTTGGGCAGTAACAAAAAATAAGTATACTCTCTCTCTCTCTCTCTCTCTCTCTCTCTCTCTCTCTCTCTCTCTCTCCTGGTCCCCCGTTCCTGGTTATTCCAGTGCGTTTTAAAGTGCACTGGTGCTGTAGCAGCCCCGTTCCTGGTTATTCCGGTGCATTTTAAAGTGCACTGGTGATGTAGTAGCCCCGTTCCTGGTTATTCCGGTGCATTTTAAAAGTGCACTGATGCTGTAGCAGCCTTGTTCCTGGTTATCCCGGTGTAACAGCCCGTTCTTACCCCCCCCACCCCCCTCCCCCTCTGGAACTTACCCCGGGGTAAGTTTGGGCTAGCCTGCTTTTACCCCCGGGGGTCATTCTAGGACTAGCTAGAACTTACCCCCCCTAGTTGGAACTTACCCCCCCCCCCCCGGGGGGGGGTTTAGAGTCTCTTGAGTACCTGTGTACCTTAGCTTGTACAATGCAGATGACTAGTGGTCAGTGCCACTGACCACTGGTCATTATGACGTAAATCGGAGATTTTAACTCTTTAACAGCTAATTATTGTTTTCCGAGTGCTTGTGTACCTTGTACAATGTAGATTACTTGTGATCAGTGCCACTGACTACAGGTGATTATGACGTAAATCGGAGATTTTAATTATTTCACAGCTAATTATAGTCTCCCGTGTACCTGTGTACCTTGTACAGTCCAGACGACTGGTGGTCAATGCCATTGACCACTGGTCACTATGACGTAAATAAGATATTTCGACTATGCTACAGTTAATCAGTGTCTCGTGAGTGTTTGTATACCTTGTGCAACGCAGACAACCAGTGGTCAGTGTCACTGACCATTGGTCACTTTAATGTATATTAGAGATTTTAACTATTTTTACAGCTAATTAGTGTCTCCTGAGTGGCTGTGTACCTTGTACAATGTAGATGACTGGGGGGTCAGTTCCAACTAAGGGGGGGGGGGGGGGTAAGTTCCAGCTAGTCCTGGAATGACTCCGGGGGTAAAAGCAGGCTAGCCCAGACTTACCCCGGGGCAAGTTCCAGAGGGGGGGGGGGGGTAAGAATGGGCTGTTACACCGGTGCATTTTAAAGTGCACTGGTGCTGTAGTAGCCCTGTTCCTGGTTATTCCGGTGCATTTTAAAGTGCACTGGTGCTGTAGCAGCCCCGTTCCTGGTTGTTCCGGTGCCAATGGCCATGTCATTTACCCTGTGGCGACTGCGAACTGCACCAGATTCTCATCTGACCAGTTTGGGATCTACACCAAGTGAAAGCATCCCGCAAGAAGCGAAGCAGAGAGAGAGAGAGAGAGAGAGAGAGAGAGAGAGAGAGAGAGGGAGTCATGGGGGCTGTCGCTAGATGGCTCCGCCTTGAGGAATGAAATGCTCACTCACGATGTGTCTACTCAGGTAAGTGCTGTTGTCAGCACAGATCATAAATATTTTCCTGCGTGCACTTGATCAGAAAAAGCACCACACAACACAGGCAAGGTCACCTGGGGACTGACTGCCAGTGCTGGCACTAGGACAGGGGGAGACTACCCGTGGCCAGGTATGAGGTGCTGGAAAGAGCAGCGTGGGAATGGTGAGTGCAGGGGAAATGATACAGAAAACAGACAGGACAAGACATGGTGAACAGGAGAATACTGAAACAACGAGGATAAAAGACACCAAGATGACGCAGCGTAGGCTGTATGGACGGCGATCAACGACACGCTGAAATGGCACGCCCAACTATCGTAATAGCATGAAAGGGGTGGTAAGAAAAGTCAAACGTAACTGAAAAATAAGCGGGAAAAAAGAATTTACAGCAAGTTATCGAACTGACTTGTTGCACGGCAGACCAATGTCACTGGAGATAGGACATTGCCAACAGTATCAGTTTGGCCAGGTCATAGAGAAAAGATCGATCTATGCACTGACGTAGTTGGCACCTAACTCATTTGTCTTGTTCCACACTAACTTTGTGTTTCTTCGCTCTGAGGTATGAAATCCGCGGAGAGGGAACTCGACGCTAACAGAAACTCAACGTACGCAATGATAAATCAGAGAGAAGTCCTCCCCACGATGAATGTAATTCGAATCAATCATCTCCATCTCGTTCTCCCCCTTCGGGGCGCACACTGCCACTGGCAGTCTGTTAAAATCCTTCCAGGACTCGCTGATGCCAGTGACCTCTCCAGCAAAGCAGCTACAGCGCCCTGCATTTTTTTGTGATTTTACTGGTGTCAGTACTAAAGCATAATGAGTGTGTCTCGCACAGCTGAGGCGTTTTATGCAGTACGTATTGTTCCCGTTCTGATTTCACCACCTCAGTATGGCGCTTTATTGGACGTATCTGCTACCTTACGCTTGTTGACGGGTGGTTTTTTCTCGTTTTTTTTTTTAAATAATACATCGCGATAATCCGAATAGACATACAAAAGGTCTTATGATTATCATCGTAGCGCCTTCTAATACTGTGTGAAAAAGACATCAAAATGTGAACACGATACACTAAGAGAGAAAGAGAGAGAGAGAGAGAGACAGAGACAGAGAGACTGATACAGAGCACATGAGGTGAGCTCAATGTTTTGAACTTGGCTGTCGGTGGCTTGCAGTTAGTGTTAAAGAGTTCGCAAAAGTTCTATAAAATTTCCCTTGGACATGTGTAAAAACATACAACGTAATTATCCAACTCACTATAATCACAACCATGTGACATTTTTTTCTTTCCATTCCTTAATCTCCGCATTAGTCAGACCCCTCTCCCTCCCTCTTCAGAGCGAGAGAGAGAGAGAGAGAGGTCAAGCTGGACGGGGGGCAGCAGGGGTGAGGGTTACCCGGAACCAGCTCCAAACAACCCATTCCAATCCTTTTGGGCTGCCAAGAATACATTGTCAAGATGCCGCCCCCCCCCCCCCCCCCCCCCCCTCCCAGAGAGGGATCCCCAGGCCTCATGCAGAGGCCTCCTCTCTTTTCATGCTACTTATCCGGTCATGATAATCTACTACCCACTGGGGGCAAGCAAACCCTCCGTAACTGCGAACACTTCGCAGTAAAAGGACCAGAAGAAACATCTTTAACGCACGCACGCACACACGCACGCACCCATGCACACACACACTGAAGAACATGTTGTGACGAAAGCGGCCGCACAGCCACATGAGCGGTAACGACGGTTATGAATTGAGCAAACATTACGTTTTAGGGCCACTATTCAAAACCCCGCTGTGCAACTTCCCACCAAGACATCGCTTCCTTTTCCCCCGTCCGATTTTAAAGCTACTGCAAGTAAGCTGCCAGCGTGTGTTTATTTGACATTTATAGAAATTTTATAGGAAATCAATTTGACAAGGAACAAAATGACTACACTGAGAAATTATATCTGAAGGCAAAAGTGTGTGTGTGTGTGTGTGCGGCGCGATTTGTGTGTGTGGAGGGGGAGGGGGGAGAGGGTAGGCGGGCTTAAAACTTCTGTTTTACCATTGATCTCCCATACGAGTTTCCCAATGGTCGACCAAAGATATATGCATAGAATAAAATTGTAAAAACGTGTGCGCGCGCGCGCACACACACACACACACACACACACACACACACACACACACACACGCATGCACGCACGCGCGCGCACGCACGCACGCACGCCCGCGCACGCACTCACGCCCGCCACACACCTCTGGGATTCTCAGCACCTGGTGAGGACAGCAATGCTGTCTCTGGCCGACTAAATTGTTATTTTTAGTTAACGGTGGGGGGTGGGTGGACGCGTCGGTAAATCCAGCTAGCCTGATGGGCACAGATTAGACTCGAATGAGCATACGTGTTGACTACTTGACTCCGTCACCTGTCCACTATGTCATTCAAAGTACTGGTCACCCTCTTATCCTCCTCCAGCAAATCTCAGGTTTCGAGCCCCCCACTCCTTCCCGATTCTACATTCTAAACTTCAAACATCGAAATAAGCTTCTTTCCATCAGAAATCAGCGTGAATTTATTTGGGGAAGATTTCCTTTTGTACACCCCTTCCCACACAAAACGTTCTTCTCGGCCAACACGGAGAACAGTTACGACGCTGAACACTAGACATTAGGATACGTTCATTTGCATTCAGTTTTTATAACCAGTCTTGAATTTACACTAGGACACGTTCATTGGCATTCAGTTTTTTCATAAATAGTCTTCAATTATTTCTCGTATAGAAGCTCCTGGGAGGAAGGTGGAGGGAAGGTGTACGAAATGAAATCTTTCCTTGTTTCGAGAACACTGAATCTTCAACAAAATAAACACACAATTTGGCATAATCCAATTACTGGACCTTTCCCCTTTTCACGAAAAGCCCTCTTTCAAAGAGAAGTTGCCTACAAATGGTTTGAATACGGAGGAAGGGGAATCCCTAAACTTTAGATTTACGTTAAAACAGGCATATGTTATGAACCGTGTACGGGTGAATTATGCACTGTCTACCTCGGCAGTCAACACAAATACATTTCACTCACCGGCCAAATCTTGGGAGTTGCAACATGGCGAGAAGGCGCACCCCAGCAAGTTTGAAGTGACGGGGATAACGCGTGACCACACGGGACAACGCTCACTGAACGCCGGGAAACCGTGTGATACCACAACCCCACGAAGCATTTATTTCACGTGCGTGTCGTGCCAGAGATTCGAAGTCCCTCTTGGCCAGTTCACTGACACACATACTCACTCCCTCTCTCTCTCTCTCTCTCTCTCTCTCTGCCTTCGTCCCTCCCTCCCTCCCTCTCTCTCTCTCTCTCTTATGTTCAGACTATTCCTTACGTAAGCGTCTCTCTCTCTCTCTCTCTCTCTCTCTCTCTCTCTCTGTGTGAGTGAGTGAGTGAGTGAGTGTGTGTGTGTGTGAGTGTGTGTGTGTGTGTGTGTGTGTGTGTGTGTGTGTGTGTTTACTCACAAGAGAGAGACGGGGGTGAGGGGCGGCCCCATGGAGAAATGGAGAGTTAGAATGCCACTGCGGCTTGATATCTCTTTTACACATAATTATCATGAACAATTTCTTTTTTTCAATTGTGTTCTTTTTTTTCTCTCCTGCCTCCAAATAATCTTACACTTCTGTGGCTGTCATCTCCACCCGAGGTCTGCGTCGAGCATAGCTGCCAGTATGGTTTGATCTGTGGTGACTGATAGGCCTATGGGTGGTTGATGGGTGATAGATTTTTGCCCTTTATGGTTTGCCATGTTGTACAGTAAAGCTTATCATATACATGAGTTAGTCAAAAGATACCAACCCTTCCATGAGAGAAGAAAACCGTTATTTTTTTTTTAAACAAATCTTAAATAAATGTCAACGAACCGCCAAGAGAAACGTGGACAAACGAGTTACAAGACAAAACACGACGCGTTTCGACCTCTTAGGTCTTCTTCAGGCAAGACAAAAACAAATAGGACAGTGAAAATGAACGAATTTGTCACTTAGCCTTGATCTCTTCAGATTCAACGCCTGCCTACCTTGCGCTGAAGAGATCTAAGCTAAGTGAAAAATTCGTTAATTTTCATTGTCCTATTTATTTGTGTCTTGCCTGAGGAAGACCTAAGAGGTCGAAACGTGTCGTGTTTTGTCTTGTGACTCGTTTGTCCACGTTTCTCTTGGCGGTTCGCTAACATTTATTTAAGATTTGTTTAAATTTCCGCCTGCAGTCGTCTCACTTTGCAACTACGTTATTTCTTTGTCTCTTCTGTTGCGTCAACCGATGCAAATTTCTACCAGGATCAAACCACCAAGCGAGGTTGCAGAGCATATAGCATTGTCCGGTTTCTGGCGTCTGGCAGCAATATTGCCTGGTGATGATATGTGTGAGGCCAGAGAGAGGATGGAATGAATATCACTGCAGACAGCCTGGCCACACTAATAAATCTGAAGCTGCCAGAAGAGCAAAACATTTGTATAAAAAAAAAAAAAAAAAAAAGATGGCGGTGGATAGGACACACGCTCCAAAAGCCCCCGGACAACACCACCAGTAAAAGCCCTGACCTGGAATCCCCAAGGCAAAAGGAAGCGAGGAAGACCAAGAAACACCTGGAGGCGGTCCTGGAAGCGGACACTAGGCAGATGGGTTACAGCTGGGGCGAATTAGAAGAGATTGCCCAGGACCGTGGTCGTTGGCGTGCAGTTGTTGATGGCCTATGCTCTGGCAAGAGCAATGGGCCTAAGTAAGTATGTAAGTAAAGATGTGTGCACATCACGCTGAGAACTGGTAGCAAGTCTCTAGAGGGCGCCCAATATTGTATCCCTTCCAACTGACTGACAATCTCCTGAGATCAAAAAAAAAAATTATTTTGAAGCCTGAGAAGAGTAAATGTTTACCTTCCGAAATGACATGCTTTTATCTAAACGTTTTAATTAAGCAGCCTTACTGAGAAGAAAACAGATGCAGAAGTTTATTTATGGAGATCAAAGTCCCTTAAAAGGGGGGCGAATGGCTATAAAGAAAAAAACACAGCGCAGATCGTTAGTGTAGAAGTTAACCCTTTTCACGCATCATTTACAATCCTGACACGTTACTTCATAGTTTGAATTCTTTACCTAAATGCAAAACTCACCGAGGGTTTGAGATCCGTCGGCTTCCTTCACCTACTTCTGCCAGCCAGTTGAAGCTAGTGCCCGGGTATGGCCACTGTTGCATACAAACAGCTACAAGGAGTGTCCCCCCCCCCCCCCTCCCTAAAAAAAAAAGCCATAGGTGAGAGCCGAGTGCCAGGTGGGGACCAAACCGGACAAATCACCCTGACAGGACTCAACATGTTCCCCCTGCTGGAGATACTACCTGGCACCCCATACACCCTCAGACACACACACACACACACACACACACACACACACACACACACACACACGCGCACGCACAAGCACACAGACACACGCACACACACACACAGAGAGAGAGAGAGAGAGAGAGAGAGAGAGAGAGAGAGAGAGGAGGGACATTGTTAGAGGCATTGACAAACATAATTATTGTCAGTCTCATAGCTGCCAGCCAAACAGGTTTATAATTGTTGCTGTTTCATGCTGGTTGCTTTCATCATCAGCTTTGTGTCGGATATCATACGGACTGTGTGGCTGCTTTCATCATCAGCTTTGTGTCGGATATCATACTGACTATATGGTTGCTTTCATCATCAGCTTTGTGTCGGATATCATACTGACTATGTGTTACACCTGGAAATAGACAGTTTCCCCACGGAGTTGTGCCGAGAGTGGTTTGTTTTTGTTGGTTTGTTTGTTTTTCACAACGGGCTTTAATCTACGTCTGCTTTTATCGCCCCCCTCCCCCCACCCCGCCGCTCAGCCAACGCATGCGCAACGCCTCCTTGGCGGACTGAAGGGAAGGCGGAGAGGGGGGGGGGGCGGTATTTGGTCGTTAAAAGAATTATGTAATTCGGAGAAGGGACATGGTCAGCCCATTGTGCCATTGTTCCCTCCCTTCTTCCTACATCCTCGCCGGCTGCACCCTCGCCTGCCTGCCCGTCTGTCTCTATCTGTCTGTCTGTCTGTCTCACACACACACACACACACACACACACACACACACACACACACGCACAGAGATAAAGACAGAAGGAGAGAGAGAGACGTGAGCGCAGTGTGTTAGTGAACGGACACACTGGCACTGGCGGATAGAACGTCAGACTACAGCAATCACACGACCGGAATAGCCATCAGCAGAATCTTTATTGAGCTTTCTCACTCTCTCTTTCTTTTAACCGACTATATGAACAAATTGTGTGAAAAAGACAATAGACAGGACAAAGAAGAAAAAAATCACAGTTCAGAAATACAAAACGCACTCTCGTGTGTGTGTGTGTGTGTGTGTGTGTGTGTGTGTGTGTGTGTGTGTGTGTGTGTGTGTGTGTGTGAGAGAGAGAGAAGAAGACAGACAGACAGACAGACAGACAGACAGACAGACAGACAGATAGAGACAGACGGGCAGGCAGGCAGAGTGTATGGGTGGGGAGACAGACAGACAGACAGGCAGACAGAGACAGACGAACAGACACACACACACACACACACACACACAGACTGAGAACGAAGGAGCATATAGATGAACGAGTAAACTTGTCCCTATCAAACAAAGTTTTGACTCGCCTGCTTCAAAGAAAAAAAGTTATGATATTCAATTTTAAATGAAAAACGTATGGTGATACCGATATTAACTCACTGTCAGAAGCAGGAGCTGACAGGAAATTCCGCAGGTAGTCCACAGAATGGTTTCACAGGGAAAGGCTTGAGCCTTGAAAATATGGAGCCGTGAATCAGCACACTTCATGCCATCTGGTTCGTAGTGGCAGGCGTGTCATCTATAAAAAGGCTGTTATCGTGAAACTTAACTGTCCTTTATTTGTACATATTAATAATTTCTATAAACTCGAGCGACCCATATTTCGTATATATATATTTGGTTCATACAAGATGATGTAGTAATTTACAAATGCAATTGATATCAAATTGAAGTAAGCACAGACTATTGTAACATGATTAGGTTATATTCATAGTTATGCATTCCAAAAGCAAACACTAAAACTTAACAGCAAAATGAAATATAACGAAATAAAACAAAATGAAATAAAATGAAATTAAATAGAATAAAAAAGTGTACGTAAAAAGAGTCAAACAAGTAAATGAAGCCATCCTTCATTTCCTTAAACTGATAAATTAAAAAATAACCTGACATTCGTCCTGATGTAAACAGTAAAATCATTTTAAAGAAATTTAATTTTTGAATTTGTATATGATTATGTATAGAAACTATTATGCACACGAACTATTAGCCAACCGCAGAAACATATTGACATTATTACAAAAAAAATTATTTCACATAGTATGCAACAAAAAAATGGTTTGCCACATTTCACATTAGGCATATGTTGTAAGGGAAAACGCTCATCACTCATCGGTCGCGCACAATTCCTATTGCTGATACTATATTTATCAGGCATTTGAGGTGCATAGAGGAAAATACTCAGCTGGCATCAGATGTGTACAGAAAGAGATACACCCGAAAGTGCCAGTGTGACATATGTTGTAGGCAATATATTCATCTGATATCCGACGTGTGCAATTCATGCTGCTGGGAATATATTCATCAGATATCTGAAGTGTACAATTCATGTTGCAGGCAATATATTCATCAGATATCTGAGGTGTACAATTCATGTTGCAGGCAATATATTCATCAGATATCTGAGGCGTATAATTCATGTTGCAGGCAATATCATTCATCAGATATCTGAGGTGTACAATTCATGTTGCTGGCAATATATTCAGCAGATATCTGAGGTGTATAATTCATGTTGCAGGCAATATATTCATCAGATATCTGAGGTATAATTCATGTTGCTGGGAATATATTCATCAGATTTCTGAGGTGTATAATTCATGTTGCTGGGAATATATCCATCATATATCTGTGGTGTATAATTCATGTTGCTGGGAATATATTCATCAGATATCTGAAATGTATAATTCATATTGCAGGCAATATTATTCATCAGAAATTTGGGGTGTTAATTCATGTTGCAGGGAATATATTCATCAGATATCTGAAATGTATAATTCATATTGCAGGCAATATATTCATCAAATATCTGAGGTGTATAATTCATGTTGCTGGGAATATATTCATCAGATATCTGAGGTGTACAATTCATGTTGCTGGGAATATAATCATCAGATATCTGAGAAGTATAATTCATGTTGCTAGGAATATATTCATCAGATATCTGAGGTGTATGATTCATGTTGCAGGGAATATTTTCATCAGATATCTGAGGTGTATAATTCATGTTGTATGACAAATATTTGTCAGTCACCTGAAGGACACAAGTCATGCTGTAGGGAAAATATTTATCCGATATCTGAGGTGCGTAATTAGTGTTGCTGGAAAATATTCATCACACATCTGAAGAGTATAATTCATGCTGCAGAGAAAATGGTTATCAGATATCTGAGGTCTATAATTCATGCTGCAAAGAACAGATTTATTATCACCTATCTGAGGTGCACCATTCATGTTGTGGGGAAAATTTTCATAAGGGATCTGAGGTGTATAATCCAAATTGCAGGCAATACGTTCATCAGATAGCTGAGGCATATAATCTAAATTGCAGGGAATACGTTCATCAGATATCTGAGGCGTATAATCCAAACTGCGGGGAATACGTTCATCAGATAGCTGAGGTGTATAATTCATGTTGCAGAAAAAAAAATTAAGGCACCTCAGGTGTATGATTCATGTTGCAGAGAAAAAAATCATCAGTATGCGAGTTGTATAGTTCGTGTTTCTGGGAAACCATTTGTTAAGCATTTGAGGTGAATGATTCGTGTTGCAGGGAAAATATTCACCACGGAACTGAGGTATATAATTCCTGTAGAAGGTAAAACATTCACAAGGCATTTGAGGTGTATTTCAGGCAATGGAATAACTTCCATTTTACACAGACATTTCCATACATTTTGTCGATAATGAACAGATCATCATTCTTTTCGTCACTACTACTACCACACCATTCTGTGCATTACAAATTTTACTGAAGACATCCATCCTGTATGTGTGTGCGTGTGTGTGTGTGTTGGGGGATATAGATGTTTACATCTAACTGATACTACCATGTGAACACATTCTTGAATGAATCCACCAGCGTATTTTTAACACGAACATGGCGGGGGGGGGGGGGGGGGGGGGGGAAATGTGCAAGCTGCTTAGAAAACGAAAAGTAAAAATTACATTTTCAGCAGGGAAATAATTTTCGCAAGGTTTAAGCATGAATTTAGCTTTATAGCCATATCTAAAAAATGAAAAGTTGTCTCCATCACGACAATACAAACAATTTTCAGCATGATGTAAATGTGGAGGGGCGTACGAAGAATTCAACATCGTCACTTCAAAGATAAGCTGTACGTTCGCAACTTGCAAAAAGCAGACATGCTTAGGTATCACAATTGTATAATCAAAAGTACTTGTATGTGCTACAGAGATCTAATCACAGACTGTATGTCAAAAGCAAAAAGTCCAGTTTATTCAGAAGCAGCAACGGAAACGGAAATAAATGCTGGAAAAAGAGGAAGTAAGGAGAGACAAGAACAAGTGAAGAAAGAAAGAAAGAAAGAAAGAAGGAAGGAGAAACAGAAGGAGGTACAGACAGAACGACAGACAGAAAACAAACAGAAATAGGCTGTACACACTTCTGAAAGAAAGACAGAAGGCAAAAGTATTTACACACACGTATATAAGTACATCATTACAAACACAAACAAAGCAAAGAAACAAACGAGCGAATTCATAAATAAGCACCATATGAAATCAGATACATCCAAGCTGGTCCTAAAGTCAACGAGAAGACCTCAACCAGACTCTAATACACGCACACTACCCAGCACATCCTCAACTCTACCGCGCCCTCATACCAACATCAACACCGCAGCATGCTGTAATACTGCATCCAGGACGAACTTCCAGACCTTGCATAGCAGATCCAAACTGATGATTTCTAAACGAGTTTTATATACTATACATTCAAAAGCTCTGCACGTTTCTTGGACAGAACAAAAACAAACCAGCACATTCATGAGTCCAATGTCATTCTTTCAGATCGCACATACAGTAAAAAAAAAACGCAAGGCACTGGTAGCGGTGGATATGTACAATATCTTTTGTCTTTAGATGACGTTATTTCATGACAGCAATGATGGCAATCAAGATGGCGCCAATGATACATCTGCACCCAGCAGTCTGGTAACTCGCAGATGGACAGAAATATGATGCGGACGACTTCCCCAATAATGACCGTGCCCTTTCAGAATCAGTGCGGTATTCTGAATGTACAAAAAACAAGGGATGACTTCAGCAGGCAGATGGAAGAGAGCAATACAAAAAAAATATGCAACAAGGATGTATAAGAACAGAATAAAATTAATAAACGAAATCAGACAAAAATGATAATGACGATTAAAAGGAGATATATAACACAAAAAATGTCAATTTAAAGCAAACGAATAAAACTAAATAAGTCAAAAACTAAAGCAAATGAAAATATAAACATTAACATAAACAGATAAACAAACAAATAAATAAATAAGCAAATAAATATATAAAAGCGGTATAAGAAGATTTCAGTTACATCTTGTCCAGGTAGACGACAGAGTTGGTTCTCTCAGCAAAAACAAAAACAACAAACAAACAAAAAAAAACATCGGCAAGCAGCACCACCGTTCCTCCCACTTCCTCAGCAGTACCTTACCCCCCCCTCCGCCCCCCCACCCCTCCCCCACTGATCTTCCATCCACCTCGCTCTCACGACCAGCCTCCCGTCAGCTTGTGGTAGAGTTCCTCGTTCAGGGACTGGCTCTTGTCCGTGGACCGGGTGGACATGAAGATGTAGCCGCCGATGTACTCGTGCACCGTCTTGCAGGAGCACTCCAGGGGCGCGAAGGTGATTTTCTGGCCCTCGAAGTCCAGGATGACGGTCTCGTTCTCCCAGTTGACCCGCCACGACTGCAGCACGTTGTAGCGCCACGTCTTGAGGGAGTCGCCCGTGTGCAGGTCCATGCGGATCACCCGGTTGCTGGCCACGCCGATCAGCTCCTGCCACAGCCACAGAGCCCACAGCCGGTGTCAGACCTGGGGGCTGTTCTATTATTCTATCGCTAACAAATCTCACACAGCCGTACTGGGGCTGACGCCCATGTGTTCCAATCGATGTTTTCTTGCTTTGTTTACATGTTTATTAAGGAACGATTCTGCATCATTTTGGGGCAGCACATGCTTTTGTTCACAAAGTTATAAAATTTCAGCATGACTGTGTTAATAATAATTAAAATATAAAACATTTGAGTAAAAGTGCGGGCGCAGTTGCACCCACAGTGTGTGGGAAGAATGAAAAAAAAAAAGCAAAACGAACGTTGGCTGCTGAACAGTTCAGGAAGTCACGTGTGTATGATCAATCCTTAGGTCATTGAGACCTGACCTACTTTGAGAGGAAGAAAAGTAAAAAAAAAACCAAAAAAACACACACACAGAGAAATGGTAAAAGAAACGGAATTGGACATGTTTCATGCTGCTAAGTTGTTCATTCTGCTCAACAAGACGACGAACTGAATGTGGGCTGTTTTGAGTCAACTGAAAGAAATAATTAGGCAAAACGAAACTGGACTTTTATTCTCAACCAACTAAAAAGTATGCCCAAATAAAACTGGTCTTTTTTCCAGTCCATTACAAAGGACAAAATGAAAGCAGAAAGCTGTAATGTCAATCTGCTAAACGAACAAACAAACGTTCGTTTTATCGACAAGGCCGAAAGTACGCAGCTTTCCAAACACAGAGCTGTTGGGGGGGGGGGGGGGGGAGGGGGTTGGGGTGTGTGTGTGACATACAGAAGAAAAGAATACTCTTAATATAAATAGTCTTTAAAGGAGTCTTAAACGGCAAAGGACGTGGAAACTTTAGTGGAATAGATTTGAAAGAAATGTTCGAGAATATCATTTTCAAATAACATATGGGTACAAAGGATCAATGTTATTATACAGAGTTACGTTATCAATATCTTTCACCAAAGGCTTAATTACTGGCGGATGAAAGGCAGACGACGCCATCGTCAAAAGAACGAAATGGTAAAATGTTTCGTCATGACAATCAAAGAGGATCAAAGTTCTCCCGCCCCCATCCCTCCTCTCCTTTTCCGGCACTTCCCCATCCCCCCTTTCCCTCTCCTCTCCCCGGCCCCTCTTCACCTCTTTCTTGGCGTTGGACATGCGGACCCTGAAGTAGGTGATGCCGAACTCGGGCAGGGACTGCCAGGCCTTGATGTAGGCCATCTTGGCGTCCGTCAGACCCAAGTTCCGCACGTTGGCGTGGGCCTCCATGATGCGCTGCACCAGCTGCAAACCAAATGAACGTCAAGAGCATTTCGAAATAGGCGGTGGTATTTGGTACTGATGTTGTTGGGTGGTTATGGTAGCTCATGGTATGGACTGACGTGTAGGTACTAACGTGTGGGTTGGAGTAGGGAGTGAGGTGTAAATTCTCCACCATGACAAAGATCAGGGACTTTTTATCTCTTCTTTATATCCCGCTGATAAATAGGCAAAAGAAATACAATGATGATGACACCGCGATACAAACTTGCCTTTGGCTGAACGTTCGTTTCATAACATGCAGGCCCGGGAGATGCAGACACCTGCGGTGCTGGCCTCGACTTTTTTCACTACGTTCTAAAAGACAAAGCCATACCAACATTAGCAGTCAACTGTATGGTTTCAGCGCTCCTGTCTGAACCCACCGCGCACTGTGAACTACATAGCGGGTAGTCAGGACAAAAATGTTCATCCTGCGGTAGGGTCTGAACCCACGGCCTTCCTGTTATCTATCAGTTTGTGACTCTGACCATGGGGACTGCAGTCTTTGAGGACTCTTTGCAATAGGTCAAAGAGGCATTGTGACAGCAGGTTGAAGGGGTGTCGTGACAGTGGGTGGAAGGGGTGTCGTGACAGTGGGTGGAAGGGGTGTCGTGACAGTAGGTGGAAGAGGTGTCGTGACAGTGGATGGAAGGGGTGTCGTGACAGTAGGTGGAAGGGGTGTCGTGACAGTGGGTGGAAGGGGTGTCGTGACAGTGGGTGGAAGGGGGGTGTCGTGACAGTGGGTGGAAGGGGTGTCGTGACAGTAGGTGGAAGAGGTGTCGTGACAGTGGATGGAAGGGGTGTCGTGACAGTAGGTGGAAGGGGTGTCGTGACAGTAGGTGGAAGGGGTGTCGTGACAGTAGGTGGAAGGGGTGTCGTGACAGTGGATGGAAGGGGTGTCGTGACAGTAGGTGGAAGGGTGTCGTGACAGTGGGTGGAAGGGGTGTCGTGACAGTGGGTGGAAGGGGTGTCGTGACAGTAGGTGGAAGAGGTGTCGTGACAGTGGATGGAAGGGGTGTCGTGACAGTAGGTGGAAGGGGTGTCGTGACAGTAGGTGGAAGGGGTGTCGTGACAGTGGGTGGAAGGGGTGTCGTGACAGTAGGTGGAAGGGGTGTCGTGACAGTGGGTGGAAGGGGTGTCGTGACAGTAGGTGGAAGGGATGTCGTGACAGTAGGTGGAAGGGGTGTCGTGACAGTGGTGGAAGGGGTGTCGTGACAGTGGGTGGAAGGGGTGTCGTGACAGTAGGTGGAAGAGGTGTCGTGACAGTGGGTGGAAGGGGTGTCGTGACAGTAGGTGGAAGGGATGTCATGACAGTAGGTGGAAGGGGTGTCGTGACAGTGGGTGGAAGGGGGTGTCGTGACAGTGGGTGGAAGGGGTGTCGTGACAGTGGGTGGAAGGGGTGTCGTAACAGTGGGTGGAAGGGGGGTGTCGTGACAGTGGGTGGAAGGGGTGTCGTGACAGTGGGTGGAAGGGGTGTCGTAACAGTAGGTGGAAGGGGTGTCGTGACAGACGCTGGGGAAGCCTTGGACATCCTCAGCCCTCTGTCCAAAATCGTGCGCAACAGGGTAGAGGAATCGTAACCAGTCCAGTCCTTAACTTTTTTCATCCAGGACTCCATCAGTCTTTGGGGCATCCACCACCAGTGAACCCTGTGGAACGGTCTTGCGAGTCACGGAGAGACAACTACAAGGTGATGTTTCTGTCAGCGTATGTACCGAGTCGCTGCCATACAACCTTTTGTCTTCTGTTCCGTGTAAAAGATGGCCAGAATCAGTCGGAAGCATTAACTCTTTAATGACCGCAGTTTCACTCGAGATCTACAGCCAGTGTCCAGTCTGGCATCACTAGAAAAGGGTGGACGCCACCGGTGACTTGTAGAGTTTGATCCCCACTGTGAAACTGGTTGACCTTTTTTTCAGGTAAGGTCGCGTCTTCTCATGGCAGACATCGTCAAAGCGGGCATTATAACCGTATGGTATCATTATGGTGTGACATTTCGGTCCCCTTAACCTGATGACATGACCAATGATCCATGCATGCGAGTGTGTAATCATCCGTATTGAAAAAAGGACGCAAAGATTGTGCTTACGTCATTCCCTGCGTGCTAATAATTGCGTCTCATATACAGCTGTGTTGGCCATGGCCATTGGGTCAGCCCTGAATCATTTGTGGATATTAACAAACAAATTATATCAAATTACTAAAAAAAAATTGCTCAATCCTTTTCAAATTAATATGCAGACGGACAGACAAGCACACAGACAGGTAGCCACAAGCAGCTAGCCAGACAGAACCAAAGACAATACCCTGCCAAGCAATTTTTCGCTTGTGCATACGGTTATCAACATCGAACCAGAAAGGCGGGGGGGGGGGGGATGCTAAATTTGTGCACCCCTCGCCCCTCTCCCTTCCCTCCCAACCCCCACCCCACACCTTCACCCTCCCTCCTCCCTCCCCCACCCTACCCCCAACCCTAGCCGCTCCTCCTCCTCCTCCTCCCCTTCCTCCTGAGCCTACTGACCGACTTGGTCTTGAACTTCTTGCAGAACCTGGAGGCCACGAAGTCCTCCGGCTGGATGTCGACCTGGGAGGGTTCCAGGGCGGGCGTGGCGGAGGGGTGCTGCATGCTCAGGAACGTCTGCAGGGCCGACACCTCCGACTCGTAGGAGCTGTCGCACATGGTGCGTCCTTTGGCCGCCAGCTTGCAGGCTGCCATCCAGCGGCAGTACTGCTCTTCCTGCGCGCAGGGACGTGTACGGTGGCGGTTAGACAAGGTGATGTATACAGCAACAGTATGTTAACGATGGCACCAGACGTGGCAGTAGTATAGTGTAATAGCTTACAGCGGCGTTGTGCATCGTGATGTGCAGTAGCAACCTGTCAACTACTGATGTTACACGTGGCTGAACATACCACCGGCCGATCAGGCTTCTCCATAAACGAAAGTTCACTGTGTTTCTTTGAATTTTTGCTGAACAGTTTAGTAGTTTCTCTGAATTTTTGTTATTTGTTTTTCTTTAATCATCTTCACGTTCACCTTACATTTTGCTGTGCCTTACGTGTTGTTCAAATATGACAAATTTTCTTTCAATCTGGGGTCTGCCTGTTGGTGCTATGTCTCTTGTAATCAGTAAAATATGGTACAAGGGCGCCATATATCACATACCTATGTTATATTCATCACCAACATATTCACACCGATGTTTTTGCATAACACACAACAACAACTTATGGACACAGTCATCTACTATAAAACACACATGCACACTGATGTTATAAACGCCTGCACGCAGCGACAACATATCAACACTGATAGCACACACGGCTACACACACCAGCGATAGATAAATCTACATAAATCAATTTTGGCAGAAAAAAACTTGTGTTGCTAGATCGCAAGACGCAAGGAAGAAACAAACAATGATGCAATAGCAACGCGTAGGGAATGCGATGGGCAGTTTGCTGTTTTGCAGTGGGTGTGGTTTGGGGTGGGGTAGGAAAGGGAGAGGGGTAAAGGGACTTGGAGGGCGGGAAAGGTAGAAACATACATCGTAGTCATGGGTTTAAAGTAATGAGGTTGATATCATCAAAGCAATGGTAATACTACTCCTGTAACTTCTGGTGCTAAAACCAATGACTGAGAATAAATCAGGAGAACAAACACGTGATTTAAGAGAAGAAATATCTTTCTTTATATTTAAATGGCTGAATCGTGAATACAAAATACATGCGTTCGGTAATTTAACAAATAAAGTAGGATCAGATCACAACAGTAAATAATTGAGTATGTTGGTTACGGGAGAGAAAGAAAAGTATGGATAATAGTCATAACATTTTTTTTTAAGAAAAGAGGAAATGATACCAAACGAAGATAGTAAGCATCTCTATGAGATTAAGAAATCACTGGAAAACTGAATGAAAAGAGGCAATCAAAGGACTGTGAAGGAGATCGGGGGGGGGGGGGGGGCATTGAAGGGGGCATGGGTGAAAGGGAAGATGGAAGGATAGAGTGTAGGAAGGTAAAAGGACGCAAGCATTCATTTTTGTTTTGTTTTGTTTTTGTTTTTCTGTGTCAGTGTTTTCTCCAGGTTCGGTGAAACGAGAGATGACGTTTCCGTTGCAAACGCCAGCAAAACGCACGAGGGTGAGAAAGGGACGCAATCGCTTTGTGTTTGATCCAACTACTGGAATTGTTTCCCATTACGACAGGGTTTTTTTTTTCTTTTTTTTTTTCTTAATCCAATTTTTGCATTATCATTTTCTTTCATTAACCATACAGAACTTAACAGACACGTTCTGACCATTGTATAGATTACCTATCTAGAACTGCAGTGACTGAAAGTTAAGTAAGCCAATAAATAATCTAACAGTTTCAGTTTCAGTGTCATCAAGGTGGTGTCATTGCGAGCAGACTAGACCATACATAATTATACTCTACATTCCGTCTCTAACTTTAGAGACCATACTGAGTAGGGTTTACTGCTGAAGGATAAATGAATGACTAAGATGAATGATATTATAACGAACAAATGATCGCTAAAACAACAAGAGCAGAAACAAGCATACAACATAACAAAATGTAGTTGTGGATTGCAGCATTTAAAAATAATACTTTTCATTTAGTTCATTGCTCAGTACGAATATGCAGCTGATACAAGAACATATCCATATAAAGATAATCTCTCTCTCTCTCTCTCTCTCTCTCTCTCTCTCTCTCATTCTTTTCTGTGTTTGATCCGACACAGCAATTTGCAAACGCTATTAATCATTTCTCTTTTTTTAAATGTGAATACCTAAAAACATTTTTAAGGACGTGAAAGCAGCTACGGACCCTGGTAAAATATTGTTATCTACATAACAATATTCACTTCAGGGGACTTTTGATTTGATAGGATAGCAATGTGTTAGTGCCCTGCTTGTGATAAAAGGCAGTATCAGATTCAGTACCGTTCTGTAAACATGTACTAAGAATATACTTGTATCTGTCGGACGTGAAACCAGCTGGACAAATATCAGCACTCAGTATAAACAAGAAAATGAAAGATATGGCCACTGTGCGGTTATCTGTCGGACTGCTCGAAGCCATTGCTGTGTACATATGATAAAGCTCTGACAAAGTATTTTTGAGTGATGTGGCTGACACATACCCTAAAAGACAGACACAAGAACACATGTACACAGAGACAGACGCATAGCGAGCCACCTACAGACAAGCTCACAAACAAACCTGAAGACAGCATCATAGACAGACACGCAGATCCACACATAAATAGACGCCCACACGCAAACACAAAGAGGCATGCAAATAGGCACAGAGACACGACACATTGGCACACGTACAAACAGGCAAACACACACACACAGGCTACAAGAAAGACTGACATGGACACTGACAGGCACGAAACACTAAGAGACACACAGACAGACACACTGATAGACGTACAAACCAGTAAACACGCAGACAGATTCAGATAGAGGACAGAAGACAAAACCATGATCCGATGGCTATGCTTGTACACAGCTGACGGCAACAAAGTACGACATAGTAATGATGTAAAATGCCGGTCAAGAAGTAGAAGTATAAGAAGAAATAAACAAATAAACAAGTAGAAGAGGAAGAAATACGAGAACAGACAAACAAACAAACAAATGAATGAAAAAAAAATGATAACTGATGTTAGAGAATAAGGATGACGGCAATGAATATGATCCCTCTGTCCGAAACCCCAGGTAACTGCTGGCTGCAGCCAATTATCTCCCTTGCACAGCTAACCGACGCTTCTGAAATCTGTCCTAAATATCTGCACATGTATCTTCATGGGGGAAAAAAAACATACTTCGGGAAAGTGCCTCGAGTTCTTACCAGGACACTTATAACATGGTCACTCCCTTCCCCCCCTCACCCAGTCTCCTCACACACACACACACACACACACACACACACACACACACACACACACACACACACAGAGAAAAAGGACACAATCACAAAAATACTAAACACCAGCCTCCAACACACTCAAGAATGCAAACTGTGCTCGTGCACACACTTTCTCTACTCCCCTACCCATCCCTCCCCCTACACACACACACACACACACACACACACACCACACACACACACACACACACCATGTGCGTGGGCGCAAGCGGTTGCACATGACAGCGCACAGGTACAAAAACAAAGCATACGCGGAAAAAAAATTACAAATCTGCTATGCTCTTAAAACCTACAACTGTTAATTTTTCCATCATTTTTCTTCTAGTAGTATTAACGAAAGAAACAAGTAAACCACACAAAAAAATGTGGAAAAAAATCACACTAATACCGGAAACCTTCCCAAACAATCCTATGCATGACGGAGAGTGGGAGGGATATAAGGGGGTAAGAGGTGAGGGGATGGCACCTGTATGTGGTTATATAGGGCAAGGGGGGGGGGGGGGGTGAATGAAGGGCGTGGTCAGTCATTCCACTGAGCGGGCACGATGAGACAGTCCACAAATACATGAGTAAAGAAACCAAATAATCTCCCTTGGGACTGACCGAGTCAAAGCGGAGGTAGATTTCGCTCATGCCGTCGTCTGTGTCGGCGTCAGGGACAAACAGCTTGATGCCGTACTTCTTGGTGGACAGGTTGACATCGGGGTGGACCTCACACCCTGAACAATGTCACACACACACACACACACACACACACACACACACGAACGCATGCACGCACGCATACAACACACACACACACACACACACACACACACACACACACACACACACAGAGTAATATTTCGGGCAATCAAAGATACCTCCGCATAAATACGAGTTTTGTGAAGAAAATTTTTTTTAAAGAAGTACAGCTAATCAAACCAGAGAGAGAGAGAGAGAGAGAGAGAGAGAGAGAGAGAGAGAGAGAGAGAGAGAGAGAGAGAGAGAGAAAGAGACAGACAGACAGACAGACTGACAGACAAGAAAAGCTGTTTCTAAAAAAATAAAAAATATATAAAAACAGCAGAGCTCTCTGCCTTGAACAGATCTATCATGCCAGTGGTCCGATGCCTGTCTAACAGAATTAGATGCACAATGTAGGTCACGAATAGCGACCAACATTATCAGCAAAGAACTCCGAGTATACTCATCTATAATCGCTCCTCAATAATGAATCTGTCAGCAAAAAAACGTGAGAGCGCGGACAACGGTTCACTACTAACACACACACAAAAATCAAATTACGAAGAAGCAATAGATCAAACGGAAACGAATCAGCTAATCAAATATCACAAAACTAACCATTTTATCAACCATCGAGTCAGAGCGTAACCGTTGACACAACTGACACGTTTCCCTGGACACATCTCACCATGAATAATCCATATGCTAATCTATCAGCACGGAGGCGTTATTGACAAAGCCTCGGGTAATTGTCTTACCGTCGTGCAAATAGATTGAGTAATCTGCGCGGCTTATCAAAATCAATGTATGGGCGTGAAAATCATATAAACAGACGTTTGTGTCTGTGTACTGTGTGTGTGTGTGTGTGTGTGTGTGTGTGTGTGTGTGTGTGTGTGTGTGTGTGTGTGTGCCCACACACGTGCGCACTAGCGTGCGTGCGTGTGTGTGAGAGAGAGAGTGAGAGAAAAAGTGTATCTCGGTGCTTGCGCGTGTATATTAGTGTGTGTGTGTGTGTGTGTGTGTGTGTGTGTGTGTGTGTGTGTGTGTGTGTGTGTGTGTGTTTCTGTCTGTCTGTGCGTAGGCCCTATGCGTCTGTACCTGTATCAGTGTATAAGAGAGAGAGAAAGGGAGGGGAGGGGAGGGAGAGAGAGATTGACAGATAGGCAGACACAGACACACAGAGACAGACAAAAGAGACAGATAGAGAGACAGAGAAGAGACAGCGAGTCAGACAGGTGGTCAGATCGAGTCCGCATGAGTCTGTGTCCCTCTGGTCTCGCGCATACAGGTACTTTCTTTCGTTTAAAGAATGCCCAGTCAATATTCCACGTCTGTACCTACATAACGCATATGCCCTAAGAACAATTCAAAGAATGCGTTGTTCCACTCTCGCTCCGCCACCCTCCCCTTCCCATACCCATGTCCCTTCCCACCCACCCCAACCCCAGCCCCCATTCAAACCCGTCCGCCATTCCATTCTTTTTGTTTGTTTATTTGCTCACTTGTGTGTGTGTGTGTGTGTGTGTGTGTGTGTGTGTGTGTGTGTGTGTGTGTGCGTGTGTGTGTGTGTGTGTGTATGTGTGTGTGTGTGTGTGTGTGTGTGTGTGTGTGTGTGTGTGTGTGTGTGTGTGCTCACTTTTGTGTGTGGTGTGTGTGTGTGTGTGTGTGTGTGTGTGTGTGTGTGTGTGTGTGTGTTTTAATGAAGCTCTTACCTCGGACATTGATCTTGAACATGGGCTGACCGGAAGCTTCTTCTTGACTGCGGTAGAAGGTCAGATGGGTGTCCTTGAAGGTGGTCCAGAAGGTCTTGTAACTCTTCAAGGTCAGCTTCTTCGGCCTGTGGTGATACACAGTGGACACCAAATGTTCGGTCAGTCAGTGTGAGAAACAACACAACCAAGTTGGTTTTTTTCCCCGGTTCTTTTCTTCCCCGTAACCCCCGAGATCCCAGTTCTCTTGTTTCCCTTCAGGAACAGCAGCCTAGTACATGATCTTATGACGTATCAAGACAAGACAGCACTCTACGCTATATTAGGCGGGAAGACCCATCCTAGAGCGTGCAAAGGGCTTGAGGAGCATAGGGAGGGGTCCAGGTGGATTGCTGGGTGTCTGTGACTCCACATCCCTCCCCAACCAGTTTTCGGCATGGTCATACTAGGTCATATCAGGGGTCCGGAATAGCTCAGCTGGTAGAGAAACGGACCCGTCATCCTGGCGATCTTGGAGTTGCGGGTTCGAATCTCCGCCGGGCCGTTTCGGTACAGGAGGGTTTTCCCCTCGGAGATAACACTCATTCTCACTTCATTTCCCGAAAAGTCCTTCGAATGAGATCGTACACAGAGGTTACGTGTGTGTGGACGCGCGCGTAGCATCCTGTTCACACATAAAATCTCATCACCAACTTTCGAAAGAGAAGGCTAGTTTAGCCGTTGGTATGGATGACACGCTACACATAGCATGCACCCTGCGTGTACAATCGGAAGACTGGAGGAAGAAGACTGAATGATTGGTACTGACTGCGTGACACAGGAAACGACTGAATGAAGCGCTAGCAGGCAGCTTTTCAGCTGACCCCTTCCAAGCGGGCTGCCCGTTGTGGATTGTAAAGCGCTTAGAGCTCAGTCTCTAGCGCTATATAAGTACATTAACTAATGATAATGATAATAGTAGTAGTAGTAGTAGCAGCAGTAGTAGTAGTGGTGGTGGTGGTAGTAGCAGTAGTAGCAGCAGTAGTAGTAGTGGTAGAAGTAGTAGTAGTAATAGTAGTAGTAGTAATAGTAGTAGTAGTAACGCTAGACATTGCCGTCTCAAAAGTATGCAAGAACACGGATAGTTTCACACTGGCATATTAAAGACGCCTCATTATATTCCTCCTCCCCGTCCGTGCGTTAGAACTTGATCCGCCCCTGAAGCATAAAGCTGTGATCTCTCTCACTCTCTCCCTCCCTCCCTTTCTTCTCCTTCGCCTTCCTCCTCACCCTCTTTCTCTATTTCTCTCTATCTTGTCATTTTTTCTCTCTCTACAACACACACACACACACACACACACACACACACACACACACACACACACACGCACGCACGCACGCACGCACGCACGCACGCACGCACGCGACACGACACGACACGACACGACACACCACACACACACACACACACACACACACACACACACACACACACAACGAACACACAGTCTCTCTCTCTCTCTCTCTCTCTCTCTCTCTCCCCCCCCCCCCCCCCCTCTGAACCCCTGACCAAACGTACTTGAAGAACTTGACCAGGCCGGACAGCTCGGGGATGTGGGTGAGGTCGCCGGGCGTGGAGATGGAGGAGCCTTCCAGGGAGCTCTGCAGGTCGGCCAGAGCCTCGCCCACCTCATCCTTCTCCACGGGCAGAGGCCCCGGGCCGTTGCCGTCCACCACGTCCTTCTGGGGAACCCCCGTCTGCAGCTGCACCTGGAACTGAAGGGGCCAGGGAACGGTGAGGGGGGGGGGGAGAAAGGGGGATGGGGGGAGGAATGTCATGACTAGCGGGCTGGCTGTCTCTATCTCTCTCTCTCTGTATCTCTGTCTCTCTCTCTATCTCTGTCTCTCTTTCTCTGTCTGTGCGTGTCTCTGTCTCTCTCTCTCTCGCTGTCTGTGTGTCTCTCTGTCTCTCTTTCTCTGTCTGTGTGTCTCTGTCTCTCTCTCTCTCTGTCTGTGTGTCTCTGTCTCTCTCTATCTCTGTGTGTCTCTGTCTCTGTCTGTGTGTCTCTGTCTCTCTATCTCTGTCTGTGTGTCTTTTTCTCTGTCTCTGTCTCTGTCTGTGTGTGCCTCTGTCGCTCTCTCTCTCTCTGTCTCTCTCTGTCTGTGTGTGTCTCTGTCTCTCTCTATCTCTGTCTGTGTGTGTCTCTGTCTTTCTCCATCTGCCTGTCTGTCCATCTGTCTCTCTGTGTGTGAGTCTCTCTCTCTCTGTCTCTGTTTCACTCTGTGACTCTGTCTGTCTGTCTATCTGTTTGTGTCTGTCTGTCTGTCTATCTGTGTCTGTCTGTCTGTCTGTCCGTCCGTCCGTCTGTCTGTCTGTCTGTCTGTCTGTCTCTCTCTCTCTCTCTCTCTCTCCTGTATCTCCCTCCCTCCTCTCTCTCTCTCTCTCTGAATGGAGGGCAGTAAGAACCAATACATAAATGCATGACAGAAGGAACTAATACATGAATACATGATAGAAAGAACCGATATATCGATGCGAAATTGAAAGACACCCACACACGGATGCAGGAAAGCACCAGCACATGACTGCAGAACAGAAAGAGCCAAGACACGAATGCAGAACGCACGGAAAGAACCAACACATGAATGCAAGACACCAAGAACCAATTCAAGAACGCATGACAGAAACAAACAATACATGTGAGAACGACACAAAGAAAAAATACAGCAATGCCAGACACTAACAAAGCAACAAAGGAATAAAAATGCACGACAGAAAAGTACCAGTTTAAGAATACACGACAGAGATGGAAGATCAATACAACAACAACAACAACAGCACCAACAACAGCAGCAACAACAACAACAAACCCGTCGTTTCTTACCTGCAAGGCAGCAAACACCATCATTTCCTCTTCAGTACAGTCCAGCTCCTCCGAGATCAAGGCCCACTTGGCCTGCTCGTACAGCTGGTTGATCCGCACCGCATCATACTGCAACACACACACACACACACACACACACACACACACACACACACACCACACACACGCACAATCCGGTTGAAGAATGATTTGCTTTCATAATTCCTGTCCATTTTTCCGATGATGTTTCACGGCTTCGTGTAGTCAGTTGTTATTGTCCATATCACACGACAATGTTTTCAGATGACACCCGCTTTCCAAAACGGCATCAACAATTTTTTTTTTTTTTTTTTTTTTTGTAGCAACGGGCAAATCATTCGGAAATTGTTCCGTTTAAATTGTGTCATGCAGAATGCCTGGGCAATATGTCGAATTGCAGCAGGCGCACTCTTGTCTTTCCTTTAACTACTGGGTTGTTTTCTTGTTGTAAACTGCAAAGGTTTATTTACTTTATTTGAATTTTGTGTCATTGTTTGCTTGTTTTTTTTGTTTTGTTTTTTTTTACAGCTTTGTTTTATAACATGCCGCTTACTGCTTTGACAACTTAATTGCCTGCTGCGCTAATAAGCACCCTCGCCTGTTGCTTTTATTATATGCTTGCTTCCTTGATGCTTTCATTGTAAGTTTGTTGTAGATTTAACTATTTTGTTTGGTGAATTCTTTTCCCAACATGTTTGCTGTTTCAGTTGCTTCATACCTCGTTAACACCCAGACTGCTTCCTTTCTATGGCTTACTTGTTTGTTTTAACTGCTCGTTGTTTTTGTCTGTCTATCTAGATACTGGGATTCTTATTGTTTTTGCCACTCTTTCTCTGCTTGCTGCTTCAATCACTTGCTCGCTTACTGTTTTAAGCATCAGTTCGATTGTTTACAAGTGTCTGCCTTTTTAGTATCAGAGTTGGCACAGGGGAGGAAGAGGGAGGGATCAGGGGGCGAGGTGCGGGGGGGATGAAGGAGGAGGAAAGAGCGTGTGTGTTCATGTGAACCACGTTTGTCCCAATGTAAACCAAATTTCTGTTTGTTTGTTTGTTTGTTGTTGTTGTTGTTTTGCTTTTTTCCTTTTCTTTTTTTTTGGTGGGGGGGGGGGGGGGAGCCGTGTCAGCTGGACAAGTGGGCAACAGTTATTTCGCTCTATGAAGAGGTCATCAGGCTGTGTGACTGGTCCCTGTCACGTGCTGACGAGAAGCAATTCTACACAAGCAGACAGAAACCCGCCGAAATCGGGTGATCCTCCTGCTGATATGACAACTGCCCAGTCGCAAGCCTGCTGCGCTCTTCATACAGCGAACCAGCTGCAGCTGTCATGAGCAAGCCTGATGATATCTTCATCGAACGAAACAGTTGTCGCTTGCTGGTCGTGCCGACCTGCACTCCGAAAGGAACATGAAAGCGTACAGAGCAGTTCACTGAGGGGGACGTTCCCCCTTCCCTTGAAACGCCGGGTCTATCTGCGAACGTGATAGGTTATCATCAGGATGGGTTGTGAAATGTGCAACACCCTTTCACAGGAAGATGGAGGGCGATGGGGCAGGTTTTAATGCTGTTTCTTATCGTGCATGTTTTACGTCGACCTTTCAGCCCCCCTGGGTTTGTCGAGTGCAGTTTTCCTAGAGATTTCTTTTTAAAAAAGTGGTGAAAGAGACAGAAAATGGACTGGCCATCTGCGCCAAGTTTCTGAGGGCAGCAGCCCGAACGTGGGAGTGTGATATGGAGTGGCTCGAGTATCGAGCTGTGGGCAGTATTGGGCGGGTGAACATCGATACCCTCGATCGAAGGTTGCATCATGACGACTTCATACTGACTGCTCCCGGGGTGAACTGCGGAGCTGGGGTTGTAACGAGCTACGTGACTGCCGAGTAGCTCACAGTAAAATTTCTAGCAATTTACACACACACGCGCGCGCGCGCGCCTAAACACACACACACACACACACACACACACACACACACACACACACACACACATACACACACACACACACACATAACACAGAGACAGAGAAAGAGAGAGAGTGAGGCAGACAGACAAATACACAGAGAGAGGGAGGCACAGCGACAGACAGACAGACAGACAGAGAGAGAGAGAGAGAGAGAGAGGAGAGAGAGAGAGAGAGAGAGCAGCTCCCAATACACAGCAGTAGCTGTGTACAATCTAGGAACAAGGAAGGTTGGGAATTGGACTTCCTGGCGTCATTTCCTTTTCTCGGGGCGGCCATTGGAGTTCACGTCGTCTGTTTCCGGTTGGGGCTAGTGCACCGTTTCCGTCGTTTTGCCTACATTCCTTATTCTCTCCCTCTCTCTCTGTGTCTCTCTCTCTCCCTCTCTCTCTCTCTCTCTCTCTTCCTCTCTGTCTCTCTCTGTCTCTCTCTCTCTCTCTCTCTCTCTCTCTCTCTCTCCCTCTCTCTCTCTCCTACAATACCTTTACGGTTGTAAAATAAAGTATCACTGTCACTGTCATTCTCTCTCTCTCCCTCTCTCTCTCTCTTACAATACTTTTACCGTTGTAAAATAAAGTATCATTGTCACTCATTCTCTCTGTCTCTCTGTCTCTCTCTCTCTCTCTCTCTCTCTCTCTCTCCCTCTCTCTCTCTTACAATACTTTTACCGTTGTAAAATAAAGTATCATTGTCACTGTAACTCTCTCTCTCTCTCTCTCTCTCTCTCTCTCTCTCTCTCTCTCTCTCTCTTCCTCTCTCTCTCTCCCCCTCTCTCTCTCTCTTACAATATTTTTACCGTTGTAAAATACAATGTCGTTGTCAATGTCATTTTCTCTCTCTCTCCCTCTCTCTCCATCTCTCTCTCCCTCTCTCTCTTACAATACTTTTACGGTTGTAAAATTAAGTATCATTGTCACTGTCATTCTCTCTCTCTCTCTCTCACTCTATCTCTCTCACGTTCTCTCGCTCCCTCCCTCTCTCGCTCTGACACACGAACTCACATAAGCACACTCAAATACGCTCGCAAGAAACAAGAACCAACATTAGCATAATAAAACTAACAGAAATATAAGCCATGAGTGAATACATTTAAATACAAGACCCACCTGTTGTGTGACTTCTTGAGTGTGTGTGTGTGTGTGTGTGTGTGTGTGTGTGTGTGTGTGTGTGTGTGTGTGTGTGTGTGTGCGTATGCGCGCGCGCGCGAGCGGGCGCACGTGTGTGTGTGTGTGTGTGTGTGTGTGTGTGTGTGTGTGTGTGTGTGTGTGTGTGTTCGTGCGCGTGTGAGTGAGTACACATCATCTAAAGAAATAAAAGTGAAAAAGAGACAGACAGACAGAGAAACGACAGATAGTGTGACAGAGAGAGGGTGCACATGTTCTAATGACATTAAAGTGAGGAAAAACACACACACACACACACACACACACACACCACACACACACACACACACACACACACACACATATCTGCGCGCGCACGTGCACTCGGATATCACGCCACATCCCACGACATTCACCGGCATCGACAGCCCATCACTTCATTCCACGCAGGTCTCCCTCTCCCACTCTGCCTGTCTGTTCTGTCTGTCTGTCTGTCTGTCTGTCTCTCTCTCTTTCCCCCTCTCTCTTAGGAGGCTTAGGTTTCTCTCTCTCTCTCTCCCTCTCTCTCTCTCCTTCTCTGTCTGTCTGTCTGTCTGTCTGTCTGTCTTTTTCTTCTCTCTCTCTCTCTCTCTCTCTTAGGGGGGCTTAGTTCTCTCTCTCTCTCTCTCTCTCTCTCTCTCTCTCTTCTCTCTCTCTCTCCTCTCTCGGGGGGGGGGGGGGGGTCCTCACTTCTGGCAGAAAACGTAAAAAATCTCTGGCTGTGGACCGCGAGATATATTTAAAGTCAGACCTGGCAGGCGGTAATTCTAGAGGGGGGTGCCTCACTGGTGGGGGGATGTGGGAGGGGTGGGGGAGGTGCGGGTGGGAGGAGGTGGGGTCGGAGGGGAATAGCTCACGACTTACTCACTGTCGGGAAGAAAAAGATGGAAGGAAGGATAAAAAAAAAAGAATCAGATAAAGATGAGATGACTGTGAGCGAAAACATGGTAGTGAGGCGAAATGTTCTTTGTCCTCTTTCTCTCTCTCTCTCCTCTTCTCTCTCTCTCTCTCTCCTCTCTCTCTCTCTCTCGTCTCTCTCTCTCTCTTCGTCGTCCTCTCTCTCTCTCTTCGTCTCGTCCTCTCTCTCTCTTCTCTTCTCTTCGCTTCTCTCTCTGTCACTCTGTCGTCCTCTCTCTCTCTTCTCTTCTCTTCGCTTCTCTCTCTGTCACTCTGTCGTCATCTCTCTCTCTTCTCTTCTCTTCGCTTCTCTCTCTGTCACTCTGTCATCCTCTCTCTCTCTTCTCTCTCTTCGCTTCTCGCTCTGTCCTCTGTCGTCATCTCTCTCTCTCTCTCTCTCTCTCTCTCTCTCTCTCTCTCTCTCTCTCCTCTTTCATCTCTCTCTTCTCTCTCTCATCTCTCTCTTCTCTCTTCACACACACACACACACACACACACATCTTCTCACACGCAAGCACACACACAAGCGTGCACGAGCATGCGCTAAAGAAAGACAGCACATCGACCCACTGAATAGGCGCACACGGCACGCACGCACGCACGCACGCACGCACACACGCACGCACACACACACACACACACACACACACACACACACACACACACACACACACACACCCTACACCTTACTAATTGCGCATAAGTCACAATCCCAGTCGTCAGCCTACTCACCCTGGGGTTAAGGTCGTAGAAATTGAAGTACTTGAACCTGAGCATGACCAGGTCGTTCTCTCGCACCCCTTGTTCATACAGCGACCGTGACGAGTCCAGCCACCTGCACAGTCAATCCCAAACGGCTGTTATGCCCTGACCAAAGCTCTCTCTCTCTCTCTCTCTCTCTCTCTCTCAAGCACACACACACACACACACACACACACACACACACACACACACACACACACACATGAAACCATTACCTCACAGTCATAAGTGGGTAATCTGTGGTAAGCTAGACGATTGTGTTTTGAAGGCTACGCGGGTGAAAATGCCACCATGAAAACCCATCAATCAGAAAGCGTTTCAGGTTACTGAGCAACGAAGGGAAACTTAAGAACGGTACTAAATGTTCATGGCCCATGTCACGTGACAATGTGTTGGAGCGAATGAACCAACGTCACCCAACAATGCTCCTAGCTGAAGAGGCCGGTGTCACACGATAATGTTTTTAACCGAATACACCAATGTCACACAACAATGCTCCTAGCTGAAGAGGCCGCTGTCACACGATAATGTTTTTAACCGAATACACCAATGTCACCCAACAATGCTCCTAGCTGAAGAGGCCGCTGTCACACGATAATGTTTTTAACCGAATACACCAACGTCACACAACAATGCTCCTAGCTGAAGAGGCCGGTGTCACACGATAATGTTTTTAACGAATACACCAACGTCACCCAACAATGCTCCTAGCTGAAGAGGCCGCTGTCACACGATAATATTTTTAACCGAATACACCAACGTCACCCAACAATGCTCCTAGCTGAAGAGGCCGCTGTCACACGATAATGTTTTTAACCGAATAAACCAACGTCACCCAACAACGCTTCCAACAGTACAGGCCAACCTCATACGACAATGTTTTAAAGTCAGAGGTGCAACGTCACAATATTTGCAATCACACAGACCTGTGTCACAAAGTTTTTCCATCTGTGAACAGCCCACTGTCGCACGGCAATGTTTCCAACTTAATAGCCATAGACCAGTATCACATGGCAGTGTTTCAAACTGAATAAACAATGTCAGTTGGCAATGTTGCCAACTAAATAGACCAATGTCAGTTGGCAATGTTGCAAACTGAATAGACCAATGTCACATGGCAGTGTTTCCAACTGAATAGACTGGTGTCACATGGCAGTGTTTCCAACTGAATAAACAATGTCACATGGCAGTGTTTCCAACTGAATTAACAATGTCACATAGCAGTGTTTCCTACTGAATAAACAATGTCACATGGCAAAGTTTCCAAGTGAATATACCAATGTCACATGGCACTGTTTCCTACTGAATAAACAATGTCACATGGCAAAGTTTCCACGTGAACAGACCAATGTCACATGGCAGTGTTTCCAACTGAATAAACAATGTCACATGGCAGTGTTTCCAACTGAATAAACAATGTCACATGGCAGTGTTTCCAACTCAATAAACAATGTCACATGGTAGTGTTTCCTACTGAATAAACAATGTCACATGGCAGTGTTTCCAAGTGAACAGACCAATGTCACATGGCAGTGTTTCCAACTGAATAGACCAATGTCACATGGCAGTGTTTCCAACTGAATAGACCAATGTCACATGGCAGTGTTTCCAACTGAATAGACCAATGTCATATGGCAGTGTTTCCTACTGAACAAACAATGTCACATGGCAGTGTTTCCAAGTGAACAGACCAATGTCACATGGCAGTGTTTCCAACTGAATAGACTGGTATCACATGGCAGTGTTTCCAACTGAATAGACCAATGTCACATGGCAGTGTTTCCAACTGAATAGACCAATGTCACATGGCAGTGTTTCCAACTGAATAGACCAATGTCATATGGCAGTGTTTCCTACTGAACAAACAATGTCACATGGCAGTGTTTCCAACTGAATAAACAATGTCGCATGGCAGTGTTTCCAACTGATTAAACAATGTCACATGGCAGTGTTTCCAGCTGAATAAACAATGTCACATGGCAGTGTTTCCTACTGAATAAACAATGTCACATGGCAAAGTTTCCAAGTGGACAGACCAATGTCACATGGCAGTGTTTCCAACTGAATAGACCAATGTCACATGGCAGTGTTTCCAACTGAATAGACTGGTGTCACATGGCAGTGTTTCCAACTGAATAGACCAATGTCACATGGCAGTGTTTCCAAGTGAACAGACTAATGTCACATGGCAGTGTTTCCAACTGAATAGACCAATGTCACATGGCAGTGTTTCCAAGTGAACAGACCAATGTCACATGGCAGTGTTTCCAACTGAATAGACCAATGTCACATGGCAGTGTTTCCAACTGAACAGATCAATGTCACACGGCAAAGTTTCCAACTGAACAGACCAATTGCCATATGGCATTGTTTCCAACCGAACAGACCAATTGTCACATGGCATTGTTTCCAACTGAATAGACCGGTGTCACGCAACAATGTTGCCCCCTAAACTGACCAACGTACGTGAAACAGCACTGCTTGCAAGTAATAACAACTTGGTAAGTAATAAGAATTAATTGTTCAGCATAATAAGAATGTCGAAGCTGTTTTGATCAGGGATGTCACACGATGAAATGCCTACGGTAAAGTGCCGGATTTGAGTCATTGTATCCCACCGCCGACTGGTGCACAGGATGAATTCAGTGAGATTCAGCCGCCTCATGTGGGGCCCTGTTTCGTTCGGCCTTCTGTCTTGCGCTTGGCAAACCATGAGAACTTAATATAATAAATCGATTTTAAACACGCTTTCGCCATGTTCTGATTTTGAAGCGAAACTGCGCAGTTATCGTCTGCTATTTGAATTGTTAGCGGGACACAGTCTCTTGTTTACCAGTGGTGCAGTTCCTTGGCTCATTATACGAAATCTAAGGCACGTGAGAACATGGAAAATAGCTTCCAAACCTATTTCTTAGAAAAAAAATATGTCAGACGGAAAACATCGCGTCGCACGTTTATTTCGCCACAAAATATTGTTTCCTGACTCACGTGCGACAACGCCCTTCTCTCTAACGTTTCAAAACAACATTGATCTTGTTTGAATCGATAGTGAAGCGGATTGCAAATAGTAAGAAGCTGGACCGCTGACTAGGTTGTTTGAAATTCTTTGTTCCTTTTTCCCCATCTGAATCTTTTACTGGTCAGTATATGTTTTGGTCTCCCCTTTTTGGTGTATGCTGTAAACTTTCCCGCAATGGGTAGGATCCTAGTCCTGTGTTTGCCTCTTGGTCTGTCTGCACTCAATGCTTAGAGCGTTTAATTGTAGATCTGGAGTCGGATTTTCATATGGTTTAAAATTTTTGGCCCCCCCCCCCTCCCCCCTCCCCACGCCTAGCATTAAAGGGGGGAGCTGAGGTAGTTGGACGAAACGGTTGGCCTCTGCCTTCCATCCTGGAATCTAACTGCATGATCTTCTACCAGCTCAGTGATACGTTCACATTCTGTGTGTCCGTCAAAACGTGTTCTGTCCGTTCAGGACAGGTATGGACATAATGTGTGAAATGCCACCACTTGTTTAATGTACTTACCGCCTCCATCCTCTTTCTTTTCGAAAACAGACAACAAAATACACCCCCAAAAAAGACAGAAAGATTGAAAGAAAGAAATACAACAAGAAAAGAACGAAAGAAGCAAGGAAAGAAAGATAGAAAAATAAACACTGACTAACTGACTGAAACCATTTACTGTCAGATTAACATAGTGTTGTACTGACGAAAACACACCCCACACACACACACACCACACACACACACCACACACACACACACACACACAGGGACGGTGGAAGGGAGGCAGGGAGGTAAGGAAACCAGCAAACAAGCCAACAACCCATTACCATAAGGTGAAGGATCTTTCTCACGTACACATCATACAATTCATGTAACACGTTACAAAACCCCACTACCGAGGACTGGCAAAAGCCACCATTTTTTTGCTTTAATAGGAAATCCCTTCGGCGTCTAACAGGTTATGTTACTCCACTTGCAGCAGCAAAGAGCGGAAACAGGTGCAAAAAAAAGATAGTGCCCTGGTCTAGAAAATATTCATCTTTACAGGAGTCAGACAAAGTCAGGCCAACGCGATGTGAACTAATGGAGGGTACACCGAGGATGCTCAGACTCGTCTCTGCACAGGCCCTGCAGGCTGGGGGATTCGCCGCTCCCTGGCGCGGCTCCTCTGGTGGTAGGGGTGTTAGTCCAATGGTGAGCAAGGGCGGAGCCACTGACTTTTAGACCAGTGTGTTCCAATACGGCAGACCTGCCCGAAAGGTGACAGGCAGGGCATTGCTCCTATTGTTGGTGGGGGCGTCACGTTCTGCGGAAAGTCTGGCACTCTCGAAGCCATTTTCAGCTGGTACTTTGCAGGTGAACACGTGTGTGGGTCCCTTACGACCAAAAGCTGACCGTAAGCTAACATCAATGCGCACTCCTTTGTCATTTGTGGATGTAGCCTGCTTATTCTTTCCCACTGCCGCGCGCATGGCACGTGTTGTCCGTCACAGAGCCAGTTCCAGCTAGTGCACTTTCAGCAAAATTCCCACACACTGGAAGATTATTGTTTATTACCGCCATGCGGGCTCGCTCTTCTCTCTCTCTCTCTCTCTCTCTCTCTCTCTCTCTCTCTCTCTCTCTCTCTCTCTCTCTCAGTCTTCGGTCCAAGATCCACCTAATGCGCTCCCTTGCCCTCTCAGTTTTTGTGTATGTATGTGAAACTTGGACACTCACAGACGAGTTACAAAGAAGAATTCTGGCAACTGAAATGAGATGCTACAGAAAGATCTTGGGCATCCATTACACAGACCACGTGACAAATGAAGAAGTCCGTAGAATAATTCAACAAGCAACTGGACCCCATGAAGACCTACTCACAGTCGTCAGGAAGCGGAAAATGAAGTGATACGGACATGTGTCCCGTTCAGCAGGCCTTGCAAAGACAGTCCTGCAAGGAACAGTCAGAGGAAGCCGCAATAGAGGAAGACAAAGGAAGAGGTGGGAAGGCAATATCCGAGAATGGACTGGAATGAGCCTAGCAGAATCTCATCGAGCGGTGGAGGACAGGGACGGATGGAGGAGAGTGGTGGCCAGATCATCAGAGGTGCCCCAACGACAACAGACGATGTCAAGGGATAGGTGAAGGTGAGGTGAAGGTGGCCTCTCTACCGCGGATGGAGGGAAGAGGGGTGGGGGAAGGGGTGTCCCTCCCGCTCCTATCTGTTCAGCTGGTTCTGTCTCGCCAAAGTGAGGATTAGAGACAGCCACGCAGACCGGCGCCAGGGCTCTAGTTGGAACTAGCTGCTGCTTCGCTGGCTGGACTTTAAGTTTACATGACCACTCAGGGAGGGTAGTGGAGTACTCGTATTCCGCTGCTCTGTCTGCATGACTGGAGTTTGCTGATGACCCGCACCTCCCAACCCTCCCTCCCTCAGTGGAGGGAGGCCGCTATTATCTTTTTCACCCATGCACGACGGCGGGCTGTGGGAATCTCGTCGGTTCTTCGTTTACCAGCCCTGTCGCCGTCCACGCCTGACTGTTAAACGGTGCAAACAATGCACTTTTCCGCATTCCAGCCTGATAGCACAAACTGTTTCTTTTCTTTTTCCCCCTCACTTTCCATGCCCCTTCCGTGGCATTATTCTAAAACTGATCATTCTAACTCCCCTGTACACAGCCAAACCTCGGTTTGTCCTGTCGCAGCCCAATTAGTGCACTCCACAAGCAACAATCAACAGTTGGTTGTCAAGAGGCGACTCCAGTACGGCACTCCACAAGCAGCAATCAACAGTTGGTTGTCAAGGGACGACTCCAGTACGGCACTCCACAAGCAGCAATCAACAGTTGGTTGTCAAGGGAACGACTCCCAGTAACGGCGACTCCACAAGCAGCAATCAACAGTTGGTTGTCAGGAGGCGACTCCAGTACGGCACTCCACAAGCAGCAATCAACAGTTGGTTGTCAGGGGCGACTCCAGTACGGCACTCCACAAGCAGCAATCAACAGTTGGTTGTCAGGGGGCGACTCCAGTACGGCACTCCACAAGCAGCAATCAACAGTTGGTTGTCAGGGGAGCGACTCCAGTACGGCACTCCACAAGCAGCAATCAACAGTTGGTTGTCAGGGGGCGACCACAGTACGGCACTCCACAAGCAGCAATCAACAGTTGGTTGTCAGGGGGCGACCACAGTACGGCACTCCACAAGCAGCAATCAACAGTTGGTTGTCAAGGGGAGACCACAGTACGGCACTCCACAAGCAACAATCAACAGTTGGTTGTCAGGGGGCGACTCCAGTACGGCACTCCACAAGCAGCAATCAACAGTTGGTTGTCAGGGGGCGACTCCAGTACGGCACTCCACAAGCAGCAATCAACAGTTGGTTGTCAGGGGGCGACTCCAGTACGGTACTCCACAAGCAGCAATCAACAGTTGGTTGTCAGGGGGCGACTCCAGTACGGCACTCCACAAGCAGCAATCAACAGTTGGTTGTCAAGGGGCGACTCCAGTACGGCACTCCACAAGCAGCAATCAACAGTTGGTTGTCAGGAGGCGACTCCAGTACGGCACTTCACAAGCAGCAATCAACAGTTGGTTGTCAGGAGGCGACTCCAGTACGGCACTTCACAACAGCAATCAACAGTTGGTTGTCAAGGGGCGACTCCAGTACGGCACTCCACAAGCAGCAATCAACAGTTGGTTGTCAGGGGGCGACTCCAGTACGGCACTCCACAAGCAGCAATCAACAGTTGGTTGTCAGGAGGCGACTCCAGTACGGCACTTCACAAGCAGCAATCAACAGTTGGTTGTCAGGAGGCGACTCCAGTACGGCACTTCACAACAGCAATCAACAGTTGGTTGTCAAGGGGCGACTCCAGTACGGCACTCCACAAGCAGCAATCAACAGTTGGTTGTCAGGGGACGACTCCAGTACGGCACTCCACAAGCAGCAATCAACAGTTGGTTGCCAAGAGGCGACTCGCCAGAGCAGACACTGCACTGCCGCTTGGTCACTGTTGGTGGTGTTTAGCGGTTCGTGTTCTGGTCCACCGTATGGAGGACTTCATCTTCAAAACCCCCACTGACGACAATAATGGCACACACGCAGGACTTCATCAACCAAAACTCCCACTGACGACAATAATGGCAGGACTTCATCAACCAAAACTCCCACTGACGACAATAATGGCATACGCGCACGACTTCATCAATCAAAACTCCCACTGACGACAACAATGGCACACACCCAGGACTTCATCAACCAAAACTCCCACTGACGACAATAAAGGCATACACGCACGACTTCATCAATCAAAACTCCCACTGACGACAACAATGGCACACACCCAGGACTTCATCAACCAAAACTCCCACTGACGACAATAAAGGCATACACGCACGACTTCATCAATCAAAACTCCCACTGACGACAATAAAGGCATACACGCACGACTTCATCAATCAAAACTCCCACTGACGACAATAAAGGCATACACGCACGACTTCATCAATCAAAACTCCCACTGACGACAATAAAGGCATACACGCACGACTTCATCAATCAAAACTCCCACTGACGACAATAAAGGCATACACGCACGACTTCATCAATCAAAACTCCCACTGACGACAATAACGGCATACATGCAGGACTTCATCAGCCAAAACTCCCACTGACGACAATAATGGCATACACGCAGGACTTCACCAGCCAAAACCCCCACTGACGACAATAATGGCATACACGCAGGACTTCATCAACCGAAACTCCCACTGACAATAGTGGCACACACGCACGACTTCATCAGCCAAAACCCCCACTGACGACAATAATGGCACACACGCAGGACTTCACATCAACCAAAATTCCCACTGACGACAATAATGGTATGCACGCAGGACTTCATCAACCGAAAGTTCCCACTGACGACAACAATGGCATATACACGAAGCCATGTGAGAGCGTGTCCCGCCGCAAGGCGCCACCACGTCCATCTAACGGCGCTCTCTGCGAACGTGTCAATAACGAACCGAACTCAAAGGGGGCGTGGATATGGAGTGGGAAAATGTTCTTCTTCTTCAGGTCTTGGGTAGAACTCGAGGTTTTGTGCCTATGTGTGCCTGGTTTTACTCGCAAAGTTAAGCTAGTCGCATGTTATATTCGGAAAGGACATCAAAACATGATTGTTAGTGTGCATGCATTTTGTTTTACCATGGACGTGGGACAGAAATTATCGTGCGTGTGCAAGATTCTTGTTATTATTGCTGTTGCTGTTGTTGTTGTTATTGTCATCGTTGTTCAGAAACGGAAATTAACTTTCAAATCTCATCCGAAGGAGGTTGAAATCTGCGCGAATGTTGATTCTGAAGAGTAAACGTCATATAAGCCAGCCATCTCAAGAAGGCATGGAATCCAGAATCCCTAGAATCCAAAGAATCGTGCTCCCTTCTTCAACTCCATCAGGCCCTCTGCCAACTTAATCACACACACACACACACACACACACACACACACACACACACACACACACACACACACACACAACCAACAAAGACCATACTTACGCGCAATTGACGCGGGCCTTCTCGGCCAGGTTCTTGGGCCTGAAGAGGAACTGGAAGGCCTCCTTGCTGGGCACGGTGGGGCTGGCGGCCAGGGAGGTCTCCAGGCTGTTCTCGAAGGACAAGCTGTGCGCCGAGCCAGGCGTCGTGGTGCCGTTCACTGGACTCTGACCCGGGACGGTCAGCGACGTCCCGCCGCTGCGATTGAGGGTACCCTGGACAGGGGGAAGGTATGAACTGAGGTGTATAGGTAGTGGTGATTGTTGACAGACGCTGTGAAGTCTTACAGAATCCTACAATGGAGGCAATAATGACCACGTGTATAAACAGTGTGGATTCTTGGGTGATATTGTAAATTGTTGTCAAACACTGTAGATTCTTCACAGTATTCTATAAAGGGATAAATAATGACCATGTTTACAGACAATCTATATTCTTGACAACATTGTAGATTCTTCACAGAATCCAATAAAGGGGTAAATGATGACCATGTGTACAGACAATGTAGATTCTTTGTCAGACATTGTAGATTGTTGTAAAACATTGTAGATTCTTCACAGTAGCATGTAAATGGGTGAATAATGATCATGTGTATAGACTATGTAGATTCTTGACAGACACTAATCATTCTCGTCGAACATTGTAGATTTTTCAAAGTATTCTTAAAAAGGGGGGGGGGGGGGGTAAATGACGACTATGTGTGTAGACAGTGTAGATTCTTGACAAACATTGTAGATTGTTGTCAAACATTGTAGATCCATCACAGTATCCAGTAAAGGGGTAAATAATGACCATATGTATAGATAATGTAGATTCTTGACAGATATTGTAGATTCTAAAACTGTTTGAAAGTTGTTGGGGTTTTTTTTTGTTTGTTTGTTTGTTTATATCTTTCTTCCCCCTCCCCTCCCCCATCCCGATTTAGTACACTCATCTGAATGCCGTTATGTTGATTCTTGTATCTGTTATCAATGTTGGAAAATCTTTTTTTTTTAATGAAAAAAAAAGTTATATTAGATTCTTGTCATCAAAGACTGTAGATTCTTCACAGTATCCTATAAAGACATACATAATGACCATGTGTATAGACAATACAGATTGTTGACAGAGATTGTAGATTCTAGTCAAGCATTGTAGTTTCCTCACAGTTTCCTATATTCGGGTAAATTATGACCATCTGTATAGACAAGGTAGATTCTTGAAAGACATTGTAGATTGTTGTTAAATACTGTAGATTCTTCACAGTGTCCTATAAAGGGGTAAATAAGGACATTGTACACAGACTTAGTAGGATTCTTGACATTCTATTAAAAAATGCGTTTATAAGGACATTGTGTATGTATAGACACTAGAGATACTTGACAATGCCAAGCAAAGGCGGTTTATATAGATATCGTATATAGGTGATTTGTGTTCTTGACAGCACCTGCATATGGGAGTAACACGAACACTATATTTAGACCTTGCAGATACTTGAGAGCAGTCTGTAAACAAGTAGATATAGACTCTGTATTTACATATTAAGCATATTCCTGATAGCACCCTGCAAAAAGAATTAATGAAAACTGTGTGCAGATATTGCAGAGTCTACAGAGGACCCTGAAATAGGACATACATAGACATTGTGTACAGACACAGTAGATTCTTGACAGTACCCTGTGAAGGGGTGGCTATGGATATTGAATATAAACATTGGAGACATAGACAATACCTTGAAAAGTGGGAATAAGAATTATGTTTTGACATTGTAAATTCCTTTCCTTCGCAAAGGGATTGTCAATAAACATTGTGCAAAGATACTGTACATATTCGACTGTAGTTCTTGAAGGGGTACACATGGACATAGTATACAGTTATTGTGGATTCTAGATAGCATTGTAAGAAGGAGCCGTATTATACATAGAGTTTGTGTATAGATATTGTGGATATTTCACAGAACTCTCCGAAGGGATATACATGGACACTGTGTTCAGATATTACAGAATGATAATGGTACACCAGCAAGAAGATGTAGACATTGACGCTTCTTGACTATGCATTTTATGAGAGTGGTTCATTATCACTATTCTTGTTGCTGCTGTTGTTGTTGTTGCTGTTGTTGATGTAATTGCTGTTGTTATTATTATTGTTATGATGATGATGATGATGATGAATATACTATTATTATTATTATCAATATTATTATCATTATCATTATTATTATTATCATATTATTATTATTATTATCATTATTGCTGTTGTTATTATTATCATCATTATAATTATTATCATTACTGTTAGTAGTTAGTAGTAGTAGTAGTGTAGTAGCAGTCGTCGTCGTCGTCGTAGTAGTAGTAGTAGTAGAAGTAGTAGCAGCAGCAGCAGTAGTAGTAGTATCATTACCATTCTTAATATCATTATCATTACTAGTACTATTATCATTATTACTGTTATCATTATCATCATCTTTCATATCACTATTATCATTACTATCATCATTGTCGTCATCATCATTACCATCATCATCAGCGTTATTACTATTAATTATCATTATTGTTATTATCATTATCATCTTGATCATTGTTGTTGTCGTCGTCGTCGTCGAATTATTATTATTATTATCATTATTATTACTTGTCGTCGTCGTCGTAGTTGTTATTGTTGCTGTTGTCATTGTTCCTACAACTATCATTATCATTGTTATTGTTGTTTTTTTCTTCTTCTTCTTCCACTCACGGTCGGAGAAGGACCCTGAGGACTCCGCCCCTGTGGGCTACGGCTGGGGTAGGGGCTGAGCCTGCCGTCGATGCTGCCCGAGGAGGAGTTGAGGGTGTTGTTGGGGCTCAGAGGGCCTGCCGGCGCCTCCCCGGACTCCTTCTTCTTCTTGTACTTGCTCAGCTCCTTGGCCACCCGCTTCAGGTCCTCGCGGTCCAGTTTCCGCATCAGCGACAGTTCTTCGGGGTGTCGGATACCTGCAGGGAGTACGTCAGAGCTTCGATGAAAAGGAGCTCCGGAAAATTCTACTTTACTGAGTCTTCATGTAGAGGTAGGTTTTATTTTAGGGTCAGTCTGGCACCAGTGGGGAGAAACCGTTTCTGAGCTACAAACTCTGTATTTGGGGCTACATTTAGCGCGCGCATGCACACACACGCGCACGCACGCACACAAACACACATCCACACACACGTTATGCTACGTCGCATGTGACAATGTGCCGCACGTGAAAGTTGTAGGAAATGAAATCACACACACACACACACACACACACACACACACACACACACACACACACACCACACACACACACACCACACAAGCGCGCACGCACGCACGCACACACACACACATTCACTTACTCACTCACCATCTTGCACAAAACAATAAAGTGTGCAGCTGACTCATAAGAGGCTGCAACAGAACCGAAAGAAAAGGAGACGCGGGGAAAGAAAGAAAGAAAGAAAGGAAGGAAGGAAGGAAGAAATGCAGGAAAAAAAAAAAGAAAGGCAGACAGACAGCAAGAACGACAGGCAGACAGACAGAAAGAAAGACTGAAGAAAGAAACAAAAGAAAAACGAGAGAAGAAACAAAGAGGAAAGACAGAAAGAACGAAAGAGAGACAGAAATGGGAGAAAACAGCAAAAAAAATAAAAAGGAAGAAAGAAAAAGCTCCAGAGGAAGGGAAAGAAAGACAGAAAAGAAGAATGAACACGAAGCGATGAAAGAAACATCAGATAAAGAGGAAAACACTACAGAAAGCACGCTCACGCACAAAGGCACGCACGCGCGCGCGCACACACACACACTTACACATACACACACACGCACGCACGCACGCACGCACGCACGCACGCACGCACACACACACACACACACACACACACACACCACACACACACACACACACCACACACACACACACACACACACACACACACACACACACACCACACACACACACACGCGCACTACCACCACTACCACCACAAGATAGAGAGAGCAGCCGCCAGACAAAATCTTCAGCGATGATTCACAGGTGTTGTTGTTTAAGTGAAGGAGGAAGATGCAAGCAGGTGCACACACACACACTCTCACTCACTCACCTTTCTCTCTCTCTCTCTCTCTCTCTCTCTCCTCTCTCTCTCTCTCTCTCTCTCTCTCTCAAAAAGCTGAGCAGTCGCATCTTAGCAGAGCCTGATAACCTAACTTCCTCAACACTGTACGCTACACTCGAACGTGTAATTTCCATCATTGTGGAACCCGTCCACGGTTCCCCCAGAGATCAAGACACGCTGGAAACTGCTTCTCTTCCTAAGAATAATTACGAGAAAAAAAAAAGAAGAAGTAAATGCAAAACTCAAAAGAATTCAAAGCAATGCGTTGTATTTTGCTTGAGTTGCGCGAATGTTTAGCTGATTAAAATGATTCTTTTTTTCAAAATAAAGATTTGGCCGACAGACAGCGAAGAATATGATGAAAGAAGAAGAAGAAGAAGAAGACGAAGAAGAAGAAAAAGAAGAAGAGGAAGAAGAAGAGAAGGAGGAGGGGGAGGAGAGGAAGAAGAAGAAGAAGAAAAACGAAAGAAAAAGAAAGAAAGAAAGAAAGAAAGAAGGAGAGAAAGAAGAAGAATAAGAAGAGGCACTTCGCGTGCTAGTCTTATGCCAGATCTGAGCGCCCACAATAAATCAAAGTCTTAAAGACGGTCGCACACAAAACACAGACACAGGAACACAAACACGATCCAGTTAGGCACGCAATCACACATGTACGCACGCATGCACGCACGCAGGTACGTAAGCACACACACACACACACACACACACACACACACACACACACACACACACACCGCGCCAAAGAAAGAAAGAGTAAGGTATCTAACAAGAACGAAGAAGAAGCGAGAGCCAGCACTTCTACGGTAGGAGTCACAGCCCAGAGAACAGAGCAGTTGGGACAGGTGTTCTGATAGATGTCAGAGATGCCGGAAACCGGACTGAACAAGGAGCACCACGGTTCCAAGGGGATGGTGCCGGATAACTACGAAAGAGCGCTGACCAATTGTCTTGGAGCAGCAGATAGGAACCCTGAAAACCCCTTGCTCCGACACTTGGCAGAAAACGTGGTTTAGTGGTCAACAAACCTATGAAAGTGACAGAATTCCCGATGGTCTCTTGCGAGAAACTCATGCAAGGTGCCTTTGCTTGTTTGTTCGTTTGTTCGTTTTTTTTTCCTTCTCCTTTCCACTAGATCTTAAAGAGTGGACTGGATGCTTGTCTTTTTGGAGACAGACAATGAAATGGTGTCCTGAGCACATCATGAATTAGCGCACGTCAATGATCTACAACATCAAATGTCCAGAGATTGGTATTTAAAGAAAAAACCCCATGGGGGTACAATACGAAACAAGAATGGGAAATAACTCTGGCATAACACATGTATATGAAAACACTTTTTTTTTTTTTTTTTTATAAAACTATGTATAAATGAGTGGCCCCGTACGCTGGCCTCACCTCCCAAGGGAGCGCATCCTGAGTTGCAAAACAAACCAACAATCTTTTGGTTCAAAGCGAGGTGACTGAAGGCTGAAACTGAAGCAAATTTGAAACAGAAAGGTTATCATTTCCGCAAGACAACACAGACAAACAGATCAAGGGACAAAACACGACGCACTTCGACCTCTTGGGTCTTGTTCAGGCAAAACAAACAATATTTAGGACAATGAAAACGAAGAACGAGCTATCACTGATCTTCTCATACTCGGCGCAAAAATCATTTTGTTGTTGTTATTGTTGTTTCTTGATATGTAGGCCTATATTCATCTGTGTGTTGATAGTCTGTTTGTGATTTTATTTCTGTTCAATATCTGTGTTTTTCTGTGAGCTTATCTATTCTCTCCTGTTTGTCGATCTGTCTGATTTATCTATGTCTATTCCTGTGATTACCAATGGGCTTGTTAGTTTTTCTGTTTTTGTTTGGTTTTTTGGGGGGTTTTTTGTTTTGTTTTGTTTTGTTTTTTCTCTTTCTTTGTGCGTTTATCTGAGCGCTTATGGTTTTTATATTTGTCGATCTGTGTGGTTGTTTGTTTAGCTGCGCGCTCCTTCGTTTTTTTTTTTTATTTTTGTTTTTTTTTTTTCCTGTTTGTTTATCTTTATGCTAGTTTTGGTTTGGTTTGCTCCGTATGATTGATTATATGTACGCTTACCTGTTTTCCTGTTTGTTGATCGGTGTGATTATCTTTAGACTTACCAGTGTGCTTATGTGGGTTTTTTTTTCTGATTGCTGACCTGGACGATTACCTGTTTTTCTGTTTGTTGAATCGTCTGGTCATCTGTGCCTTTCTTCTGTGGGCTTATCTTTTATTTCGTTTTGTTTGTTTTGTTTTTGTTTGTTTGTTGCTGTTGTTGTTGTTGCTGGTGTTGTTTTTAACTGATCCGTGCGTTTCTTTTTTTTAACTGTTCGTGCGTTTATCTGTGTGCCGGTCCTTATTTCTCATTCATCCTGTGTTTATCTGTGTGTTTTTCTTTTTCTTTATTGTCTATTGATCTGTGTCTTTTTGCGTGTTTCTCTTTTTTTTTCCCTGTTTATAGATCTGCGCGTTCGTCGGTGTGCTCGTCTGTGAGCACATCGGTATATCTATCCGCTGGTGAAGAGTGAACTGGCAGGTGAATGTCCTACTAGCCAGTGGCTCTCTGTGGGAAAGGTGTTCTCACATACAGACAGGCCTGTGTTGGGTCGTAGTGCAGGCGGACGAGAAAGAAAGGGGGGGGGGGGGGAGGGAGAACGGGGGAGATGGGTCAGACGAACGGTTGTTCACGGTAGGTGGTCCCTCACACACACTCACAGCCCATCCTCCAACCTCACCCCCTTCCCAAACCTCATCGTAATCCCCCCTCCCCCCTCCCCACCTTCCAAACCCACCCCCAAAAACAGAAACAACAGATCTCACACACCCCCTTCCCCCCACCCCCATTCCCTACCTCTCTCAATCGGCACTCCACACACACACACACACACACACACACACACACACACGCTCCACACACCTTTCTCCACCCCCCAACCCCTCCTCCACCACCACCCCACCACCACCTCCACCCACCACCACCACCAGACTCACCCAGCTCCTTGCAGAGCTTGACCACGGCGGAGAAGCACTTGCAGGAGACGTCCAGGCGCAGCGGCTGCAGCTGCAGATCGGGCAGCTGCACCTGCAGCACCTTGTGCATGGGGGTGAAGTGCAGCAGGGCGTCCGCCTGCACGCCGTACTGGTCCAGCGTGGTCTGGGGACGCAGCAGCCACACGTTGCGGTCCGGCCACCACAGCCCGTAGTCCGACCAGTCCTGGGCGATCTCTGGAAGAAAGGGACAGAGAGAAGGGTGGATAATGAGACAATAATCAGGGACGTGTCAGTGTTGGGAGAGTTTCGGGGTGAGAGTTGGATATGCTGAGGTGTAATGTTACAGAAGTTGAAAGAAATTGTATTTAAAAAAAAGAGAGGGAGGGAGGGATGGATACAGACACACAGACAGCGACAGAGGGAGAGAGAGACAGAGAGACAGAGAGAGAGAGAGAGAGAGAGAGAGAGAGAGAGAGAGAGAGAGACAGAGAGAGAGAGAGAGCGAATGACAGAGAAAGAGAGAGAGAGGAGAGGGAGAGAGAGAGAGAGAGGGAGAGAGAGAGTGAGAGAGAGAGAGTGTGTGTGTGTGTGTATGTGTGTGTGTGTGAGAGAGAGAGAGAGAGAGAGAGAGAGACGAACAGACAAACAGGCAGACAGAGATACAGACAGGCAAACAGGAACAAAGAGAGACGACGGACCCAGAGAGAAACAGTGTGTGTGTGTGTGTGTGCGTGTGTGTGAGTGCGTGCGTGTGTGTGTCCGTGCGTGCGTGCGTGCGTGCGTCTGAGCGCGCGCGTCTGGTGTGTGTGTGTGTGTGTGTGTGTGTGTGTGTGTGTGTGTGTGTGTGTTGTGTCTGTGTGTGGGTGCTTGCGTGCGTGCGTGCCTGCATGCCTGCGTACGTCTTGTGTGTGTGTGTGTGTGTGTGTGTGTGTGTGTGTGTGTGTGTGTGTGTGTGTGTGTGTGTGTGTGTGTGTGTGTCCCCACGCAATCATGCGTGTCTATGTGTGTCAGTGCGCGCGTTCTTTCATGCAAACTGATAACGTGTTTGTCTGTGAAGATGGATGAAGGCATTAGATGGTGTAAATTTAGCTTAACAGCTTTTCAGTTTGCAAGAATGTTGTAATGTATATGACACGATCTCTCTCTCTCTCTCCCCCCCTCTCTCCTCTCTCTCTCTCTCTCTATCTATCTATCTATCTATCTATCTCTCCGTCTCTCTCCTCTCTCTGTCTGTCTCTCTCTCTCTGTCCCTCTCTAACTCTCTCACTCTCTCTGTCCCTCTCACTCTCTTCCCCTCTCTCTCCCTCCCTCTCTTCCCCTCTGCCACCGCCCTCTCTCTCTCTCTCATTGTCGGTGGCCACGCTTAGTTGGGTTCGGGGTGCAGCGGAGGAAAGGCTTACAACAACACCAACACCACCAAAACAGTGACTCAAGGCGTAAACTATGTGCAGCGGGGAAAGGCTTACAACAACACCAACACCACCAAAACAGTGACTCAAGGCGTAAACTATGTGCAGCGGAGGAGGGAGGAGGCACACGACCCCAAAAACACGGGCACCGGTTCACACGCACCGTGAACATCAGCGCTCTGTGTGTGTGTGTGTGTGTGTGTGTGTGTTGTGTGTGTGTGTGTGTGTGTGTGTGTGTGTGTGTGTGTGTGTGTGTTGCCAGACGTGACTCACGCGTCTGAATTCTCATACAGGCCATCCCCCTACTCGAATAGTTCAGCCCTCCTGTTTTCAGAAACACGGCGTTCCACTCTGGAGCCGACAGGCATGCGTTCGATCCCCACGTGTGGTTTATTTTTACGGCTTGAAAATCCGCTCTGTCCCCCACCTCCGTCCCACCCCCCCCCAGCAATAAAACGGGTGTTTAGTTCAGTTCAGGGCAGGTTCAGGCGGTGAAAGAACAGGGGATATGGGGTCCCGTCTTTGATAGCGACGCGCCTGATACGCGACGAAATCTCTCATCTCTGAGCTATGGGGCGACGAAATCTCTCATCTCTGAGCTATGGGGCGACGAAATCTCTCATCTCTGAGCTATGGGGCGACGAAATCTCTCATCTCTGAGCTATGGGGCGACGAAATCTCTCATCTCTGAGCTATGGGGCGACGAAATCTCTCATCTCTGAGCTATGGGGCGACGAAATCTCTCATCTCTGAGCTATGGGGCGACGAAATCTCTCAACTCTGAGCTATGGGGCGACGAAATCTCTCATCTCTGAGCTATGGGGCGACGAAATCTCTCATCTCTGAGCTATGGGGCGACGAAATCCTCTCATCTCTGAGCTATGGGGCGACGAAATCTCTCATCTCTGAGCTATGGGGCGACGAGCTATCGAATCTCTATCTCTGAGCTATGGGGCGACGAAATCTCTCATCTCTGAGCTATGGGGCGACGAAATCTCTCAACTCTGAGCTGTGGGGCTACCAATTTACTGCCCCTGAGCTAGAGAGTTTAATCTGGAGTTTCTGAATAATATATATACCATTTTTCTTTGCCCTCTCTCTCCCCCCCCCCCCCCCCCCCCCCCCCCCCCCCCCCCCCCCCCCCCCCCACGCCCCCCCGCCGACAACTGTTTACTAAAATGTCAACCTGCATGGCTACTGAACTGCGCGCGCGCGTGCACACACACACACAACACACACACACACATACACACACACACACACACACACACACACACACACACACAGAGGCAGATAGCTATAGACACAGAGAGAGGGAGATAGGCGGACAGACAGACGGAAGAATGCGAACTCTTTCTCTACAGGAAAAAAAGAGAGAGAAAAAAGCGAAAAAAAACCGCGTTTCTACAGTTTACAGCAGACAGATTCCTCTCTACAGATTTTTTACCCAGACGTCGCATTCCTCCCCAACCCCACCACCACCCCGACCCCCAATCCCCACCATCCCTGAACCCATTTCAATGGTCGTCTCGGACACACTCCCCCGCGCCACAACAACACTCGAATTTTAACAATCTCTCCGCGAAGCCTCTTGGACACAGGCCAAAAGTATTGGATGAAACTCGTACACAATCCCTTCCCCCTCCCCCCCCCCCCCCCAAACTCCTGCCACCCTCGTCTCTCTCTCTCTCTCTCTCTCTCTCTCTCTCTCTCTCTCTCTCTCTCTCCCCCCCCCCCCCTTGCATCCTATTCCCGCACAGCACCCACCCCCACCCCCCGTCCCCATGCCCACCCCCACCCTATCCCCGTTCTCGTTCCTTCTTTCTCCCTGTAGCCCACTTCACGTGCGAGCGAGGGAGGCTGTACTGTGTATAAGGTTTGTGATACAACGGCGGGCAATTTTCCAAACTCCCAAGTTGCTGAGCGCTGGCATTTTTTTAACCCAACTCGGAATGCCGAGCAACGACGCACGTAAAACAACGTCACAGCCAGAGAGAGAGAGAGAGAGGGGGGGGGGGGGGGGGGAATGCGGAAAGAGAGAGAGGGAGAGAGAAAGGCAGACAGACAGACAGACAGAGACAGAGAAACAGACAGACTGACAGACAGACAGACAGAGAGATCGTGTGTGTGTGTGTGTGTGTGTGTGTGTGTGTGTGTGTGTGTGTGTGTGTGTGTGTGTGTGTGGCGTGCGTGCGTGCGTGTATGTGCGTGTGTGTGTCGTGCGCGCGAGCGTGCGTGTGTGCGTACGTGTGTGTGTGAAGGAATGTGATTCGCTGAATTCTGTCCACTTCTTCGCCACTGCTACTTGATAAAACCTTCATTCACCTGTTGGAGGTGGATAAAACCTTCATTCACCTGTTGGAGGTGGATAAAACCTTCATTCACCTGTTGGAGGTGGATAAAACCTTCATTCACCTGTTGGAGGTGGATAAAACCTTCATTCACCTGTTGGAGGTGGATAAAACCTTCATTCACCTGTTGGAGGTGGATAAAACCTTCATTCACCTGTTGGAGGTGGATAAAACCTTCATTCACCTGTTGGAGGTGGATAAAACCTTCATTCACCTGTTGGAGGTGGTGGTTGGAGGTGAGGGAGGAAAGAACAGGAAAGGAGAGAGGGTGGGGGCGGGGGGGGGGGGGGGGGGGAGCAATGCCACTAACGATCTCTTTCATACTGTCCCATCATTTTCTCGACATTTTTTTCAAAAAGCCTTGCCACAGATGAATAGACCTTTTCCGGGGGGGAACAGCGAAGAAAACGCCTGTCTTTCAAATGCAAATTGAGGTACCCTGACTTAGTTCAGGGGTCCAGCAAATAGGTCCAGAGAATCAAAATATCTGAGTTGACGCGCACGTTAGCGTAACAATCAGGGCATCGGCTGCATACATTAAAAGCGCCGTGTTCGCACACACGTTTCGGCATTTTCTCTCTCTCTCTCTCATTGAGCTGTTCAGCCGACTGATGCAGCAAACGCTGCTTTGGACGTGCCCACCACCAGCATGTATCTGTCCCATGAAAACGGGGCGGTCACTCTCGCTGGGCAAAACAGCTTTTATCCTAAGGAAAACAGCTGTGGCGGCAATAAGCGCACATCTCTAACCCATCAGTGAGCGCAGCTGCCGTTAATTGCTTAAAATGAATAAAAGAAAGAAAGAAAGAAAGAAAGAACGAAAAGCCTAAATCCTTGGATAGAAAGAAGGTTTTAATGAGACGACTCTTGCATCATTGTGCGTTTCATGTGATTTTTTTTTCACGTTCCCTCAAGCCAGTGTCTGCATTGAAGAAAACAAAAATAAGTGGAAAGAGGATCTACCTGTCTGTTGGCAATGATGAATCATTACTGTCTAGTCTACAGTGCACACATCACAGGCTGTTGTCTTACTGAACAGGAACAATAAGCGTAACTTTGTTTCTAGCTCAACACACACACACACACACACACACACACACACACACACACACACACACACACACACGTGTCGGGAGAGAGAGAGAGAGAGAGAGAGAGAGAGAGAGAGAGAGAGAGAAGACAGACAGACAGACAGACAGACACAGAAGAGCAGAAGAGAGAGAGAGAGAGAGAGAGTGAGAGAAGAGTAGAGAGATGTTTGTTGAGAAAGGTTCTTCGTCGAGTCATGTAGCATGGTTTGTTGAGTTTAGGCTTGTCTTGAGAACAATTGTGAAGCAGATGGAGTATCTGTAACGTTATCCTGCCACATACAACGTCCACACCATGCATGCACACACACACCAACCACCACACACCAACAAAACACACGCACCACACACACACACACACACACACACAACACACGCACACGCAACCCCGCCGCACACACGCAACAAAACAACGCCGCGCCGCACCACACACCACCAACCACACACACACACACACCACCACGCACCACGCACCAAAACCCGCCACCCCACCCCACCACCACCCCCCCCCCCCCCCCCCCCCACACACACACACACACACAGCAAACCAACCAGTGTCTTTGAAAAAACGCGTTGTAGCAGAAGTGTTTGGAGAGGGCGGGGAGCTTCAGTCAGGTCTGAACGGCAAGACGAGGAATTCTCCAAAGAAGTGAAGGATGGTGTGTGTGCGTGTGTGTGTGAGTGTGTGTGTGGGGGGGGGGGGGACAAAAGAAGGGGAGGATTTCGAGGGACTGGAGTTTGATAGAAGGTGTGGGGGTGGGATGGAGTTGGGTGGGGGTGGATGGGCATGGGGTAGGATGGGTAGGGGGTGGGAGAGGGGTTGCTGGTTGGAAAACATGAGAACCATATTCACCCAGTGCTTTGTCTTGCTTCCTCAGCAGAATAGGTGGTCGTAGTAGTGGTAAGACACGTAGCAGCAGTTACAGCAGTAGCAACAGAAAAAAGCAGCGGCAGCACCAGTAGTAGTAACA
>CM065723.1:6668677-6671177 GCA_033310375.1 Conus canariensis | reverse complement strand
GACGGAACAAACCACCTCCTGTTTGTCAACAACAGTCTGTTGTATGCCTCTCGAGATACCATCTCTTCGCCTTCTCTTCAGTCGTTTCCCACCTACATACAACTCTGCATGTCCCTATTTGGGAAAAGATGTCGTCTGCTTCTGAGCCCGCCTTTTGTAACAACAGTTTTCATTGGTTTAAAGTTGTCTGTGTGGGGTTTGGGAGTGGTGGTTAATGATGGGGGAGTGGAGGGAAGGGGAGATTCCTTCGGTGAAAATGTTCTCGTTAGAGTTCGAGGTTTGATGTGATTCTCAAATTTCAGAATGTACATGTCTTGATGAGATTCGAGATATGTATACTTTTTTTTATTTGTTTTGGCTTGGACCAAGTAACTTAAATCTGTATACCCTCCGACTCAAAGAGTTCTTGGAAAGAAAGTTTCAACGACCAGCCCTTCAGAAGAGCACGTTGAACTGGAATTCCCCGTTCCTACCAGACTGGTGCGGTGCTTAGGCCAATCAGACTCCTGCCACGTCATTTTCAGAGGCCCTTGGCATTATGAGTGGTCGCTTCCACCCACACACAAAATAAGTTTTCCTCTGCTGGTGATGGGATGGGCAGAGAGAGAGAGAGAGAAAGAGAGAGAAAGAGAGAGGAGAGAGAGAGAGAGAGAGAGAGAGAGAGAGAGAGAGAGAGAAGAGAGAGAGAGAATACTTGACATGGCTGTCATTGAAGAAAGGATCAACAAATTGTTTACGAGGCCACGAGATACTAATATTCCACAATAACCACACAGCATTACCGGAAGTCATTTCCACAAACCATTGGTATTGAGTCGTTGGACAATCACCTTGAATCAAAGGTCATAACAAACGAATGAATAAACTCCCTCCACCACCACCACCACCACCACTACCCGCCTTCCAGTCCCTCCCCTTTCCTCCCCCGATTCCTCTACCTTCTACCACCCTCCTCTCTACCTCCCTTCCCCAAAACTGCTTAACTCCCGGACCCGTACGTCATAAATGTCGGTAAGCCATCTGCTGAGTCAGTAATTATCTGACGATGATAAGAGCAGGGATGGGGGTGGGGGGGGGGGGGGGGGGCAAAGCCGGTAGGGCTCAGCAATGATGATGCTATTTCCACCGCTGTATTAGGTTTATATTGCAGAAAATAAAGGAATGTGCGCGCGCGCACACACACACACACACACACACACACGCGCGCGCGCGCGCGCGTGCAAATAAATGGAGAAGACGGACACATACATACATGCAAACAAACAGACAGCCAGGCATATAGTGAAAGAGAACTGACGACTAAAGGGCCCCAGAGCCATACATCTAGTTCCAGCTCAGACGATGATAAAGCTGTCTGCTGTTAATAATGGGCGTAATTCTAAGGCAGGAGATGTTGTGACTGCAGCGGGTGACGTGTGTCCATGAGGCAGAACAAGCAGCCCGCCATGATGAATGAGGTCCTCACCACTGGGGGGTACCGTCCCCACACATCACCCTGTGTAGGAGCGGAATGTTGTCATTGTTGAGAGAGAGAGAGAGAGAGAGAGAGAGAGAGAGAGAGACACACACACACACACACACGCACGCACGCACGCACGCACGAACACACACACACACACACACACACACACACACACACACACACACACACACACACACACACACACACACAGAAAGAGACAGACGGACAGACAGACAGACAGATTGACAGACAGACTGGCTGACAGACACACTGACAGACAGAGACAGAGAGATAGAGACAGGGATGGAGAGAAAGAGAGCAATAGACAGAAAGACAGACAGGCAGAGAGAGAGAGAGAGAGAGAAGGAGGGAGGGAGGGAGGGAGGGAGAGAGAGAGAATTACAATGATTCTTTATCTAATAACGGTAAAAGTTTTGGTTTTCATATTTGCTGTTACTATTCTACGAAGCTAGCACTAAATAATGCAACGTATGCATCAAAACATGGTGATACAAACAAACAACATCAAACCAAACAAACTATCAATAACAACCGCCACCAAGAACCAAGTACTACATCATCAGTGAAAATACGCAAATGCAAAAAAATCAGTTTAAAGTACGATAAAAACAATTAAAGCAATTGAAAAAAGCAGTTTAAAGTACAACAGCAAAAAGAACAATCAACAACAAGAAAGTTGCATTTAATATTTTAAAATATCTCTCTGAGACAAACAAGAAAAAAGAAAAAAAAATAGAAATACAAAAGAATAAGAATGAAATAAAGTATAAACCAAGACACATTAAAAGGTCTCTCTGACTTGCATTCAGACACATACATACGCACATACATACATACATAACATGCAGAGAGAGAGAGAGAGAGAGAGAGAGAGAGAGAGAGAGAGAGAGAGAGAGAGAGAATGACAGAGACAGAGAGAAGGACAAATAGACAGACAGACAGACAGACAGACAGACAGAGGATCATGGTGATGACGATTTTGATTTTAAACAGTAACAGATAAGCAAAGTGTATGCT
>CM065723.1:6658677-6661177 GCA_033310375.1 Conus canariensis | reverse complement strand
CTCTTTTAGCCCTACAAAAATTACTTCCCCTGGCGGTCAAATCATCTCGATTTCACTCACGAACTGACTCTAAGGGTGGATCCGTGACGGAGGAGTGCACTACTCTCCCAACTGCCCTCCCAGTTTGACATTTATGTCTGTCCGTCTCTCTCTCTCTCTCTCTCTCTCCTCTCTCTCTCTGTTTGTCTTTCTCTCTGTCGGTCTGTCTGTCTGACTGTTTATCGATTCCTGGGTGCTACTGTATGACCAACCACTATACCAAGCTCAGTCCTTTCTGAGGGAGACCTTCACCAAAAGGTCAAGCGGAGGAGCAGCTATCATCGACTGTAGTACGTCAGTGCAGACCGTAGTGCGTTGCTGGTTGTGTGACCACGTACGTTGCACCAAGTAAGGCATGAAATGACTGCTTTGGGGATCACCACACTATGAGAAAGGATTACAGGCAGACAGGACTGAAAACTGTTTTAGCTTTGCCTGTTTCGTGCTGTGTGTTTGTACACTTCCAGCCATCTGTTCATCTATCCGTATACTACACTCGACTATACATCCATGAATGCATAGGTCCCTACATGAGTACATACATTCACGCAGAATATACACATAAAAGAATAATGATGGCAGATGCCAGTAGTGTCCATGCAACGTTCACTTGGGTTATTTGAGACGTATCATCATCACCCATCATCATCATCATCATCTTCTTCTTCTTCTTCTTCTTCTTCTATCATCGTCATCATCGGCGTCGTCGTCGTCGTCGTCGTCGCAATGGAGGTTTTATCATCATCTTTTAATGCTGATATTTGTATTTATATCTATTATTGAGCTTGTAACTCAGTTAGGCCACATGACGTGCGAAGATAATTACTCAAGTTTTGACCCACAAACAACCGCAAGCGCTTCTGCAATGTGTGTGTGTGTACGTGCGTGCGTGCGTTGTGTGTGTGTAATGAAGTGCCATAGTGCCAGAGCTCATTCTCTCAGAAGGCCGCTCATGAAAAGGTCAAACCAAGCAAACATATAGCCAACAATCTTCAGGCCGCCCGCCTATATAGATGTTTTTTTTCTTTTTGAGTTGTCGCCCGTGGTATTACCACGTGGCACAAGGTATGTCACAAATGACTGTTATCAGACCGCTCCAAATACATTTGTCCTCAATGCATTGCCTGTCTGTTGAGGGCAGGTTGGGTTATCTCGATGGCGGTGCAGGATAGCCACTGGCTGGTTTGTTTGGCAGTTGAGGACAGTACAGCACCTTCTGGTCTTTTTTTTTTCATTGTTTTTCTTGTCTGCCTTTTGGCTGACTCTGGGGAAGGGCTCAGTGACATTGAGGAAAGACCCACAGACCACCGGGAAAGCTTGTTGACAGCAGCAAAGACTGTAACCTGGGAATCTCTTCGGAGAGCACATAAGACCTTACGGCAAAAGCTTGGCCGTGTCTGGAATTGTACTGTCTTCACCTGTGGACGGAACAGCAACGAGTGAGGCTGCAGGATGCACACGGCCATTGCTTGACGGTGGTGTTTTTCGCCGGTGGGCTCTGCAGTCATGAAATGTGGGCTGGTACACCCATGGGAACGCCCACGTGGAGGTTCTGTCGCGTCACATACAGTAACCATTACACAATGGCGTCTGCCAGGGAGCAATTATGTCCCTTGACGACTTAATGGAATGTCTCTGTGCCTGCCTGCACCGTATGTGAACACAGTGCAAGCTTCCAAGGGTGGTGCAGGATTGCTCCCAACTGGTCTGTTTGGCAGTTAAGTACAGTACTTCTCTGGGTCCCACCTGCACCTTCGGGTGTATCTTTTTCTTCAAACCGCTCGAACTGCATTTGCATGCAGTATTTGCCTGTCCTGTGAGTGCGGGTTGGGGTACCTCCGATGACTTCCTGATAATATTCCTGCCTCTGTTGTGGCTCTCTGTGGCCCTCTGAGAGGCTGGACCGCTCCGTAATGTCCTCTTTTTTTTTTTTTCTTCTGCCCGCCGCTTCTTCAGTCTTCTGGTACCATGCCTTTGCTGGACGTATTGTGTGTGTGTGTGTGTGTGTGTGTGTGTGTGTGTGTGTGTGTGTGTGTGTGTGGTGTGGTGTGTGTGTGTGTGTGTGTGTGTGTGTGTGTGGTGTGTGTGTGTGTGTGTGTGTGTGTGTGTGTGTGTGAGTGTGTGTGTGTGTGTGTGTGTGTGTGTGTGTGTGTGTGTGAGTGTGTATGTGTGTGTGTGTGTGTGTGGTGTGTGTGTGTGTGTGTGTGTGTGTGTGTGCGTGCGTGGTAGGCGCACGCGCGCGAGTGTGTGTGTGTGTGTGTGTGTGTGCGCGCGCGCGCGCGTGGGGGGCGGGGGGGGGGGGGGGGGGCGTCCGTCCGTGCGTGCGTGCGTGCGTGCGTGCACCTTTATAGTGAACAAATAAAAAGATAAAGAATATGATTTTGAAAGATACACGACGAAGTTATCTGTTGAGATTTGTTGATCGCTCAGAACTAAAAATCCGTTCGTCACAATGTCAAAT
>CM065723.1:6628677-6641177 GCA_033310375.1 Conus canariensis | reverse complement strand
TGTACGCACACAAGAGAGCTCATGTTAACGCGCATCACACATACATTTAATACGCATGGGCGCACCAACACCACACACACACACACACACACACACACACACAACACACACACACACACACAACACCAACATTCCACACCCCTGCTGTCATACGGCTGTCATCGTACTAATTTGTACTTTTTTTTACATTGTGCCAAATCTACCATAATTAAAATGAGTTTCTAAACCGGTTGATGTACACCCACACTAAATTTGCAGCTTACATATTGATGATACGGGTTCTTAAAAGCAAGACAGGTCATGTTCCGCGGATGGATGTCATATTATAAGATAGGGTTTTAAAAACAAGACTGATTATGGATGTGGATGGAAATCATACAGTGATGTAGGGTTTGAAGAACATGACTAGTTATGTCCTATGTTCAGACAGAATTCCTACAGTATACTAGTACATGGTCTGAAAAACAACGCTGGTTATGGACTTTTTATGAACAGAAATCATGAGCTGGAAAACAAGACTGGCACTGTCGTATTTGTGGATAGAGGTACATACTGGCCTGCGTCGTGTGTGGGGCTGAGTCAAGACAGGCACTTCCCCGGCTGGTCAAGGTAACCCCTGTAGTGGTCAGCTGTCTGTTCCGAGAGCTGGACATGATCAGCGGAATAGGGTAGTTCGGCTTTTTTTTGTCATGTACCCCTTCCGAAGCCTGGAAGAGGTTAAGACTGAACGTTCTTGACCATGGCCCCTTAGCTGGATTCCGTGGTGGATGGGTAAGGAAAGGATGAATTATGAAATTTTTAAGAGGGCTTATACTTATACAAAAGCCCACATTCCTCCCTTCTCCAACCCCTCCCGCCTTAGTTTAGAGAAAAAGGAGGGGGGATGGAATCTAGGAATGTCCCAGGACAAAAATGTGGACAGCGACTCAGACACAGGAGTGAGAGTAATGACAAGATTTGGGGCTTCGTTGTCGGTGGTCAGGGGAGCTGAGAGGGACTAATCTTTGTCCGCGCTCGGCCCATTTTTGATTCAAAAGTGTTTTCAAGGTTTGTCAGATGACCCTAAGTTAGTCAAAAGACTATGGAATGGGTCCTTCCTCATTAAAAACGGATCAAAGCGCCAGTCAGAATTCCTCCGGCAGGCCGGGATATTTGGGGACAGGGCAGTCAGAATGTCTTCACAGAGGCAGTGAACCTCGTTCAAAGGTGTCATCAGGTATCCGGATGTGAAGGATGGTTTCGAGGCAGGAATTCAATTTGAACTGAGGTCACGGGGAGTTACTGACATTCGGCGTGTGACCGTTTGTGTCCCCACAGACTCAGCCTCTGACACCCTGTACTCCATCATTGCCACAGAACGTCAAGAGTTGGTTATCATAATGTCGGAGTGGATCCCTATGTTCCGTCGTCTCAAATGGGGTGTTTTGAATGCCAAAACTTGGGCCACGCTCGGGGCAGGCGCCCTGGGGAGAAGATTTTCTGTGTGTTTTGCAAAGCAGTTCACGAGGTGCCCCGACTGAAGAAATCAGTAACGAAGACAGATACTGAAAAGAAGATGTAGTTTACAGACGCAAAGAAAAAAAGAAAAAAAAAAAAGAAAAAAAAATTAAAAAAAAAGAAGGGGAAGGGATGACTGAATGTGCAAAAGTCACTGTTCATTCATCTTCTAAACACACCGCAAATACCCAGACCACCCTGGCTTAACTTCCACTGCCAACAAATTAAAAGTGAACGCAAACATGCTTTAGCATTGCGTGTACCGCAGACCATCAGCCTCCAACGTTCGAGCCCGTCAAAGACCGCGAAGCAAATTAGAAATATATTTTAAAATGGATCAAACGTCAGTCGTAGAGAAATTTTCATCTTTCTGAACACTTCTTGCCCGAGAGCAGTGAATATTCTTCTAGTCATGACATACACGAATTGGGGTGCCAGCTGCGCAATGACTTGATCTCTGAACTGCATACCCATCCTGAAGTTTAAATCAACTAACATCCAATTTCTTTTACAAATGAAAAAGCTGGCCCATTTTCTATATAAATGCACCCAAATTTCGAAAGCATAGTTCCTTGACTGTAATTACGAAGTTTGTTTGATAGGTTTGTCTGTCTGCATTTTTTTGCTCGTGTTGTGTTGTAATACAGCCGTTATTGTTTTCTCATCCTTGCGGTAGTAAACAGAAATTGCGTTGTTCCGAAACAAATGCTGTTCACACCCCTTCATAAGAGTCTCTCTCTCTCTCTCTCTCTCTCTCTCTCTCTCTCTCTCTCTCTCTCTCTCTCTCTCTCTCTCTTTCTTCCCTGCCCCCTCCCTCCCACCAACCGCCTCTCTCTCTCACTCTGCGTGTGTGTGTGTGTGTGTGTGTGTGTGTGTGTGTGTGTGTGTGTGTGTGTGTGTGTGTGTGCGTGGCTGCGCTCGTGCGTGCGTGCATGCGTTCGTGCATGCTTGTATATGAGTGTGTGCCTTTGCATGTCCTTAATAAAACACCGACAGTTTCGAAATTCACTTAGAACAAACGATCACAAACACACATTGTGACCTTCACAGATAGGGATTCGCACACCAGAAAAACCTTTCAGCCTTCTGCCCCGTCTTGCCCAAAGTCGTTCACCCCTAACGCTCAATTACCTTTAGAGAAACCAGACGCACACAAAGAGAATTAGGTACGTCTATGCGCTTGCCCCCCCCCCCCAGTGGCCACACCGAATACGTAAGAGGAGACGAGAGAGAGAGTTGTGGGGGGGGGGGGGGGGGAGAGAGAGAGAGATCGCCGGAATCGATGTCCACACAGAGCGGAGTAATGATTCTCCTCCGCTCCTGTTGCCCAGCCCTTTTCTCGCCCCATCTGTGTCCTCTCGTTTTCTAGTTTCCCAGTTTTTCTGTCTTTTTTTGCTTAATTTTCTCCCTCCTTAAACGGCGAACATTCATATGATGATGTGCGTGGCAATTGGGCGGGAGAAGTGTGACGCAGAACGCTAACAAACGAATAAAAACAACCGTGCAGCATGCCCCGCTTATTACCGCGCGTTTTCAGGAGTCCGTCGCAGTCATCAAACTGACCCGACCGAAAAGGACGGGAAAGAAAATCCATTCTTCGTGAATAAACGGGAAAGCATGGGTTAGAGGTCCCCCCCCCTCCCCCCCCCCCCTCCTCTCCGCCCCCATCTCCGCCCTGCCACTCGCACACACCCACACCACATTCACAACACACACACTTATACCCTAGTTTCTCCTGTCTGCTTCCCCGTTTTCTGTCAAAGAAAAATAAAGCAATAAATGAATATAGATAAACAAACAGACGGATAGACAGATGGATGCGCAGACAAAAATGAGACGGACGGGCGACGGATGGACGGTTATATAGATTCATAAAACGATCAGAATGGGGAAGAAAAAAAAAAAACTAATTAGAAGGCAGTCTTTGTAACTGGAGATGGCTGAAGGGGTTGTTTTCACAAAACACATGCTTAGAATGAGACGACGATCATTGCTCATTGATATGCGTCACTGAGATGGACTGCAGACTCTTTTTACGGAGGCTGAGGGGTAAGGGGGGTGGGAATGGGAGAGGATGGGTGGGATGGTGTGCTTAATATGAGAGGGAAAACGGTACGGCCAAGTTATGTACACTTTTAATCGGGAACTTTGGGATTTCTTCGCAGCAAAAATGTAAAAGATGGCTACACCAGCGCACTGTGTTCTTCTTACGTCTGAAAGGCCTTTGAATTTTTTTTTTTTATTCCACTTCTTAGGAACAAACCGTAATGTGATCATTGTAAACATAGCGAGGAAGTACATATGGTCCCGGGAGTATATTGTAGTAGCTGGCTAAAAATTAGTTAATGAGTCGGTCAATCCCGAACAAAATTATTTCAAAATCACTGAAATATGATTGAGCCGATGGGAAAAAAAAGCTAAAGACAGCTGGTTTGCATTCTGAATGTCAAAACGAACAGTCTTAGCCTAAGACTTGAAAGTGTGCGTTTCGTCAAAATAGTTCGGTTATACAAAATAGATTGGTTATACTAAACTGTGTTTCTGTACGTCATTTTATTTCTTCAATCTCTCAAAAAATGATCATATTTGCGGTTTCAGTGTTGCGACATAATGAGTGGAAAAGGAAACCGAGATATTAGCCGAAGGAAGCGTGAATGTAAGTGAACTTCAAAAGGTTCATATTTTTCAGAGTAGCACAATATCTATGTGAGCAAGACATCCATCTAAAACGCAGCGCCTCAAGACGCCCAACCATCACGGAGGTGCGGGTTTGAATCCCAGCGGCGGCAATATATTTTCTGACAGCAGAATGGCATGTAGGAATCAAAAACACGAAATAATGCGAACAATATCATCTCACCTGCTTCTCCAGTATTTGTTTACGAAAAGAAATTCAAAAACTGTGACCCATGCTAGCATGAAGAAAATGTAGCTCATGCAAAGAATGGAATGTGCAACAGCGCGCGCACGCACGCACGCACGCACACACACACACACACACACACACACACACACACACACACGACGTGTTCTAAATTTTATGGAAATCTGGTTTCTTAAAACCCCATGAAATAGTAGAAATAAACGTTAGAGAGAGCTTGACCATAGAGAAAACCCCCACTCCCCTACCCGAGATTTGAACTGGCAACTTCTGGATGGAGGTGGGCATCTCAAGGCCTCGCCTTTTTAGACGAGTGTCTTACCCACATCGTTATGGGACGCCTGTTCCAAGTTTGAAAATGAAGCCATATGAAGTTCACCTTTGTTCCTCCTTGACCAGATCCAGCTGGAACTCCTTCCAGCTGTCTTTGCCATTACCCCCAGGGTTCTGGTCGTTCTCTTACCAGAAATCCTGAGCTGTTTCATAAGATCATAGGCTGACGAGCTTACAAATCCCCTTGCTCCAACCTCTATGGCGAAGACTTTTGCGTGGAAGCCAGATTCCCGCAAGCTGCTTGGCTACACTGGCATACTTCTCAGTCTTGCAGATATTAGCTAGCTCCATTCTGCTTTCGTATAGCACACTAAGATCGAGCAGAATGGTTTGTTTTGATGTACCAGAGTGGAGAACAATATCCGGTCTCTGATCTCTGGATGGTTTCTTCAGTCTGTAGGGTTTGCTGTGCATTGCAAGTTATCCGCTCCATCAGGTAAACCATGTTTCCATGATTTGCGGCCTTCTGCCGTATCGATCGTCGTTGCTGGAGCTGCTGGTGGCATAGTGTTTCCTCTGGCAGTCCTTACCGCATGTGCGATCTCCATGTGTACCTTTTTTGTAATAGCGCTGCTTTGCATTGACTCAGAACATATTCCATTGTTTGTTGTGACAGAGTGGACACGTAGAATCATCGGATTTTTACTAGGTTTGAATTCGAGGGTAAATGGTCATATACAGATTCAAGGATGAAGTTGATTCTAAGAGGTACCAGTCGCTATATGCCATTTCCAGCTTGAAGTGTGTTCTCCCACGTAGTCCACTGCCCTTGCTGGCCTTGCTGGCCTGCTAGATTTTCTTTGAATCCTCTTCTTTCTTCAGCTCCTATATCATGTGTCTCTTTGCTTTCTCTTTTGCTTTTGGTCAACAGTGGTTTATTATTCGCAGCTTTCTTCTTCCGTTTGCTTGGTTTCTCTCCCCACTTCGTGTCCCTCAAGTAGTCACCATACCACCTTCCATGGTTTTGGCAACAGTGAACGTGACTGTTGCCGCTACTTTTCCTTTCCGCAGAAAGGAGCTTCGCAATTTCTTTAGTTGGAAATTCATCCTAGATAAAGCAACTGACTTGTCTGACTGCTTCAGTATCTTGCTTGTCTCATCTTCCTTGGTGGAAAGCACTACTGTGTCCTCTGTGAAGGCTTTTGGACGGGGCATTTGTTCTCCATTCCGAGGTCTGCTGAACCTGTATGGCAGCTTTCAACATGACCTCTATTGCCAGCATTGTGCTGCCTATTGCTATGCCAGCTTCCAGATTGATCCGATCTATTGTGTATTTTTTATGGAGGAAGTCATTGAGAAACCATTGCAGTAAGGTTCTCAGCATTTCTGGTATGTTCTTTGGGACATGATATATCTCAAGGGCTAGTTGAATCATCTTGTTTGCAACTGATACATGTGCACTTGCCAGATAGAGTCACAGCACGTCGAGGTCCCGTTTCTCTGCCATAGCTCTCTAGATTGCTTCCCAAATCATATTGGCAGGTTGCTCACTGCCAGACACGCCTAGGATGTCTCCATTCTGGACTGACAATACCAAGTGCTCATTTTCTGTCATGTATTTAGGCAGCCTGACTACCATGACAAGGAATTTTTTTCTCAACGTTCAGAGGTAAAACGGTCTCAACTGGTTCCTGTCACTCGATTTTTGTTCTTTGAGAATACACACTTCATCAGCTATCATCCACTGGCCGCTGATATACAAGTCCCTTCATTTTGTGCAGCCACTCAGGGACATTGGGATACTTTTCATACAGCAGATAGGGTATTCATTAGGTTCCGGCAAATTCAGCTCTGCCTTTCTGAACCGCTTAACTTTTTATCACATCCAGTGTTGGTGGCCCATCACTGAACTTTTTCTCTGGCACCGCAAGCTGCACCAGGCCCTGGATTTCAAGTGGTGCTTCCCTCTGAGGGTCGGAATGTGTTTTCCTGAGATGCTGCTCAGAAACGTCTTCGTCGGCTGTGAGTGTCCCTGATTTGGCTGCTCGAATCATTTCCTGGCGACGTGGAAAGGGTCTCTGAAGGAGCAACCTCGCGTTTTCTTCTTACCTCTTCCTCTTCTTACCGTTTATACTTTGCTGGGAGCACTGTGTTGTGCTTTCGGGTCCTCCCTGAGCTACTCCGGCCCTTTCTTCTCAGCCTCTGAGGTAGCCTTCTTCTCTTTCTTGAGAGTCGTCCTTCTCTTTCGGATATTATCCATCTCTCGCTGCCGTCTCGATTTTTTAGGAGGTCCGGAAATACTAATAAAATAGAAAACAGTATGCTAGCAGGGTAACAGCTAAGAATAGTAAATAGAATTCTCCACGCCTGTATAATCTTGTTGCAAATTGTAAGATGAATATGATTATCTCTTAAAAGACAACTTATGGCGATCATTGCACTTTTTCAGACAAAAAGAAAAAGAAAAACCGGGGTAGATTGAATAATTGCCATGAAAATGCGATATGACAAAATCACGTCACAGAATATTTTCTAAAACCAAATGTCAAGTGACATCCAATGTCCTAACAGCAGAGATTATATTATGTGGAATAAATGAGATTAACTACTGATGGACTTGTTGTTTATCTCGTCATCCTGCTTGCGAAACAACACAGTTAACACTGTGAATTGAGGGGGTACGTGCCGTCAGTACTAGGTGTTGAGGCTCTTCTGAAACTAAGATATCAAAGTGAAGTAGTCCGTGTGAGGATTTTCAAACAAAGAAACAAAAACAAGATTTCATGTCCATTTTGCGCCTAATTTGAGGCGATAAGCGACTTCTCGTTCTTCGTTTTTATCGTCCTGAATGTTGTTTATCTTGCCGGAAGAACACCAAAGAGGTCGAAATGCGTCGTGTTTTGTCTTGTGGTTTGTTTATCTTTTTCGTTCGGCGGAATAGTTTTTTGTTTTAAGTTTATTTGAAATAATTTTTTGCACGACCAATTTTTTGTGCGACCTTGACAATAGAATGGTTACTATTTTATAAGAAAGGGGAGGGGGCGGAGGGGGCGGGGAGGGGACTATGAAGACTTCATAGCATTAAAAAAAACAATCAGGGTATGGAGGAGGGAGAGGGGTGGCGAGAGAGGGAGAGTATTTGAGTGTGTGTGTGTCCTTGGCTGATGAAGGAAGGTCTTTTCCCCTGGAAGATGTTTTCGATCACACTCTCTTCTTCGTCCTTGGACACGTGGAGTGCAGGTTTGTGGTTGTCGCCGCCAGTCGTCCCGACTTTATAGATTTCCGTAAAACCGAAGAGAAGAGTGGCTTTTTTTTTATATTATCTGGCTGTCACATTCTCTTTAATGGGAGGAGAAAAAGAGATGCGGGTGCTCATCTCTCACGTTTCAGCTGTCAACACGTGAGGTGTACGCCTGGGCCGGTCCGTTTTTCCCGGCACTTCTCATTTTCACACACACACACACACACACACACACACACACACACACACACACACACACACACACACAGAGAGAGAGAGAGAGAGAGAGAGAGAGAGAGAGAGAGAGGAGACTGACACTGACACTGACACAAGTTTATTGAATAGGCCACAGCCCCTTTCAGTGGGGGTGAGATATCATGGAATATTGGATTCGTCGCGCGCGCGCGCGCGCGCACACACACACACACACACACACACACACACACACACACACACACACACACACACACACACACACACACAGAAGCTTGCACATGCAGACAGTGTACAACAACTCGAGAAATTATCACGATTCATCAGCACTGAACATCCTATATCACACAATATTTACACAATATTTATCTGTTTTCATTAGTGTTAACAGTTTGAAGTCGGAGCTTGAATGCGAAGAATAAAAACTCAGAAAAATCCAGAATATTTTCCTCGGACAATTTTAGACATGCTACACTGCTAATACTTGAAGAATTTCCATTAACAATACTTTGCAGATACTTTTGCCCATAACCGTTGTATAGCGGGCATTCAAAAATTAGGTGAATTTCTGTTTCAAGCTTGCCGCTACAAAAGGGACAGTTCCAGTTCTCCGTATTTTTTTAATAACGGTATTTGTGAACATTGATTTGTGATACTCCCAACCTAAACTGGGCAAGTACATTGCGATATGCATTCATCCATAGGGCATCCACATATTTCTCCCTTCCAAAATATGTCTTATATTGTTTGTACTCAGAGAATCTACCACTAGTTTCCATGTGGTCATACCATCGGAGACAAAAAGAACTATACAACCTTTCCTTAAACTCTTTGAAGAACAATGTCTCTTGTCCACAACCAAACAGCCACACTTGCTCAAATCCATTCTCACACAAAACAGTTTGAACTTTTGTGACCCAAGTGATAGTTCCGCGCTCATGCATCTTTAAAAGCATATGATAAGATTTCTTTGAAAACAGATGATCCGGTTGTTTCAATAAACGAAACCAGTATTTAATACATTTTGAAACAGAATTAATCCATAAGGGATACCTGCCCAACTCGCCATAGATCATATCCTTTGGGGTTTTATCAGTAACATGTAGTAACCGTTTACACGCGTAAAGATGAACACGGAGAGAGAGAGAGAGAGAGAGAGAGAGAGAGAGAGAGAGAGAGAGAGAGAGAGAGAGAGAGAGAGAGATTGTTTTCCTGCTTGTTGCACACTTAAGGCTTGGATCATCTATGGTCTTTACTGGCTGGTCGAGATCTCTTCGACCTTAAGGCGGTTATTCATCTCGCGCAGTTGTCGCGTGTCACTTCAGTGGGAGGCGAACTCGAAGAGATGTTCATGTTCATCTCGCAGGCTTCAGCTGTACACTGGTGAATGTACGCCTGCTCTGGTTCTTTCTTTTTCTTTCTTTTTTTCTTTTGTTGTAAACAAGATTTGAGAGGTCTGCTTTTCGTCACAGTTCTCATTTTCGGAGAGAGAGAGAGAGAGAGAGAGAGAGAGAGAGAGGAGAGAGAGAGTGTGTGTGTGTGTGTGTGTGTGTGTAAGAGAGAAAGAGAGAGAGAGAGAGGAATATACTTTTATTGCCTGCTACCCAAATCAATATCCGATTATAGTCTACCGACTCGGACGAGATCTCCCGAACTCTCAGGCGTTTCCAGTTAACGTGCGGTTGTTGCAGCCTGATCTGTCCAAACGAACTGTTCCGATATGGTACAAATCCGATACGTGCAAACATTTTTTATGTTGTCTTATGCGATGTTGCTCTCTCTTCTCTCTCTCTCTCTCTCTCTCTCTCTCTCTCTCTCTCTCTCTCTCTCTCTTTGTGTGTGAGTGTTTGTGTGTGTGTGTGTGTTTGTGTGTGTGTGTGTGTGTGTGTGTCTTCCTGTCTTTCTCTCTCCCAGTCTCTATTTCAGCTTCTGTCTGTAGTTTTGAAAGTACGCCTTGATTGTGGAATTTTTACCACATCTCGGAACTGTTACATATTTTCCTTTACTGTCAACACATCTATCCCTTAGTTAATCTTGAAAATAGAATGGATAAAGGCCGTGCATTTCTGAATCATTCATGAAAGCAGCCCACCAGGATTTTTATATCTTTTGCCTGGAGACGACTTGTTCCCAGAGTCCGTACACTCATGGAATATGAGCACAGGAATGTTTGAGTTTGACCAAAAAACAAAAATCTGGAAAATATTGATGTATCAGATTCTGGAGGTCTGAGGTGTCACTTAATTGGGAAAAAAGTCCGTGCATTCAGATGTCTACTCTTCATGGATATAAGTCACGAGACTTTGCCGAAAGATATTACCTGTTTCACGCAGATCCTCTGGCTTCTTGGACAGGAACAGAAGAACATGTGAATTCAATTTTACTCCGAAACTGTATTTGATCAATGCACTTGGCTACAAACAGTAAACGAAAACCGATGTAAGATGTTATTACAGGTATTCATATGTGTTCTCTTGTCCAAAATTTAAAGAAACTTGTTTTGCTCGTACGATACCATGTCTTAGGAACAGAAACCTAAATACTGAGCAACAACAAAAATCGCAAATTACAACGACTTAGAATTACGGATGTGATAACAGGAAGGCTGTGATCAATTCAGTTTTTGTCTCCGTCATAAGCAGCTTAGATGGTTGATCACGGTCTAAAATTGATTAGGTGAGTTCAAAGTACAGGTGGACCAATGGTTACGTCTCTTAGGAGGAGTGCTGGGTTGAAGGCTTAACGTCCACGACTACAACGTGCACGCACGAGATTTGATGCAAAACCAGATTTACGTGGCCTGTTTTTCTTCACAAAGCTCACAAACGTGCAGGCATGTGTTTTGATGCTAAACAAGATGTGGGGTGGTCTGCTTTTCTTCAAAATGTTCATTTTGATGTTTTCATCAATCCCTCCTCTCTCTCTCTCTCTCTCTCTCTCTCTCTCTCTCTCTCTCTCTCTCTCTCTCTCTCTCTGTGAATGTGTGCAGGCGATCTCTCTCTGTCTGTCTGTCTGTCTGTCTCTCTCTCTCTCTCTCTCTCTCTCTCTCTCTCTCTCTCTCTGTGAATGTGTGCGATCTCTCTCTCTCTCTCTGTGTGTGTGTGTGTGTGTGTGTGTGTGTGTGTGTGTGTGTGTGTGCAGCGGGGTTGAGAGTGCGGGCAGGGCAGAAGGGGCGGAAGGAGAGGGTGGGGGGAGGGGGGGAGGCACGCTTGCGATTCTGATTAGAGAGAGAGAGAGAGAGAGAGAGAGAGAGAGAGGAAACCAGATGGCGTATTCATTTTAGGCCATACCCTGTTATGTGGTGGGTGGGGTAGGAGTGAGACAGACAGACAGACAGACGGATGGATGTGCGTGGGTGTCGGGCACGAGGCGCTAGGAAAACGACGGGTAAGTGGAAAGGTTGGCGGGGAAACGAAGACGAGGAGGAGAAAGGAGATCTATTACATCCTGAACAAAACAGGCTTCGATCGTGTGCCCTTTGCTGCCCCCGTGAAGGTCTTCTCCCCGCTGCCTCCGCGCTGCCTTCCATTATCTTCGTGTTGTGTCTGATGATGAATTGGCTCTTTGTCCTTGGACTCTTAAAGGATGGATGGTTTGGCGACTTCCCTGCGTTGATGTGATGGCGAGGCTCGATTAAAAAAACAACAACCGAGCGATGCACAATGTCTTTCTAGTTTAAATCTAGATGACAGGGAAGAGGTCTGGTTTACTCGTTTACCTTTGGTCTAGTTGATTTATAGGATGATAATGATTTTTCCGTACATTGTTCTTGTTGTCGTCATCGTCGTTGTCATTATTTTCGTTGTAGAATGGCGTAGTGGTTTTGATGTGACGGAAGAAATTGTGGTCGTTCTTGTTGTTGCTGTTGGTGCTGTTTCTGGTTTTCATCGTAGTAGCAGAAGTATGGTCCATAGTGATAACGAATTGATAGCATTAATATGACAGCTACTGTGTATAATAGCGATGGCAATGAAGTATTCCTGTAGTGAATCTGAATCTGTTTCTTCTCTTTTGAACAAAAAGTTCTGCACAGAATTTGAAGACAGACCCACATCAAGCCATTATTCTGTTATTTTGACATGTCAGAAAGAAGGAGCGCATTAGCAAAACATCAAGATAGCGCTGCCAAATGCTTTTGATTAAACCAGGAGTATTCACTAGAAGAAAAAAAAAGAATTGTAGACGCTATTGCCTTTGAAATGCACTGCAGAAATGCAAGGCGTTTATCGATCAAAAGACAACATTGAATGAAGGAAAAGACGTTGGTTCAGCAGATGCCTTATTTTCTCTTCTGGCTGTGCTTATTTACATATTTTACATCTCTTCTCTCTCCTCTCTCTCTCTCTCTCTCTCTCTCTCTCTCTCCTTCTCGTCCAGCCCCCCCCCCCCCCCTTC
>CM065723.1:6573677-6618677 GCA_033310375.1 Conus canariensis | reverse complement strand
ACCTCGCCTCCTTCTGCCGCTGACCTCGTATCCACTGCCTGATATTGATTAGTTTCCCATCGATCTCTTTGGGGTGGCCTTGAACACGGCACTGAGGTGATCCACGCATGGCGAGTGTCAGGGTTATTTCGTCCTGTTGGCTTGTTGCCTGACGTCTTTGTGATTTAATTATGAAGAGTTTCAGTTTATTTGCCGATGTTTACAGGAATCCGTTTATGCATGTTCTCGTGACTTTGTCCTGTTGAATAAGCTACAGCTTTCAGTAGCTGGACCGTGCCCGGCAAGTCAGCGTCTTCAGGCTCAGAGCAGGACATGGCCGGCCCCTTTGCCATTTCTGCAGAATCCAGGTCTTCTTAGCGGATGTATGAATGCGAACCTCCTTTGGCACTGGCCCACGGACCCCAAGCCACACTGTGCAGACCTGTCCCACTTGACATGCCCCCATCTGCCAGTCATGGCCCAGAGTGGTGGATCTCTAGGGATTAAAAACTGTTGGAATCGGCAGGGTCACTGAGGCGGTCTGCATACACCGCCCTAAACGCCGGACTTGCTTGATGGCTAGGGATGCGGAAGGAGTTGCATTTCTTTAACCCCAAGGGACTGCTGGTAGAGGGGAGCGAGACGGGTGTGAGCTAGGGCGAGACAGCTCCTCGAGTTGTTCGTAACAAGCGATTCAGTAAAAATCGATAAGTGCACACATAAGAAAAAAAACTCGCTGCGACTTTAGAAGGAATTCAGAACTGAGAACTCAGAAAACCTTTATTCGATTAAGGATTGAGATTTTAGGCGAAGTCTGTTCTTCCAACCTGTCATTGCTAAGCTAAATTATGCAATGAGATGTTTTTAATGTTAAGGGGGGGGGGGGGGGGGGGGGAAGGAGGGGGGGGGGCGGGGGAGGGGTAAAAAGGGAGAAGAAAACACACGCAACGGACACACAGGATTGTGAAGTACTTGATTCACACACAGACTATACATCTACATGCAAAGGCTTGGGGAAAAGCATGCATATATGCGCAGTCACAAAGGTATCAATGCAGACACCAACAAAATGGTGGGGTGTGAGGAAGGAGGGGATGGGGATGGGTGTGTAGGGTGAGGCGGCGGTGGGGGAAGGGAAAAACGTGACAGAAAAGTCCCCCCCCCCCCCCCCCCACCCCTCTCGCCCTACACACATATCTCTGCAAGTTGGTTGGATACACAGTAATTATATGATGATGTTTGCTGAATAATCGTTGTATTTGTACTGTGGTGGAGTTCGCGACCAGGATGAGGATGACGATGTGATAGCATTGCAGAAAAAAAACAACAACAAAACTACGGTATCTAAGAGAAGTAGTTTTCCTCACTGAGCAAGGACAGTGAGTGGTATCATTTTTTGGCAAAACTAGTGCGGTAACAACGTACACATCTGTAATTGCACAATGATTTCAGCGATGACTGCAAAGTACTTCTATGAGACAATGCAGTCTACACCAAAGAGTCTGTGAACGATTTTCGAAGATGGAGGAGGAAGGAGGTAAGCCAACGCAGAGAGGAAGTACAACTGTAGGACGACTTGATTGAATTTTTCCTAGTTACGTTCAAGACAAGAATCTTCAATCTGTAAATGGCAGTGCAGGTCTCCTTCCAGCAAGAGTGCGCAGCAGTTCCCAATGAGATCAACGCTTTCCAAAGAAAGAGAGGAAAAGAAAAGAGAAATTAACCCTGCATGCGTTGCGTTCATTCCACGTCTGTCTCCTAAGCATCTGCGTCAAACACAAACATAAATGCACACAGAGAACATGCATATTCATGCAAGCAAGCAAGCAAGCGCGCGCACACACACACACACACACACACACACACACACACACACACACACACACACACACACACACACGCGCACGCACGCACGCACGCACGCGCGCGCGCGCGCATTATAGCTAATTCTCAGACAGAAGTTTTGCGTCTGCGTTATGAATTGCGTTACGTTACTACAACGATCAAAACAAAGTTGTAACTTTTGTTTCCTTACATCCTTTGCTTTAACGAGATGTTTCGCAAGGCGTACAATAATGTGTTTTATTACGTGATGACACGAGAGCATAAGCAATGCCTGTTGTTGGATGACAAGCTAAAGTCCGATTGAGAAATAAATATTTTGATGAAATATCTTAACACCACTCCCCTCCTTCCCCCCTCCCCAAAGAAACAAACAAACAAGAAAAAAAAAAAAAAAAACCTGAAACAGCGAGGGTATTTCATCTTCCGTATTTTGACGACAAGGTATGAGTCTGAATTGTCTTTTGTGTTGATTTATCGCATCTTCTGCACTACCTAAACGGTGCATTTAAAAAAAAAAATTAATAATCATAACAGTGCCAATGCTTGTCTCTTTCTTTCATACGTAAATAACAGCCAGTGCCCAGAACTGCTTACAATCAGCGCTGAGAGAGAGAGAGAGAGAGAGAGAGAGAGAGAGAGAGAGAGAGAGAGAGAGAGAGAGAGTTTCTGAATCGCGTCGAATCATCCCCACTCTTACCGCCTTCCGCTTCCGACTTCCCATGTACAGGCGCAATTACTGACACCAGCTCCCCTTCATCTCTTGCTATGTTGCTGTTATGTCATCAGTTCAGTCACCGCCACATCACTGCGGAGGACGGCCATCCACTGGTGGCTGCACACCAACAATTGATGTTCCAAGGCCTTGCGTGAGGAGACAAGTATTTACAGACTGGCGCAACTAGAGTGTTTTTGAAAATTTTTTATTTGTGTCTGAAAGCTGATTTTCCTCATTTTCTTTCATATGGCCATCAGGATACAAGCCGGATGGTTCCAAGCAGACAGATTAAAATCAAAGGAATTGGACATTTTGGTCACGGGTCGCAAATGTGACGTCAGCAACGCCGAAGGCCATGTATTTTGAAGACTGTGAACGATGTCATCGGTGGAAATTTAAAAAGAAAAAAAAGTGAAATGATTTATGGAGTGTGTATGTGGAGGGGGTGGGTGGGTTGTTATTTTGATCCATTATCAGTTTAATATCAAATGCTGGCTCAAACGTATGCTTAGCCTCAAAACGCTTTAATGGATTATATAGTGATTATGCCGTGCAAAATCCTCATTGTGGCGTGTGGCCAATGTGGTCTTGCCTTATCCATCTTGTACGGAAAGTACACAGCCCACCGGATGACCTTTCGTCCTGGATGACATAACTGCCTTCTCTGCTGAGAAGGCCTTTTCCCTCAGTCCCTCCCTGTTGATATCGATCAGCTGACTTTTCCCATCCAGCTCTGCACTGGAGGCACTGAACACGGTGGTCTGCGCAGCTCATGCAACACGGGAGTTCTTTCACATAAACACTGTGAGGGAAGCTGTCGTCATAGTTTCGTCCTTGACAGTGTATGCAGTTGTATGTCCTTTCACATCGAACGTGCATAGGAATACTTTCTTGATAGTTTCTTCCCTGAGAATTTGTTTGATTGAATCGGAACGAGTGTCACCCGGAGTAGTTTTACTGACAATGAAAGGGAAGGAGGGGGAGAGAAAAAATGGGGGAGGGAGGCGCGGTAAACAGGTCCCCTTTTTTCCTTTTTTTTTTCCTTTCGTGAGGCTTACAGGCGTGATAGCTTACACTTTGTAATGCACAGTGTTCACTTTTGTCTAGCCCTTTTCTCCTTTGTCCAATATTTCTGATTTGAATGTATACATTGTGCGTGCACCAGTCTACGCTAAATTTGTGGCAAAACTTTTTTTTTTTTTTTTTTTTTTTTTTGCCGGTTCAGTGCAAAACATCCAGTCACTAGAAATCGCACGAAAGCCTTTCCTCTCTGGGGTTTCCATGGCTCATACGGAAGATCGATGGCACATGATTCGTTTTCAGTTTGGAAGTTGTTTTTGTTTGTTTTACTTTTTACCGTCGAATAGAAAGTCTGGTTTAAAGTCGGCAGAAAAAAAAGTCGGTCGGGTTGCCGTAAACACAATATTTTTTTTCTCTCAAAGAGCTGGGAAGGGAAAGTGGGGTCGGATTATGGCTGCATGTATTTCTACAAAGTCCAGTTGTGAGTGTGTATGTGAAGGGGGAAGGTTGAGAGGATTCCCCACATTTACTGTGATCTCGTATTGTTGCTTCGGTCATTTCATCCCACGGACATACGATGACCAACTCTTCTACAAAGGATGAAAAGGATTTAATGTGCGTGCAGGTTTAGTCTATTACGGGCGTTCTAGGTTGTGACCTTTGTATTTATCCCTGACGCCTCTCGTGTCATTAAAAAAAGGAACAAACCCAAAGAAACCAACGCCAACGCCTCCACGTACTACGCTGTCAACCAGTCTGTCCTCCATGACAGCTCCTGTAGGTGATAAACCAATCACCTTGGACTGTTTCTTCACAACAATGCAATGCATGAAATGGATAAAAGATGCACGTTTTCCATTAATAGGTAGGTCAGTCCAGGAGATTGAACAGTATTTTAAAAACTACCATTTTTCGAAAGATTGCATTGGTGATCTGTTTTGCGTCGACATATATGTTTTATACACCAACAACTATCAAACGACCACGAACTTGGACACGGTTCTTGACGAAAATATACTTACAAAATATGCACACATACAAAAATAGATAAAAGAAGGAAATAAAAACAGTATTCCTACTTCATCCAACAAACAAACTTCAAATTCGCAAGACACCTTCGTTGAACTCTGGCTGCCAACATGTTTAAAATAAACGCAAACGGGCCCAACGTTGCATGATTCACAGACCATCCACATGAGCCAGTCAAAACTGCCAGCTAAATCAAGACATCTTTTCAATATGAGTAAAAGCCTCGAAAATTATCAAGAAAATCAGAGGGAGAAATATCAACCCTTCCATTCATCGCCTGAAATTTTGAGACGCTGCGATTACCGATAAACAAGCTTTTGCCCATCTTTTGACCTACACTATTGAACAAAACGCATCCTTCACAAATGAATCAGCTGCTTTTTTTTTTAAATAAACAACTGAAATAAAAAAAATCTCCCTATAACTTTTCTTCTGACAATACTGAAGTCTAAAATCTGCCAATCTGAACCGACAAGATTCTGCTTCTGGTCCCGATGACATCCATAACCAACATCTGAAACATCTATCAGGAAGCTGTCTCCAGACACTTCTAACAATGTACAATGATATATGGACCACAGGGTACTTTCCACCCCTCTGGCGGAAAGACCTCATAATTCCTATTCCCAAGCCTGGAGAAAAAAAGCTTGACCGTCCCTTCATATATTGTTCAACAGCCATAATCAGCTCTCTTTGCAAATCAATGGAAAAGATGTCAACTCTCATCTGATGTGGAAGCCAGAAACCGATGGCCTTTTTGACCAAGGAACAATGTGGTGTGTGCAAGCACCGTTTTACTATTGGCCATTCAGCCCGTCTTGACACCATTATTCGCAACGCATTCATTAACAAAAAAAAAAAAAAAAAAAAAAAAAAACCATGGCTGCTACCTTTTTTGACCCGGAGAAGGCGTTCGACACCACGTGGAAATCTGGAATTCTCATGGGTCTTCAATATACAGGTTTTCAAGGTCATATTCCTCTTTTATTAAAAACTTTCTGGATGAGCGACAGTTCGAACTCCGTGTTGGCCAGTCTGACATCCAGGAGCAGGAGTTGGGTGTATCCCAAGGGAACATCCTTCTTCCTACTCGCTTTACCATCAGAATCAACGAGATTGTCAGTTCTGTAAACCAGGTACTTGTCCTCTCTCTTTGTTAATGACTTTGCGCTCTACGTAGTTGGAGCCGCCTGTGCTGACGAACAACGCTGACTCCAACTTTGCTTGGATAAGGTCCGGTAGTGGGCGGAGAAAAATGGTTGTACATTTCCAGCTATCAAAACTCAGTGTGTCTACTTGCACAACTTCCGACAGTACTTTGCTGACCCTGAAATATTCTGCATGAATCCACCATTCTAGCTGTGAAGGAAGTCAGATTTCTGGGAGTTATCTTCAATCAAAAACTGAACTTCAAAAATCAGATCCGGCATTTGAAAACTTCTTGCCAGAAAGCAATGAACATTCTGAGTATTGTTGCACTACGGATCGGGGGCTGATATGAAAACTCTTTTCAGAGAGCTCAGATCCGCTCTACAATGGATTACGGCTGTGTTGTCTACCGTTCTGCCAAGCCTTCTAACCTTCAAACTCTGGATCCCATCCACCATCAAGGGCTTCGACTCTTGTCAGGGTGCATTCCGCACCATCCCTGTCTACAGTCTGTATGCAGAGGTAGAGAATCATCCTTCTCCAACTCACTGTTTTGAACTATTGTTTGAACATATCTGAACCTCAAAACCCTGTATTCGTTACACCTTTGGGAATTCGTATTCTTCCCCTTTGAAAAGTGCAGGGATAGACCTTTAAATCGTGTGTGACTCATCCAGATTTCCTAACAACCCGCCATGGACTTTTCTCAATCTGGATATCCACTTTGATCTAGCGTTGTGATCGGAACTTTCGGAAGAGAAGGCCAATTTCGCCCTTGGTATGGATGACACATATACACATTGCAGGATCTACAGAATGAAAGAATGAACGAAAAACCGAGCGACTGACATTCGATTGAATTACGCGGGAAACGGCAGAATGTAGCGCCATCGGGCAGCTCTTCAGTCGGCTCTACCCAGGTAGGCAGCCCGTCGTGTAGACGAGAGCGTGGATTGTAAAGCACTTAGAGTTTGATGTCTAACCGAGTGTAGGTGCTATACAAATAGCCCTAATAATGATAATGATAACAAGTAGATGAATAATAATGATAATATACTAAAGATAGTAATAACAATAATGACAACAATAATAATAATGATGATCGCCCAAGCCTTCGCCGTCTCTTTAGCATGCAAGACACCTTTTGACGAACTTCGTTCTGAATTTCCTTCTTTTACAAAAATATTCACCGATGGCTCCGAATCTGAAGAGGGAGTTGCTTCTACTGCGTAGGAGTTGCTTCTACTGCGTGTCGCGCTACAAATCTTTCTCAGAGATGTACTAACACATTTCCACAGATAGCTGTTCCTACACTGCTGAGTTCACAGCGTTAGTTCTGGCAGTTCAAATGGTCTAAATAAAAAAATAAGACTTGTTTATTCTGTCGGACTCCCTTGCTGCTTTTTTGGGCCATTGCTGGCCGTAACATCAAGCACCTTCAACAGCTGAATTTGAACTGTAGACCTTTGCAATATGACGGTTACAACACAGTTTTTGCTCGGGATCCTGCTCATGTTGTCCTTCGAGGCAATGAAATGGTTGATCAACTTGCCAAGTATGCCACACATAAAGAACTGAACATATTCTGTCCTTCACACCGATCTGAAACCCAAAGCTCAGGCTTATGTCAGGGACCTCTAGAAAGAGGAATGGAACTCGCGGATAGATAAACTCTCGCAAATCCGTGCAAACTTATAGATTTTTCACCGCGTGCCATTGGCGTTTGTAAAGAAGAAACCCGCTCGTATCTTTTAAAAGGTGAAGAAGCTCCGTGGTGTATTCCATGTGAGGTACCACTCACTATAAAACATGCTTATGTAGAGTGTTTGGACTTACATAATGTCAGACATGAATACTTTACAGCAGACTATGAAAATCTTATTCAGAAATGTCCTATTTGATATGAATTTTTAGCTTCTGAAAGAAACAAACATTTTTTCATCTGATCTAGCATTTTACGGAAGAAGGATTTTAATGAAATTCCTGCTTATTTTTAGCAAGTCTGTTTTTATGAGTTGTGTGCATATGTTTGTTCGTTTTCCGTAAAATCAATTTTGAGAGTTGACTTCAACGGGGTATGTCCTGATATGACCCTTCTACGGTCGGCTGGGCAGTAAGCAGCGTGAAGTGAAGTGAAGTGTGTGTGTGTGTGTGTGTGTGTGTGTGTGTGTGTGTGTGCGTGTGCGTGCGTGCGTGCGTGTGTGCGTGCGTGTGTGTGTGTGTGTGTGTGTGTGAAGTCAAGTCAAGTCACAATATTATTTAGAGATGGAAACATTGAATAAGCAGCATATCTGCTTTTTTTACATCAAGCCATCTATGAAAAAAAAAATCAAATCGTGTACAATGCCTTTCATCAAAAGAAAAGTAAACATACCGTCGTACCCCCTCCCATATACAAACAGATGTACAGTGAATCATTTGGATTATTATTGCACTGTGTTCCGTTTGTCAAAACAAATGTGTTTTGTGGTTCAGCTTCAATTTTCCAATCATTTCAAAATATGTACAGCTGTGTTAAAAATGTTCGCAAGCACCACATGATGAAAAGAAAAGAAAACAAAAATTCACAAACCTAGAGCGACAGTGAAGTCACAAAAGAAAAAAAAGATCTCAACCATCTTACTGTATAGTAAATACAGACGCATTTAAACATGTTTTCTTTTTACTTTAGACTGCGCATATATGAATTTACATTCCTTTCACAGCCAAACTTTTAGCTGAACAAAAATGGAAATGTCATATCTATAATGTAGGTGCAAACACACACACACACACACACACACACACACACACACACACACACACACACACACACACACACACACGCAGACACACACACACACACACACACACACACACACACACACACACACACACACGTGTGTGTGTGAGCTTATGTCTGTGTGTGTATTAGTGTGTGTTTTTGTGGTGCGTGCGCTGTGTGTGGTGCTGTTGGTGTGTGTGTGTGTTTGTGTGTGGGTGTGGGGGGGGGGGGGGGGGGGGGGGGGGGGGGGTGCATGAAAAGGGCGTAGAAAGAGGTGGCGGAGACAATGGCTTTTACGGGGCATGCAATATAGAGCGGAACATCCACCTGTGTGATATTTAACAGGCATGTTAAGAAACACTGATTTTGAAACGGATGGAGTCTGCACTGGTGTGGACTCTCAGAGAAACTCTCCTCTGACCTGGCCGTCGGAAGCGGAGACTAGGACCAGGAACAACGCTTTATTCCCTCGGCCAGCCTGGACCCTTTCTTCCCACTAAGATCTGCTGTTCGTGAAGGGTCGGGGAGACCTGTTCCTTCAGTGTCTGTCATCGATCAGCTTCCTATCGATCTCTCGGATGGCAGGCCATAAATGCGTTGACATACAGGCTTGTCACGTGTCCGAGTGTGTGTGTGTGTGTGTGTGTGTGTGTGTGTGTGTGTTGTGTGTGTGTGTGTGTGTGTGTGTGTGTGTGTGTGTGTGTGTGTGATTCATTTAACGTCTTTCCACTAATCGTGATATTAGACGATAAAAAAAAATTAAAAAATAAATTAAAAAAAAAGAGAGAGAAAGGAGTGTGTAAGAGAAGAAGACTAGTGCATGACTGAAATTTATAGAGTTCCAAGTATGCATGCATGTATGTGTGAAAGTGTGTACACATATGGTGCTTAGACGGTTATTTAAAATATATCTGATTAAAGAAATAAGTATATAACTACACTATTAGAAATAATAAACAAAACAGAAAAAAAAACATATATATATCAACAACAAAATCAGTGAACACCCCCACCCCACCCCACCCACCCCCTTCCTTTCCTTCCCTCTCTATCCTCTCCCCATCCCTCCCTCCCCCTCCATCACTTTTATATTTAAAAAAAAAAAATTCAGATACTGTAGTGACCAACTGGACTGATATCTAAACTTTAAAAAAAAAATCTTAGGTTAAAGCTGGTGAATTGAATATAATGTGCGAGTTATTTTGCAACAAAACTGGAATAAAAGTATTTACAAGTTCTTACGTGTGTGCTTATGCTTGTGCACGCACACGTATGTGTGCGTGTGCGTGTGCGCGTGTGTGTATACATATGCAAGTGTGTTTGAGTATGTGTGTGTGCATATGTGTGTGCTTATATGAGTGCTTATATGAATAATAATGGTAATTACAAAGCACTTAAATTTTTCAAAAAAGTTTCAAAGGAAAAAAAAAAAAAAAACTAATCAATTTAACAATCATCAAGGCACAGAACCGTAACCTTTCTCCGTCCTTGTCACTTTTAAGCTTTGTACATTATTCCATCTTCCCTCCCCACACTTATGTCCGCCCCACATACAACAAAAAAGGAACCTATAAATACTTCCCCAATGGAGTGCGCTCTAAGCATACAAAAAACTCATATGTTAGAGCTTGTGACTCAAAGATGGCCTGTGCACTATTTTGTCTCAATACTGGAATTATTTTTTTCATGTCTTGACATGTAACAATATGTTCACGTGTTATTTTCTTTTTACATAAACACACTATGTTTTTAACATATTTTCTTTTAAAAGCATCAAGTTTCCACCTATACATCAACGAAAGTATATTTTTATTTAAACTAAAGTTATGTTGAATGATTTTAATATCAAAAGTATCAAACTGATTTTGATTGACATGTTCTATCATTCTATCTTTGAAAGTTTTCAAAATATGTGTTTTAACTAGATTGCACTGCTCATGTACCGATAAGGCTAGTTTAAGATACTCAGAACCAGAGATATGTTTTGCTCCACATTTAGCTGCCCTATCTACTTTATCGTTATAATAAAAGGAACAGTGTGAAGGAATCCAACAAAAGGATAACTGGGTGCCTCCTTCAATAAGCATGTGGATCAAACAGCTTACCTCAATAATCATTTCAGGCCTAGTATGCAAATGAAAATCTTTTAGCGCCTGAAGGACTGATTTTGAATCTACACAAAACAGAGCTTGAAATATTGTTTTGGGGAAATTTAAAAGATAATTCAAAGCCATGAGTATTGCTGTTAATTCAGCTGTGAATATGGATATGTTACATCCAATGTAAAAAGATTTCTCCACCCTCAAGTCTGGGATTAAGAATGCACAACCCGTTTGCTTACCAATACATGAACCATCTGTGTATATTTTTAACTGGTTAGTGTATTTCTCGTCAATATGACACTTAGTATAACTTGTTAGCATATTGATATTTTCATCTTTTTTGATGTTGGTGTGATCAATATCAAAATGGGCTTTTTTAAGTTCCCAGGGTGGAATAGGACAAAAAGATGGTCTGGGAGAGAAAGCTTCCTTTTCTAAAGAAACCCCAGAATCTGAAAGTATTTTTGATGTATAAGTTGCTATAGTTATTTGAGAAGTTATAGACCTTGCTCTTTTCGGAAAATCAAAATCTGATCTCATTTTAATTTCTGATTTGATATGTGTTTTTCTAGCTGTACTTTTAATGACAAATTTACAACATGTTAAATCTCTATAATCATCTAGAGGAAGTACCTGGGCTTCATAATATGTACGTGACGATGATGTGTGCACAGGAAGTCCAAGGGCTAATTTCAATGCCTTACATTCAATACTTTGCAGTTTTTGTAATAGATATTTAGGCGCATTGAAGAATATTTCTTGGGCATAAGTTATTTTTGATCTCATTAAAGATTTACATAGAGTAATCAAAGTAGCTGGATCTTGCCCCCACTTTTCTTTAGAAATAATTTTCAGAAAGTTTAATGTTTTTCTCGCTTTTGTTAATAAATATTCGATATGAAAGTTCCATGATAATTTAGATGTAAAATAAACTCCTAGAAATTTAATCTCTATTACGTACTTAAGAGGAGTATCATCCAATGTGAAAACAGGCATACTTTCTGGGTTAGATCCACTGTTAAAAAGAATCATATTTGTTTTTTTCGGTTGACAGACTTAGTCCATTTAGCTTCATATAATCCACCATCTTGTTTAGTTCTCCCTGATAGATCTTTTTGACGAATTTTATATCTCGTTGTGAAGTTTTCTTTTTTAACGTTACATCCATCCATATGCATATATCGTCTGCATATTGGACAAGAACAACATTTTTTGATAATTTGTTTGGCAGATCATACATTAATAACGAGAAGAGAAGTGGCGCTAAATACTGATCCTTGAGGGATTCCCATTGAAAGTGTTCTACTTGTGGAATATGTTTTTCCTACTCTTGTTCTTATTACCCTATCCTTCAGAAAACATCTGACATAGTTGTATATATTTCCTGTCAAACCAATGTTTTTAAGTTTGTTCAATAGCTTTAAATGCCACACTTGATTGTAAGCCTTATTTATGTCGAAAAAGGTAGCAAGAACACATTTTCGTCTAGCAAACTGTTTCTTTATATTTGTTGATAATTTCACTAAAATTTCTGTAGTGGATCGACCTTTCTGGAAACCAGCTTGATTAATTGGTATGATGTTATATTTTTCGCAGTAATGTACAAGTCTATTCATAACAATTCTTTCTGAAAGTTTACATACATGTGAAGTTAATGCAATGGGTCTATAATTCTTAGGATCCTTTGTACATTTTCCTTGCTTATGAATTGGAACAACGATCGACTGTTTCCATATTTTTGACATAACACCATTGCTCCAACATGTACTGAATAATTTATGAAGAAACTCTACAAACTTTTCAGGCAAATTTCTTAACATTTGATTAGATATTGCATCTAAACCAATAGATGATTTTCTTAATGGTATGGATCTAATGGCTTCTTTTACTTCTTGGATAGTTATAGGAGCATTGATATTGTTACTATTGTCTGCTGTAGATTCATCCTGTGCTTTAATACCTTCTTCTTTCTCTCTGTATATTTGGTCCGTACTTGTTAGACCTTCAGTGCGGCTTACCTCAGCAAACATGTTTACAAAGGCTTCTGCTTTCTCATCAGCACTAAGAAGACTGTTGTTATCTATTTTTATAGGGTACTGTGGCGATGTTAATCCATTTTTCATAGCTTTCAGTTCCTCCCACACTTTACCAATATCTTTATGATTTTTAACTTCAGAGTTACAAAATTCATTCCAATGCTGCAACTTTGCATCATCTATAACATTTACACTTTCTTCATCTGCCTTTTTCATTTCTTTATGACTACTTGCTGATCTCTTTTTACAATAAATCTTGAATCTTTCTTTTTTCTTTTTATTGGCTGTTTCACACTTTGTGTTCCACCATATGTTTCCATTATGTTTCTTTGACTTTGTGTTTTTTATCTTCGGGATCGACTTGTCAGCTGCTGCTAAAATATATTTACAAAATGCAGTGTATTGGTCATCTACATTTTCATTAGCTGAGAACACTATGTCTGTGTTGTTAAGATTGATTTGAAAAAGTGACCAATCTGCATTTTTGTAAATATATTTTGGAATAATATCTTCTGAGATTTCCTGTTCTAATATGTCATTCAACAATATTATTATTGGAATATGATCTGAACCCAGTGGACTATCTCCTGTTTCCCACATTGAGTTTACTACAAGTGATGGAGATGTAAAGGTTAAATCAATGGCTGAGGGGTTATGGGTGGCTATATCTGGAATGCGAGTAATACTTCCATTATTTAGCAAATATAGATTAGAATCAGCTATGTTATCTAATAATCTATTACTTGTAACATAAGAGCAGCCATGATCCCAAAATGGAGCATGTGCGTTAAAATCTCCTCCAATAACCCATTTGTCTCTTTGGTCTTGGAACCCTTTTAGCCATTCTGTATTCGTATCATCAGGTCCTTTAGGAAGGTAAACTGAGGCAATGTTCAATATCAAAGAAGATGTAAATTTAACCATTGCTGCACAGCATGAAGCAGAAGGGATGTTATTGGATACTGGTGGAGTTCTTTCACAAAAATTCAGGCCTTCACGCACATAGATAGCTGTTTGTATTCGGTCCGCACATTGTTCATAAACTGGGGGATGATAGAATCCTGGTAAATGTGGTAGATTATCGCTGTTGACATTTAGTGATTGTAATAATAATACATGAAACTTATTTATTCCAAGGTATTGATTCAAGTATGATACATTTCTTGTTATGGAGCGACAATTCCATTGGAGAAGCTTGATAGTTGGTCTCTTTTTTGTTGTCATAATAAAGATGTATATAATAAGTGAAGTGTCTGAGAAATTCCTTCTTAACGTATATTAGCAGGTAAGGACCTGCACGATACCCATAAGACTTAAAACAAGAATTATGAAACAGAAATGCAAAATAATAAACTAAATAGTCTTCAGTAATAAAATTCAAATTGTCACGTTAACAAGTGAGGTGGAGGAATATAACTGGGCTCCACTACATGACTAGATTTCAGTCAATATAGAGACTTGAGAGAGATGCTCCCGAACACTTTGAGCATTTCATAGCGGTTCCACCAAGGTCCCCTCTCGTCCCGATACAGCATCTGAGTACCCCAACGCCCTGGATGGGGAGGTAGGCGGCGAGATGGCTTCTTGGGCTTTTCCCAAAGGAGGTCTCGTAGATGCCGGCCAAGGTTAGCTGCCAGGATCGATGATCCTCTGGTGGTTGGATGCATCCCGTCTCTCCCGTAGTCATAGAAGTTATTGTGTGGTACGAAAGAAATAATTTTGTCAGCCAGCAGTTCTGTTCTTACAAGGGCATTGAACAATTCACGTTTAGCATCCAATTCAGCATCTTCTACTGCAGTTGCCTGACTCACAACAATGTGTGATGATGGGTGTTTCACTTTGATTTGTTTGACTGCTTTTGTGAAATCTTTGCTGACTGTTTCTGCGTCTTTCGTTTTCAAATCATTGATACCACAGTGAATTACTATAGCGTCTGGTATTTCTGAGTCGTGTGTTGAATCAACTAGTTGAAGACTCAGTTTTTGTGTGGCATATGTTTTCTGTCGTTTGGAGGAAAACCCATACGAACGGCCTAGTCTTTTCATTTGTACACCTTTCAGTATAGAATCAGAGTGTAAGATCACTGAAGGAAAGTTATTGTTCTTTTTCGTATTGGAGTCTTTGGATGACGTTTTGCTTTTCGCGTCATGTGCCTTTATGACGTCAGATTTTCTTTTCTTGTCTTCCAGTGCTCCTTTTTTATTTATTTGCCCCTTTACGCCCGTTTTGTTCACAAGTACATTGGATGGAGATGGAGATGTTGGAGTGGAACTTGCTACTTCGACATAAGATTTAAGGCCAGGGGTAATGATTTCGGGCTCTGTTTGTGTGGTAGCCATGGCAGTGGATGTTACTGGTCTAGCCTGGATAGACTTGAGTTTTTCTATTTCATGCCTTTGATCGTGCACAGCTCTTTCAAGGGATAGTATTCTGTCACAGAGTTTCAATATAGTATTTTTAAGATCACTAACCGCACTGGTGATCACCGTAGTGTGCGTAGTGTCGCTGAAGCTTGACGTGTTTGGTCTCACGGTGTCGGAATGCTGTTCAGAAGCAGCAGTTGAGGTGGAAGTGGCGGCATCACTTGCACCGTCACCTGCTTTTCCACATACATCCCCAGTTCCTGAGCCGGTTTTTTTCTCGTCATTGTCTTCTTTTCCAAAGACTCGTCCACGGTCTTTTCCCTGGGGTCTTTCAAGTCATTATAGCGGATGCGCAGTAAAAACGTTCACATGGAGAAAAAGTTGTTTGCACTCTCCGCCATCTTGGTCTTGGTGTGTGTGTGTGTGTGTGTTTGTGCGTGCGTGCGTGCGTGCGTGCGTGTGTGTGTGTGCGTGTGTGTGTGTGTGTGTGTGTTTGTGTGTGTGTAAAGGATATCCATAAATGTGTATGTGTGTGTGTCAGTGTGTGTTTTCACTAAGACTTCATTTTGATTGTATCCTGAGGATTTTTTTTCTTGGTGTTGTTTGCAGCAATGCTTGAGCCAAATCTTATTTTGTTTTCTTTAGGGTTTTTTTTTTTTTTCGAAAGTTGGTTTCATGCCGCCAGTGAGAGATTGGAGGGAGAAGGGGCATGGTGTGCAGTGGTGGTGGTGGTGGTGGTGGTGGTGGTTGAGATGGGGAAATAATTGACATTGAGAGTTGGGATGTAAAGGAAGGCTTCGAAATCAAGTATCCCCTCTCTCTCTCTGTCTTCTGTCTGTCTGTCTCTCTCTCTCTCTCTCTCTCTCTCTCTCTCTCTCTCTCTCTCTCTCTCTCTCTCTTGCATGTAAAGCACACAATACCAGCCACCATCATGTCTCTCATCTCTTGCACCATTCCAGACTGATAGCGGGATAATCAGGGGATCTTCGCAGTGGAAGTCTTGACTAATGAACGACTATCTGCTAGTCTGGTCTGGCGCGGAAAGAGAATACGCGGGACGAAGGGTGATACGCTGGGCTCGGGGAGGGAATTTGAGGTAAAGAGAGAGAGAGAGAGAGAGAGAGAGAGAGAGAGAGAAAACGAAATACGAAACCTTTAGGAGGCTAAATCGATAAGGTTAAAGCTTCTCGGTACACTATGCTGTCAAAGACAAAAATGAAAAATGCAGAGTATAAAACACACAAAAAATGCACAATCATCACAGGTAAAAGAGTGAGAGAGAAAAAAAAAAGATGCAAAACAGAAAATTAAATACCAAAAATGAAGACGGTTCAAAATATCAATATCACGACACATATTCTCCTCCTTCTGCACACACACATACCACTCACACACACACACACACACACACACACACACACACACACACACACACACACCACACACTCAGACACAATCACACGCACGCACACACACACACACACACACACACACACACACACACACACACACACACACACACACGTGCGCGCGCACGCATAACACACACACACACACACACACACACACACACACACACACACACACACACAGTGAGAGAACCTGACAGACAGATTGACAGATGTGAGAGAGAGAGAATGAGGGATGAGAGAGACAGACAGAGAGGATATAATATATAATATATATATATATATGTATATATAGTATATATATATATATATATATATATATATATATATATATACAGACAGACAGACAGAGTCGGTTGCCCTGAAAAAAAACCTCGTCGCTTCCCTCCTCAGACATGATCGGCTATCTTCCCAAAGGAAGAGTGAGGAGAGCTTCTCTGTCCCCCGCCTGGTATCGATGATCCGCATGCCATCGATCCCTGTGCTAATAGCGGTGAGGGTCTCCAGCTGGGCAGCTTCAGGGGGTGACGTTGGACCACGCGCGGGTGTTGTCCTGTCTGTGTGCCTGGTGTGACGTACAGCGGCCTGGAGATGTGTGCGCTGGGAGTAGGGCGCGTGCAGGCTGAAATGCCGTGTGTTCATGAACCAGTTTTTGTGTGTGTACGGTTTAATCGTTTGGATCTCTCTCTCTCTCTCTCTCTCTCTCTCTCTCTCTCTCTCTCTCTCTCTCTCTCTCTCTCTCTCTCTCTCTCTCTTTCCGCGTACACACATCTCTCTGGTCGTCTGTTTGTCTTCTCTGTCGTCCTGTCTGTTCTTCTCTTCTGTCTCTGTCTCTGTCTCTTCTCTCTCTCTCTCTCTCTTCTCTCTCTCTCTCTCTTCTCTCTCTCTTCTCTCTCTCTCACTCACTCTCTTTCCGCGTACACACATTCTCTCTCAGTCTTGTTCTGTCTCTGTGATGTTTTCAGTCTATCTATTCTGCTTTGACAGTGCCTTTCCTTCCTTCCCTTCCTCCCTCCACTCTCCCTCCCTCCCTTCCCACCACTCTCTCTCTCTCTCTTTATGACATGTTTGCAGCTTTATTATTCTGCTTTGTCTGTGCTTCCACAACACTCCCTCCTCCCTCCCTCCTCTCTCTCTGTCTCTCTCTCTCTCTCTCTCTCTCTCTCTCCCTCTCTCTCTCTCTCTCTCTGACTCTCTCTCTCACTCTCTCCGACATGTTTGCAGTTTTATTATTCTGCTTTATCTGTGCTTCCACATCCCTCTCTCTGTGTGTGTGTGTGTGTGTGGGGTGTGTGTGTGTGTGTGTGTGTGTGTGTGTGTGCAGCGCTCTTATGCTTTGTCAGTACTATTCTCTCTCTCTCTCTCTCTCTCTCTCTCTCTCTCTCTCTCTCTCTCTCTCTCTCTCCCTCCCTCCTTCCTGTCTTTCTGCCTTTTCTCCCCCCAAACGCTTGCAGTGCTCTTTAGCTGCTTCGGCAATGTGAAGATATTCATCAAAGTGTTGTGCAAATGGCAAGAAGAAATCGTGGCACCAGGCTATTGCGCATTCTGAACATGCATATAGACACACAGGTTCACGTCCATGGAGACCGTTTGTGAAGATTCAAAATTCAGAATTTTAGTCACTTCAAAAACAAGAGTGTTTTTCTTTCGTGCTCTGTAGTATCTAAACAGATTTTTTTTTCAATCAGACAGCACTAACATTGATATCACATGCATTGACTTTGAAGAGAGCACAAGTCCACCGACTCAGATTCATTCCATTTCCAACTCCCTCTCAGCTCTCCTTGTCTTTTAATTCCTTTTTACCAAAACAACCCGACACCACACAATCCATTTACCTCTATAACAGAAGATGGTAATTAACGTAAATGTCTTTTGTTCTGCTAAGTTAGGAAAGGAATCAGAATGCCGGATGGTCGAAGTACCTTAATCACTGACGTCACCTGTTACCTTTGAATTAGGGATGGGGACCTTTTTCGTCATCGCCTGCTGTTATCAATCAACGAGGGACTAGATTTTTTTTTTTGTGAACGCTCAGGATGCTTTAAAAAACAAACAAAAACATTAAAAACCACCGCACCACCAACAACAACCAGAAATACAACTTTTAAGTGACCTCCCTGTATGCTCGTCTGACTTGCTTTCGGTTTTCTTGCTTACGTTCATGGGGGTCGAAACGCGCTGCAATGGCAGGGACGACGGTCTAGCTGGTATCCGTGTATTGCGCGCGACTTGTGCGTTGTGTGTCGTGCTCAGCGCGATGATTGTTGTATCTTGGAGTAGCGCGCATACAAGGCATTGCAGGGCATTGATGTAAACTGGCCGTTTGCTCTCTCATCTCGTCCTCTCTTGTCTCTCTCTCTCTCTCATCTCTCTCTCGTGTTTTTGTCTTGTTGTTACTGCTGCTTGTTTGAATTGATCTCTGTCTGTCTGTCTGTCTGTCTTCTGTTTTGCTCTGTCTGTCTTCTCTCTCTCTCTTCTCTCCTCCTCTCTCTCTCTCTCTCTCTCTCTCTCTCTCTCTCTCTCTCTCTCCTCTCTTCTGGGCATTAAGCACGTAAAAACGGATGCACGTTCGGACCTGAGAAGTTCAGTGAATCTTGTTTAGTAAGTATTCTCCAAAGTTCAATCGTCAGCACTTCCAGACAATTCCAAACACTTCCGTATTTTCACAAGAGAACGATCGAAGCGACTGAAGCGTTTCACACTTAGTGACCGTCCTGATTGGAAAAACACTGTATAAATAGTAAGAGAAGTTCCAAAACAGCCAGATGTACAGTGGTCGGCTGATTAGAGTGTGTGAATGCTATGCTGAGGATCCCGGGTTTGAATCCCGAGAACTCCTCTTGATTTGTTTTGTTCTGTTCTGGTTTTTTTTTCACACCGTTACCAAAATTGTTCCACTGGGCAAACAGGTAATCACCACTGACTTTGAAGGGAACTCAAGGCCACCCTTGAGACCAGTTTGTCATATCCACCCTCTCCTCGACTCCCTCCATCATCCGCGTATTGTTGGCGTTCAAAGAGACCAGCATTATTATAATCAATAAGCTTATCCCCTCCTCCACGGAAGAGGTTAATTAACAACTGTCTTCTTTTATCGTGGCGTCCAGCAGGGAGAGGGATATATCAGGAAGCCGCTGACAGAACTTCATTTCCCCTCTGACATGATCCGCGGAGGACGGAGATGATGTCTGTCCTTGCCGGCTATCGACCAGCGTCCTGTGGGCAAGGAGTGACAGCGACGTCTGCACTGCAGCACGGGTATCAGCTTTCGATGACGTCTGCACTGCTGCAGTGGTATAAGCTTTCGATAACGTCTGCACTGCAGCAGGGGTATAAGCTAATGATGATGTCTGCACTGATGCAGGGCTATAAGCTAACGATGACGTCTGCACTGCTGCAGGGCTATAAGCTAACGATGACGTCTGCACTGCAGCAGGGGTATAAGCTAACGATGACGTCTGCACTGCTGCAGGGCTGTAAGCTAACGATGACGTCTGCACTGCAGCAGGGATATAAGCTAACGATGACGTCTGCACTGCAGCAGGGGTATAAGCTAACGATGACGTCTGCACTGCTGCAGAGGTATAAGTTAACGATGACGTCTGCACTGCAGCAGGGGTATAAGCTAACGATGACGTCTGCACTGCTGCAGGGCTATAAGTTAACGATGACGTCTGCACTGCAGCAGGGGTATAAGCTAACGATGACGTCTGCACTGCTGCAGGGCTATAAGTTAACGATGACATCTGCACTGCAGGGGTATAAGCTAACGATGACGTCCGCACTGCTGCAGGGGTATAAGCTAACGATGATGTCTGCACTGCTGCAGGGGTATAAGCTAACGATGATGTCTCCACTGCTGCAGGGCTATAAGCTAACGATGACGTCTGCACTGCAGCAGGGCTATAAGCTAACGATGACGTCTGCACTGCTGCAGGGGTATAAGCTAACGGTCACGTCTGCACTGCAGCAGGGGTATAAGCTAACGGTCACGTCTGCACTACAGCAGGGCTATAAGGTAACGGTGACGTCTGCGCTGCAGCAGGGGTATAAGCTAACGATGACGTTTGCACTGCTGCAGGGGTATAAGCTGACGATGACGTCTGCACTGCTGCAGGGGTATGTTGTTGTTCGTCCTTCGATTTCGAAGATGACCATGACTTCAATCTCAGATGGAAGATTGCTGAGTGTGGGTCCGCAGGTGGCTGGTGAGGCCGATCTGGGCCCGGAAGGGACGCCCACATGTTGGACACATGTGGGTGGGTGCTAAAGTGGAGGTGGAGGTAGCTTTGGCCTTGCGCGCGGCTCGCTTTCTCTCAGCTTCTGCTGTGCGTCTCTTCTCTGATGTACATGCACCCTTTGTGATGCTGCTTCGCCAGGCTGGGCGGTCCAGGGCAAGCGACTCCCAGGTGTTGAGGTTGATGTCCAGGCCAGTCCCTGTCCAGTGCAGGGGTATAAGCTGACGGTGTGGCGCGACCTTGCCAAGACTGACGTTGTGCAGGATTTCTTGGTCAGAAGTGGGAGGAGTGGGGACGGGGAGGGTGGGGGTGGGGGAGAGGGCTGGTCTCATGGTTGTGCATTCCGAGTCTACGGTTATAGTTTAGGCCCCCAAACGCTGAGTATTTTCTGTTACACTCAAAGTTGCACCTGACTTTTGTCATCAGGTCAGTCAGTACCAAAACATATTCATTGCACAGTCCATCCCTTGATCTACACCATACGTGACTCTGAGGCAGATCTCATGTTCGTTTCTTTTTCTATGCAAGCACGATCCACATGACCTGTCATTTTCCTGTCGTCTGCTATACTTTTCTTTCCAAAATCCTTGTGACCTATCAATGGCGTACAAACACACGGAGTCCACAAATCATGCATTATTCTGCTAGTTTTGCTGACATGGCATTGAACTAATTTACTGACGTTAAATTCCAGGATAAAATCATCTTTTTTCACATTCAAAACTTTTCTTTCCACAGAGCCAGGTAGATTTAGATCTGTTCAAACTTTGTTGTTACTACTTGACCTTTGCTTTAACCCCGAAGTCTGACCGATAGTGGCTTGTAGGTGTGCCAAGGCGGGCGCTTGAGCAGTCGTGGATCTCCTCTGCAAAGCCCCCCTGTGGAGGAAGTCATATGCATCAAAGTAGAGATACTGTAATCAATCTTGTCCTTCTTCTCGTCAAGCCAAGACTTCTTCGGTCTCTCTCTGGGACGCCTACCCTCTCCTATTGAGACTGTGGAATGGTTTGGGGCAGGGAATCTCTTCGGGATACGTTCTGGCACTAGGCAAATTTACGTCTTGTTATAATTTGCGAGAGGGATCTTGTCTGTCAGCGTACATGTTCACATGCTGCCTGACATAGCCATTTGTCCTATGTACCATGTATGAGTGTCCGATAATTCGTCTGAAGCATTTACTTTCGAACGCCTGGGGTTTTCTCTGGTTGTGTCCGCAGTGATGTCCAGTAGTTCAGCAGAGGATTCCAGCAGAAACATGTAGTGTTTCATCTCCACTGAGAGCTGATGGATCTGATGTGTGTTTATTTCTGTGTCGTCTTCCATGCCACGTCACTGGCAATACACCCACACTGCTCATTCCGTCCCATCCTTCACTATCACACCCTGACATGCTGCTGCTGTCCCGGCACCGGCAATATGCAGGTGCTGTCAGTATAAAGTCGTCATGAGGCAGCCCACTGGAGGAGACATTGCATCGCTAACGGGCCATCAACAAAATGTTGAGACTTTTTTTTAACGATGATCAGTGAGGATGCGGATGAGGGCTGTTCTCTACGCTTACTTTCACGATGTGTCCCGGCGTCGACCAGGCCCTAGAGATAAAGACACCTGCAGTATTGGTCAGGACATTTCAGCAACACTCCCAGACAAGCATCCGTAAAGTGGATGAAACGCGACTGTGTGGTCCCAACCTTCCCATTTTGACCCATAGCAAGCCCAGCCCTTGCTTAGAGCCGGTCGGAACAGAAAAAGCCACACATAAATGGCTCTGACGGGAAATGAACCCAGGACCTCCCAGCCCGCAATCCTCGACGCTAACCACTGCGCAGTGGAGACTGGTGGAGCAGACGGGCCTAGTTAGTCAGATGACGTTGAGTCTTGTCATGACAGGTATTGCCTGGGTGAGGCTCCTCCTCATCTCCTTGAGTTGCTGTCCGAATTCAGGGTGGCACCAAGTGACCTCCTTCTCCAGCTTTGGTGTGATGTTGACTGGGAGGTTTTGTTTTTCTCTGAGACCCTACTTCTGATCCTGTCTAGTGGCGAGTTGTTGGAATTCTTCGTTGCATCCCTGTTGGTCGATGATTAGTCTGTTTAATGATGTAATAGTAGCCATCAGGTGAAGAGTACTTTCGTACATGATTTCTCTCTCTCTCTCTCTCTCTCTCTCTCTCTCTCTCTCTCTCTCTCTCTCTCTCTCTCTCTCTCTCTGTGGGTCTGTCTGTCTGTCCGTCTCTCTCTCTGTGGGTCTGTCTGTCTGTCTGTCCGTCTCTCTCTCTCTCTCTCTCTCTCTCTCTCTCTCTCTCTCTCTCTCTCTCCGTCTAGTTATCTATCTACCTATCTGTCTGCCACGCGCACACGCACGCACGCACGCACACACGCACGCACGTACGTACTACACACACACACACACACAACACACACACACACACACACACACACACACAACACACACATTTTGCACCCATTTTCTCTTCTTCTTCTGCCTCCTTTTCTTCGTTATCCAGTGTGAAACGTCACTTGCAGAATGATGATTCGATAACTGCCTAATCGCGTGTGCGTGCTCAAAACTGCCAGCTTCGCATAATAGGCGCACAATTAGCTGCAATGCCAGAATCGTTAAATTCCTTGACATTGACAGCAATCTGCACAAAGCTGCTTCACAAAGCGGTCAATAACGCGAATGAAATCGACGGTCCATTAGAAAATACAAGAAATTTGCTTTCTTTTCTTCTTCTTCTTCTTCTTCTTCTTCTTCTTCTTCTTCTTCTTCTTCTTCTTCCCTTCCCTCCCTCCCTCCCTCTCTCTCTCTCTCTCTCTCTCTCTCTCTCTCTCTCCTGTGCTCTGTGTGTGTGTGTGTGTGTGTGTGTGTGTGTGTGTGGTGTGTGTGTGTGTGTGTGTTACGAATTTGTAAATCGTGCAAGTTTCATTTAGAAAATAATTCTGTCAGTGTGGAATAGAGGTACCTTCAATCCAATTTTGGAGCTGTCACCAACAAACCATAGTTTTCAGCTGACGTGCGCAATCAGTAAGATGGTTACAAACCCCCACCGTGCCAGCCATACCAACGAGCTTCAAGTCATGATTCTGATGCACCGCATCATACCCAGAACAACATTTTTCGTGTCTTTTCGTGTGATTACTTGCTGGCCCTGCGTTATGGCTGAGACGGTGTGTACCGAGGTCGTTTTTTACACAAGGATTTAGTACAGCTGCTGTTTTGGCCTTGTGTTACAAAGCTGATGCGCGCGTCATTCGCCTGAATCCACCGATGAAAGAAGAGCACTGTCAAACAGGGGCGTTACTCTTGTAGCAAAGTGACAGAGCAAGACAAGATGGCGGATGTTAAGAACAAACGCAACATGTAAACGGCGGTCTCATCATGAGGTACCGATCACTAGGAAGTTTATAGACGTTGGCGAATCACTTAGCCCAACTCATGTGTTACTGTGTACAAATAAAAGAGTGGGGGGGTGGGGGGGGACGGAGACAATGTTTAGACATTGCAGTGTCTGATTTAGCTTCTTTCTGTTCAAAATCTACTTGATCTTCTAAACAGTTGTGATAAATGTTGTCACTAAAGGCTAGAAGTCTGAAAGGAAGACTTTTAATAATTTTGAAGCTCGGTTATTATTTCTTTTCATGCGCTCTAACAAGTACAGTCAACTGACTGGTGCATGAGATGCACGGAATTCTCACCAACATGTACGGTTCAGATGTCTGGAACTGTACGTGAGCACCAAGAAAGTCTGCCCTGTCAAGCTGTTTACAGGGACAGCCATGCTTTCGATATTCTCATTCTGGTGAGACTTTCCAGAGGTGGAGTTCGCCCGACCAGAGTGTATGACAGTTGTTCCCTGTGGGCCAGCGTATGACGCAAACGGCAAGCATCGAGAACTTGATGCATTTCGGCGCATGCTGCTAGCGTTATTTCTTTATTTTCAGTAGGCCTACCCTGTCTGCGATGGTCCGAACTGCCGTCAAAAATTTGCTCTCTCTCTCTCTCTCTCTCTCTCTCTCTCTCTCTCTCTCTCTCTCTCTCTCCATATATATGTATGTATATCTATCTATCTACATATATATATATATATATATATATATATAACATCATCATCATCATCATCATCTCTCTCTCTCTCTCTCTCTCTCTCTCTTCTCTCTCTCTCTCTCAAACAAGCGTTCGAGTGAAAATAGAGTGGACAGTGAAACATTTATTTAGCGCACGTTCTAGACAAACGTTCACAACGCTTTCCAAAATTCAATTATGCTCACATGCAAAATCATTCATTGGCTCAGACTTCAGTTGTATACTGGCATACATGTAATATTCAAACAATCCTACGCCTACCTCCACATACTCTACATGTGTAATCATGCAAGCATTAATATATATATATATATATATATATGTGTGTGTGTGTGTGTGTGTGTGTGTGTGTGTGTGTGAAAATAAGGTTTTTAAAAAACAATCTACAAATTTGTTTCTAGCTTTGCGCTATCGTCAGGATGATTTTGGTTTGCCCACCGCCGGTGTTATATAGCGTGTGGGCTCCTGTTTGCGGTTGTGTGCACGTGCGGGTTGGTTGCACGTGTTTTTTGACGTTTTCAGGTGTTTGTTTTGGGTGTGTTCACTAACAACGATTTCCATTTATGCCTGCAGTTGTTTACTATTTCTGTTTTGGTGTTTAGAGTTGTTAAGTGTGGTTTGCATAGTATTAACCATTTTTCAGTTAAACATAGGTTGCACCTTTTTGAAATATTGCTGTATGATGATGCTCTTTTGATGATTTTCCAGGATATATTGTAGTTTGTTTTTGCGTCTTTAAGTTTCCAGATATATTTACTCAGTTCTGTTTGGTTTTTGTGTTTTTCTTTATTAAATGACTGTTTGTGGTTTGCATATCTGGTTTTGAAGTGGTTTTCAGTGACCCCTATGTATGTTTCTTTTTCATTTTCTGATGTCACAGTGGCTTGGTATACAATGTTGTTGTAAAGGCATTTATTGCTTAGGGGGCACTGCTCTTTTTTGATGCAATTGCAAGATTTCCTTTCTTCACCCTTCTTTGCTGTGTTGGTTTTCATTTTGTTAGATGCGTCAATTAAATTTTTGAGGTTGGGCATACATGAATACGATAGTTTGACGGTGTTTTTGTTGAATATTTTATGTAGTTTGTGTTCTTTTGGGAACGAAGTTGTTAAAATTTTAAAGAATTCTTTCCCTATGTTTGTTCTGAGTGTCCCTTCGTATGGTGGGCTGTACCATATGATTTTTCTCTTCCTGTTTTTCTTATTTCTATTTGTGTTGTTGTCTGGGTTGTATTGTAGTTTGTAGTTGTACCCACTTTTTTGCAGTGCTTCTTGGTATTCTACTGCTGCGTTGTTGAATACTCTTTCGTTGCATGACAGGTTTGATAGTCTCTTGTTTATGCCATTGGGTATGGCTTTTAATACAGATGGTGGGTGGTTGCTTTTGATGCTTACATAGATAGGTGTGTCATTGGGCTTCTTGTATGGTTTGTATATGTGGTTGTTGAGATCAAGTGTTATGTCTAAGTAGTTTACTACCTTTTTGTTTGCTCCAATGGTGATTTTTAAGTTGTGGCTTTGGAAGATTTTACATAGTTCTTTTTTCTTGTTTTCAATGGATCTTGGGTTGTTGGTTAGTGCAGCAAGGCCGTCGTCTCTGTATAATCCAACTTGTTTTCCAAGTTGTTTCTTGATGTTGAATAGCATGAATAGTCCGACCAGTTTCGCATGTTTCTGCACCGTCATATGATCCTATGGTTACATCAAATGTTGAGTTTTTGTTCGTTTTCTTGATCCATGTTTCATTTTTGCTGTACAGTAACGTTTTCTTGGTGTGGAATATGATTTCCATTTCTGACCCTGTTATGTCTGTATAGTTACTAGCAAATTTCAGAGCTTTGGTGAGTAGTTCCTCATCTATGGATGGGTAGAAATCCACTATGTCGAATGTGATAAATACTGTATTGCTTTGTTTATTGAGTTTTTTGAACCATTGAATAACTTCATTTGTGTTCTTCCAGAGATTGTATTCAGAGTTTGATTTTACATTCTTTATTGTTTTTTTTTCTAGGATTTTCTTACTTATTTTGCCTAGTTCAGATTTAGATGGATTTATTAGTCTACATGTTGGGTTGTTGTAAAAGTTAGGTTTGTGGTCCTTGAGTGTTATGAACGCTTCTTTTGTTGCTGTCGCTGCTACCCTGTCACTTAGGTCCATGCGATGTGCAAGTTCTTTTTCTTTAGTTCGGATATTGCCATGTGTATTTTTGTCAGCTTTTTTGTAGTTTTTCTGAATATTTTTGTCAAGGAGTTGGGAATATTCTTTTGGTTCCATTTTGTAGTAGTTACTGGTTTTGTCAGCCTTAACAAATATCTTTTTGTCGTTTTTTTGTATTTGTTTTATATATATATATATATATATATATTATATATATATATATCTGAGAGAGAGAGAGAGAGAGTGTGTGTGTGTGTGTGTGTGTGTGTGTGTGTGTGTGTGTGTGTGTGAGAGAGAGGATTCTGATCTCTCTCTCTCTCTCTCTCTCTCTCTCTCTCTCACACACACACACACACACACACACACACACACACATAATATATGTATATATATATATATATATATATATATATAATATATGTGTGTGTGTGTGTGTGTGTGTGTGTGTGTGTGTGTGTGTGTGTGTGCAAATGTAAAACTTAAAACTCACGATAAAACCACTCCCTCAGTGCTGAAAGGTCAGTTCTTTTGGTGTCGAGAGACGGTTTATAAAGAAGAAAAAAGACACACACACGCACACACACACACACACACACACACACACACACACACACACACACACACACACACACACACACACACGCACACACGCACGCACGCACACACACACATACACACACACAGACACACGCCCACAGACACACGCGCTCGCACGCACGTACACACACACGTTCACACACACGCACATACACACACACACACACGCGCGCGCGCGCGCGCGCGCGCGCACGCACACATATCTATTTCTGTATGTATGTACGTATATATGTATGTATATATCTCTGTGTGTGCGATTTTTTTTGTGGTCACCTGAAGACGTTGCTTGCTTGTTCCTCTGCATCCCCTGAGTGTACACAATTATACCAGCTTTGGAGCATTGCTATGGATTTGATTGGTGCAATGGTCTATATCAATTAAAATTCTGATCTCTCTCTCTCTCTCTCTCTCTCTCTCTCTCTCTCTCTCTCTCTCTCTCTTAAGTAGTTAGACATGCGCTATGGTAGTTAATTATTCAGATTTAACATCCACAGCCACTCAGGTGATATCACAGACGGGGATAACAATTGCATAACAGGGGTCGGGGGGAGGGGACACCTATGTCACGCAGCACCACACCACCAGAATGTCAGACACTATGATGGCAGCGAAATGGCATTTTTCGTAACAATGGGCGGCAGCATGATTTGAACTTCGACATTCGGCTGCAAACTCAGCATTCTAACCAGTTTAGCCCACCATACCCACAAGCGGCAAACGCTGAACGCGTGTGCATATGTGCAGACAGCATCAACAGGACAATGGGCCAATTTGAAACGGTGATCTGCATTTCTGCCGCCTGCACTTTGGCGCCTGTTACATGGCCATCGTGTTCTGGACCTTTGCCGCCTGTACTTTTGCCGCGCCGCCTTCATCTCTTTGACTGCGAACTTTTCCCTTTGTACCGCGTATCTTGTAGAGTTTTCACGACGAATTTTATTTCAACATATAGTAAATGCAGGCGGAGGTTAAGGCAAGGGATAAATCAATGTTGAAGAACTGAGCAGCCAAATGAACGTCATAAGCACTAATGTAATAAGCCTCGACGTACTGGTCTTCTGCAGGCAGGACAAGACCTTACAAACAAACAGCGGAAATACATACAAAGAGAGGAAAACAAGCGCAGGTGAACAAGTTCTGAGTCACTATAGAAATGACTTAACAGGAATCCTGGGAGGAAAGGGGAGACGAGGAGAGATGGTATGAAAAGGGTGACATGGAACATGAAGTCCATCACCAGCAGCACTGGGAATCATTGAGTTCTATATTCAGAATATAAGCATATCTTTATTCCCGCATACAGTCAACATTTGTTTCCTTGGTGAGAACTCTTCAGTGGTCAGGCTGATTACGACTGTGGCACCAGTTTTTCCTCCATTAGAGTTCTCACCCAGGAAACGAAAACTGACTCTGATCAGGCTTAAACAGGTGATACTGTTCGAAATACAGAACTCCATGATTCCCACGGCTGTCAGTGAACGACTCAACATTGATTTTCAACATGCTCTACTTTTTCATCCCATTTCTCTTCTTCCCCTCCCCATCTCCCCAACCCCATCCCTGTTTTCACCCATCAGATTTTTTTTTTTACCTTGTTTGATTCCTTGCTCTTGTCTTGCCCAAAAAGACCAACAAATCGAAGCTCTTTACCTTGGCGGCTCAGTATTTCAACATATTCCCGCCTGCAGTCATTGCATTTTGAAACTCACGTTCATTTACATTCACTGCAACTTTTTGCTGTGTTGTCCCTTGTATCCAAGTAACGACCCTTTCGTTTCTTTTCTTTTCCTCGTGCTTGGATTTAAATAATATGTTCTTTATTTTGATTATTCGTGACTCATTTCTTTTAACTTATTTCTGACATCATTTTCTTTTGTTACTCTTTGCTACCCTTCGCTGGTCTCTTTTGGAGTGTGATAGATTGTAATATTTCTCCGTGGTGCTGAGAATACCACACAGTATGTTGATGTTCTGTGTTCAGATTATGAGCGGACTGCCTCTATGGCAACCAGTGATGTACATTGAAGAATTGTCGCCCAAAACACTGAATCCGACTTGTACAGAGTAACTAAACGAGTCGTTTTGTTCTTGTTGCACATTATTAAACACATTGTACTTGTTTACAATGTAGGTCTTGGTAGACCCCATTGTTGTTGAAGATTTAATGTTCGTTTTTGAACGTTGCTCCTTTCATTTATCTCTCCTCTCTTATCTCAATTTCTTTTAGATCATTTTCATAGTGATTGATAATTTGTCATATTGCATCTCCTTTATTCCATTTTTCATTATTTCCATCGTGTATTGTGCTCCTTATACATCCCGGAGGTTATTAGATTGAAAGCTCTTTAGTTTAGTGTTTGTTCACTTGGTGTGTCAGAAATACAATATTTATTTTTCACGGAGAATGTTGTGAATACTCATTCTGGATGGATTTTCTCCGAACCAGAGCATGCACACTGTCCTAGCGTGCACTCGGAGATTCATTTTTACCAGCGATTCCCCGGTATACAAAGTGACCTATTTGCCCATAACCAACTCAGCTGTATTGATGTTTGGCCGGGGCCCTTGCAGACAATTCAGGGATGTTCTGTAATTCTTTTTGTTTTTTGTATACATATTTTCTTTTCATTTGTGTGTGTGTGTGTGTGTGTGTGTGTGTGTGTGTGTGTGTGTGTGTGTGTGTGTGTGAAGACGGTCTTTTTTAAGTGGGGCTTACATCCACTTTCTTCCCCCCTTTTTTGACATTTTGTTTTTCTTCAAAGCCTCACACACCATGCATTATCTGCATGTTTTATTACCGAGGGACATTCGCTTGCTGTTTTAGATTTTTCGAATTTAATACAAGGCGTCTGGGTTTAGTTATGTTCTAATGTTTGATGCGCTGTCATTCTCTCTAGGGGTGTGGACAGACAGTGATTTTGTGTGTGCGAGGTAGGAAAGGAGGGGTGGAGAAGATGGGGCGAGGGGGAGGGTGTTGGTGCGAGCACGCTCTTACTGATGAATTGCATGTCAACAACTGTCTGTCCACATATCTGTTTTTATGTTCTTTCTCACGGCGGTCTCAACTCCCACTTCTCTCCCCTTCCTCCCGCGAACACACCTTTCGTATGTTAGTTTCAACATGAGGTGATTGCCGGCGGAAATTGAAACCTTTTTTTTTAAAGATAAATCATAATTAATCCGCTAGACGATAGGGACAAACAAATTACGACAAAACATGACGCGTTTCGACCTCTTTGGTCTTCTTCAGGCAAGATAAACCACATTCAAGACAATGAAAACAAAGAACGAGCAATCACTTATTTTCGCAAATGGGGCAAACGTTGGATGGACGTTCAACGTCCATGTTACGCCCAGTTTGAGGAGATAAGTGATTGTTCTTCGTTTTCATTGCTCTGGATGGTGTTTATCTTTCCTATCCCAGTTGAAGAGAATTGCTTAGGCCTAAGAAAAATGTAAAGGGTAGATTATGGAATTAAGGCTCTTGTAGTAGCTGCAAATTTGAGGAAATGCGATAGAAACCAACGACAAAAATAACAAACAAACAAAACCGCGTGTCGATTATGGCTTCACATTGTAACGCTCAAGGGATTTTGCGTCCACCCACATCCGGTTTTTTTTTTTTTTTTTTTTTTTTTTTTTTTTTTTTTTACGTTTGTCGTAAAGATTATGCAAAGCCATGTTAACCAAGTATGGTGGAAAGATGGAACGTGGTCCTTAAACCCGAACCTACGAAAACTTGGTGCAGATTCCTTATGCGATCCGAATCAATAAACAAATCTGGGATCCGTTCCATACGGTTACTTCAGCATCGTTGAACTTTGGCGGATGCCTGCACTCTCCGGAGTGTCCTTCAGGCTTGTTGAACAGGCTGGAATTTAGCGACCACACCCATCCCGGGTGATGCGGCAAACAGAGACAACAATCCCAGATGTGTGTGTGTATAAGGAAAGGGGGGGGGGAGGAGGGGGAAGAGGAGTTGGGGGACGGGGGGGGGGGGAGGGGGAAGAGGAGTTGGGGGACGGGGGGGGGAGGAGGGGGAAGAGGAGTTGGGGGACGGGGGGGGGGAGGAGGGGGAAGAGGAGTTGGGGGACGGAGGAAGGCTATCTAACCGTGCAGTAATACCACCACAATGTTTCTGTCACACATACAACACATTCCAGGACTCGTTGTTCAGCGTCTCGCAACATCTGGGTCTGCGAATCGGTGCTGTACCACCAAGACCATCAACCCTCCTTCCCCCTCCCCCCCCCCCAACCCCCACTCGCCCCCCTCCCCCTCCCCTTCTCTCCTCGTCAAAGGCTGTTTTCATTCAGTAATGGACTGGTTGTGCAGAGGGAGACAAAGAAAGAGAAACATCGACACGTCGTTCAAATTACCCCCCTTGTCAAAGGTTTTTTCATTGAGTAATGGGCTGGCGGCGGAAGGGGAAAAGAAGAAAGAGAAACATGCCAATCAAATCATTCCCCAGGGCTGTTGAACTGTGTTTTCTGTCTGCTGTTGCCCGCAGATGAGTTCATGGTATGTCGAGCACGGTTATTAATCTGTTGAAATAAGGAGGGGGGGAGGGGGGGGGGGTCGATTATTCATTTGGGACCAAATGGTTTCGATCTTTAAACCAACAAGACAACACCAAAAATCTCTGTTAGTCTGTCTGTCTGTCTGCCTATCTATCTGTCTCTGTATCTCTCTCTCTCTCTCTCTCTCTCTCTCTCTCTCTCTCTCTCTCTCGAGAGAGAGAGAGAGAGAGAGAGAGAGAGAGAGAGAGAGAGAGAGAGAGGTTTTTTAATGCGTGTGCTGAGCAGTATGGTGGTGTGGACGCAGAAAGACAATGCCAGAAAGTGGCGATGGGGCATGAGCGGTGGGGGTGGGATGGGGGATGGGGAGTAACGCTCATCTGTCCATGCCCCTCTCTCTCGTCTGTCTGTCTGTCTCTCTCTCTCTCTCTCTCTCTCTCTCTCTCTCTCTCTCTCTCTCTCTCTCTCTCTCTTGTGTGTGTGTGTGCGCGCGCGCGCGCGTGAGAGAGAGAAAGATATTTTGTAACGCGTGTGCTAAGCAGAAGTTGGCGCGCATAGAAGGACAGTGCCAAAAAGCGTGTGTGTGTGGGGGGGGGGGGATAGCTCTCATCTGTCCATGCTTCTCTCTCTCTCTCTCTCTCACACACACACACACACACACACACACACACACACACACACACACACACACACACACACACACACACACAACATAGAAGACGTTGATCACATATGTGGTAGGGGAGAATGGAGTAATGAGACACTGGTGAGACAGAGAGACGGAGAGGGGGGTAGGGGCTGGAGTGTGAGGATTTTAAAGAGAATAATTAGGTATAATACATATCCTGGTTTCCCCAGCCGCTTGGCCAATATGGATCAATAGTTACACAGATTTTGTTCCTTCACGAGGACTGAAGAAATCTCACACACACACACACACACACACACACACACACACACCACACACCACGCACGCACGCACGCACGCACGCACGCACGCACCACCACACACACACACACCACACACACACACACACACAACACACACACACACACACACACACACACACACACACACTTCACAGAACTCAGACCTGATGATGAAAGAAATATGAGAGAGAGACGGAGACAGAGAGAACGAGTCAGAACGAGCAGAATATAACAGAAGACAGAGACAGAGAAAGAAGAGAGAAGAGAGAGAGAGAGAGAGAGAGAGAGAGAGAGAGAGAGAGAGTGGTGTGGTGGTGGTGGGTTATCGAGAGAAGAAAGATAAATAAGAGCATATCCAGCGAGAGAGAGAGAGAGAGAGGGGGGAGGGGTTGAGGTGTATGTCTGGGTTGAAGAGGGGGGGGGGAGGGAGGTTTGAGGTGTATGTCTGGGTTGAAGAGGGGGGGGGGGGGGAGTGGGATGAGAAGAGAGAGATAGTGTATCACCTCACAATGTTATTATTGCTTCTTTCGCATGGCGCGATGAACAATAAAACACGCAGCGGGATGCGGCTGACTTGGAAACCATAGGAAGCAAAGATGTTATAGTGACCGCTGAAGTTCTAGTGTAAAAATAGAAGCTAACCTTTCTACTGAAGCCATGAAGATTGTTTTATTTGGGGGGAAATGGCAAGCGCAAAATAATCACTTGTTATTCTGAAAAAGATCTACAGCCAAAATGTTGGCGATTGTTTGTTTCTGCCATTGCTTTTTTTTAATCTTCGAAAACAGTGTTCATAGCTTCAGCGTTTGAAGCGTCGGCAATTGTTTTGTCATTGTCTTGCTCTTCCCGAAACAATTTTCATAGCACTGAGCGAGCGAAACGCCGGCGATTGTTGTGTTCTTGTCATTTTTCTCAAAACGATCTTGATAGCTTCAGCGGTTGAAATATTAGGGTTACACACACACACACACACACACACCACACACACACACAACCACACACACGCACACACGCCACACACCCCACACACACACACACACACACACACACACACACACCACACAGCACGCACGCACGCACCACCACACACACACACACACACACACACACACACACACACACACACACACACACACAGAGCAGATTTTTTCCCCATTTGAATTTCAGGGTTCTGTCATATATTATATCATCCACATATGTCAGTCATGAGATGGTAGACATCCTGAATGCCTCATCCTCGCCAGTTGTCACCCCAGATTGGTCCTGTTCTTTGTCTCCATCGTTTGTGCTGCACGTGCATGGATATCGGTGTGTTGTTTCTCTCGGTGCGTTTCCCACAGCGAAAGTTGGCGAGTTTAGCACGTTCTTTCCTCCTAACTGGTAATCGGGTTCACACAGAGGTCGCTGTCAGAGTCAGATGGACAAGAAAATCCTATCGCCAGATGGCCCGATTCCCACATCAGCACGTCTGCATCCTCCACTCGATGGCTTGCATCTTTGTTGAAGGATTTGGTCTGCTTCCTGTCTCTGAAACGTCTGTGGACAGACCTGTCAGTCGGGATGGCCACAGTTTGTCATTAACTACTCTGGTACCGAATCCTCTGACAGCGCTGTTGGTTGCTCTTTCCATCTCTGTGTCTGGTTGATATGGAAACAGCGCAGAATTGATGCTTGTGTACGCTTAATCCTTTAAACGTCCTTTAGTGATGGTCATGGACACTCTGGTTAAGGTGTGCTGTGAAGACATGTTCTTCTTTATGTCTCCTTGATGTTTCAGGCTTTGCATCAGTCAAGAACGGTGCATCCACCACCAGTCGTGGTGCGATGATTGCCATCTTTGACTTGTGGGCTGAAACGTTGTATGTTCGAATCCCATCACCTTTATTCACGGGATTTTTCTGCCCTGGCCGGTTCGTATCCAGAGTGGAGTGTGTTGTGGGGCCAAATGAGAGGACTGGAACCACACAGTTGAGTTTCAATCACTTCATGGATGCGTCTTTGATCGTGTTGTTCAGATTCCCTGACCATCACTGTAGGTGCATGCATCTCTCGAGTCCTGCTGACGCCAGGGTATTTTATAAAAGAACACGTAGGAAAGCCCTGTTACCTTGTCTCGATCAGAATGGAACTCCACAACATCATCTTTATCGTCCTCATCCTCTTTGATCATCATACACACACACACACACACACACACACACACACACACACACACACACACACACACACAAACACACTCGCCAGTTTCATGACACGTCATGCCGTGTTCCCATGGTGTGACCTCAAAATCGATTTCCTCTCCATATCCATGCCCGTGGTAAGTGCGTGCCAAAGTCGTTGTCACCAGGAGATTCATGACCGTGGTGACGCCCTCCAGCAGGGACGCTCTCCCACGCTGGCTCTGCGATCAGGCAGCCATTGTCGTCGTTAGTTGGGTACAAAATAATTGGTATCCTGCGTATGGTGATTCACACTAGGTACCACCGAACACCATAGAAGTGAGTCAGCATTGATAAAGTGTCTCCTCTTGCGAGTTTCCCCTTGGTGACTTGCTGTTGATTGCTCCATCTGGACTGCAGTGTTAGGTCTGGGACGGGACAGACCTGGGTCTAGCTGTGTAAACTGATGGGTCGCGGATGATGAGACGGCAAAAAATAAATAGATTTAAATACGAGAACACCGCAGCCACTTAAGTGTTAAGATCATGAATTTACCCACCTGTTTCTGTTTACTACTGGCTCTCCCGAATTTGTTCGGTGGCTTTCTTCTGTAATGTATCGCATGTAAATAGACACGGATACTTACTTCATCTAAAGCCATGAACCTTCACGGAAGGGCTACTGGAAGACAATCCACGAATAATAAAAAAAAAGTATATAAAAAAGGTGCCGCTTTTTTTCGGCGGTGAGGGACGGGGGTGGAGGTTGAGGTGTGTGGGATGTTGTTGGAGGGAGGGGGGGGGGGGGTCACAGAACCACTCTTTGGAGAAACAAGTTCACTCAGTACTCTGTTGAATATATCAATTAATATGACACACACAGAAAAACAGAGATGAGAGAGGGTTGTTAATGCACAGATCACAGAAGTGATAATTAAAGAGATAAGAGAGGAGCGGCAGCACATAATGTTAAGAACCATGCACGGAAGAGCTCCGAACTCCCTATTCCAAATTTCCCTGGACGAGGCTGGGACTGGGGTCACGCGGGGTGTGAAATTGGAGTCAGCACTGATGTATAGGAATGTGTCGCCATCTTCTCCCCCCTCGACAAAGCCTCGTGATCATGTGACGTCACGTGAGACTTGCTGATTTTCCACTCAGCAGCCAGGAAACAACACTGGGAGTTCACGAAGTTGGCGCTGCTTCTTCACGCCTGAAGTTATGGCATGTAGGATATCGTTTTTACCTCCCTATGTGTGTGTGTGTGTGTGTGTGTGTGTGTGTGTGTGTGTGTGTGTGTGTGTGTGTGTGTGTGTGTGAAGAAGAAGAAGAAGAAAAACGCGTAAACAGTTGGGCGGATTTTGAATTGCTGGTTTTTATATAGAATTTATTATTATTTGAAGACTCAATATGGACAGGGTTTTGTTTTGTTTTTTTAATTTGGGGGCCTCTAAGCAGACGAAATGTCGGAAAAAAAATCGTTTGCAAGCGAGTAGCTGTTCAGCACCCGTCACTGTCTACATGGCTCCCTAAGTTCCTCCATCCTCATTGCTACCTTTCCACTACCTGAACTGTTGGAACATTCTGTGAATTTCTTCCAAAACAAGGTTCAAATGAGCCAAGAAAATTTTGATATACAGTCTTCCAACTTCCTGATTAAGTACTAAGATACCCAACGGCTATCATCCATAAATCATCATTTACTGGGACTTTCCCATCCAGTTTTTTGAGCGGCCTTCATTAAATCACTTACAGGGAGGGAGGGGGGGGGGGGGACCAACAAGCAAACAGAATGAACTAAGGCTTAGTTTTATCCGCCGTGAAGATGTCCATGGTTTATCTACCGTGGTGGACGTGTTTTGTAGATATCTGTTTATCTGGAAAAAAAATTATCTACGTGAGGACAGCTCTGAAAGGGCTGCTTGAGGCCGTCCAGACTATATTTACACAGAAACTGAAATCTGCGCGTACGAACCGATGCGGGTATTGAGGACATAAAGAATCCAGTGGACGATAAAAAAAAGAATAGAAGATAAAATCGATTATGTATGCTGTAAAAGCTGCTCTTAGTTGAAGGAACTGTTTAGGTCCGGTAACGGGGTCGCGGACTTGCAACGATTCCATTTTCGTCCCTAGCCGGCCTAGAGTTTTGTAGCGAAAGGACATGAAGGAACTGTGCAGATCGCATCTTAAGCGCAAAGCCACTGGGACTGCTATCAAGCGAGGATCAGATCACGCTTTCTGTTGAAGCAAAACGGTGGCTTTTTGTATCACAGGGTTTCTGTTTCATGATGGTTCATTTGTCAATGCTGAGGTCGACATTCCTGACAGGCACCAAATCAATAATCGTAAACATCCAGGAACATCATCATTTACGTTTAAAGTCTTAGGTTGCAAATTACTCCACACACACACACGCACACGCGCGCACAGAGAGAGAGAGAGAGAGAGAGAGAGAGAGAGAGAGAGAGAGAGATGCAAGGGATATAATATGCAGTTTTTTATGTTGTTTCCCTTGCATTAAAGACTTGAAAACGAGTTGCAATTTTTTCACCACACTTAACACCGAATCAAGGTTGTCTTCATCAAAAATTAACTGCGCAAAAATTACACACTGGAATTAAAGTCACCGAACTGTTCCGCCTTCAATCAGCAAACTGTTCCACTGCACAAACATACAAAGGGAAGCATGCAGGCAAGTGACTATATTTTTCATATTGACAGGAGCTGCGGGAGAATATGGGCCCTTCGCAAACTAAACAGTTCATATCATATAGAGTAAAGCTGGATTTATTCCTAAGAAAGTGGAAATCTCAGCTGAATTCCGCCAGTACTCAAACTAAAAGTACAAGAAAAACACGTTCTGATGCATGTTAATAATTTCGCTTACGAAAGTCCGCTTTAAAATCACATTGTCCAGCAGTTCTTTTCTGCTTTCGTTGTTCTCTCAAGCTCAGACCCCACTCTCAGCATGCCACCTTGGATAAAACGCCGTCATTTATCGTTAAGATGTCGCGTGCTGGGACTTGGCCTTAAAGTAGATAAGGGGAAACAATTCCGAGGAGTTATCCGACAATGAAACAGCACCTGTTGATCGCTCTCCCATGTTCACGTTGCTTATCCGCTTATGACCGCAGCCAAAGGGAAAGCACTGTGGAGAGTGAAAATATCGAGGGCTCTCCACTTACCATCAGAAGACATTATTATTTTGGGTTCATAGGGACAACAATAATGGCTGCACATCATTCCTAAAGATTTCCTTTTTGACCTCTAGCTCTTTAAAAGACAGCATTCATCTTGTTCAGATCGGAGATGATGTGGATTTCAGTAGACAGAAAGGTGACTTAGACTCGACTGTTTAAGCTTTGTCTTTGTTTTTCATCCCTGTCTGGGTTTGTTTGTTTTTTCTTTGTTTTTGTTTTTTTTCTTTTTTTTTCCCCAAATATTATTGAATATGTCGGGTTACCTCATAAATGTTGTCGATTGGGAAGGAGAGGCGTCGGCTTTCACGTGTTGTTGAGCCATCGCTACAAGGAGGGGCTGGAGTTTTCGATTCAAGGGAAACAAGTCTGTCAGCTCTTCTAGTTTGAAACCACTGACGGTTATCCAGACTGTAGTGGCCCTTGGGCTCGATCGTCCCATATTTTTTATCACCCCCCCCCCCCCTCCTCCTCCATCCGCCATCCTCCACTCCCAACCCACCCCTCAACCCTATCCTCCCCCTCTCCACCACCACACCCCTCTCCCCCTCTTTCTAAAAAAAGGAAAAGATTCGTTGTTCTGTTTATGTATCTGTCTGTCTGTCTGTCCCTCCCTCCCTCCCTCCTCTCTCTCTCTCTCTCTCTCTCTCTCTCTCTCTCTCTCTCTCTCTCTCTCTCTCTCTCTCTCTCAGGCTTTTATTATTCTCATTGCCCTTTCATTCTTTCTTTCTTTCTTTCTTTCTTTTGTAATGTGTTCTTACCACATATACCGCACGTGCGCGTGCCTGAGAGTGTGTGTGTGCGTGCGAGTGTGTGCGCACTATGCTATTTGGACATAATTCCTTTATTGTTAGTATTATTGTTACTACTACTACATACTACTACTACTACTCTACTACTACACCATCATCATTATTATTGTTTCATATTATTAGTGTTATCATTTTGACTGTTATTATTTTTTCATTCTCTTTGTCATTGTTACTGTGTTATGGTCTTAGTGTTTTAGCAGAATGCTGTAGAAAAGCAAGGGCAGAGGGGAAGATTAGGCTTGCCTTCAAACTCTGCACTCGAGAAATAACGTTTAGATCTCTCTCTCCTCTCTCTCTCTCTCTCTCTCTCTCCCCTCTCTCTCTCTCTCTCTCTCTCTCTCTCTCTCTCTCTCTCTCTCTCAATGCGTTCTAAAAAGTAATTAAGTTTTAAGAAAATGTTAAGTTTGTATTGAAAAAAAAGGCGCAGAATCAGAGTAACATCACAATGCATTAATGGCATGAGCACTTTAAGAATATTGTGGAAAAAGATATAAGCATCAGTTCTCTCGTTTATGCCAATCAGTTACCAGAAGATGACGAGGACACAGAGCATTTAGATCGGTCCATCACAAAACATGCAAGAAAATCTGCAATAAAAAAAGAAAAAGTCGAAAACCTGCAAAACCGCAGGGCCTGATGGATTTATAGGTGAGCTATTTTAAGCATTCAGAGGACAGTGCTATAGAATTTTCTTGTAAAAGTTTTTAATGTTTTGTTTGATAAAGTGATCTGTCCTGAAGACTGGACAGAAGTCGATCATTCTTCCTTTGCTTAAAAAGAAGGTGTAAATGATCCAAACAATTACAGCGGAATTTTATAATTTAATATAGCAAGTAAACTGTACAGTTCCATAATTAATGATGATACAAACCAGCAAAGCTGATCGAACATAACAATATTACTGGTGAATAACAACCTGGCTTAAAAAAAAGATTATAGTACAACAGATCATTAATTTACTCAGCTGGCTGCTGTTCAAAAACAATTTGCTAATAACAGAAAATCATATGTTGCTTTGTTGATTTGGAGAAAGCTATTGATTCGATTTCAAGGAGACGGTTTTGGCCAATTCTTATCAAAATCGCAAAAAAAAAGGTAAGCTTTATAGCTGTGTGAGAAGTGTGTATGAAAATATTAAAGTCAAAATAAAGAGCAGGCCAGGTTCAGTGATTATATTATATGTACACAAGGGGTTAGACGGTCCAGTTTTATTTTCCTTTGTCATGAATAAATTAGTTCTTGAGGTTACAAAAAGGGTAGGCATGGTGTTACATTCAATTTGATTGAGTTATTTATGTAACTGTTTGCCGACGTTATTGTGTTGTTATCTGTTATTGGTTCACAAACTCAGCTCAACAGTTTATACTCTGCTACACAAAGACTTGAGCTTAAGAGAAACGTGGGGAAAATACCCAAGTGTTTTAGTTTTCCGTGAAGCTGGTTATTTAATCCCACCCTCCCCCTTCTCAACGCAGATCAACGTGTCTTTGAATCTCTCTCTCTCTCTCTCTCTCTCTCTCTCTCTCTCTCTCTCTCTCTCTCTCTCTCTCTCTCTCCGCTCATATTGTCTCCTATTCCTCACTGTCTTAAAAATCGATCCTTTACTTTATGAACAAGAATATTGAATATGAATAAAAACTTGTGTACCTCAACATGCCTTCCACATGAATCACTGTTCATACCACCTCGGGCTATGCTGAAGATACTATTTTTGTGGCTGATGTTTTTTTTTTTTATTTCTCCTTCCACGTAGGAGTATTATATACTCTCTCTCTCTCTCTCTCTCTCTCTCTCTCTCTCTCTCTCTCTCCTCTCTCTCTCTCTCTCTGCGCGCGCGCGTATGTGTGTGTGTGTGTGTGCGTGTGTGACAGACAGTTAAACGTGTTTGTACGTTTCCTTTCGTGCTGATGTGAATCATCATTGTTTTGTTATAATCAGTTCTATGTGCGTGTAATACTCTGTTTTTTTTTTTTTGTTTGTTTTTTTTTTTGTTGTTTTTTTTTGTGGGGGGGGTTTGTTGGGGTTTTTTTTTTTGGTCTTTTTAGCCCATGAGGGGACAAGGGCCAGATTAAAAAAAATCGTCTTGCTTATCTGTTACTCCTTAGAATAAAGATTATCGATCAATCAATTAATCAGTTACCCTCCTCTTCTTCTTCTACTTCTCCTCTACCTCTCTCTCTCTCTCTCTCTCTCTCTCTCTCTCTCTCTCTCTCTCTCTCTCTCTCACGTATGTGAGTGCATTTGCGCATACATGTGTGTATGTGTGTCTGTGTCTGTGATTGTGTCTGAGTGTGATTTCTTACTAGATGGACGAGCAGACGAACCCGGAGAGTAAAAAGTAAAAAAAAAAAAAAAAAAAAAAAAAAAAAAAGCAAAACGACAACAATAACACATATTGATCAGAGGGCTGCCTGTATGATGACAGCTCCTTGTCTTGTGTCCCTCTCCCCCTCCTTCCTCCCCCCCCCCCCCCCCCTTCACTTCCTCCACATCCCCCTGTCCTATATCGCTCCTTCCCAGTCTGCTAGCCGGATAAGAAACCTTACATGCTCACGCGTTCTTCCTCAATGCCTTGTTCGTCACGTAAACCAGTAACAGTGGAAAATGAAGCACGGAGAAGAAGGGAGAAGAGAAGGAGAGGGCGTGGTGGTGTGTTGAACAGTGAAAATGTCGGTGGCTGGCTGTTCATATCAGTCAGAGGACGTTACTATTGTTGTCCTTGGGGGGAAAAAGTAATGGCTACACATGGTTGCTAATACATTTTTGTTTTTACCTCTGACCCTTTAAAGACGAAATTTATGCTGTTTGTATTGTACACGAAGAGGATTTTAAACCGAGAGAAGCTGAATTAGGAGTTAGATTGTGTAAACTTCGTCTTCGGTTTCTTTGTTTGTACAGTGAAAATGTCGGTGGCTGCTGTTCATATCAGTCAGAGGACGTTACTATTGTTGTCCTTGAGGAAAAAGTAATGGCTACACATGGTTGCTAATACATTTGTTTTACTCTGACCTTTAAAGACGAATTTATGCTGTTTGTATTGTACACGAAGAGGATTTAAACCGAGAGAAGCTGAATCAGGAGTTAGATTGTGTAAACTTCGTCTTCGGTTTCTTTGTTTGTATGTTTTCATTTCTGTCTCTTTTATCTATGAATTCTATCATATATAGGCTTGCGCAAGCCTATACTCTCTCTCTCTCTCTCTCCTCTCTCTCTCTCTCTCTCTCTCTTAATTTCTGAAGTCGTGTGATCCTCTTATTTAAAGCGTAGTTTTCTTTGATTTCTGTATGTATCTCTGCTGTGCTGCCGTACAGCCCATTCGTTCCTTTGTATTAATTTATTTTAGTTGTATTGACTTTCTTTCATCTTGTGCCAGTTTACTATAATCGCTCTGTGCACATTCGTTACTCATCGTGTTAAAGAAATGCTCTGTCTGTCTGCCTCTGTCTCTGTCTCTGTCCTGTGTCTCTATGTCTGTCTGTCTGTCTGTCAGCTCTCTCTCTCTCTCTCTCTCTCTCTCTCTCTCTCTCTCTCTCCTCTCCTCTCTCTCTCTCTCTTGTTCCTGCTACAGTGACTGGCATGTTTTCCATGCGTTGTTGTTGTTGGTTTTTTTTTTGTTTGTTTGTTTGTTTGTTTTTTTTTTTTTTTCACTTTCCCCAAGGCTGTGTGGAGTTGTTGTGTTTTGTTTTTGTTTTGTTTTCTCATTTTCCCCAAAGCTGTGTGGGAAAAAGCATGTATAACTTGCTTATCCTATTACCCTGGAAAAATGAAATTTTGTTAATTTCGTTTCTCTCTCTCTCTCTCTCTCTCTCTCTCTCTCTCTCTCTCTCTCTCTCTCTCTCTCTCTCTCTCTCTTCTCTGTGAGGGTGTGAGTGCGTGCGTGTGAGCGTGTGTGTGTGTGTGTGTGTGTGTGTGTGTGTGTGTGTGTGTGTGTGTAGAGAGAGAGAGAGAGAGAGAGAGAGAGAACCTAGTGTGGAGTTGAACACACACACATGGGGAGGACGAAGGAAGAAGTCACCAGAGCCCGCAGTGGCTTAATGAAGTCAGTCAAACAGTCTCACGGCGTGCTGATCAATGAGGATCCGTGTGGTGAGCGTCACCTGGCGTCCTGAGGCCAATCGGCCCGCACTGACCCTTGCTGCTCACCGAACCCCGGGCCTGACCATCAGGTCACGATTGTTGTCTCGTTCGTCATTTCTTCAGATGGATTCCCCAGTCTCCTCGACAAAGGTGGCAGTACGTCGCAGGTCCTCCAGTCCTCCGTAGAGCTTCCGGGCCACTGGTATTGGGTCGGGCCAGGTTTTCTCTCGGAGCGCTTGGTGGAGCGGGCAGGGCTGCAGCACATGTTCTGTTGTCTGGCTGCCTGTTCTGCAGGGGCACTGCTCTGTTTTGCCGATGCGGAGTTTAAAGAATAGGTGGTGTTTCAGGCGGTTGTGGCCTGTCCTGAGCCTGAAGATGACTACCTGCTCTCGTCGAGTCAGCAGGTAGTACGGGTCTGCTCTGTTGTGGCGTTGATGCTGCTGCTTCCACTTGTTCTGCAGCTTGGCCTTAATGATGGTCCTGGATTCAGGGTAGCTGGTGGATCTGTCCATCTGCTCCTTCGTAGTGCCCTCCTTTGCCAAGGAGTCAGCAGTCTCATTGCCAGGTCACGATGACAGCCCTTGGGACTGGGGTGGGAAAGGAACTCCAGTTCCAGAAAAATCGCGATCTTTTCTTGGAAACAGGCTGGGGGGGGGGGGGGGGGGGGGGTGGAATGGAATCCTTCACTTGTGAGACAAGACTTTCCGTTGTTGTTGTTGTTGTGGTGGTGGTGATGGTGGTGGTGGTTATTGTTTTCCAATGATATGTACCTACACAACACTCACATCAACACGGCCTGCACGTACAAGCAACACAACCACCAGGCACTCACGCGTGCCCTCAAAAACCCACTAAGACACTCGGAAGGTGGATTGGGAAGTTGGGGGGAGGGGGGTGGGGGGGGGGTTACGACTGATGAAAGAAGTTAGTTTTGACGGCAGATTTGAAAGAAGAGGGTGAAGGTAGGTGTCTGACACTGATGGGAAGTGCATTCCAGACAGTTGGTCCTTGGAAGGAAAGAGAACGTTGACCAAAAGATTTTGTTCTTACAGAAGGAATGCGCAAGAGGTGACTGTCGGCAGAGGAACGAAGTTGACAGGATGGGGTGTAGATGTGGAGGATGTCGGAAAGATATTTTGGTCCAGTACCAGAAACAGAAGAGAAACAGATAGAAGTCAACTTGTAGTCAATTCGCCTCTGAATTGGAAGCCAGTGGAGGGACTGCAACAGATGAGTGACATGTTTACGTTTAGACGCCTTGCAAACAAGCCTGGCAGCGTTATTCTGAACCTTCTGCAGTTTATTGAGTAGGTAACTTAGTGAGCCAGTCAAGAGACTGTTGCAGTAGTCCAGCCTTGAGAGAACTTGGGAACAAACCAGAGTTTTTGTGGCTTCAGTGGAAAGGAAGTGTCTGATTGAACTGATCTTAAGTATTTCCAGATATGCTGCCTTGCAAACATTAGACACGTGGTGCTTGAAAGAAAGGGTGGAATCAAAAGTCACACCGAGGTTACGAGCCTGGGATGAGAGTTGAATATCAGAACTTCCAATACTGATGGAAGAAGGAAGGGAGGGATGACCTTGGAGTTTGGGAGGAACAAGGAGAAGAACTTCAGTTTTGTCGTCATTCAGCTGCAACTTATTCAAAGTCATCCAATTCTTTAAATCTTGTAAACAGCTTTTAACATCACTGACAACGTCCTTGAGTTCAGATACAGTGCTTGACTTGTACATCTGATTGTCATCAGCAAAACTCTCATGCAGCAATGAGTGCTGATCGATAATGTCTGACACAGGTCTGACATACAGAGCAAAC
>CM065723.1:6558677-6568677 GCA_033310375.1 Conus canariensis | reverse complement strand
TTCATGGTAAACTTTAATGTCGGCATTTTCTCAGCAAGTACAAGCGTGAACATAATCAAACTTGGTAGAAGGAAAATATTGACGAGATCTTTTCAGCCATTCCATGCATGAAGATATTTACTGAATCCTAACATCCCGTAAATCAGCAGTCAACATTCTCAGCAATACAATCAATGTGAAAAAAAAAATTATTTCCCCGTGAATTATTATCTCTTACAACCATCGTCTTTACATTGCTAAAAGACGTGTTAAATGATATTTCATGCAAAAACTGCAACAAATATCAAAGTTACGTTTGGTCAAGATCAAACCATTCAATGCCTTTTCTATCAACAGAAGTGAAGATATGAGCGAATGTGTTACTAAAAATAGAAACAAGCTTTACCTCAAACACAGTAAAGCGTCATACATGTTACATTAAATATAGCGTCAGGCTAAATGTAGTTTTCTGTACGTAAGTGACCCGTCGCTTGAAAATTAAAACAGAGGAATCACACTGTCTGATAGCAACAGATCTCTAGGGTGATCGTTTCAGCTTGACAGGCGCCCGTGTGGACATTGCTTACTTGGCAGACAGAGCCTCAGTATTCAAGGTCAGGACATATCAATGTGCTGAGGCTGGGTTGGAGGAAGAGCCAGTCCAGAAAAAAAGATGGGATGAGGGGGAAGGGGGTGGGGGGGGGGGGACTGCCTATCGCAGTGAAATGAAACACGAGAGGTGGAGGGACAGAGGAGTGAAGCTTAATGGTGGGGTGAAAGCGCTCTCGGGCATTGAAGAAGGAAGTAGTCTGTTGATAGAAGAGCTGACTGGTCCCTACACTCCGTATGCTTGTCAGGTATTGTCGCCGCTAAAATTGTATCACATAGTCCTCTCCTTCGCCACCACTGTCCTCCCCCCGTCCTCCCCCTTCATGTTACAATCGATTGTAGGCAAGCTGCCGCTTTTGTTCCGTCTATTGTCTATAGGTATGGCGGAGGAGCGACCCGTCGTATTTCTTCCTTTCGTACGTACATAACAGGTATGCTGGGCATGCCAGCGTTGAAGTATGTCTGCTGACTTGTCATTGCCATACAGGCAGTTAACTTCGGATAACTCTCTCTTAGTTTTGCGAGGGCAAGAGAAAATATAAGAGGACGAGCGTATCGCTTTATACACTTGTCCCCAGGACAACTTAAAAAAATCATCAGGGAATTCTTGGCCCTGGTAGGGTAAGGTGATGTTGCTTATAGCCCAGCCGACCGCAAAGGGCCATATCAGGGCTGTCGCCGCGTTGTACCCTAGTAAGGTAGAGGCTACATCTCAAAGAGCCATATTACATGATCCTTTTGAATCCTGCAGTTCAGAATGCTGTTATAAACACTTGGACTAAGACGCGTGGAAACACACTGTGTGTGTGTGTGTGTGTGTGTGTGTGTGTGTGTGTGTGTGTGTGTGTGTGTGTGTGTGTGTGTAAATGGAGTAATAATTAGCCTACTCATAACCTTGTCGACAGCTATTAGAACATTTTATAATCACTGGTTACTAGGATTCTTCATGTATTGTTTAAATTGCGGTTGCTTGGATGAAGACAAAGCTAGGATCGACAACGTCACAGTCAGGCCAGCTTAAACTCATTTGCAAATCAGACATGTGGATGACGACAGATTGCTAACTTTGGTTGTGAATAAATTATGTGGAATGGCAAGGGGGGGGGGGGGGTTGTTTTTTTGGGTTTTTTTTTTTTTTTTTTTTTTTTTGGGGGGGGGATGGGGGTGGGGTGGGGGTTGAGAGCAACCTGCTACATACAACTTATCTCACAATCCAGAGACAGAGGCTTGCAGCGGTAAGCCATCACTGAACTTCTCACAGTAGTTAAAAATACGTTTTCAGAGGAGTGGTGGGGAGAGTGTGTTTAAACACACACACACACACACACACACACACACACACACACACACACACACGCACACATACACCTACACACACCACGCACGCACTTACCACACACACACAACACACACACAACACAACACAACACAACACAACACAACACAACACACACACACACACAACACACACACACACACACACACACCACACACACACACACACACACAATACAAACACAAACACACCACACCACACCACACACACCACACCACACCACCACACACACACAACACACACACACACACACACACACACACACAACACAACACAACACACACACAACACACACCATAGATGCCCTGCGCTCACGCATTGTGCCCTGAGACAATAGCGAGTATTGATTCTTAACTTGACAAGCCATGGCGGAGGTAAGGGCGACTGCTGCATGACGATGACCAACGGTATCGATCACGGCATCTCAATTACATCTGTATTGCTGGCTCACCACATGTGGGCAGCGTAGTTCACATCAACCTAGCCAGGTTCAAACCCAGATATATTGAAAAAAGACAACACAGCAAAGTGTTACTACTGATGGCGGTGGTAACCAGTTCAAAATATGTTGGCTGTGTGGGCGTGTGGAGGTGCGGGCGAGAACGCATAGAGTTCGTACTCATTTCTCCATTGTTTGTTTGGGGCGGTGAGGATAACCAGCCCTGTGGTGCAGACAGTTGTAAAGACAATGCAGTCCATTGGAGAAATGGACAACGAATGTATATAAAACCAAAACTGGGAAGATCTCTGTTTGACAATTTTTTCTACACTCAGCTGATTCTAAAAGGACAGACTTATGGCGCTCAGATCAGATTGTAAATACATTGATTTTATGGGATTTTTTGTTTGTTTCTTTTTTTTTTTTTTTTTTTGGTTACAAAAAAATAGTTTGGGTTTCACACACGCGCCTGCGCACACACACGCACGCCCATACGCATGCGCGCGCGTACTCACACAAACACACGCATTTAGACACATACGCACGCACGCGCCCTCTCAAACACACACACACACACACACACACACACACACACACACACACACACACACACACACACACACACTCACACACACACTTGAGTGCGCATACCTGCACGAGCGCACACACACACATGTACCAGTGTGCGCCTGTGTATATGTGTGTGTGCACGTCTTTTTGTGCGTCTGTGAGTGTGGTGAGTGTGAGTAAGAAAAAATATGCTAGGTGCAGAGATGTTGCTGGGGGTGAAAGGAAAATATGCGAGAGATGATAATGATGATGATGATGGTGATGATGATGATGATGATGATGATGATGATGATCTTTATTTCCAAGGGTAAATACGTGCGTTTTTTTCGTCCGGTCATTGCCCTGGTGAGGGACTAAGCGTGATTGGCAACTAACTAAGCTTGACTAGCAAATAAAACTTACGAAATGTTTAACACGCACACACACACACACACACGCACACACACACACACACACACACACACACACACACACACACACACACACACACACACACATACACACACACACACACACACACACACACACACACACACACACACACACACACACACACACAAGCTATTCTCTATTAGTTATCAAAGGAACTCGCACGCACACAGCCAGAGACAGGCACACGCACACACAGACAGACACACACGCACACACACACACACACACACACACACACACACACACACACACACACACACCACGTGCGCGCGCGCACTCGCACACGCACACACACATACATGCGCGAGTACACGCATGCATGCGCGCACGCATGCACACACACACACACACACACACCACACACACACACACACACACACACACACACATAAACACACACACACACACACACACACACACACACAGGTAATCAGAGAGAGAGAGAGAGAGCGATGCCACTATGCTATTAGAAAAAAGAAAGGGGGGAGGAGAGGGAGAGAGATTATTAGGACATAGAGAGAGAGAGAGAGAGAGAGAGAGAGAGAGAGAGAGAGAGATGCTTTTATAAATCGGGATTTTTTTTTTCAATACTGGTACAATGTCCACAACTATGGCTGTTAATGAACTGAAAACAATGCATCAATAAGCGGCATAACGCATGACAGAGAGAGAGAGAGAAAGGGGGGGGGGGGGGTAGAGAAAGAAGAAGGGAGAGGGAGAGACAGATTATTAGGACATCCCTTTTCTGAAATATGATCATTCTGTATTCTGCTAGGGGTTTTAATTAAACGGCTTCGATGCATTACTAATATCAACATATTACACACCTTTATCATGATAGGAGTACAATGCATGAATAGAATAAACTGCACTAGAAACAGTAGTCAATTAGCAACGATGCACTAATAAAGTCAATCATTCATCATGATGTGTATGCCTGCATGCATGCATGCGTGGGGATGTATGTGTGTGTGTGTGTGTGTGTGTGTGTGTGTGTGTGTGTGTGTGTGTGTGTGTGTGTGTGTGTGAGGGAGAGAGAGAGGCCATCATAGATATACTACTCACGACAGGAACTATTAATTAACCGGCGACAAAGCATCAATAAGCTGCTGTAAGCACAAGAGAGACAGACAGACAGACAGAGTTGTTATTTTTGATTTTTTTCATATCATAGGCTAAATGCCACAAGGATTTTCATGAGAAAGAGAGAGAGAGAGAGAGAGAGAGAGAGAGAGAGAGGCGAGTGGGGGATGGAAATGCACCAAGGGAGAGAGACACAAAGACAGTCAGAGACTTCAGTGGGAGGCAGAGAAGGTCAGATAAAAAGAGAATGACATATACAGAGATACCATTGTTATTTTTTGCCCTGGATGTCTTCGTTTTCAGCCAGAGAGCTTTCTTCCTCATTTTCATTCTCATACATGTTTAAGAATACACACACACACACACACACACACACACACACACACACACACACACACACACACACACACACCACGCACGCACGCACGCACACACACACACTCACACAGATCAAAATGAACCGAACATATGTGGGCGAAAGGGAGGTGGAGGTGAGGGGTTGGGGCTATGGAGAAGGGGGTATGGTGAGCAGAATGTTTCTCAGTTCAGTTTGTTTGACATGCATTTTAGCCAGCATAACACATCTTCACAGCAACAACAACTAGAGAAATGAACCAACACAAATGAACATTTCAACACAAATGAACATTTCTTCAAGACTGGCACATCCTGTGTGTTGATGTGTAAGGCACAGGGTGTACGGACAAGCTTAAAACATCCGTTTTCTGAGAGGTGTCTCCTTGTTTGTTGTATGTGCTCTATGTTGTCAGTTGTGCTAGACGATTTGGTGTTGTAAGCAGCATTCGTTTGGAGTTATGGGCCTGTAATTATTTCATCACGTGGAGCAAGAGTTACCCTACTTGTTTGTTCTTCACGAAGAAGTGGTTTTGGAACAGGGTGGTGGGGATATTTCTGAATCGGGTCAAGGGACATTTCCCCCTCTCAAATTCAGATGCAATGTGCATAGCTGCCAGCCTTCCCAATTTTTCGGGAATTTTCTCTAATTTAGGACATATTCCCGAAACCCCCAATTTCTTGGGGGAAAAAATTAAAATTTTCGAAATTATGTTTAAACAGTCATCATCATGATAACAATCATCGTCATCGTAGTCATCCTTATATAGCTCCGACCATCAATTACAGATCAAGCAGCGAGCACTTTATCATCAACGCTCACGTTTACACAACGGGTTGCCTACCTGGGTAGAGCAGACTGAAGATCTGCCTGCTGGCTTATATCATTCGGTTCGCCTGTCACTGTCTGATATTAGTCACTCAGATTTTGCTCATTCCTTCGACTTTTTTTTTTTATTTTTTTTTTTTAAGGAGGGTGTATGCTACGTGTATATATGATGCGTGGTGGTCATGTTTTAATAGGGAGGGTAAAGTATTGCAGAAGAAAGCCTAGATGATGTCTCGTGAATTATGGCAGCTACATGGATGGAAAAGTACATTTCTTTTTTAAACGCTTCATTTATCAACCGAAACATTAGGGGGTTAGGACACGCTTTCAGTCTGAAACTCAAGTGCCTCTCTTCAGCCCCACTCTCTTCAGCCCCTGGTTCCCGGATTGTGACTCCAGGAGGTTGACAACGATACAGCATGCTTTCATTGATATCTGTTGTCGTTTGGAACACTTTGTAGAATTGTGAAGGAGGGGAGTGATTTGTGATGAGGTCGGTCTGGATTTGCTTCCTAAGGGGGTTGGTCTGGGCATGTGCCGCCTCCTCCCCCCACCCCCACCCCTTTTTTTTCTTTTTTCTTTTTTTTTCTTTAACTCGCCGGGGGTGGTTGCAGGCGTGGGGTGATCACAGCACGTTGCACCAGTGCATCACGTTTCGTCCGATCACGTTTCGTCTGATCGAGTTTCACCCGCTGCGTCCTTATTTCCTCACACATAGTTATTAGTTGTGTTCCTCTGTCCGTCCGTCCGTCCGTCCGTCCGTCTGTCTGTCTGTCTGTCTGTCTGTCTGTCTCTCTCTTCTCTCTCTCTCTCTCTCTCTCTCTCTCTCTCTCTCTCTCATCTCTCTCCTCTCAGTGCATCACGTTTCGTCCGATCACGTTTCGCCTGATCGAGTTTCACACGGTGCGTCTTTATTCCCTCACATATGCGTTACATTTTTTCCAATCAGGTAGGTTCAGTTTTCAGTGTGTTCCTCTGTCCGTTCGTCCGTCTGTCTCTCTCTGTCTCTCTGTCCCTGTCTCTGTCTCTGTCTCTGCTTCTCTGTCTCTCTCTCTCTCTCTCTCTCTCTCTCTCTCTCTCTCTCTCTCTCTCTCTCTCAGAGGCTTTTCAACAGGTGAACAGAGATCTTGATGAGCACCATTCGCGAAGAGGTGTGCAACATTTGGTAAATCGCCTAATTTGGCATATCAGTCTATCTATCTATCTATATCTATATATCTATATATATATATATATTATATATATATACACATATATATACACACGTATGTGTGTGTGTGCGCGCGCGCGCGCGCGCGCGTGTGTGTATGTGTGTGTGTGTGTGTGTGTAAACAAAAGAGATAGAGACGAACACCAAAGAGAGTTTATACAACCCAGTGTCTCTTTCAGCCTCTTTCCTTTTTAAAATCCTCTTCCTCTTTAATATAAACAAGCTAAATAAAGTTAGAGGTCAGATATAAACTTTTTTTTATTATTATTTCATGCTATGACATCATTCCGTGTATCCTAGATACTATTCGCTTGAACAGTGAGTATTTGAGTGAAGCGTTGCATTTGAGATTTTTTCCAGCTCCGGAAAGAAAGCTCACTGTCGATTATGGCAGAGAACAAAGGAGAGGACAACACGAACGGGGTTGGACGAAACATAGTGCATCCATCTTAAACTGGCATCATTCTTCCGGCGTGTCAGACCACGCTTTGCTGAGCGCATCTGGCATTCTGCTGATGTGGGAGCCCAGTTTGTAAAGAAATGAAAAATAACACTTGACTATGAAAAGCATGAACAGGGACATATGGGCAAGCTGGCACAGCAGAATGGACGGTGTCTGCGCTGAACAGTTGTGTGTAGTTTTCACTACCTCGCCGTCACACGAAGACAGAAAAGCTGGCGTGTTTTTTATATCTTTTGAACAAGTGTACAGAATGAGTATAAAAAGTCTGGCGAACAAAGACAGGAAAACAGGTCACACTGGCAGAGAGAAAAGAAACGTGAACGAAAGTAAAGAAGCAGGACAGTCAGTCAAAGGGAGTGAAGGAAAAGGGGAAATTACTAGTACAGACATTTCAGTTTTCATCACTCTGTGTGTGTGTGTGTGTGTGTGTGTGTGTGTGTGTGTGTGTGTGTGTGTGTGTGGTTTGCTCTTTCTGTGCTTCTCAAATGTATGGGTAAATAGTTGTGCTGGAAATAAAAATATTTTCCCTTTAGGAATTAAAGCAATAGATCACAGTTGCAGACTGGAGTGCAGCGCAAAAATTGACTGTGATTTTTTTTTTTTATTCAAATCATTGCTGAAACCGCAGAAGTGCTTCTTGTGACCCCAATAACAAATTTCTATAATTGCTGAAATTAAAATCGACTGGGAATATGTGACTACAAAAATGGAGAAAAAAGGTCATTTAATGTCCATTTTGAGAAGAGATAGGAAACGATCCAATTTCTGTACAGACCTTATAAAAATGTAGCTGAAATATGAACGAACGATGTTTGTTTGATCGCTTGCTTTTTAACTCTATCTGCTGTACGAAAATGATTTACGGCTATGAAATGTGGGTATGTATTGATTTTCTCTCTTGAAAAAGAAATGACCTTCCTACAAAGTAACCCAGTAAACTGTTTTCTTTGCTACTGGTATGTCGTGTTTGAACTGCTGGCAAAAAGATGATGTCATTGATTTCATTCTTTTACTGGTCCATTGAGTTATCTCCGTTTCAGATTTCCTGATCTACGGTAATGTTCCATCCTCGCCCCCCCCCCCACCCCCCACTCCTCTGTTCCTTTGTTTAACTTCCTCCCCTTCCTTTAAACTTGTACACTTGTGCAATTAAATCTCTCTCTCTCTCTCTCTCTCTCTCTCTCTCTCTCTCTCTCTCTCTCTCTCTCTTCTTCTTCTTCTTCTTCTTCTTCTTCTTTCTTCTTCTTCTTCTCTTCTTCCCTTCTGCCCCTCTCTCTCATTCATTCTTCATCTACAATCCTCGCCCCCCCCCCCCCCCCTTCACATTCCCATATTTCGTTATTCCTTCTTTCCCTTCTCCTCTCCGCTCCCACACCCCTCATCCCCTCCTCTCGTCCATTTTTCTTTTCCGCCGTCGTCTCTCTCTCTCTCTCTCTCTCTCTCTCTCTCTCTCTCTCTCTCTCTCGCGTGTATATGTGAGTGTGTGTGTGTATGCGCGAGCGCACACGCGCTTATGCATAGACCGTCATTAGCAGAAACAAAAACTTGATAGGAAACGGAACAGGTGGGCCATTAAGGGAGCTCAGAATAGCATGAAATGGGCAGGAGAGGACAAGGACATTAAACACACATTGCACTTACAGCCGTCGCACTTGATGTGTCAACAACCAGGTCTACATGAATGAACCCTTAGGACCTTGTCACCGGAGATTATTTGTGCGTCTTTGTTTTGTTTGTTTCTTTCCCTAAGACTACCTGTGGTACGAAATCAGCTTCGAACCCCATGTTCTCAGTTTACAGTAATGTTTTACGCAGAGAATGAGTCGCTAGACAGCACTGCAAGCTGACACGTGACAACGCCTCGCTTGGAATACAAATGGCAGACGGGAACTTAACACGCTGGCTTCAGAATGTTAACATTAAAACAGAAAAAAAAGTCTTCGTCTTTGGTCAGTTTATTTCGAGCCCCCCCCCCCCCCCCCCCCCCTCCTCGACGGGGCGTGACAGCCAGAAAGATGACCAAGCGAACCAGTAGGGAAGGAGGTGTGGGGTGGTGGTGGTGGGGATGGTGGCCTTATTCATGATGCTCACAATCGGTACAGTATCTAGTGGCCGGGTATTACTGCTAGTATCTTGCATGTTGCGATAGCCGTTTTGTCAGTTGATATGCCTTGACCAAAACGGCGTGAAAAATACCCCATGCCTCGGATCTAGTTTGCGACCCACATCCCTTCACACCTTACCTCTTTTTTTTTCTCCCATGGGCATGGTGGAGATGGGGGGGTGGGCCACCTCTCGGTATAAATTGTATCCTCGTTCTTTGGAGCGCTGTGCTAGCTGTTTCTCGTTTTCTTTCACTGTCGACTGCTGTTGCCGGACTGCTCTCTCTCTCTCTCTCTCTCTCTCTCTCTCTCTCTCTCTCTCTCTCTCTCTCTCTTCTCTCTCTCTCTGTGTGTTCTGTCGTCACTCTTGTTCTGCCTTTTTTTGTTCCGTCCAAATGTCTTTGTTCGAGACAGTCTGAACGCTTCTTTCTTCACCCTGTAAAGAGAGGCCTCGAGTTATTTCAGTACCAAAGGAAGTCTCGTCTGGACAGTCGGTGCCAGTCATTTCCTCTTGCTTGGGACTCTCTTTGACTCGGGCATTTTTCTTTCTTTCTTGACCGTTGTCCACTGTTTTTTTTTGTTTGTTTGTTTTTT
>CM065723.1:6548677-6556177 GCA_033310375.1 Conus canariensis | reverse complement strand
AAGTTTAGATTTGGTCTTTTCTTCTGTTTGTTTCTTTTTTAAGTTTTCCTGTTTTTTTCCCCCTTTCTAAGTTTGGTCAGGTCGTTCAAGACTGAAGGATAGATGACCTAGATTCGTTTTCCTCGTGTGTGTGTGTGTGTTGTGTGTGTGTGTGTGTGTGTGTGTGTGTGTGTGTGTGTGTGTGTGTGTGCGTGCGTGCGTGCGTGTGTGTGCAGAAAATGGAAACAAATCGTCAAAAATGAAATTTAACTACCAGTTATTGTACACTGATGTCAAAACGTCAAAACGTAAAGTAAACTGCTTCAATTTTCCCCGGTTTTTTTTTTTTTTTTTTTCGTGATAGAATAACATTAACGTAACTGGTATCAACAGACACAGAAGTGTTATAACGTTAATGTTCCCCTCTTCCTTCCGCCTCTGTCAGTCTCTCTGTCTGTCTGTCTGTCTGTCTGTCTGTCTGTCTCTCCTCTCTCTCTCTCTCTCTCTCTCTCTCTCTCTCTCTCTCCTGCCCCTTCCCCCAGTCTCCCTCCCCCGGGCCCACCCTGTCTTTGCCCGTGCCTTTGATGGAACGCTTTATAAAACAGCCATACGTTCTGCCCGTGATGGTGTACGTCCTAGTCTCCTCTCTCAAGCCAGCTTGAATTGCCGTGTGTGTATTCATATTGTCATCATTAATCCCCGGGCCGGCATCTGTACGTGTGCAAGAGAGATGGACGGGTGAGGGTGCGGGGGGGGGGGGGGAGGGGAGGGGGGGAGCGAAGAGACAGCTGACGGCTGCGTTAGTCGTCCAGCCTTCGAGGCTTATCATCCGACACCGCTGTTGTCATTGTCTCACACACAGCAACGCTGCTGTTAGCCGGCTGAACCCTTCGCAGTCACCCCTTCTCTCTCTCTCTCTCTCTCTCCTCTCCTTGTCTCGCGCCTCCGGCGTGACACTGCTGCTGCTGCTTGTCCTCTTCATCATCACCCTCGCCATCACCATCTCCAGTACCGCCACTATCACCATCGCTGGTCGTTCGTGAGTGGACATCGGTCAACATCGATTCGCGCTGAGAAAATCAGTCTTTGGTGTCCAGGCGTCATGTTTTTGCCTTGTCGGCGGAAAGACGTTGGAGGTCAAGATGCAGTTACCTGTGGTTAAACTCCGCCAGGAAGCTTTCAGCGCCTGTCTGCTGTAGAATTGTCCGGTGTTTGTGATACTTTGGGTTGTCAACGCTTTATCTTGTGTCTGTTGAGGTTCCGCCAGTGCAGTGCTCATCTGGAATGGCTGACACTTCTTTCATGTTGACTTCGAGTTGTATTCTTCTGCTGTCTGTATGTGATTGACTTGTTTTCGTTCTCTTCACATAAAGCTGATTTCTAAGTCATGGGTTTTATTTTCCCGTACTTCGCTTTATACCGATTCCTGAGACTGAGTGATGAATGTTGCACAGCTGAATTTGCCTGTCGGTTTTCCAGACCATAACTCTAGCTTCCAACAGTTGATTGGTCCTGTCAAATTAATCAGCACCATCACCCGGCAGCACTTAACAATGCTCTTGTAATGCATTAAACTGACCACATTGTGGTTTTTCTGAAGTGCCTGAATAGTTCAGCTCAAAGAAGAAGTGCTTCGTCCCCAATGGATTACAAACTCGGCGTTAATGAAGTTTTGTCGTCCACATTATTTAAGCTTATCGGTGTATGTACTGTCCACCATGACAACCCGTAGCGGTGTGGTGAAACTGAGAGATCCGCATTTGTGGACTGCTACGAGCGAACTTCAGTCCTGGGCGTAGTGTGTGTTCAACACTGTGGGATCCACAGACTGCGTTCCTGGGCGCAGAGTTCTTCGAAGTGGTGGCTGATCTCCAGCTGCCCCTCCCAGGCTGGTACCGTGGATCATCACGGCGCCTGTCCCTACTGCCGTCATCATCATGGCGTCCTGCATGAGGAATCCTCTGTGCCGGCTGCTGCTGCACATCATGGTCTTCATCGCCTACCTGTGTGTGGGGGCCGGCCTCTTCCAGTTCCTGGAAAGCCCCATAGAGGAGGCCCTGGTGAAGGAGCTGCGTCTGGTCCGGGAGTGGATGAGCTACCAGACCCAGGACTGCATTTCAGGTAGACAGAGCTGTAGGGGCTGTGGCCGACTGCAGTATAGATTCTTCGTCAACCGTGATGTTAGTCGGAATTCTAGTGCGTACATGGTTGTCCGCAGTGTGAGTTCTTCGTAAATACTACTGTTGTTTAGAGCTATACAGTGTGTAGGCCTATGTGACCGTCAGCATTGTGAGTTTTTCATAAATCCCAGTTTTAATACGAGCTGTATAGATATAGAGTGTATGTGGTTGTCGCAACGTAAGTTCTTCGTAATTTCTGGTTTTGATTATACCTATACAGTGTGTATGTAATTGTCTGCAGTGTGAGTTCTCGATAAATCCAAATTTATGAAGAGCTATACAATGTGTATGTGACTATCTGCAGTGTGAATTCTTCATAAATCCTAGTTTTAGTAAGTGGTACAGAGTGTATATGACTGTCCGCAGTGTGAATTCTTCATAAATCTTATTTTGTTAAGAGCTGAACCGAGTGTATGTAGTTACCCACACTGAAAGTTCTTCGTAAATCCTAGCTTTGTTAGGAACTACACAGAGTGTATGTGGTTGTCTGCAACGTAAGTTCTACGTGAGTTGTAGTTTTCATAAGAGCTGTACAGAGTGTCCGCAACTTAAGTTCGTGAAGTGTAGTTTAGATGAGACCTATACAGAGTGTATGTGGTTGTCCACAGTGTGAGAGCTTTGTAAATCCTGGTTTTGATAAGAGCTAAAAAGTGTTTTTGTGGTTGTCCGCAGTGTGAGTTCTTCAGAAATGATGGGTGTGTGTGTGTGTATGTGTGTGTGTGTATGTATGTGTGTTGGTGTGTGTGTGTGTGCGCGCGCGCGCGTGTGTGTGTGTGTAAGAGAGAGAGAGAAAACGTTTTTCTTGTTTTCTCTCTCTCTCTCTCTCTCTCTCTCTCTCTCTCTCTCTCTCTCTCTCTCTCTCTCTCTCTCTCTGTTTGTATGTGTAAGTGTGTGTGATGTTTATTGATAGATAGATAGATAAATAGGCAGACAGACAGATTGTTTGGTAGTCGGAAGAAGCTCAAAGAAAAGTTGCAAGTGAGACGACTGCAGGCGGAAATCTAAACAAATCTTAAATAAATGTTAGCGAACCGCCAAGAGAAACGTTCATTTTCTTTGTACTATTTGTTTGTGTCTCGCCTGAAGAAGACCTAAGAGGTCGAAACGCGTCGTGTTTTGTCTTGTGACTCGTTTGTCCACGTTTCTCTTGGCGGTTCGCTAACATTTATTTAAGATTTTTTCAAAGAAAAGCTCGACAGCAGAAGGTCTTCAGAGAAAAAATCTTCCTTAGGCAAGTGTCTCACCCTGAACTTCTTACACTCTAGAGGGAGGGGACGGGGGAGGGGAGGGGGCTACGTTTCGGTAACGATTTCTGTATACCCCTTGCTGTCAGTTTTTTTCCCCTGTCTCTGTTGGGATTCAAACCAGAAACTTCTGGATGGATTGGCGTCTCAACGCGTTGCCTTTTCAGACGTGTGTCTTACCCACACCCTTATTGGATACACGTCCTAAGTTGGGAAATTCAAGACACGTGAAGCTCGCTTTTGTTCCTCTCCGACCTGATCCAGCTGCAACTCCTTTTGACCTGCCTCAGCCATTGCCTTTAGGGCTCTGGTCGTCTTCTTGCCTGAAATCTCCAGCAACGTCGTAAGACCACAGGCTGATGAGCCTTCAAATCCCCATACTCCAGCCTCTATGGCGAGGACTTAGGCTTCGGAGCCCGATTCCCTCATGCTGCTGGATACGCTGGCGTACTGCTCAGTCTTGTAGATATCTTGCTCCATTCTGTTTTCATGGGGTACTGTGAGTTCAATCGGAATCAAGACTGTGTTCATGAACCCGAGTTAAGTAAGATATGTGGTCTGTTTTACTGATGATCTCTGGATGATTTTCCTACAGTGGAAGGTGTGCTGTGCGCTCCCAGTCATCTGCTCCATCCAGTTAACTCTGCTTCTTTGCTCTTGATGTCACGGGCTGCCGTTCCAGACCATGGCTTCTGGTTTCCTGTCGTTTAGAACGTCAATGTTCGGGCCTCTCGTGGGCAGTGTTCACTCTGGCAGTGCTAACCTCATGTGCGGTCTCTGTAAGCACTTGATTGTGCCTCCGTGTGTACTGTCCCTGGGTTGGCATCGCTATGCATGATCTTAGGACATGTTCCACTGATTTTGCCTTGATAGAGCGGACACTTGGGCTCATCTGATTTCTCCCATTTCGCCAGGTATAAATCCGAGGGCAGGAGCTTACATACAGACCTGAGAATAAAGCTGATCCCCAGAAGTGCCGTGTGCTATATATCATTCCAGCTGAGACTTCTTTGGAGCGCGTTTTCCCAAGTAATCCACTGCTTCTGTTGGCCTTCCTGGGCCGACTTCTGGATTTTTTTGGTTTCTTGATCTTTCTTCGGTTCAAGCGTCACCACGTCTCTCTTTGCCTTCCCTTTTTGCCTCCTTCTACCACTTCATGTCTGTTGACCCCAGCCCCTGTCTGCTGGTTTACGTGTGTCTCAGTATTTCCCTGATCGTAAGGTTTTCCTTTGCCGTGTTCACTGCATCCTAAACTTTCCATTTTCTGCCAGTTTTTAGCTTGGGTTGGACTGATCTCATAACTTGTTTTCGGAGTCTTCAAGCATGGTTAGTGACCTTGCTTTACCTACTTTGTACTCCTCCAGGATGGACTTCACAGGAAGCTTTAGCTTTGCATGGTAGAACGCAACGTCAGTGAGGCCATGTACGACATCTAGCATTTCTTGTGTACTTGCTGATTCTGGTCTGCATTAATCCCACTGTGCTAGTGCTGATACTGTGAATCAGTAGAACCTGAGAAGCTTCGAGATCAGCATGAACTGTTAGACACCAGGCAGACCACACTAGTCGAATATCTGCAGGCTTTTTTTGTTCAGTCATTTGCTTGGGTTTGTTTTTCCCTCTTCTTTCAGTCTTTCAAGGAATCATCACACCACCTTCGAGGCCTCTTCACTGGTTCTTCTGTCGCTGTTGGAATGGCTACCGTAAACGTAACAGCTTCAGCTACTCTTCCTTTCCACAGGGAGAGGCTTCGTCATGTCTTGGGTTTGAAACTCATTCTTGATGAAGCATCGAAGTTGTGTAACACTTCAGTATGTTGTGTGTTTCCTCTTCCTTGGCAGAACGGACTGTCGTGTCATCAATGAAGGCTTTAAGAGCAGGCATTCGGTCTCCATTCCCGAGGTCTGTTGAATTCATGGCTGCTTAAAAGATGACCCCCATTGCCTGCACAGTTAGCAATGGCGAAGTTGCGCAGTCCATTGCAATACCACGCCAGCTTCCAGACTGATTCAGTCTGTTGTCTATTCCTTTGCGGAGTACCTCATTGAGAAGCATTTCTCGGATGTTTTTTTCGGACATGATGCGATGTCAGGACCAGTTGAATCATTTTGTGTGGAACGGATCCATAAGCATTTGCCAGATCGTGTCACATCATCTGGAGGTGCCTTTCCTCTTTGAATTGCTTTTCAAATCAGAGTGCCATGTTCTACAAAATCAGGCGCTACCGGGACGTCTCTTTTTCTGGACTGACAAGTTCCACTACTCAATTTCAGTGAAGTTTTTAGTCAGCCTGGCCTCCACGTCAGAGAACATTTTCCCCTCACCGTTGAGAGGCGATGTCGGTCTGAAGTGATGTCTCTCGAAGTTTGCCCTTTGGGAATGTGCACTCCGTAAGCTCTCGTCCATTGGTCGCTGATCTTCAGCTTCCTCCTTGCCGTGTGTGTCCGCGCATGCACTCATAGGTTTACAAATAAATATAGGCTACATGAATATGCAAACGTTCTCTCTCTCTCTCTCTCTCTCTCTCTCTCTCTCTCTCTCCTCTCTCTCTCTCTCTCTCTCTCTCTTACATTTTCACCAAAGCGCGAGTGTATTTTTTTAATGTCTACTTCGACGTGGGCACGGCAGAAAACAATTAAAAAATAACAAAACAAAACAAATGAACAAAAATGTCACTGGCATTTCACATTGGTGACTGCGAGAACTCAAAAGTCCAGCCTGTCGCCTACGCTTGTTCTGTGGCAACACCTGTCCGGCCGTTTAAATTAAAATGACATCGTGGCTGCATTTTCTGTATATGTGTGTGTGTGTGGGGGGGGGGGGGGTGCGTGTCCTTCACTTCATACATGGTAACGTGCTCTTAGTCCACCTGTTCGGTACAATCTGAGCAGGAAATTATGATTAAAGTTGCTTGATGTGAAATCCATTAGTCACCACTCCACTACCAGTATGGTTGTGACGAGGGACTATTGTGGGATCCTTGTGATTGGGTTGGAGAGACAGATCACATCACCAGTACTCGCTGTCTAGATTCTCTCTCTCTCTCTCTCTCTCTCTCTCTCTCTCTCTCTCTCTCTCTCTCTCTCTCTCTTTTTTTTTTTTTTTTTTTTTTTACATGGAACAGAATAAATTGGCCCAGGTGAAACAATGGTACCCTTTCAACAATAGTCAGTTACTCTGATCCAATGCGCACACTTTCAGTAACTTTTCAGAATCATGGTATAATGATAAGAACAGTTCGTTTGGTCCGTAGTATTCCCTCCACCTCATTCTTACACTTTGTCCCCCCCCCCTCTCTCTCTCTCTCTCTCTCTCTCTCTCTCTCTCTCTCTTGTTTTTGTTGTCCACTGGTGACCGTCGCGCATATACGCGCATGTTGTTTTTCTTTACTCTTAGGATATTAGATTAAATGAATGTGTGTGTGTGTGTGTGTGTGTGTGTGTGTGTGTGTGTGTGTGTGTGTGTGTGTGTGTGTGAAAACATTTATTGATCAATATTACTTTATGCAAAGTATTTTTTTCATTATTCAAGTTTAGATGTACATAATGAGACTGAGCAAAAAATTCACACTTTTCAATGCGAATGTATTATTTGCAAAACAGGTGAAACGGTTATTGCACATTACTTTCATTTTGTTATGGAGTGTCACAATATTCTGATATCCGCAAAAAGATGTTACCTCATAAACAGTTGTGCCTATAAGGATGCCCGGAGGAGGGGGAATGGGGGGGGGGGGTGTCAATCTTTGAACACAGCCTTCTAGAGATTCTATGTCAGTAATTTTCTCTTCCTGTGACTTTCTTTGACTTTGGCTTTTTTTTTTTCTTCTAATTTTTATTTTTTGGAAAGAGAGGGTGTTAGTTACCGCCAATGACATTGACAAACAAAGCACATGACAAGACACGATGCATTTCAACCTCTTGGGTCTTCTTCAGGCGAAAAAAATAAATCACATTTAACATTTAAGACAGTACAAATAAAGAACGAAAAATGACTCATCTGTTGTTGTCCATGTGGTGGGGAGAATAGCCGCTAGGCGGAAAAAGCCTAGCCTAAAAAAAATGCCCGGCATCTTCAGCACAGCCGTGATCGATCAG
>CM065723.1:6498677-6541177 GCA_033310375.1 Conus canariensis | reverse complement strand
GGAACGTGTTACGTAGAAATGGCGTGAATGGCAAGCTGGAAGATGCTTCACAAAGTCTCTTTTTTTTTTTTTTTTTTTTGAATGAACGAATTAGCAGTTTATCCCAGAAAAAGAAGACAGCAATTACGCCAGGACCTGTTGGGTGCCGCTCTTTTCGAAGGAATGTAGTCCTTTTGTTTCGCACAGCCTTTGATCTACAAACTCAGCGAAATGCATTGAAAGAAGAAGCCGACACATGACATTTAATCTTGATCAAGCAAACGTCAGTGTTCCCCATAAAAGTGGTCATCTTTCTGGACAAGAGAGACGAGTCTGCGGCAGCACAGTAATGGATGCAATTAATGTTTACATGTATGTACCAGACTGAGATTAACAAATGCTTAGAATGAATCATGTCGGAAAGAAATGGAAGGTAGCACAGACATTCTTAGATCATGATGAAAGCTAAATATCTTTCTTATGCGTTTTTCTTCTTCTTCTTCTTCTTCTTAAAAAAATGTCTTATATTGAAAAGCAGTGCTCAGATATGGCGCTGAAATAGGGTGTGTAGTAAACGAGAAACAAACCTAAAGAATGCGCTGCTTTTTTTTTTCATACTGCATAACATCTTATTCTCACTCATAATGCATAACATCTCATTCTCACTATAATGCATAACATCTCATTCTCATTCATGACACATAACATCTTATTCTCACTCATAATGCATAACATCTCATTCTCACTATAATGCATAACATCTCATTCTCATTCATGACACATAACATCTTATTCTCACTCATAATGCATAACATCTCATTCTCACTATAATGCATAACATCTCATTCTCATTCATGACACATAACATCTCATTCTCACCATAGTGCATAACATCTCATTCTCATTCATGACACATAACATCTCATTCTCACTCATAATGCATAACATCTCATTCTCATTCATGACCATAACATCTCATTCTCACTCATAATGCATAACATCTCATTCTCATAATGCATAACATCTCATTCTCATTCATGACACATAACATCTCATTCTCATCATGACACATAACATCTCATTCTCACTCATAATGCATAACATCTCATTCTCATTCATGACACATAACATCTCATTCTCACTCATAATGCATAACATCTCATTCTCACTATAATGCATAACATCTCATTCTCACTCATAATGCATAACATCTCATTCTCACTATAATGCATAACATCTCATTCTCATTCATGACACATAACATCTCATTCTCACTCATAATGCATAACATCTCATTCTCATTCATGACACATAACATCTCATTCTCACTCATAATGCATAACATCTCATTCTCACTATAATGCATAACATCTCATTCTCATTCATGACACATAACATCTCATTCTCACTCATAATGCATAACATCTCATTCTCACTATAATGCATAACATCTCATTCTCATTCATGACACATAACATCTCATTCTCACTCATAATGCATAACATCTCATTCTCATTCATGACACATAACATCTCATTCTCACTCATAATGCATAACATCTCATTCTCATTCATGACACATAACATCTCATTCTCACTATAATGCATAACATCTCATTCTCATTCATGACACACAACATCTCATTCTCACTATAATGCATAACATCTCATTCTCACTATAATGCATAACATCTCATTCTCACTATAATGCATAACATCTCATTCTCATTCATGACACATAACATCTCATTCTCACTCATAATGCATAACATCTCATTCTCACTCATAATGCATAACATCTCATTCTCATTCATGACACATAACATCTCATTCTCACTCATAATGCATAACATCTCATTCTCACTCATAATGCATAACATAGCATGGCACGTGTTGTTCATCACACCAGTTCCAGCCAGAGAAATGGGAGGGGCCTCCCATTTCTCTGGTTCCAGCTAGCGCACCTTTCAGCAAAATTCCTACGCACTGGAAAATGCTTTATCAGCATACGCTCTCTCTCTCTCTCTCTCTCTCTCTCTCTCTCTCTCTCTCTCTCTCTCTAGTTTGCTTATCAGTGTAGAATTAGATTACAGTGTTGCTATGTTGAATTGTCAGTATGAATGATAATGTATGCATGACAAGGACAGATTGTAAGACTAGGCTTTGGCCTAAAATCTTCATCTTTGCGTATTAAAGATCAATCAATCAATCAATCAATCAATCAATTCTCTCTCTCTCTCTCTCTCTCTCTCTCTCTCTCTCTCTCTCTCTCTCTCTCTCTCATAGTGACCAGACTGACCCAATTCTCACTGAAAGCGCGTAAAGACGACTTTGGTATATATTCATTCATCACAAAGGGGAGGGTGCGTTACTGCATTTCATCACATAAATCGCGTTTTCTTTTGAAATACACTTGCTTTGCGGTGGATTCCAAACTCAGTGCATCAATTACAAATACATACATTTGTGATTAATCGACAAAAGTGCCAGGGGGAAAAAAGCAAAATACTCTATTTTGGACTGCTGTTAGGATACGGTTCTGCTGTTAGCGTAGGGCGCCAGCACGCGTGTTCCGCCGGATTTTGCCAACGATAGTAGAAAACAAGATGCAAAGCATATAAACGTACTCCCAGTTTATCTTGAGTACGCGTGAGATATTCCATAAAGAAAAACCGTTTTAGGCCGTTATAGCCGTTAGTAACGGCTATTCTGGTCCAAAAAAAATAAAACATCGGGCATCATCCGTGACCCATAATGAACATACCTACAAATTTTCAGGAAGATCGGCCAAGTACTTTCTGAGATATTCCATAAAGAAGAAAAACCGTTTTGGGCCGTTATAGCTGTTAGTAACGGCTATTCTGGTAAAATAAAACATCGGGCATCATCCGTGACCCATAATGAACATACGTACAAATTTTCAGAAAGATCGGCCTAGAATTTCTGTCTGGAGCGAGTGGAACACATTTTGACCACGGACAGACAGACAGACAGACAGTCACGCAGACAGCATTTCTTCGTTCCCAGTGTAAAGTACTCCCTGTTCTGTAAGAACAGGGAGTACAAAAATGTAGGCTCTCACCTGTTGTCTGTCCACTGGGTGACTCGTCATGGTGTGTGGGTGGCCAGGTTACGGTCGGGTGACGCCGCTGTCGGACGCGGGCAAGGCGTTCTGCATCATCTACGCCATCATCGGCATCCCGCTGACCCTCATCCTCTTCACGGCGCTGGTGGAACGCCTCCTCATCCCCGTCAAGGCCGTGCTCTACTACCTCTTCCGCAAGTTCGGCAACATCTACAAGGTGGGTGTGTCTGGCCGTGGCTCCTGTTGGAGATGAAGTGGCACGTTTGAGGCGTGGGTAGGCCTGGAATCGTCTGGCCTTGTGTGTGTGTGTGTGCGCGCGCGCGCGTTCGTGTGTGTGTGTGTGTGTGTGTGTGTGTGTGCGTGTGTGTGTGTGTGTGTGTGTGTGTGTGTGTGTGTGTGTGTGTGTCGGACCGTCCATGTGTGCGTTCGTACATCTCTCTCTCTCTCTCTCTCTCTCTCTCTCTCTCTCTCTCTCTCTCTCTCTGCCCCCCTCCAATCCCCCTCTCTCCACGTCTGATTATCTGTTTCTCTATCACTCATCTTTTCTCACTTTCTTTACACATCCTTCACTGTTTCCCTGTCTACGTGTCTATCTAGAATTGAACTGTTTATCTTGATAGGATCTGAAGATACCGCACTATTTTCTGAAATTCTGTTTTGCCTCCAGACATAATTAGCTTTATTGGGCGGATTGCAGGCTGTGTCCTTAAGGTCAATTTGAGGACATTTAGCAGCGCCATATAAAAGGCGGTTAAGGTCAGTTTGAGGACATTTAGCAGCGCCGTATAAAAGGCGATTAAGGTCAATTTGAGGACATTCAGCAGCGCCGTATAAAAGGCGATTAAGGTCAGTTTGAGGACATTTAGCAGCGCCATATAAAAGGCGGTTAAGGTCAATTTGAGGACATTTAGTAGCGCCATATAAAAGGCGGTTAAGGTCAATTTGAGGACATTTAGCAGCGCCATATAAAAGGCGGTTAAGGTCAGTTTGAGGACATTTAGCAGCGCCATATAAAAGACGGTTCAGGTCAGTTTGAGGACATTTAGCAGCGCCATATAAAAGGCGGTTCAGGTCAGTTTGAGGACATTTAGCAGCGCCATATAAAAGACGGTTAAGGTCAATTTGAGGACATTCAGCAGCGCCATATAAAAGGCGGTTCTGTCACGGAGAGGAAAAAAAGAAATGTTACCCGCTAAGTGATAACCGCGTGGGAGGCATTCCTCAAAATTGTCGATTGACAGATAATGCCAGGTGCTTTGCCGGGAACTAAAGTGTGGGGGCCGGACAGACCATCGGTTCATAGTGGAACGGGGTCATCTGCATGCCTTGAAGACAGTTTTAGAAGTTCTTGTCACAACGCCGAATGGTTTGGTATAGGGTGTGCCAATATGCCACCCTACTTATGTGAGTTCTTGCCTCCGGTGAATATGTATTAATCAAAAACTGTGCATGTGAATGGAAACAAGACTGCTTATTATAGCCAATAAGATGTTGATTAAACTGCTTATTATAGCCAATAAGATGTTGATTAGATTGTTTAATAAAGCCAAGAAGATGTTGATTAGACTGCTTATTATAACCAAGAAGATGATTAGACTGCTCATTATTAGAAGTACTTCAATGGCTTCTCAATGCGGTTCTCTACCAAGGAGTACACAACAGACTGGATCAACTTGGAAGTGGGTATTGCAATGGGCTGTGCAATTTCCCCAATACTGTTCGTGCTGGCAATGGAACTCATCTTGAAAGCAGCAACAAACAACGCGAGACAAACAGACCTTGGCGATGGATACAAGATGCCTCCTCTCAAGGCCTTCATGGATGACACTACAGTGATTTCATCCAGAGAAGACGAGACACGTCATGTGCTGGAGAGGCTGGACGACATAGTTGCCTCATCCAGAATGAAGTTCAAGCCAAAGAAATCACGGAGTCTCTCACTGAGGAAAGGAAAAGTGACCGGATCTGTGGTCTTCAGTGTTGCCAACCAGGCCATTCCAACAGTCACAGAAGAACCAGTCAAGAGCCTTGGAAGATGGTATGATGATACGCTGAAAGACACACAAAGAGCAAAAGAAACCAAGCAGATGGCGGAGGAAGGCTTGGAGACCATTGACCAGTGTGGGCTCCCTGGCAAATACAAGGTCTGGTGTCTGCAGTTCATGCTGATACCAAAGCTGCTATGGCCTCTGATGATATACGACATCTGCACCAGCATAGTGGAGGCAATGGAAGCCAAAATCAACAAGTTCACAAGGAAATGGCTTGGTGTCCCACCCTGTCTGACTGACATAGCGCTGTACTGTCACCAAGCAAAGCTGAAACTACCCCTGAAATCCATCCTGGAGGAATACAAAGCAGGGAAGATCAGACTTCAAAGCATGCTGGAGGACTCAGGAGACAAGGTGGTAGAACCAATTAAGCCCCAGCTGAAGACAGGCAGAAAATGGAAAGTTCAAGAGGCGATGGATTCTGCAAAAGAAAGTCTCAAGATCAGAGAAATAACAGGACACACACAGACCAACAGACAGGGACTGGGGGTGACCAAAACTGAATGGTGGTCAAAGGCCAAAGGAAAAGCCAAAAGAGACATGATGATTCAGGAGATGAGAAAAGAAGAAGACCAAAAAGACTCCAAAAAGCAGTCCAGCAGAGCCAGCAAGGGCAATGGACAACGTGGGAGAATGCACTCCAAAGAAGTCTCACTTGGAATGACATTTGGCACATGGCCCCTCTCAGGATCAGCTTCATTCTCAGATCTGCATATGACCTTCTGCCCTCAAATGCAAACCTGGTGAAGTGGGGGAAAACAGACGATCCTGCATGCCCCCTCTGCCATGAAAAACAAACAGTGGAGCATGTCCTAAGCTCATGTAAAGTAGCCCTGGCTCAAGGAAGGTACACATGGAGGCACAACCAAGTGCTCAAAGAAATTGTACAAGTAGTCTGGGCTAGTACCAACACCACAAAAGGGAAAATCAGGACTCCAAAAGCACCCGCAACATTCTTCACGGCAGGAGGCAGCAAATCATGGCCAAGAACAACAGTGCCACTCGAAACATGCAGGCAGAGTCTGCTGGACGGGGCAGATGACTGGGAGTGCACTGCAGACCTCCCAGAATGGAAGAGTCACCCAGAGATCATCAGCAAGAGTGGCATGAGACCAGACATAGTAGTCCACTCTAAGTCAACCAAGCAGCTGATCATGATCGAGCTCACGGTGCCATATGAGAACAGAATGGAGGCAGCTCAAATCTACAAGACTGAAAAGTATGCTGATCTGGCAAACAGCCTGAGGAGAGAAGGCTATCAGGTCAAAGTCCTCACTGCAGAAATCGGAGCTAGGGGGTTTGTAGGAACGTCTGCATACAGCCTCATGAAACAGCTCTCAGTTGCAGGGAAGGAAAAAACCAGAGCCCTGAAAGCAATGGCAGAAGCGGCAGAGAGGTGTTCAAGCTGGATCTGGTCAAGGAGGAACAAACATGAACTTCATAAGGCTTGATTTCCCTACAAATATCAGGTGTCCCTGTGGCTCAGTGGTTAAAGCGCGAGTCATTAAGTGGAAAATGAGCATGTCCAGAGGGTCATGGGTTCGAATCCCAGCCATGGCTCGTCCCAAGATGGGAAAAAAAGGGGCAGCAGAGGGACATCCGGAGTCATGAACCGGGTGTGGCCCAACCCCCCTAGAGTGTCAGGAGATAAGGGCCGAAACACTTGCTTGAAGGGGGCTTCTCTTCTGAGGACTCTCTGCTGCCACACTCTCCACGAGTTTCTTTCTACTAACCAAGAAGATGATTAGACTGCTCATTATAGCCAAGAAGATGTTGATTAGACTGCTTATTATAGTCAATAAGATGTTGATTAGATTTCTTATTAAAGCCAAGAAGATGTTGATTAGACTGCTTATTATAACCAAGAAGATGATTAGACTGCTCATTATAGCCAAGAAGATGTTAATTAGACCTCTCATCATAGCCAAGAAGATGTTGATGAGTTTAAGTTTTTCTGTGCATACATTTCTACCGATATTCGCGACATTGGTGTCCGCGGCAGTCTGGATTTGATTTCGGAAGGCTGAATCCATGAGTTTTTAGGCTTTGAGTTTCGTATGTTTCGTCCTTTGTTTTCAATTAGTCAAAGAATTATTGATGATTGATGGCAAAACTGGGACAATACAATATTCAAGACACCTACCGACTGTGAAACTGTCTCATGATTGCTATAAACAGACTTTTTGAGCGTTATTTGATGATTTTCAGATTCGAAATAACACCGCACACACACGTGTGTGTGTGTGTGTGTGTGTGTGTGTGTGTCTGTGTGTCTGTGTGTCTGTGTGTCTGTGTGTGGCCCACACCATGTCCCTCTCTCTCTCTCTCTCTCTCTCTCTCTCTCTCTCTCTCTCTCTCTCTCTCTCCTCTCTCTCTCTCCCTCTCTCTCTGCACGCCATTTGGGAGTCTGCCCCAAATTTGCTTACATCCAGATTCTTTCTTTACACAAAAAAAAATGTAAATCAGAGTATGGGTTGTGTTTATCTGCCTGTCTGCCTGTCTGTCCGCATTGTAACTGTGTCTCTTTTGCATGTGTTGTTGCTGTAGTTGTGCTGGTGATGGATTTTGTACCTCGTTTCGTCAACAGATGTTACCTGTGAGCGTTTTTTTTTTTTTTTAACATGTTATTTAGGTTTTTTATCATAATTATTCGACATGCTTGCTCGGACCATGACAGCGCTGTCCCCAAGCAGATCAAAAGACGCAGATTAATCGCGTTTGTGGGGAGGCTTCGCCGAACACTAAGCAGATGACGCTAGAGTGGCTTTGGCAACATGTCCAGGGACACAATTGGTTAGTCCTGGCTCGTCCCTCCTCTTGGGCAGTCTGGTATGTCCTATTAAGGATGAGGGTGGGGGAGTATAGGGGGAATCGGCGAGGAAGGAGAGGGGGGGAGTAGCCTTGGTGAGCGGGCATCTGTGTCATGGTCGTCATTTGTGTACAGCTGCGATCTTGTTAATCAGGTTTCAATTTACGTTTTAATTGGGTTTTTTTTTTTCACATTTGATTTAGGGGCGGGAATTATACTTCAAACACCAATAAGCCGTGATTCAGCGATAGGCGCAAAAAGCACACTCGCGCGTGCAAACACACACATATACCTATGCACACAAACGCGCACACACACACGCACGCACACACACGCATGCGCGCGCGCGCGCGCACACACACACACACATACACACACACACGCGCGCGCGCGCGCGCGCGCGCGCGCACACACACACACTCACGCACATGCACGCACACATACACAAATGCGTGCGCGCGGGCTTGCGTGCGTGCAGACACACATAGACACACACAAACACACACACGCGCGCGAGCGCGCGCATACACTTACGCACCCGCACACGCACAACTGCTAAAATATAAACAATAGTTACATCTTACCAACAAAAACATGGGGTGGTAAAGTTTTGCAATGTTAAAAATAACCAGGAGATTTTACGACGATGAATAAAACGATGAAAGTTAGCAATGATGGATAGAATAAAGAAATTTGGCAGTGATAAATCAAACGATGAATTTTCGCAAGAATCAATAGAACGATGGAATTTAGGAAGGATGAATAAACAAAATTTATGATTAGGTTTTACAATGATAAATGGAATGTTGAAATTTAGTGATGATAAATAGAATGACGACCTTTAGCAATAATCAGTTTTTCAGCAACGAATACAAAAATGCGGGCAAAGCAGAGAAGAGCGTCAACAAACATCAATACACGTGACACCATACATATATGTGTGCGTGTATCTAATATTAACACAAAATTGTATGTAAAATTCGTAGAGGTTTTGTTCGATATTTGACAATTTTGTAAAATGTGCAGTAAAGGGTGTCTGGACATTTCAGAAATTATTTTGTACTTGAGATTTTATTATGCGTATTTCGATTAATGTTTTCAGACCTTGATTTATCTGGAAAATAATGATAATAATAAGAAGAACAAAAACAATAATAATAAAAAAGATATCTGTGAAACACACATTTGTAAGGCATAGTGATGTCTTGGGAATAGCAGCAGACAGCAGCACACCCTCACTATAAACACTTTCGTGTGTGAGGGAGGGGGGGGGTGCATTTGCACATGTGTAAGTATTCATGTTTTTACTTGCTGCAGTGTTTGTGGTACACAAGAAGAGAGATTTTCTGGAAGATGGACAACTAAATCTAATCATATTATGTCCACAAGAAGAAAAAGGAAGCGAAGCAGCATGTTCGTGTTTAGTTTAAACGTATTAAAGACGTATTGAAAACAGACTGCGTTCAGAATGTTAAAATTCCGTGTACGCTGTACCTTTTTTTTTTCAGTTCTTTCAAATATCGTTTGCTTTTTTGTGATTGAACACGTGAATGTGATCTGAATGGATGGAACCTGTACTGCTGCAGACACACAGGTCAGTGGACAGGTGACCCATACCAAAGCGACACAACGCACAGATAGTTATCGATGGAACAGCCACAAATAGAATCTAACGACTTCACTTATCAACCATCATGCTCGGGAATATCTTCAAGGTGTAGTCTGTAATCGTCAGACTTTGCTTAGTGTTTGTCATATTTAAATGCAAGGACCGATCACTTCATTTTACGCGTTATTGAATTGTAAAGGTTCATTGTCACCCTACAGATCTGCTCGTTTTTTAACGAACCTAGTTCAAAGACGATTTTGAAGATCAAACACACATCTTGCAACGCCACAAGGTCAGAAACTGAATGGCGTTGATTGGGAGTCACAGCTACAAACACTGATCGACGACATCAAACAAATGGTCATGGATGGAAAGTCGTCATTGCCGGTCTCCACTTTGCCTGTTGATCATCGATTCCAGGAGGGGGGGGGGGGGGGGGGGGGGGGGGGGGGGACGAAAAACAAGGAAGATAAAGTATTCTTCCCTTTCTGGCAGAATAACGGGGAAAGTGAACAAGTTTCGTTTGTTCTGAATGCGTCACAGTTTCAGACTCCCTTCGCGCGCCCACACAAACACACACACACACACACACACACACACACACACACACAGAGTAAGATAATAGCAGAAGATGAGTATTTATTTTCTTCGCAAATGTGTTAGATATTCTAACGACAGGAAACCTTCGACCATTTCTTCTTCTTCTTCTTCTTCTTCTTCTTCCTCTTCACTGAACTCCACGAGTCATTGGGGCACCGTGCTGAAGAACTGATCACCGCATTTCACCAGCTTTGCCGACTGTGTGCCTAGACCGGGGCAATGTGCAGGCATTTTCCTTGTTCATTCTGCAATGTTGTCAGCCCATCGTCTACTTTGGTTTGGTTTGTTTTCGCCTTCGTCTCCCTCCCTCAACTGTTCCCTGGAGTACTGTTCTGGCAATGCCACTCGATCTTGTTGCAAGGCTGTACCAATATACCCTTCTTTTCTCTACTAATATGAGCAACTATTCAGTGTTTTATGGTCCCATTACTTGATGGTGTGACGTACTTGTTCACTGGTCATACGATTGGTATAAGTGATGTTCGGTATCTTGCGGTAGCACCTCAGTTCCCCAGTCTAGATTCTGTACAGATCTGCTGTGATGTACCATGTGTGGCATGCACACAAGAAGATGGAATATACCGGTGCACTCAGGAGCCTGATCTTGCGTTTCATGGGGACGTTATTACCAGCGTCACGCCAGGAAACTGAACCATTTCCACACCACCTGCCTCAGAAGACTGATGGGCATTAAGTGGCAAGACAAGATTCCGGACACTGAAGTCCTCACTTGTGCTGGCCTGCCTAGCATCTTCACCATCCTGATGCAGTCACAGCTTCGTTGGGCAGGTCACGTAGTTCGCATGCCAGACCATCGGCTGCCAAAGAAACTGTTATTTGGCGAACTACAAGAAGGCAAACGCTCTCATGGAGGCCAGAAAAAGCGTTTCAAAGACAGCCTTAAATCTTCCCTGAAGGCCTTCAACATCAGCCACACAACATGGGAGCAGACTGCCCAGGACAGAGACGGGTGGCGATCAGTTGTCCGCAAGGTGCAGAGACCTGTGGAAGCAACAGAATTGCTGCAGCTGAGCAGCACAGGATGATCAGGAAGACCAGTGTCAACAGATCTCCAGCTGCTGCCACCATCCCCTGTCCGTACTTTGATAGGTCTTTCCGGGCGCAGATCGGCCTGACCAGCCATCTACGCACTCACCCCCGATCCCAGGATGACTAGGTGGTATTCGTCGTCTCGACGGACAAACAACAACAAAAAAAAAACGTCCTCCCAAACAAGTTCCCGTCTGGACAGCACGGATGTTGCCTCTGCTGCCCCTGAGAGGATTTCTGGTTTGGATCCCTCGTTTTAGATGATGGATCTGAGGTCAGAGAACTTTTGAACGGTTCCTAGTTTTTCTTAAATAAATGTTAGCGAACCCCCAGAGAACGTGGACAAACGAGTCACAAGACGAAACACAACGCGTTTCGACCTCTTAGGTCTTCATCAGGTGAGACATAAACGAATAAAACAACGAAAATTCACTTAGCTTTGATCGCTTCAGATCACTTCGCAGGGTTGTTTAAGAATCCTCTAACCCACTCTCCTTTCTCCCATACCCATACTTATTGACACTAAGATTGGTAGTAATCTTGTCCCTTTTTTTTTTTTTCTCTCAATATTTTGACCATTATTAGTATTCCTATCAGTAATATCATTATCTTCATTACGACTTTGACTCGCTCACTATTTCCCTTCCAACAGCCTCGTTCTCATTCAACGCCTTCTTCCTTGCGCTGAACCCTGCGAAGTGATCTGAAGCGATCAAAGCTAAGTGAATTTTCGTTGTTTTATTCGTTTATGTCTCACCTGATGAAGACCTAAGAGGTCGAAACGCGTTGTGTTTCGTCTTGTGACTCGTTTGTCCACGTTCTCTGGGCGGTTCGCTAACATTTATTTAAGATTTGTTTAGATTTCCGCCTGCAGTCCTCTCGCTTTGCAACTAGATCTATTTTGATTCATACTGACTGCTACCCTTCGTTGTTTTGTATTTCTGTTTACGTCATCAGTGTGTGTGATTGTTATCGTGTATACGTCTTTCGATCATTGTATACTGTTAATCATTGATCCGTATTTCGTTTAACATACGTTTTTAGTCGTGTACGTGCGATCGCAGTCAGGCACTCCTGACCTCTCAACTCAACTTCTCTCAACCAACTCTACAGTAAGAACCTAAATCAGAACATAATGCCGGCCCCCCAATTCCTCTCCCGTACACATGCCAGTTTTCACCAGTCCATTCATTTTCTGCCACCTATCATCCAGCCATTTGCACTAGGATATGCTAAAACACAGTTTCAGAAAACGAAATCTGCATCTCATCTCAACTTTCTAAAACAATGCATTCGACTGCGAATCACCCCTCACGGCTTCTCACTTTCTCACACCCCGTCCGATCTTCATAACACCGCTCTTACCACTACCACTACAAGAATTCTATTCCAAGCCAGCCGTAGACTCATGTTGGCACATATCAAAACACTCAATTCATCCCTGGAATCTCTCTCCCGTCTTCTTCAACATTTCAAACAACAAACCACAATCATCATGCCCATAGCCACTGCTTCAAGACTCAGACAGCTCATCCATACTCACAACCAGCTCATTCACAATCACTGCTACCAGATTAAGCAAGACAAGTTATCAAAATTACAAAACAAACACGCGGCAAACCCAGACCACTTGAATCCCCCTACACGCAACACTGACCCTTCTATCACCCATGAGCAACACCGCCACCTTGTTCGCTGCATTCCTGATAATCTGACTCACCAATGATGAAAGATCAGTCCTGGCAAAAGGTCTGAAATTTATTCCCATTCAGCCTGCCACCAATAAATATCAAAACCACGTTGATGTTGAAAGATTCTTTAGAAAATTAAGATGGATGGCTGCACTTGACGGTGTGCCCAAGCCCCCTCTACCAGACAGCTCAGGCATTTTTACCCACCTTTTTCGAACTCCAGTGCTTCGCCAGCCACCTCTTGACAAATCCACTGAAGTTGAACTCTACATCAAAAAGTGTAGAAAAGAAATCTCTCAAGTTAAATCCAAACCTGTCCTTGCAAATTCCAACCTCTCACGGGAATGAACAAAAAGCCCTTGAATCACTGAGACAAATGAAAAGGGACATATGTCATCAAACCAGCAGACAAGGGTGGTGGCAGTGGTGGTCTGGGACAAACAGTTGTACATAAAAGAAGCACACAGACAACTGTCAGACACAAATTTCTATACACCACTCACAGCATCACCCCTCCCCCAACACCAGAAACTCATCTCAACCACAGTTAAACAAGAAATCAAACATAACAACTTACCGAAGACAGCCAAACTCCTCATAATGACAGACACCAAACAACCCACCTTCTACCTGCTCCCTAAAATACACAAAACCAATACTCCCGGCAGACCCATTGTATCTGCATGCAGCTGCCCTACAGAACACATTTCACAGTACTTAGACTCTCTCCTCCAACCCATAGTACAAGGCCTCCCCACATACCTCAAAGACACTACACACACACTCAACATGATTAATTCATACAACACAGATCCCACTTTCAAACCCAGCCTCCTCTTTACCCTTGATGTCGTCTCTCTCTACACTTCCATCCCTCATGCTGATGGACTGATGGCCCTCGCATTCTTTCTTAACAAACGGCCCCCCAACCAACAACACCCTCCCACAGCTACACTGGTCAGACTTGCAGAATTAGTCCTCACCCTCAATACTTTTGAATTCAACAACCACACATTCTCACAAATCAGTGGTGTTGCTATGGGAACCAAAATGGGACCATCCTATGCCTGCCTCTTCATGGGACACCTAGAACACCGCCTACTAACCTCTTACACAGGCCCAACACCAGAGCTCTACAAAAGATACATAGATGATGGATTGGGAGCCACATCCATGCCAGAACATGACCTCCAGAATTTCCTCAACTTTGCACAGACCTTCCATCCATCCATCCAGCTGACCTACACCATTTCACAGTCAGTTAATTTCCTGGACATCACTATCTCCCTCAAAGATGGACTGCTTCAAACCTCAGTCTTCTACAAACCTACTGATGCGCACTCATACCTGGACTACACATCTTCCCACCACCAGTCCACTAAAAATAGCATTCCATATTCTGAATTCCTTCGCCTACGCAGACTCTGCTCTAGCGAAGAGGATTTCACTATACAAGCAGCCAAAATGTCATGATTTTTTCACCAACCGTGGATACCCTAGTGCCGTCATCAGTGATGCTCTCAGCCGCACTGCAGCTAAATCCAGAACATCTACTCTGGAAACTAAACCTCCCAAAGAGACAGACAGACCCACTGCCTGCCTTCTCTTCCATCCTCACAATCTGCCCATCTGCAGGATCCTGAAGTCTAACTGGCACATAGTAGAAAATCATAAACCTGCCTTTGAGACCACACCAATGATCACTTTCAAACGTGACAAAAACCTCAACGACCTACTGGTGCGCTCTAAGCTGAACAAAATCTCCACACCTAAGCCACCAGGTACTTTCCCCTGCTCAAAACCCAACTGCAAAATCTGCTCTCTCACCAAACCAGACACCATCCTACATGGCCCCACAGGCTCTTTCACTATTAAACGCACTTTCTCCTGCCAGAGCCACAACATTGTGTATGCCATCCACTGTCAGCTGTGCGGTAAGATCTATGTAGGTGAGACATCTCGCACACTTGAGACGCGCATCTCTGAACACCTGGCCGACATCCGCCACCATCGGCCCAAACCAGTCGCTCTACACTTCAACCATGCCCAACACAACATCAACCATGTCAAAGTCTTGGCACTTTGGCAATCTAAGAGTGACAACTTGGAACGCCTTATGCAGGAATCTCATCTCATTGCCAAACTGGGCACCGTCCACCCTCATGGCATCAACGTCCAAAAGTAGTATGTACCATTCCATCTCTGCAGCTCCAGCCTGAAATATCCCCCACCTACACACACCCATACCCCCCTACCTCCCACTGTTTACCTCAGACATAGGTTGCAGCTATCATCATCTTCCCTTTTCCTACACTCTCTGAGTCTCTCCATTTGCTACATCAATCGACTTACCCCCCCCCCCTCCCCCTGCCCTAGTAATGTGTGTAGCGGTGTTGGTGGATATGGCGGTTGCTGGGGGTGGAGGTGGGGGTAACCAATGAATAAGGCTGATATTACAAATGGAACACACACACACACACACACACACACACACACACACACACACACACACACACACACACTCACACACATACACACACACATACACACACACATAATAAATAGAATGCTGGCTCCTTTATCGTTGGTCGTGAAGGGGGGGGGGGGGGGGAAGAGAGAGAGAGAGAGATTGTGTATAGGTGTGAATATGTTGCCCCTCCCCCTCCCCCAGTTAGTACGTAAACCCATCCCCTTCTTCCCTCCACCCTCAAGCATCAACACCTTAAAGTAACATGTACCAACCCACCACTTCAATCTCAGCCCATAATATCCTCCCACAACACACACACATACTACCTTATCTCCCACTATTCACCTCACACACAACTTATAGCTATCTTATTTATGCATTCATTATCATTAATTTTTTTTTTAATTATTTACTTATTTTTTAATTATTATTATTATTATTTTTAATGTTTCATTTATTTATTTATTTGATTATTATAAAAATGTATTTTCTAAATATATTTCTGTATCATGCTTTCATTACCTTAACCTTCACTATCGTTGTTAGCAGTATCATTCAGTAATACTATTGCTAGTATTGATACTACCACTGGCATTGAAATCACCATCGCCTTCGCCTCTGGGACTGTTGCCACGGCAACCCTGCTGTTTAAGAATCCTCTAACCCACTCTCCTTTCTCCCATACCCATACTTATTGACACTAAGATTGGTAGTAATCTTGTCCCTTTTTTTTTTTTTTCTCTCAATATTTTGACCATTATTAGTATTCCTATCAGTAATATTATTATCTTCATTACGACTTTGACTCGCTCACTATTTCCCTTCCAACAGCCTCGTTCTCATTCAACGCCTTCTTCCTTGCGCTGAACCCTGCGAAGTGATCTGAAGCGATCAAAGCTAAGTGAATTTTCGTTGTTTTATTCGTTTATGTCTCACCTGATGAAGACCTAAGAGGTCGAAACGCGTTGTGTTTCGTCTTGTGACTCGTTTGTCCACGTTCTCTGGGCGGTTCGCTAACATTTATTTAAGATTTGTTTAGATTTCCGCCTGCAGTCCTCTCGCTTTGCAACTAGATCCTAACTTTTGTTCATGGACAGGTTATGGTGGTGATGGTGGTTAGCCGTCAGCGTAGTGTCCTTGACGCGTTATTTCCATGCCACATCTGTTGACGTTTCCTCCACTGTTTTTAACATGCTTGACGAGTTCTTGTTCACTGCCCGCCAGGCCATCAGTGTCATCTGCATGGCAAAGGGTCGTGACGGTTCTTCCTCCAAAGCAGACAGTGCTGACATGACCAACATGTGCGTAGATAATGATCTGTTGCAGAAATAGGTTGAAAAGTGTGGAAGATAGACGACAATCCTGACGAACATGTACTTTCTGACGAACTGCATACCTCTCTCCAACAACACCATGTAGTAATATTGCAGTGGTGGCTTTAGAGCACAGTTGCTGGATGGTACTGAGTAGCTTTTGCCCGGTATTGAATTTAACACGTTTCAAAACTTAGAAAGAGAGGGGGTTAGTTACCGCCAAAGACACAGAGAGAGTGCAGGACTAGACACAATGCATTTCGACCTCTTGGGTCTTCTTCAGGCGAAAACAAATAACATTTAGGACAGTGAAAATGAAGAACGAGAAATCACTTATCTTCTCCTGTTCGCCTCACGATCAAAATGGCCGCCGGACGGAAACGAGGCCACCCAGGAGGGGATCATGGGAGAAGAAACAGTGAAGGGAGGTTGGGGGGGGGGGGGGGGGTAGGCGAAGGGGGGGTTAAAGAAAAAAAGGGAGGGGGTGTGAAACAATGGGGTTTGTAGCTTGTTTTGTAGAATAGTATGATATATTTGACGATAGTGATTATGGTGCTTAGTGGGGAAAGAAAACAATCAATCAATAGATAAATAAACGACTTGGAATGGGTGGTGAATGGTAGTGATAGTAGTTATGGGTGGGTAGTTGTATATGGGTGTGTGTGTAATGCTAATAAAATCAGATGTAGGGGGAAATAATAGTAATAAATAAATGAATAAATGAAAACAATAACAATAAAATAAAATAAATATATAAATAAACTAAAATAAATAAATAGAAATGAATAAGAAATATATATATATATAAATGAAAATAAAAATGATAGATAAATAGCTCAAAATAAATACATAAATAAATAAATGAATAGATAAAATGAAATGAATATAAAAAATAAATGAATAAAATAAATGGAGGGTGGCTGCAACTTCTGTATGAAATGGGTAGTGTGGGCTATGGTGGTGTATGTGTATATATATATATATATATATATGTGTGTGTGGTGTGTGTGTGTGTGTGTGTGTGTGTGTGTGTGTGTTGGTGGAAGATATTGCCGAGTGGTGTGGAAATGGTGGGTATGTATATATGTGTTACTGTTGGATGTTGATGCCTTGGGGCTGCAGCGTACCAAGTTTGGCAATGAGATGGGTCTCTTGTGATACACGTTAAAAGCTGTCACTCTGATTGCCAGCGTGCCAAGACTTTCACATGGTTGATGTTGTGTTAGGGATGGTTGAAGTGTAGGGCAACGGGTTTGGGTCGGTGGTGGCAGATGTCAGCCAGGTGTTGAGAGATGCGTGTCTCAAGTGTGCGGGATGTTTCACGTATATAGATCTTGCCACACAGCTGGCAGTGGATAGCGTATACAATGTTGCGGCTCTGGCAGGAGATTGTGCGTTTGATAGTGAAGGAGTCTTTGGGACCCTGTAGGATGGTGTCTGGTGTGGTGAGGGGGCAGATTTTGCAGTTATGTTTAGAGCAGGGGTGATTACCTGGTGGTGTAGGTGTGGAGATTCTGTTTGATTTGGACCGCATGAGAAGATCTTTTAGGTTTTTATCACGTTTGAAAGTGATCATGGGTCTGGTATGGAAGGCAGGTTTGTGGTTTTGTACAATGTGCCGATTGGATTTGACTTTGAGAATCCTGCAGATGCAGAGGGTGTGTGGGTGGAAGAGGAGGTAGGCGGTGGGTCTGTCTGTCTGTCTCTTTTGAATGCTGGGTTTCTATCGCAGATGTTCTGGGTATGGCTGTGGTGCAGCTGAGAGCTTTGTTGATGATGGAACTGGGGTATCCACGGTTTGTGAAAAAATCTGACATTTTGGCTGCTTGTATAGTGAAGTCTTCTTCGCTGGAGTAAAGTCTGCGAAGACAGAGAAATTGTGAGTATGGAATGCTGTCTTTAGTGTGTGGGTGGTGGGAGGATATGTAGTCCAGGTATGCATGTGCATCAGTGGGTTTGTAGAAAATGGAAGTTTTGAGTAGGCCATCTTCGAGGGAGATGGTGATGTCTAGGAAGTTAACTGACTGTGAAATGGTGTAGGTTAGTTGGATGGATGGATGGAAGGTCTGGACAAAGTTGTGGAAGTTGAGGAGATCTTGTTTGGGCTCCCAGTCCATCATCAGTGTACCTTTTGTGTAATTCCGATGTGGGGCCTGTGTATGTGGTCATACAAAAAGAATTATACAAAAGGTACATTGATGATGCACTGATGCACATGCTTACCTAGACTACAGATCTTCTCGCGCGGTCCAAATCGAACAGAATCTCCACACCTACACCACCAGGTACTCACCCCTGCTCTAAACCTAATTGCAAAATCTGCCCCCTCACCACACCAGACATTATCCTACAGGGCCCCAAAGACTCCTCCACTATTAAACACACATTCTCCAGCCAGAGCCGCAACATTGTATACGCTATCCACTGCCAGCTGTGTGGCAAGATCTATATACGTGAAACATCCCGCACACTTGAGACACGCATCTCTCAACACCTGGCTGACATCTGCCACCACCGACCCAAACCCGTTGCCCTACACTTCAACATCACCAACACAACATCAATCATGTGAAAGTCTTGGCACGCTGGCAATCACAGAGTAACAGCTTTTAACGTGTATCACGAGAGACCCATCTCATTGCCAAACTTGGTACGCTACAACCCCAAGGCATCAACATCCAACAGTAACACAAACATACATACTCACCACTTCCACACCACTCGGCAATATCTTCCACCAACACACACACATACATATATATACACACATACACACACACACCACCACCACCATAGCCTGCACTACCCACTTCATACAGAAGTTGCAGACACCCTCCATTTATTTCATTTTATTTTTTTTTTTTTTTAATCATTTATTTATATTTATTGTTTATTTATATATTATTTGTATTTTGATATACTTTTTTGCTTTTTTATTTTTTAATCATATATTTTTTTTATTTATTCTTTTTTTTTTTTTTTTCTCCTACATCTGATTTTATCAGCATTACACACACACCCACATACAACTACCCACCCATAACTAATATATTCACCATCACCACCCATTCAAGTCGTTTATTTATTTATTTATTTATTGGGTTTTTTCCCACTAAGCACTATTATCAATCCACCATAATCACTACCGTCACTAATATATCATACTATTCTACAAAACAAGTTACAAACCCTATTGTTTCACACACACACACACACACACACACACACACACACACACACACACACACACACACACCTTTTTTTCTTCCCCCCTCCCCCCTCACCATTTCCTCTCCCATGATCTCCTCCCGGGTGGCCTCGTTTCCGTCTGGCGGCCATTTTGATCGTGAGGCGAACAGGAGAAGATAAGTGGTTTCTCGTTCTTCGTTTTCACTGTCCTAAATGTTATTTGTTTTCGCCTGAAGAAGACCCAAGAGGTCGAAATGCAGTGTGTCTAGTCCTGTACTCTGTTTGTCTGTGTGCTTGGCGTTAACTAACCCCCTCTCTTTCTAAATTTTGCTTCATTTTCCGCCCTCACTCACTCCGTTTTGAAACTTGATACGTTTCGTTTATGCGGCGTATTTTGTTCAAGTCAAGCATGGTGGAGGCCATGCGTCTGCAAGTCGGGTTTTCGTGTTGGATTTACTGCCCGTATGCAACAAGGTGCATTGCTTAAGACCAAAAAATGTACAAAAATTGTCATAATACGAGTTGTGGAATATATAAAAAAGAGGGGGGGGGGGGGGGACAATGTGAAAGATAATAAAACCAAACAATACTGAAGCCTGATGACAGCTCTATGAGCAGAAAGCTTGCTTGGTTTCCTTCTTGTTCCCCTGATCACCATACTCAAACCCTGGTGAGTGCACTCTTCCACCATTTTCTTCTCCAAACAATATTGAATCAGCAGAAACACTACATCTACAAAAATTACATTACACTTTTGGAGGGGATTGTAACAGACAGACTAAGACAGCCTTCAAGATATAGATTTAGATTCATTGTCTCATGCAAAGACTTATGAAGAACGTCTTCGACAAAAGCCTGACAAGGCAGCCCCATTGCTGAGTTTTCCATGCCGTTATTAAAGTACCGTTCACAACAGGCTAGTAGCGCTCGATTTCTGACTTTTAATTGATGAGGCGATCGCAAGAGCAAACTTGTGCCCAGTATGCGGGAATTACGCATAGTCAGCTTTCGGGCCAGAGACTGAAACAGAGTAAACACGAAAGGTTGTGCATCTTTTGTGAAGAAAACAACATGGCAACGGATTAAGTCGTTTTGACTGATATATATCGGGGGCACGAAGCTCTTTTGACCAGACATTAAAAACTTTCAACAAAAAAAAAAAAAAAGAAAGCTTCGGGGACGTGTTTCAAGGTTGCAGCAGAACATTTCTCCTTTCAATCCTTTGTTGAACTCAGCACGTCCTCTTGAAACGAATTTTCTTTCATGTCGTTTGTCGATGCTTTTCTCCATATTCAGTAGCACTTAAATAAGAATTCGTTTTCGCTTTTAAACTATTTTGTTTCAAACATGAACGGCGGACGTTTCGGCAACGTAAAATTTGCGACATAAGTATACCGGCCTGTTTCAGTGTGTGTGTATCACGATCTGCATACTGCTTTCCTGCGAACTCGCTTGGTGTTGCTCACAGAATGGTAAGGCATGAAGGAATGAGACCGAGAGCAAAGCCTTGTTATTTGGTGTGATAGTGAGACACGCCTGTTGTGAACAAGACGTTAGGAACACCCAACTCACATCCAGTTTTGACACATGGAAGGATGGTTCTTCTTTGCAGACGTTGCACATACAGCTGCTGCACCTGATGCTGACGCTGCTGGTGCTGCTGGTGCTGTTCATGCTGGTGCCGGCCGCCATCTACACGGTGCTGGAGCCCAGCTGGAACTACCTGGACGCCTTCTACTACTGCTTCATCTCCCTCACCACCATCGGCCTGGGCGACTTCATCCCGGGGGACAACGCCGAGCAGCCCCACCGCGCCTGTACAAAGTGGCCACCACCTGTGAGTAGATGAGGTCTTCAGAGGGCCTGAGGGAGGTGGGGTGGGAAGGGGGTTGGGAGGACTGGTGGGTACTGCTTTGTGTTGTGTTGCGTTGTATCACGTCATCGTCATAAGCGATTTCTTCGTGGGGAGTTCCAGCTGATCGCCCGGGGTGGAAGGGGACGGGCGAGTTTGTTGCCATAGAACGGCGCCACACGGTTTTCTTCTTCTTTTTTTCAGGTATCGGGGGAAAGGAGGGTGGTAATAATCGGGGGTGCGTTGGTGGATGACTGGTGTGTGAATGTATGTAGGCAAGCGAGAGCATGTGCGCTAGTGAGTGGGTGTGCGTGCGTGCGTGCGTGCGTGCGTGTGTGTGTGTGTGTGTTTGTGAATGGCATTTTAAGACTTGTTTATGGGCCAGTTCTTTTCAGTATCCCAGCTTCTTTGTCATCTATACCACATTCCCTTGTCTATCCCGTAGCTTTACTATCGCAGAGTCATTCTTGATCGATCTCCCCCGCCTCCCCTTCTCACCCCCCAATGCACAACCTTGCCTGCGGCTTTCGGAGCACCAGCGGCTGACAGGGAGTTATCAGTGACGGGGACGCCATGAGAATACCCACTGGAGGACACTCTGGCTTGTACAGCTCTTTGGTCACTTGGATGTGTGCACGTGTGCATGCACATGTTTGCGTGGCGTCTGTTTGTGGAGAGAATTAAGGAACAGGGGCAGCTGTCTACAGGCGTGCCTGAGCGCTCCCTTACGCGTCTTAAATGGGCCGCTTGTATGTGGGTTACTTTTGTTAGATATGACTCAGTTTCGATAAGTCATTATTTATTTTTTAGATTGCACGATGTCATCTAACACATAGTTAATTTTCAGTTTTACATCTTTGTCACTTCAGTGTGAAATGAGACAATAAAATGTCAAATAATTCTGTAACAAAAAAGACCAATGGTGAAATGTCTTTTCTCTTTCCAAGCCCTCGCCATACGGCACAAATTACTTCCGTCTGCCAGACACTCAGGCATTTGACGGGCAGGCTTCAAAGGCAGGCTCAACTTCAATGAATAGTATATACAATGCTTGCGTGATTATATGTAGAGTATGTATGGGTATGCCTTGGGCTGTTTGTGTGTCTTGCTGTGTGGCACTGTGACAATGGATGAGTGGATATAAGTCGTTGTGTAAGTTCATGAAATGCAAGAGTATCTTGAGAACGTGTCCTAAACGAATGTTCGATGTTTACATCGTTGACATTATTGTTACCATTATCATTACTATTATCGTTACTATCTGTATTAAATGATATCGGACAAATAGAGTGTGTCGTCATTAATTGCTGTCGTCTGGCTGTAAATATGCGAGATCATATCCTGTCAATGCCACACGAACGCATTTATTTTTTAGAATACAGCGTGAGCTCTACGCTAGAGTGAATATTGCCAACATGTCCCACTCTTGATCGCTGAACGGGCAATATCTTCCTTTGTGTGATGTTGTAAAAACCACCTGCTTCGTTCACTCCAGCTGCATCTCTCTCTCTCTCTCTCTCTCTCTCTCTCTCTCTCTCTCTCTCTCTCTCTCCGTCTCATTGTCTGTCTCTGTCTCTCTCCCTCATTGTATGTCTCTCTCTCCTTCCCTCTCTCTCTCTCTCTCTCTCTCTCTCTCTCTGTCTCTGTCTCTGTCTCTCTCTCTGTCTTCTTCTTCTTCTTCCCTCCTCCCCTACCTCTCTCTCCTTGTCTGTCTCTGTGTCTCTCCTTGCCTCCATGTCTCTCTGTCTCTCTCTCTCTCTCTCTCTCTCTCTTCTTCTTCTTCTTCTTCTTCTTCTTCTTCTTCTTCTTCTCTCTTCTTCTTCTTCTTCCCTCCTTCCCTGCCTCTCTTTCTGTGTATTTCTGTATCCCTCCTTGCCTCCCTGTCTGTCTCTGTCTCCTTGCCTCCCTGCCTCTCTCTCTCTCTCTCTCTCTCTCTCTCTCTCTCTCTCTCTTCTTCTTCTTCTTCTTCTTCTTCTTCTTCTTCTTCTTCTTCTTCTTCTTCTTCCCTCCTTCCCTGCCTCTCTTTCTGTGTATTTCTGTATCCCTCCTTGCCTCCCAGTCTGTCTCTGTCTCCTTGCCTCCCTGCCTCTCTCTCTCTCTCTCTCTCTCTCTCTCTCTCTCTCTCTCTCTCTCTCTCTCTCTCTCCATTCACACATGGGAGTATACAATATAATAAACATTTATCGTTAAGCCACACACACACACACACACACACACACACACACACACACACACACACACACCACACACACACACACACTCAATCACACACACATACATAAACAGCACACACGCACACATGAACGCGCGCGCAGGCTCTCGCATACGCGCACTCACACACAGGGTGGGGGGGGGGGAGAGACAGAGAGAGAGAGAGACGTTAGGACGAAATCCACCCACACCAAAGAGCAACGCATCAGCATCTGTTGCACCGGTGTCTATCTCACAACTGTCAACCCTTCCTGTTGCTTTTAGTCACGGACAGTTCCTATGAAATTGACAAGCCCTGCAGTGCCAGTCAGTGTGTGTGAGGGGGAGGAGGGAATCGCGCATGGGGAATGGGGAAACGTTAACGGAAGGGGGAGGAGGGACAGTGAGTGAGACGTAGGGGAATGGGGGGGGGGGGGGGGAGAGAAGTTGGAGAGTCGGGTTGGGAAGTGTCTGTACTGCTCAACATAGTGTTCATGTTTAGTGGTCACTTCAGTAACACAGGAGACAGTATGTGTATGTGTGTGAGTGTGTGTGTGTGTGTGTGTGTGTGTGTGTGTGTGTGTGTGTGTGTGTGTGTATGTTTACGCGCGTGCGAGTACGCTCGTGTGCGTGTGTCTGTCTGTCTGTCTGTCTGTCTGTCTATCTGTCTGCCTGTCAGTCTGTCTGCCTGTCTGTCTGTCTGTGTCTGTGTGTATGGTCACATTTGTACTGGTGTATTTACGTGTAGTTTTGATAGCCGTATATTTCTTTTTCCTTATTTTTTTCCGTTTGTGTTTCATAGTTTGTACTAATTGTTGAGTTCTGCTGAAGTCATGGGGTGATTGCTGTGTACACACTTTATTGTTATTATTATTATTATTTACTATTACTGTTGCTGTTGTTGTTGTTTCTGTTTTTGTTATAATCGTTGTTGTTATCAGTGTTGTGGTTGATGATGTCAGTAATGGTAAAGAATGTAGAACTCAAGAGTTCCTTACCAGGTAGATGCGTTAGAGCAACAGCAAAGATTTTTTTTTTTCAAAAAAACAACAACAAATTCCATACACGTTTAGTGTCCGTCAAAGCGATTCTTCGACACAGAGATACCGAATCATTATGTCAGCAAACATACTTGATTTCTTCTACCCGACATTTTAGCAGAAACAGCTCCTTTCTTTTTGCTACTTTTTGGGGATGTTTTAAGTGGGCGAGGACAGTGCTTAGTCTGGCTAGAGCTGCTGTCGTTTGCACAACTCTGGAAAGCACTTCAGCGCTAGCCAGACTTAGACCCATCTGGAATGACAGACGCATCACAATCAGTTCCAAGATCAGACTGATGCGCTCCCTGGTCATTGCCATATTTCACTACGCCTATGAGACGTGGACTCTGACAGTTGAACTTGATTTCCGCGAGATCCCTGGCATCTCGCACAAAGATCACATTACTAACTTAGAGGTCCAGACCAGAGTAAGGCAAGCCATTGGACCATACGAAGAACATTTGTCCACAATAAAAAAAAAAAAAAGGAAAATGCGATGGTATGGTCATGTATCAAGATCAACACGACTTGCCCAAACCATTCTACAATAAACAGTGCGAGGAGACAGAAGAAGAGGAGGGCGGAGAAAGGGATAGGTCGACATCATCAGGGCATGGACTGGCCTCACACTCAGCAACCTGGTTAAGAGCGTCTGAGAACCAGGAATAGTGGAGGAAGCTGGTTGCGAAGTCTTCTGTGGCGCCCCAACATTCTTCAAGACTCCGGGATAGGTGATAGGTGAGACCATGCTGCACTGGAGATCCCAGTTCATCATCGGAAGACTGGCACCCTGTCCACCGCTTCTCAGGCTCTGAGAGTAAAACGTTCGACGGCTCTTCCCACCAACCAGAGAACGTTACTCACAGTTGGTACATTGGGAAGGACACCAATAGCTGAACATGTGAGGAATGGTTTCCTCTGTGATCTCTGACTTTAAAGACAACATCAACACATTGCATCTGTCGAAGACGAAGTGGATTTTACATAAAAAGAAGCTGAATTAGAAATTTACTTGTTTAAACTTCGTTTTTCACCACTGTTTCTTGTATTCATAAACATTTCTGTCTGTCTGTCTGTCTGTCTGTCTGTCTGCTGTCTGTCTGTCTGTCTGTCTGTCTGTCTGTCTGTCTCTCTCTCTCTCTTCTCTCTCTCTCTCTCTCTCTCCCACTCACACACACACACACACAAACAGATAGATATTCTGTGTGTGTGTGTGTGTGTGTGTGTGTGGGAGAGACACAGACAGACAGACAGACAAGAATTTTACATAAAAAGAAGCTGAATTAGAAATTTAGTTGTTTAAACTTCGTTTTTCACCACTGTTTCTTGTATTCATAAACATTTCTCTCTCTGTCTCTATCTCTGTCTGTCTGTCTGTCTTCTCTCTCTCTCTCTCTCTCTCTCTCTCTCTCTCTCTTCTCTCTCTCTCTCTCTCCCTCCCTCCACACACACACACACACACACACACACACACACACACACACACACACACACACACACGCACACACAACACACACACACACACACCACACACACACACACAAAGATAGTAGTAGATAGACAGACATCGGGCTTCATGTTTCGCTGATTTCTGTAAACTTCTCCGTGATCGTTGATAACAGCTGCCAGGCTGTCAGAATTCACTTGTTCCTGATACACGGGAATGGGGGAGAGTCAGAGAGAAAAGAGAAAAAAAAACACATTTCCTGTGCAGGACGGGTGTCAGGGGATAATCGTATTCAGGTTTAACGTCCGCACCCACCAAATCATGAAAACAGACGGGCGGGTGGCCATCCCGGGACTTTGGGAACAGCAGTGGAGTTGTCATCACTATATTGATGCCACCAAAACGACAGTGGTTGGCATCCGTCTGTCTCGAGAGGCAATGGTGTTGTGCCGTGGATCAGTCAGTTGTGGAGTTTCAGCGCCTGCTGTGGCTGAAGAGCCCGATCCTCGAGCGGCAGACTCTGTCGCAGCTGCTGCAGGTGAAGTCTCGGTCATGAGTGTCTGTGGGTGACGACGCAATTCTTTGCCGTGTGCGGCGCCTCCTTCTTGCCACTGGGCCTCTCTCCTCTGCTCTGCTGACTTGATGCCTGCCTTGATGATGGACCGCCAGCTGACCCGGTCTGAAGCTGCTGTCTCCAAGTCTGCTGGGTCGAGGCTGCCTGCCCTCAGGTCGCGCTTGCATACATCCTTAGAACGTAGGGCGAGCCGCCCTGTGGGTCTGGAGCCTGTAGCCAGCTCGCCGCACAGCATGTCCTGTGGGATGCGACCGTCGTCCATGCAAAAAACGACCACACGTCGAAAAAGTGGCAAAGTTAATGTCGGGTGGCCAGCAGGATTGGAATTCATAACACCTGGCTGCGAACTTGGCGCTCGTACCATTGAGTCAAGCTGGCATCACGAGAGGATAAAAGTGAAGTGGGGGTGCAGGGCGTGTTGGTACACCGGGTGAGCTGATGATGAGGCTCTATGCCGGCGAGGAAACAGGTGTGATCGGAACGGGCTGAGGGTGTCTCTCAGGAATGTCGTCAATCGTTGAGGCGCTGGCTCGGAACACACCTTCTGTGTCATGGGAATGGCGGTGGCTATGAAGGCTGCGGAGGGGGAATGAGGGGATACAGGAGGGGGAGGGAGGGGGGGGGGGTAGATTGGAGCGGGAAGAAAAGATGGTATTGAAAAGAAAAAGAAAGGAAATAAAGATCGGTAGAAGAGGGCAGTGTTCAAAAATGTTTTTCGTTTCTCCCTCTGCCCCCTTCCTCCCCACCATCATTACTTCTCCCATTCTTTTTTTTTTTTTTCCTGTCCATGTAATCATCTCTGTCTTATTTCTGCTCACCTTTTTTCCATTCATTTATTTGGAGGGGATTTGTTGTTGTTTTCTCAGTATCTTTTCTATTGTTCGTTTTTTGTTGTTTTTTTTTTTACCTTCTGAATTTCTTTTCTGTTTTTTTCTCATGATCTGTCAGTGTTTTCTGAGTTTCACTGTCTTTCTGGTTCGTCCTGTTTTTTCTCCTTTCTTGTTTGTGTGTTTTGTTCTTTGTATGTTCCTGTCTCTCTATTATTCTTTGCTTCCCTTGCTTCTTTTTGTTTTATTTTTTAATGTGGGAATGTTTGTTGTTGTTGTTGTTGTTTTCCTTCCTCTTTTGTTTGTTTGTTTGTTTTCTTCTTGCTGTTTATTCATTCATTGTTTGATTTGTTTTGTTTTGTACTTGTGTTTTTCTTCCTTCAGTTTTCACGCTGTTTTATTGGGCAAAGCAGAATGCACGCGTGCAAGTCTGTTCTCCTTGAAGCTTAATATGGCCGCTGTAGTCGGCTTGGATACAAAGGTCATGGCCCGACTCTTGTTGCTTTCATGTCTCAGCTCTCGCTTAACCCAGTAAATGCGAGTTTCATCTGTTGTGCTTGACAGGGAGACAGGATATGATCTGGGGAACATTCCACCTCCGAAAGCGCAGTTTTAATGTTTTTATTGGTTTACACCGGATAATCACCTATTGTCACTGTTTACTGTAGGGATAATTAATGTCTTCTTGAAAATGGTGCGAATGAAGTGTGTCTTTTTTCAAACTTTTTGACTGAAAACAGTGTGTTGTTCCCGTCTCTCCTTCTTCCTCTCAATCTCTCTTCTCTCTCTCTCTCTCTCTCTCTCTCTCTCTCTCTCTCTCTCTCTCTCTTCTCTCTCTCTCTTGCGCGCGCGCGCGTGTGTGTGTGTGTGTGTGTGTATGTGTCTGTGTGTGTGTGTGCGTGCGTGCGTGCGTGCGCGCGTGCGTGCGTGAGTATGTAAAAACGTGGTTGGTAGAATATTTGACATAAGATCTGTCTGAGACTCAGCACTTGACATAGTTTGAAGTCTTTGGCATTTCAATTTGCTTGTAGGCCGTTATAAGGTCCCTGTATTCAGCTGAGCAATGAATATCATGACGCGCGCGCTTTGGTGTGTGTGTGTGTTGTGTGTGTGTGTGTGTGTGTGTGTGTGTGCGCGTGCGCGCGCGCGCGCTCATAAACGTGCAGTTTACCTGCTGCTGGGCCTGCTGATGATGATGGTGATGCTGTCCGTGCTGTACGACATCCCGGAGCTGAACCTGGGCTTCCATTTCTACCTCAAGAGCGACGACCCCGACGAGGAGCAAGCGCGCCTGCGCGGCGACAGCAGCGCCGGAAGCTCCAAGTACCGGAAGCAGACCAACGACCCGGAGAGCCAGTCGGCGGCGCCGAGCGGCAGGACAGGCAGCGAGTGCACGTACCAGTCCTTCCAGACCAAAGACGGGGAGGAGGAGGAGGAGGAGGAATGAGGGTGGTGGGGGAGGGGGTGGAGAGCTGTGAGCGGGCTGTGGCGTGCCGACGAGCAGGCGGACTTCAAGACCCACGGGTCCGGGGTGGAGGTGGTCAGCCGAGTGTGGGACTATCTCACCGGGGCCGACCCCAAGCTGGCGTGAACTGAGCGGCCGGACCCCAGTCTGCTTGTCTTTTTTTTTTTTTTTTTTTCTTTTCTTGCGTTTTTTTTTTTTTTTTTTTTTTTTTTTTTTTAATGAGGTGTCTCTCGATTCCACTACCATTGGCCTTAACGGACTTTGGCGTGTTTTGGAATGGCACAAAAGGGAGTGAGCGAGAGGCTAAAACAGACACAGCCCAAGTTTAAACCACTGGTATGAACAGAAGAAAAGAAGAGATGTCTATGGTGTGTAACCCTTTCGTTGTTCAGTGCGCTCTTTTCAGTTGCAGAGAAATCACGGACGTAAGATGACATCAGTCGACCTCTGCCCTTCTTTGACCAGTGTAACAGCGACGCGCTGGGGTTATCTTTTGGTTGCCTGTATTGGTTCCAGTCATTCTTTTTTTTTTTTTTTTTTACTTTGATCTGAACAAGCAGAGTTTGTACTACGTAGGGAAAGGAAGAAGTAAGTGTGGGACAGACAGGCAACAACACGCTCAGACAAAGTCCCATTTCACACTTCAAAGGCTAAAGGTTTTTGAAGAATCAAGGTGAAGTAAAATATAAACATCAGCAGACCTCACACGGGTCATCTCAGGCAGATCCGATCAAACCGAACCTGGCCAGAAGCTTAGATGAAATAAATGAATTTCGTTTCATAAAAAGAACACTTTGTGGTCTCGAAAGATACTCTTTTACATTTTAACCCAGAAAACAACGTTGTTATTTCCTTACCACGGAGACATAGCCTCGCCGCACGCTACACCGCCAATCACAGATTTACACTACCTCCCCGGGTATTCGAAAAACTGTGCAGACTTTTTGTTGAAAGTAGAAAACTGTAAATTTAGAAACCCCGTAGCATAGCATGAGAACAAGTTTTTTAGATTTTACACTTTAGTTGTAAACCTTTTGACCGTATTTTACAGAATAGCGATGGCCAGACTTTACGGTCTAGGTGTAGAAACAGATTGAAGATTTTCCTGCTTTGCTTTTCCGGCGTGCCGTTGCAGGGGTGGCAATGTAGTGGCGCTGATCTGTGGGGGCGAAGGACGACATGGTGTTGAGTCTTGCGTTCTTCTGTCTATAGAGACCGTAGTGATCTCTTTTCTCTTTGTGGGTTGACGTCTTTGGCTTCTTCGGTGTGTCCTCAGTGGAACCTCTGGCCGTGTTTGTCAGGGGAAGACCACTTGTCAACAAGAGTGTTGTTACTTGGATCGTTGTATATCTGTGTCAGACTGTTTGAAGAGAGAGTACGTGAGTTCTTAGAACATTTGTGTGTCCTTTTTTTCTGCGGTATGTTCTTTTCATCATATGAGTGACAAAATGGAACAGTGGATACACGTATAGTGATACCGACAAACACAAAGAAAAAGCCTCTTGTGTGATCTCACTGTCCGCTATAGTTCCAGACGTACAGGTGTCTTCCCTTCAAGACAGAGACAAGGGAACGAGGAACAATTTTATACAGAAACATCACATGTCAGCCTAGTCTACATTCGGCTGTGCACAACGTAACCAACGTTTCGCGTTTTGAAAAAAAAAAAAAAAAAAAAAAAAAAAGATAGTGCTTCCACCGGAAGGATAATGTGCGAGATCATGTGAGTTATGCAGCTGAGGTGAACAAAACGACATAAATGGCGGCTGACCGCAGCAGACTCAAGCAGCTCTTTGATTCGGGACCCGTAGCCAGTCAGTCGTGGATTACATCAGTGACTAAGTAAGTACTAGTTTTACCGCTCAGTCCCTGCACCACATATAAATGTGATATGCCTACAGATCTGTTGTTTATTGCGTGTCGATTCCGAACAGCCAGGGAAACGATCATTCGTCTTTATCGTTTGTTTTTGTTTTTTTTGGGGGGGGAGGGGGGGGTCTTTTTTTTGCTGTTGCGGTTTTTTTTTTTTCATGAGCGTCCTTGACCCTCCTTCACCACTGAAATAGATCACCGCCGTAGTCGTGGCTGGTAACGTTTTGCTAAACCTAACGAGACCCCAGATTTGCCAACATATGAACCCTACACTGCAAAAAAAAAAAAAAAAAAGGATAAAGAAAAAAAAATGTTAATGATTTGATTTGGTGGCATGTTCAAGCTATAGCTTGGGATCACGAAAAATCACACAGCAAAGAAAGAAACAGCCATTCGACTGTCAACTGCATCCGTGCTTCCGTCAATGTTGCCTTTGACGGTTCCATGATCTTTTCATACTCCATGTCATAGAGATACTTAAGTCTTCGGCGTGACTACCAGGCATGACCGGAACAGTGGGCAATGAGTGAAAAGGCTGTCAAAAACGCTACAGTGAGTCCTGCAACGCTGTGTAAATTCGGAAAGCAGTCGCAAGTGCGACAGCCAGGGAAACCGGCGAGCGTTATGCTCCAAGGGAAGCAACTGTGTCTCCGCAAGTGCAGACAGTCGGGGGGGGGGGGGGGGGGGGGGAAGAAGGAGGGAGCTGGCGAGCCTCACGATCAAAGGGACGCAACTGTGTCCCCGTTTTCACTTTCCCCACCCAGTAACCGGACTTGGTGCCCAGGCCAGGCTGATCGTAGTGTCGGTATGAAACCTGTTGATGCAGAACTGCTGACTGCACAGAGGTCACCCTGTTATGTAAGACGCTGTTGAGATGCCTCAAGGGAGGTGGAGTTACAGAAGATCCAAACAAACCAGTCCCCCTGTTCATTAAAACAATAAACATACAAATAAACAATGACTGTAATAGCGTTCATTACGCTCAAAGTGAAGAAGACAAGAAAGACTGCTAGCAGACTACCTAGGGACAGGCCATGGTCCGTAAATCTCAGTGTCATAGGCCAGTCGACCGCACAGGGCTGCGTTTCGAGCATGTAGGCTTGCCATCCGAGTGAACAGTTGACCGTCAAAATCACTGGTGCAGCCAACACGCAACGAGCAAACATGGTGGTAGGATGTAGGCTTGCAATCTGAGCAAACAACTGTTAAAATCACTGGTGTAGGCAACGAGCAAACATGGTGGTAGGTTGTAGGCTTGCAATCTGAGCAAACAACTGTTAAAATCACTGGTGTAGCCAACAAGCAACGAGCAAACATGGTGGTAGGATGTAGGCTTGCAATCTGAGCAAACAACTGTTAAAATCACTGGTGTAGCCAACAAGCAACGAGCAAACATGGTGGTAGGATGTAGGCTTGCAATCTGAGCAAACAACTGTTAAAATCACTGGTGTAGCCAACAAGCAACGAGCAAACATGGTGGTAGGTTGTAGGCTTGCAATCTGAGCAAACAACTGTTAAAATCACTGGTGTAGGCAACGAGCAAACATGGTGGTAGGTTGTAGGCTTGCAATCTGAGCAAACAGCTGACTGTTGAAATCACTGGTGTAGCCAACAAGCAACGAGCATACCCAGTGGTAGATTGTAGGCTTACCATCTGAGCGAACATGTAACTGTTGAAATCACTGGTGTAGCCAACAAGCAATGAGCATACATGGTAGTATCTTGTAGACATGCCGTCTGAGCGAACATCTGACTCCTAAAATCACTGCTGTAAGCAACAAGCAACAAGGGGCTCGCGGCCAGATGGTCAGAGCGTTTGCCTGCGGAGCTGCCGGCCTTGAGGTCTGTGGACCCAGCTGTACAGTGGTACCTGATTCAGGGCAGAGAAGGTTAAGGCGGTGGAAGGATGGAGGGATGGGCACAACCTTGGATCATGCCGTGCTCAGGGCACGATGTCAAACCTCGAATAGCTTGATGCCCGGCCTACGACATTTAGGTTTAATTTTACGTGTAAGCAGCGATAGCCCGATCACGGAAATGAGTCTTTCAGGTTGCTTTCATTGATGATAACTATGATTATTTGCTTGTTGATGGTGGTGAAGTATCGTTATCATCATGATCATTATTATTGTTACGATTGTCACTGTCATCATCATTATCATCATTATCACGGGTTGTCCCTAAAAGAGAATATGACCGCTTGAAAGGTGGGGTAGTGCACATCTCACCCTAGCCCCTTCCATTCCCATTCTGCCTCCCGAAAATAAAGATATGGCCAACGCCACCAACAACGACACACAAGGAACCCAAAGGAAGCAACCTCTGTGTTGCTGTGGTTTTAAGCGTGGTAGATCGCTGGCTGTGGGTTTGAGTCCTATCGAAGGTAATTCTTTGCAGGATTTTTTTTTTTTAATCGAGGCTGAGTTCTACCCAGAGTTGTTGAGTGTGTTTTAGGCTCAAGTGGAAAGGCTTGAACCACACAGACGAGTTTCACCTACTTAGCTGATACGTCTCTGAAAGTGTGTGGCTCAGGTTTCTTCACACCACTGCAGGTGTCTGTTTCTGAAGGCTGGTTGATGTGACTTCTATATCATGGGAGGAAGCGCAGAATGCAATACTGACTCCACAGCATCGTCTTCGTCTTCACTAATCAACATAAAAAGTCCCAAATTCAATGACTCTTCATTTCATGCCCTGCTGTGACTGAGACCTCTGAACTGATTTTCTTTCTACTTTGATGCTCGTCGTCGTCGTTAGCGTCCTGTCAGAGTTGTCAACATTCGGCAAGTTCATAGGGTTGTATTCGGCAAGTTCATAGGGTTGTATTCGGCAAGCTCATAGGGTTCATATTGTTGTCGGATGGACGTAATGGCGCCGTTGGAGAGGAACGCTTCCTCTTGCTGGCTCCACGACTAACCAGTGATTGTCCTCAGTTAGAAATGAAATGAGGCAGGGAACAGTAAACGATAAACAGTAAACAAGTGGGGTATTTTTTGCTCCCATAATTTCCACTATTAGATTGTTCGTCTATGTATTTGTCTGACTTTATTCAAGTTTAAAAGGCTGTGCCAGTCTTGAATAAAAGTTACTCTGTGTTAGGTTTTCTTATGGGAGCAAAAAATACCCCACTTGTTTACTGTCCTCAGTTAGTTGGTGCAAACTTCCAGTGATTGTCCTCAGTTAGTTGATACAAACTTCCAGTGATTGTCCTCAGTTAGTTGATACAAACTTCCAGTGATTGTCCTCAGTTAGTTGATACAAACTTCCAGTGATTGTCCTCAGTTAGTTGGTGCAAACTTCCAGTGATTGTCCTCAGTTAGTTGATGCAAACTTCCAGTGATTGTCCTCAGTTAGTTGATGCAAACTTCCAGTGATTGTCCTCAGTTAGTTGGTGCAAACTTCCAGTGATTGTCCTCAGTTAGTTGATGCAAACTTCCAGTGATTGTCCTCAGTTAGTTGATGCAAACTTCCAGTGATTGTCCTCAGTTAGTTGATGCAAACTTCCAGTGATTGTCCTCAGTTAGTTGGTGCAAACTTCCAGTGATTGACCTCAGTTAGTTGATGCAAACTTCCAGTGATTGTCCTCAGTTAGTTGATGCAAACTTACAAGATTTACTGTTCCGCCGAACGAAAGAGACAAACAAATTACAAGACAAAACATGACGCGCTTCGACCTCTTTGGTCTTCTTCAGGCAAGACAAACAACATTCAAGACAATGGAAACGGAAAACGAGCAATCACTCATCTCCTCAAATTGGGCGCAAAATGGATTAGTTGGTGCGCTGGATAAGAACAGTTTACCCCTAAACATTACCGAAGAGAGACTCGTTATGAGTGCAGTGTCTCCTCTGGTGGGTTGCCTCATGTTTACCTGATAGTGACTGCCTCCCGTAGACTGGCAGCAGTAAGGTGGCGACAGAACGAAGGTGGTTGTGTCTGTGTATGGGCGAGACTGACGACAGCCTTCGTGGGAACAGCGTCTCTGACAGTCATGGACATCGGTTCTGTTGACAAAGGGAGGTAACTGACATGTTACTCGCCTTTTCCTTGTGCAAGGTTCAGCATGTGCAGTAGACTTCTCTGGGCGTACGTCGTGTAAAACAGACTTAGCGTTTTGGAAGCGTCTTTCTTTGAACCATCATCAATGAGAAAATCAGGGACAGTTTCATCGTAGTTTCTTTTTTGTCTTTAGTTTGTTTCTTCCGTTGTTACCAGGCCGTTCTTCGAGACCAAATCAACGCGTTCCTTTTTTCTTTCTTTTAAGTTTTTGCCTCAAAATGTGTAGGATTAGTTCTGCGTTCTTCACCGCAGTTCACGCACGTACTAAGGGATTACAGAGTTCGTGTTTGATCATGTGGTTCGTCTACACTCCCACCTCCCCGGACCCCTCATCACTCCTTTGCTCCTTACCTTTCGGGCAGGCGTACTCATTTTGGGAGAAGAAGTGAGAAGGGGGGGGGGGGGAACGAGGGAGAGGGGAGGGGGAGTAGGGGGCAAAATCAAAGAAAATCCATGAACTTGTTGTCGTGGCAAAGCAAAATACATGAACTTGTTGTCGTGGCAAAGCAAAATCCATGAACTTGTTGTCGTGGCAAAGCAAAATCCATGAACTTGTTGTCGTGGCAAAGCAAAATCCATGAACTTGTTGTCGTGGCAAAGCAAAATACATGAACTTGTTGTCGTGGCAAAGCAAAATCCATGAACTTGTCGTGGCAAAGCAAAATCCATGAACTTGTTGTCGTGGCAAAGCAAAATACATGAACTTGTTGTCGTGGCAAAGCAAAATCCATGAACTTGTCGTGGCAAAGCAAAATACATGAACTTGTTGCCGTGGCAAAGCAAAATCCATGAACTTGTTGTCGTGGCAAAGCAAAATACATGAACTTCTTGTCGTGGCAAAGCAAAATCCATGAACTTGTTGTCGTGGCAAAGCAAAATACATGAACTTGTTGCCGTGGCAAAGCAAAATACATGAGGCTGTTTGTGGGTTCAGTGACTTTTTTTTTTGAGTTTGTTATTGTTGTTTTTTGCTGTTTGTTTTAGGGGGGGGGGGGGGGGCTGAATGAACTGGAGAGCCGTCTGGTTTGGTGCGGTGATATTTTACTCATGTTGACGTGATCTCTTTCTGTGGTCATCTTGGATGTGTGCAAGTGGTCTGATAGTTTACCTCTCCAAACTGCATGATGTAATTACCATTTCCTCTCCTGTGGATAATTGAAAGAAACTGTCATTGACAGTTTCATTGAAATGATGAACTTCAATTCGTGCATGTGCACACACGCACACACACACACACACACACACACACACACACACACACACACACACACACACACATATGCGAGCGCGCGCGCACTCACACACACACACACACACACACGTGCGCGCGCGCGCGCGCACACGCACACACACCCAGACACATGCGAGCGCACTCACACACACACACACACACACACACACACACACACACACACACACACACACACACACACACACACACATATGCGAGCGCACGCGCACACACACTCGCACACACACACACACACATGTACACACACACATTTGAATACATATGTATATATGATTTGTTCTGTGATGTTTGTCATGTCAGCTGTGATCGACTGTCGTTCAGTCGTTCTGTTGTCCATTTTATTTCACACCCCCACCCCACCCCCACTCCTGTCCCGTTCAGTGGTTTGGACATGCTTTTTTTTTAATCAGCTTTGTTGTAATCCACATTTGACTGCTTCGTGACTTTGATGGAAAGTGTGATTTTCATATTTATCAACCAAAAAAACATACAAACAAAGGCTTACGTGGACAATGTCTTTAGCGACTCTGTTGAAGTACTCTGTGATCCCCTAAGCGACTTTGTTGAAGTACTCTGTGATCCCCTATATCCTATTGTTGTTGTTGTTGTTTATGTGTGTATACTGCCAGTAAAATGTCATAGACCATAAACGTACAGAGGTCTAGTTGTCTCATTGCAGGCATGTCAGTTTCATCCCTGTTGACTGGCTGTCTTTAATGTAGAATGATGCTGAAAGAGGATGAAGAGCGTCGTGTATTGCCGTTGTCGCTGTTATGGCTCATTAGCTTTAATTGGTTTGAAGAACGAAAAATCTTTTTTTTTTTCAATTTCCGTGATTTTCCGGAATCGTATGCTCAGGTGTGAACAGCAGTCTTATACCCAGACCAGACAGAAGGAGGATTCAGCTTAAGGTCTCACGTGTCATTGTAGTCAGTTGGTTTCTCATGTTGAAGCGTTTACTCCATTTTTGCGAATTTTCGTATGAAATGGCTGAAAATCGAAGCTGGTCCTTGAATTTTTATCAGTAGTATGTCTACATAGTATATATAGTGCATATATATAGATATATATTTTGGTGTGCAATTACTACCTGCTGCGAACGGAAGATGTGCTATATGATTTGCAATTGTTGGATCCATTTCTGAGAGACTGAACGTGGATATTGATGGATATTGTGTGCATAATGTGATATTTTAGTGCTGAGAAAATCTCGAGGGCGATACCGCCATAGGCATTTTCTGGTGGTGATTTTATTTGGTATTTAATTGTTGTGTTTTTCGATGTATGGATGTCGTCTCCGTCTTGATTGTTTCTTGTTTTCCTTTTCTTATTCGTCCCCTTCATTATGTCTTTCCTCTCTTCTTCTTCTTCCTTTATTTTTTTGTTTTGCTAAAGATTAAAATACAGTGATTTCAGACACCAGGCTGTTTTGTAGTGCATGTGTGCGAGAACATGACACTTTCCTCTCGTGCTTCTTTCTGTCTCGCAGAGAACGCAAGACAAAATGAGTACGCCTGTTGTGTCACTCAATGTCCATGCAGATTTATCAGGCTCTCAATCAGCGGACAGGAATCCCAGCTCTGGTCTCACGCTGCAGCGTGACAATGTCATGCAACGGTGCGCTGCATAGAAAATCAAAAGAAACGGTTATAAACAGTAGGACAGGCATCAAACCTGTTGAATTCATGTATTGAGGAGCAGAAAAAGAAACCCTTTCTCGTGGTTTGAATAAATATTATGTCAGACTCACTTTCGTAATGTCCCTCACGTCTCACAAGAGTTACCCGTGGAAGATGCGGAGAAAGAGGTGGGTCACCAAGGAGTACATCTGCAATGCATTCACGAGATGATGTTCCAAGTTGAGTATGCCCAAGTTGGCACACAGTCACATGCCTACATACAAGCTTGTTTGCACACAAGCAAAAGTGCACCATCCATGCAGGCGCACAGATGCAGACAGGCAGACGATCGTTTGCATGCACACCCATACTTGCTTCTCGCGCGCGTGCACGAAGACCCGCACGCATACATGACGAACACAAGGACGACTTCTAGGGTATCTTCACTTGCAATTTACTGAAACAGGTCAAATGCAAATCTTTGCCCAAAAGACCTTTATGGCGACGCTCAGGTGAACTCCAGCATACTTACTCTTAGTTTGGACCACACAAACAAAACTTTACGAGCACTCTGAAACTTTGAACAGCACAAGATGTCCGCCAACGTCAAATGAATCTTGGATCCACTCTTCTAGTTGGTTCATAAGTGAACAACAGATTTTCCCCGTTAGGGGAGGTAATAGTACATACGGTACATATAGGGGTTACTTCCCGTGTACCTTTTTCTTTACATACATGCAAATTCTTAACATTCCACGAAAGTATGTTACTTGGTAGACAGTTATCAGTTCGTCACAATAACTTGACAGTATGCATGTTAGGTGTAACAATCTCATCAATAAAGTGAACAGACGCTGGGTGGGACGTTTGATCCTAATCTGTGTCACAGATTCACTTTTTTTTCTTTTCTTTTTCATTTCTTTGTTGTTGTTTTGTTTGTTTGTTTTTGTTTTGTTGTGGTTGTTGCCACATTCCATCTTTCAGCCACGTTTCGCTGAAATCGGTGGTGTAGTTTTTGCTTGATAAGATTGATAACAGTCTAGCTGAACCATCCTGGGTCCATGTGAGATACAGACCTGCACCACAATGCAGTGGCTTCGTTCCAGAGCCCCATTCAGTGGACTGACGACGCGTGGTTGGAATGGGACTGATAGCTGCCGACAGACAATCAGTCCAACAACAACATGGAACCGAGTATCGTTAAATTGCTGTGTTTTTCGCTGTGTGGATGTCGTCTCTGTCTCCTTCTTTTATCCATACCCTTCATTATGTCTTTTCTCTGTTCTTTTTTTTTCTATCTTGTTTTCCTAAAAATTAAAATACAGTGATTTCAGACACGAAGTACAAGTAGGTTGTTTTGTACCGAATGTGTTGAAGTACATGACACTCTCCTTTCGTCCTTCCATCTTCGCACATACGTAAAATTCCATTACCAACTTGGGATGAAAGGGTCAAGTTTGGCCGTTAGTATGGATGACACGTTATACACACATAGTAAATAACCAACAAGTAGGGAAACTCTTGCTCCCATGATGAAATAGATACAGGCCCATAACTCCCAACGAATGCTGCTTACGACACCGGATCGCCCAGCAGAAATGACAATACAGAGCCCACAGAAGAAACAAGGAGACACCCCCCCCCCCCCCCAAAAAAAAAGGATGTTCCAAGCTCGCCCATTTATATACCTGACATCTATGCAGCAGCAACAACTGGAGAAATGAACAAACACAAATTAACTTTTATTCGAGACTGGCACGGCCTTTTTCTAACTTGGATGTAGTCAAACATACACGCGGACGAACAGTAACAAATACAGGTGACCTCGGGTGGACTCGTATGAAAGGAAATTTGAAATTAGGCAGGGAACAGTAAATAACGAACAAGTTAGGTATCTACGTTATACATAGCAGTAACTACGTTACACATAGCAGGCTCCTTGCGTGAAATATCGAAAGAATGAAGGAGGAAAACTGTGTGTCTGCTATTGACTGCATGACATGGGAAACGGCAGCATGAAGCGCCAGCAAGCAACTCCTCAGTCAGCTCTACCCAGGTAGGCAGCCCTTTGTGTAAATGAAAGCTTGGATGGTAAAGCATTTAGAGCGTGGTCTCTGACCAAGGTTTCACGTTCAGTTTCATCAAGGAGGTGTCACTGCGCGCGGACTAGTCCATATACGCTACACACATCCGCTACGTTTTGAGACCACACTGTGCATGATCTAAAGCTGATGGATAAACTGATTAATGACAAAGATGACAGAATTTAAGAAGAGGGTCTCATGGCTACGACTTGGCAGATACCTCACCTATGCGTTAGCCAAACGCGCTGGTCAGACCCTTGTATGTGTGTGGTGAGTGTACATGTGTGTGTGCATGTGTATGCATGGGTGTGTGGGCATGGGCCCATGTGTGTCTGCCAGTGTGACCGAGGAAAGGCGCTATGTAAGAACTCACAACAGCAACAGTACAATAATAATGATAACAACAACAAAACAATGTCAATAATAATGTGTTGTAATTTTCTCGTGTCGCAGTCCCCGTCTACCACATCAGCCGGTGTGGGTGAGGACGTTCAACTGATGTAGCTAATTCCACCAGTTGTTGGATCTGAATTGTCTCACTATCAATTAAATCCAATCGAAAAGTTGTTGTGCAGCAGGCCAGCACTACCCTTTGATCAGGCAATCAACCTGTCACGCACACCGTCAAGTAACCAGTCACAGCTTCCACGCTTCATCTACAGCCGGTTTAGAATTGGAAAGTCTTTGGTTGGGTGATTGGCTGCCTCTTCGGCTGGTTAGTTGCTTGGCTGGGTGGCTAGCTGGTCGTTTCGTTGGTTAGCTCCTTGGTTGGCTAGCTGACTGCTTGGTTGACTGATTGATTTGGTTAGCTAGTTCAGTTTGTCGCTGGGTTGGTTGGCTGTGGCTGGCTGGTTAGTTGGCTAGCTGGTTGGTTGGTTGCCTAGTTAGTTGATTGGCTGGTTGGTAGGACGATTGATTGTTTGGTTGTTTAATTGGTTACTTGCTTTGTTGGTTTGTTGATTAGCTGGCTAGTAAGTAAGTTGGTAGAATTGTTTGGCAAGTTGGTTTGCTGGCTGTTTGGTTGCTTGGTAAGCTGGTTTATCAGCTGATTGGTCGGTCGGTTGGTTGATTAATATACTTGCTTCGCAAGTTGGTCAGTTGGTTGGTCAATGAGATGGACGATTGCCTAGTTTGTTGGTGAGTTGGATAGTTTGTTGGCTGGTTGGTTAGTTGGCTGATTGGAATAGAAAGCTGGTTCGTTTGTTAGTAAGTTATGTGATTGTGGCCGTAACCTGGCTCGTGTGTCGGTTGATTGATTGGAACAGTAAGCTGGCTCGTTTGTTGGGTAACTAAAAGAGTGACTTGACTCGTTTGTTGGTTGGTTGGTTGATTTGAACAGTAAGCTGGCTCGTTTGTGGGTAAATTAGTTGAATGGCACAGTCATCTGGCTCGTTTGATGGTTGATTCTCTAACTGGGGCAATAAACTGGCACGTTTGTCAGTAGGTTGGTTGATTGGTTGAGGTAGCAAAATGGCATTTTTTTAACGACTACCAGATTTAAACAGGTCACTCAGCTAGGAATAGCACTTATTTGGAGCTTTCGACAGACCTCCGTCTGTCTTCTTCAGCAGTGGTGTGGCTACTGGGTGAACTGGCGTTCAGTGCACACGACCACGGGTCGAACCCTGGTCATGTGACTGAACAATGAGGGTGTTGCACACCGATGGCAAGGTGTGTCTGCCCCGGTCCCGGTTGAGTGTGGGGTTGTTGGCGGCAATATGTATAGCCTCCTTCACCCCACGCTGAAACCATCTGTTGTCACGGTCGAGAACGCTGATGTTGTCATAATCGAACTGATGTTGCTGAGCGTGTAGGTGGGCGCCTACTGGTGATGATTCCTTTTTGTGTTCTGTCAAGCGTTTTCGAAGGTTTCTCTCAGTTTCCCCGACATAGTTGTCTTCACATATTTTTTGGTTGGATGGTTGGTTATTCACTTAACTGGCGGGATGGTCAGCTGGTTGGCTGGCTAGTTGGTTTGCCCCTTGATTGCTCCACGCGGTTAATTTGGTTTCAGCTTGCTTTTCATTATCTTTTTCTTCTGTCTTTTTTTGTTTTGTTTTTTTGTTTTGTTTTGTTTTTGTTTTTAGCTTGGCTTTGTACATTTCTTACTGAGTTATTTTCTTAATTCAAACACGTGTGTTCTTCAGTTTCAATGTTAAACAGACACATGATAAAATAAAAAGCAATAACGGCCACAGGAAGATCTAGAATAGTTGTAGAACTATGAGACGATCGGAAAACTGCAATTAAAGCAATAAATGAGAGTACCCAATTCCTGATTTTGAGAAGGCAAAAATGTGAGGTGAATCAAACTATGATTTTGCACATACAAGTGACCTTTGTTGTTGTTAAAACCTGCATTAGTGAATGATCA
>CM065723.1:6476177-6491177 GCA_033310375.1 Conus canariensis | reverse complement strand
TACTCACATTCCCCGACCAACACTGCAGGTGTCTGTATCCCTCGGGCCTGGTTGACGCCGGGATCGGATATATTATAAAAATAAAATAAAAAAGAAGAAGCGTAGAGTGCAGCCCTGTCATGCAGTCTCGGATCAGTAAGGAACTCCATAACATCTCTTCATCAGTGCCGGCAAGTTTATGCAGGCTGTCGTTGGATGGACGTGGTGGCGCCCTCCGAAGAGCGACGCTGACTCACGCTGGCTCCGCTACTAAGCAATTATTGCCGTCAGCTGGGGATTCAATAGGTGGAGTCCTGTGTGTGTTGGATCATAACAGGCGCCACTGATCATCACCGAAAAACCTCAGCAGAAGTGCAGTATCGACTCTGATGGGTTGCCACCTGACGGCTTGATACTGACTGTTCCCTTTGATTGACAATGCTGAGGATGGAACAAGGCAACCCAGGGTGCGGGTGTGAGTGACTACTGAAATGAGCGCGTGGGGTAGTCACAGAAGATGATGTAGCATTAATAAAGATGATGATGAAGATTATATCAATGATAATAATGATTATTGTTATCATATTATTACTGTCGTTATTATTACTATTATTATTATTGTTATTGTCATTATTATTATTATTGTTGGTACTATTATCATTGTAGTTGTTCATATTATTATTATCATTTATTATTATTATTATTGTTTTATTATTTATTATTATTATCATCACCATCATTATCATTGAAGTAGAAGAAGAAAAAGTCGAGTGGGACTGTGGATAGGGGTCGGAATGAGCGGCGTGGGTGCAGTGCCACTGAGGTGGCACAGAAGATGGGGCAGCACACAAAAAAAGAAGTAGAACAAGAACAAGAAGAAATAAGCTTCTGAAAAATCAGAAAAAAAAATCAAAATTTGCCCACAAAAAAGGCTATTATAATTTTGACGTTGATATTACATTTCAACCGATCGCCCTAAAATATTCATTTCTGGTGTGCAGTCACACTTTTGACGCGAAAAGTTTACACTGCTCATCTTTGAAAGCCATCACTTTCCCACTCTGACTCGCTCTCATCACCATCTTCAGCCCAACGTGATTTGTGAATATTTCCGTCGTGCATCTGAAACTGATCATACAGATGATTGACACCAATGTCATTAATTACCTAGAGTGCCTTTATGTAACCAGAGGGAGGGACAGAGAGAAGGTCGGTGACTTGTGATTTGGGTGAAAGGGGGGAGGAGGAAGAACGAGGGAGGGGAGGGGAAGGGGGGGGGGGGGGGGGGGGCTCGTGTCTGAGTCTGTTCCGTTTTTGTCTGGACTTGAGGCTCGGTGGGCGTGGTGGTAGGAGAATAAATAGTCCAGGGGTTGGTGTCGTTGTGTAGTCCGTGTGGCATAGAGAGGGGAGAAAGGTTTTGAACTTGTAGAGTTCTCTGGATGCTGGTCTGGCAGGTCTGCTTGTGTGTGTGAGGTTGAAGAAAAAGGTGAGTTTTGATGATTGGAAGTGGAGTGTGTGTGCGTGTGTGTGTGTGATGTGTGTGTGTGTGTGTGTGTGTGTGTGTGTGTGTGTGTGTGTGTGTGTGTGTGTGTGCCGTTTGTCTGTCTGTGTATGTCTGTCTGTATCTGTGTTTGTGTGTGATATGGTCATGATAGTGTTGATGCTGCTGCTGCTGCTGATGATACATGATAATCATAAACAAAAATGGTAAAGTGCAAGAGTATGAGATTTACAAGTACATGTTTATAATCCGATGATGATTATGATGATGATGATGCATGATAATCATAAACAAAAACGCTAAAGTGCAAGAGTATGAGATTTACAAGTACATGCTTTTTCCCCCATCCGACCCAAACCATGAAAAGGAGGAAAGAGTTACTAACAAACTGAGTTCACAAATACTTGATAAACAGATACATTTCCAGAGAATATGACTAATTAGGAATTGTCGGTGGATCGCAGTTCTTCGTCAACACGAACACAGAGAAGAATACTTACAACTTGTAACGTTAGAATGGATAGCAAAAAAGAACATATGACATTTTTTCATCCACATCAACATATGAGCGATGCTCATGTATGATGAAAATAAAAACAAATTTTCGCAGAATACATCGTCACCACTAACACACCGCAACCACCACTACCACCATCACCACCTCATCTCCCAATTTATATTACCAGTCATGAGAAGAACAATGTTAAAGGCACACAGATAGTGAAAGGAGATAGGAGGCGCTTTCAACGAATTCGCTTTTCTTGTGATCATTGATATGGGTCATATATACTGACTGACTGACTGAAACCACTTACTCTCAGATTTACATATTGTTGTACTGACAATATATATATATATATATATATATATTTTGTGTGGTGTGTGTGTGTGTGTGTGTGTGTGTGTGTGGTGTGTGTGTAAACAAAAGAAAACAAATTTCAGCAACCATAACATTAGTATTTCTCAAATCTTTAATCAATGTACACAAAATTCAGCTGTATTTTTTTTATATCCTTATATCTATTACAAACGAGCAGCGAACATAACATAAACATGCATGATTGTTGATAATAGGCCTTCGTCTGCAGAATGTTTGATAGCAAGTATCTTCAAGACCTGCCTAACACAAAACCTATCTCATTTTTTTTGGTCACTCTGCCCGCACATTTCACATACTGAATTATCATATTGGTATTGCCTGTGTCCGAAGTAATACGTTTTCATTACAGAAACACAAATTCTAAATTCAGCAGTTTTTTTTTGTTTTTTTTTCAAACCCACGTCCACATCAATTTTTAGATAAGGCCAGCTATTATGAAGATCAGAACAGTCTCTAAACAAGTCATGTCTGTTGGTAGTTGAGTGGGTCATATCATTTACCGTCCACATTCAAACAGCTTTTCTGTAAACTGGTTCTGATTGTCAACATCTTCATTCAGTCACACATCCCCAAATTCATACTCGTACAAAAGTTCACACAAGTTCACAAGTTCAAGTTCAAACAAGTTCGCAAGTTGTTTATTTTGTCCTTGAAGGAAAATTATTTTGAGGTTACACATTGCAGTATCACATTATGAAATACAGTGTAAAATACAATAGAATAGATTCAAATTAATACGTTCCTATTTTTAAAAAAATCAAGAAAAATGCAGGACAGTATTCGTGCACACCACTGGTCGCAACAGAGTCGCGCCCCCTCACGTCCCCATCTCTCTCTCCTCTGAGTATTGTCCGCCTTTGAGTCCTGTCCTTACTTTCATCCTCCGTTTCCAAAGTGTACATACATCTAAAAGCTCAACCCTTTACCCTTTGTATCCAACTCAGACTACATTTCATATTTCATACTTTATTCTTAATTTTTATCGTAGCTCAGTCAAAAAAAAAAACAGAGTCTTTTCCAAGGAAAAGAAGTTATGAGCAATAAATATCTATTTATACATATGCATGAAGTATATAACAATTTAATGCGCAGAGAAAATAAAGTTATGGACAATATACACCTATTTATACATGTACATGAAATCTATAGCAGTTTACAACAACAACAACAAAGATAAAAAGAAAAAAGTATTTGAATGCAACAAGAAAAACAGATTTAAAAAATAGATTTAAAAATGGAAATACAGGGAAAGTGACAATGCAGAATGGATAACTAGTATCCAGTCTGGACAATGTTTATATTTTTTCACACAAAATCGCCAGATTACAACAACAACAATAATAATAATAACAACAACAACAACAACAACAACAACAAAGCTGCCATGCTATAAATTCAATGAGAGTAATGATCTTTGCTATGAAAATAAATAACGGATAAAGGCGCCACAAATGTAGAAAGACAGGGGCAAAAAGAAATGGAGGAGTCAAAGAGTGACAGTAAAAAAGGGAAACAACTTGCACAGACTTTCCTTAGCCTTAACTCTTAGAACTCGTTGACAATGGACAGTCCCCAGTGAGAGGTGATGCATATAGATAAGTCTTTTGAAGATGCATGCAACGCTTTGAAAACATTTAATGTTCCCCCTGTTTAACCTCAGCTTACTAAACATCTTAGCCTATACCTTGAGAAACAGTAGTCTATGCCCTATTTAGTATTGAATATTCTCCATTATTTATGCCACCTCAGGTGGAGATGTCGAGCAAGATCAGTCGACTGGTGGCTGCATGCGTACGATAAGCGCACAGTTTGATTTGTGCACACAGTTAAAAAAAAATACAAAAAAAAATGGAAAAAAAAAAGAAAAAAGAAAAAGAAAGAAAGAAAGGAAGAGAAAAGCAGCACGCTCTTGGCTCGCCCAGCTGACGCCCGTTCAACTATTCTATATTTCATGTGCGCGCACTTGTCCACTATGCGCGCTTACGACTGTCAAATATATGTGTGAGTCCAGCATCATCCCAAATACAGGAACGGTGCCCGTTCAGTGTGTGTGTCCGATCCATGTGTCTTCGAACAGTTGCGTTAACGACTTGTTGTGTCGAAGGCTGAATTTCTCTGTTAGTTATCTTTTTTTGTTTGATTTCATTTCTGTTATTTTAGACGCTGAAAGCGCGCAGTTATTAGACAGTAATGCTGGCACATTTTGGACATAGAAAACGCGCGCTTTTGATTTGCAATTTGAGGGCGCGCAAATGTCCTGTGCTCTGCGGCTTGTAATGCCTGTCATTCTTTCCTGGCTCGCTGCCAGACTCTCTTCTGACAGAGGAATGGGTCGTGTGGGGTGGGCTGCCTCCTGACAGATCGTAGCGGAGTGCGAAAAAAGTAGGTTGCGCTGTAAATTATGAAAAGTAATTATTATGAATGAGGAATGGTAGCATTAAATCATCTGAAGTATAGAGCAGGACATTGAGGGAGCGGTAAATTATCAAAAGGATAGTGCAGGACAACAATGGGCGGTACATCATCAGAAGTATTCTGCAAGATATCAAGGGAAAGGTGAATCATTAGAAGTATAGTGCGGGACGGACAGATGAAGGTAAATCATCAGATGTATAGTTGAGGACAACTGCGTAGTGGTAAATTATCAGAAATATAGTGCAGGACAACTAGGAGTGGCAAATCATCAGAAATATAGTGCAGGACACCTAGGAGTGGCAAATCATCAGAAATACAGTGCAGGACAACTAGGGAGTGGCAAATCATCAGAAATATAGTGCAGAACAACTAGGGAGTGGCAAATCATCAGAAATATGGTGCAGGACAACTAGGGAGTGGCAAATCATCAGAAATATAGTGCAGAACAACTAGGAGTGGCAAATCATCAGAAATTTTGGTGCAGGACAACTAGGAGTGTTGCAAATCATCAGAAATATAGTGCAGGACAACTAGGAGTGGCAAATCATCAGAAATTTCGTGCAGGACAACTAGGAGTGGCAAATCATCAGAAATTTCGTGCAGGACAACTAGGAGAGGCAAATCATCAGATATATAGTGCAGGACAACTAGGAGTGGCAAGTCATCAGAAATATAGTGCAGGACAACTAGGAGTGGCAAATCATCAGAAATATAGTGCAGGACAACTAGGGGTAGGCGAATCATCAGAAATATAGTGCAGGACAACTAGGAGTGGCAAATCATCAGAAATATAGTGCAGGACAACTAGGAGTGGCAAATCATCAGAAATATCGTGCAAGACAACTAGGGAGAGGCAAATCATCAGAAATATAGTGCAGGACAGCTAGGAGTAGCAAATCATCAGAAATATAGTGCAGGACAACTAGGGAGACGCAAATCATCAGAAATATCGTGCAGGACAACTAGGAGTGGCAAATCATCAGAAATATCGTGCAGGACAACTAGGGAGAGGCAAATCATCAGAAATATCGTGCAGGACAACTAGGAGTGGCAAATCATCAGAAATATAGTGCAGGACAACTAGGGAGTGGCAAATCATCAGAAATATAGTGTCAGAACAACTAGGAGTGGCAAAACATCAGAAATATAGTGCAGGACAACTAGGGAGTGGCAAATCATCAGAAATATAGTGCAGGACAACTTGGAGTGGCAAATCATCAGAAATATAGTGCAGGACAACTAGGGAGTGGCAAATCATCAGAAATATAGTGCAGGACAACTAGGGAGTGGCAAATCATCAGAAATATAGTGCAGGACAACTAGGAGTGGCAAATCATCAGAAATATACGTGCAGGACAACTAGGAGTGGCAAATCATCAGAAATTTCGTGCAGGACAACTAGGAGAGGCAAATCATCAGAAATATAGTGCACGACAACTAGGAGTGGCAAATCATCAGAAATATGTGCAGAACAACTAGGGAGTGGCAAATCATCAGAAATATAGTGCAGGACAACTAGGAGTGGCAAATCATCAGAAATATAGTGCAGGACAACTAGGGAGTGGCAAATCATCGGAAATATAGTGCAGGACAACTTTGGGAGTGGCAAATCATCAGAAATATAGTGCAGGACAACTAGGAGAGGCAAATCATCAGAAATATAGTGCAGGACAACTAGGAGTGGCAAATCATCAGAAATATAGTGCAGGACAACTAGGGAGTGGCAAATCATCAGAAATATAGTGCAGGACAACTAGGGAGTGGCAAATCATCAGAAATATAGTGCAGCACAACTAGGGAGGGCAAATCATCAGAAATATAGTGCAGGACAACTAGGGAGAGGCAAATCATCAGAAATATAGTGCAGGACAACTAGGAGTGGCAAATCATCAGAAATATAGTGCAGGACAACTAGGAGTGGCAAATCATCAGAAATATAGTGCAGGACAACTAGGAGTGGCAAATCATCAGAAATATAGTGCAGGACAACTTAGGGAGTGGCAAATCATCAGAAATATAGTGCAGGACAACTAGGAGAGGCAAATCATCAGAAATATCGTGCAGGACAACTAGGATGGCAAATCATCAGAAATATAGTGCAGGACAACTAGGGAGTGGCAAATCATCAGAAATATAGTGCAGGACAACTAGGAGAGGCAAATCATCAGAAATATCGTGCAGGACAACTAGGGAGTGGCAAATCATCAGAAATATAGTGCAGGACAACTAGGAGTGGCAAATCATCAGAAATATAGTGCAGGACAACTAGGAGTGGCAAATCATCAGAAATATAGTGCAGGACAACTAGGGAGTGGCAAATCATCAGAAATATCGTGCAGGACAACTAGGAGTGGCAAATCATCAGAAATATAGTGCAGGACAACTAGGAGTGGTAAATCATCAGAAATATAGTGCAGCACCACTGGGGAGAGGCAAATCATCAGAAATATTGTGCAGGACAACTAGGGAGAGGCAAATCATCAGAAACATCGTGCAGGACAACTATGGAGAGGCAAATCATCAGAAATATCGTGCAGGACAACTAGGAGTGGCAAATCATCAGAAATATAGTGCAGGACAACTAGGAGTGGCAAATCATCAGAAATATAGTGCAGAACAACTGGGGAGAGGCAAATCATCAGAAATATAGTGCAGGACAACTAGGGAGGGGCAAATCATCAGAAATATCGTGCAGGACAACTAGGGAGAGGCAAATCATCAGAAATATAGTGGAGGACAACTAGGAGTGGCAAATCATCTGAAATATAGTGCAGGACAACTAGGAGTGGCAAATCATCAGAAATATAGTGCAGGACAACTAGGAGTGGCAAATCAGAAATATAGCGCAGGACAACTAGGAGTGGCAAATATCAGAAATATGGTGCAGGACAACTAGGGAGAGGCAAATCATCAGAAATATAGTGCAGGACAACTAGGAGTGGCAAATCATCAGAAATATCGTGCAAGACAACTAGGGAGAGGCAAATCATCAGAAATATAGTGCAGGACAGCTAGGAGTAGCAAATCATCAGAAATATAGTGCAGGACAACTAGGAGTGGCAAATCATCAGAAATATAGTGCAGGACAACTAGGAGTGGCAAATCAGAAATATAGCGCAGGACAACTAGGAGTGGCAAATATCAGAAATATGGTGCAGGACAACTAGGGAGAGGCAAATCATCAGAAATATAGTGCAGGACAACTAGGAGTGGCAAATCATCAGAAATATCGTGCAAGACAACTAGGGAGAGGCAAATCATCAGAAATATAGTGCAGGACAGCTAGGAGTAGCAAATCATCAGAAATATAGTGCAGGACAACTAGGGAGACGCAAATCATCAGAAATATCGTGCAGGACAACTAGGAGTGGCAAATCATCAGAAATATCGTGCAGGACAACTAGGGAGAGGCAAATCATCAGAAATATCGTGCAGGACAACTAGGAGTGGCAAATCATCAGAAATATAGTGCAGGACAACTAGGGAGTGGCAAATCATCAGAAATATAGTGCAGAACAACTAGGAGTGGCAAAACATCAGAAATATAGTGCAGGACAACTAGGGAGTGGCAAATCATCAGAAATATAGTGCAGGACAACTTGGAGTGGCAAATCATCAGAAATATAGTGCAGGACAACTAGGGAGTGGCAAATCATCAGAAATATAGTGCAGGACAACTAGGGAGTGGCAAATCATCAGAAATATAGTGCAGGACAACTAGGAGTGGCAAATCATCAGAAATATCGTGCAGGACAACTAGGAGTGGCAAATCATCAGAAATTTCGTGCAGGACAACTAGGGAGAGGCAAATCATCAGAAATATAGTGCACGACAACTAGGAGTGGCAAATCATCAGAAATATAGTGCAGAACAACTAGGGAGTGGCAAATCATCAGAAATATAGTGCAGGACAACTAGGGAGTGGCAAATCATCAGAAATATAGTGCAGGACAACTAGGGAGTGGCAAATCATCGGAAATATAGTGCAGGACAACTTAGGGAGTGGCAAATCATCAGAAATATAGTGCAGGACAACTAGGAGAGGCAAATCATCAGAAATATCGTGCAGGACAACTAGGAGTGGCAAATCATCAGAAATATAGTGCAGGACAACTAGGGAGTGGCAAATCATCAGAAATATAGTGCAGGACAACTAGGGAGTGGCAAATCATCAGAAATATAGTGCAGCACAACTAGGGAGAGGCAAATCATCAGAAATATCGTGCAGGACAACTAGGGAGAGGCAAATCATCAGAAATATAGTGCAGGACAACTAGGAGTGGCAAATCATCAGAAATATAGTGCAGGACAACTAGGAGTGGCAAATCATCAGAAATATAGTGCAGGACAACTAGGAGTGGCAAATCATCAGAAATATAGTGCAGGACAACTTAGGGAGTGGCAAATCATCAGAAATATAGTGCAGGACAACTAGGAGAGGCAAATCATCAGAAATATCGTGCAGGACAACTAGGAGTGGCAAATCATCAGAAATATAGTGCAGGACAACTAGGGAGTGGCAAATCATCAGAAATATAGTGCAGGACAACTAGGAGAGGCAAATCATCAGAAATATCGTGCAGGACAACTAGGGAGTGGCAAATCATCAGAAATATAGTGCAGGACAACTAGGAGTGGCAAATCATCAGAAATATAGTGCAGGACAACTAGGAGTGGCAAATCATCAGAAATATAGTGCAGGACAACTAGGGAGTGGCAAATCATCAGAAATATCGTGCAGGACAACTAGGAGTGGCAAATCATCAGAAATATAGTGCAGGACAACTAGGAGTGGTAAATCATCAGAAATATAGTGCAGCACCACTGGGGAGAGGCAAATCATCAGAAATATTGTGCAGGACAACTAGGGAGAGGCAAATCATCAGAAACATCGTGCAGGACAACTATGGAGAGGCAAATCATCAGAAATATCGTGCAGGACAACTAGGAGTGGCAAATCATCAGAAATATAGTGCAGGACAACTAGGAGTGGCAAATCATCAGAAATATAGTGCAGAACAACTGGGGAGAGGCAAATCATCAGAAATATAGTGCAGGACAACTAGGGAGGGGCAAATCATCAGAAATATCGTGCAGGACAACTAGGGAGAGGCAAATCATCAGAAATATAGTGGAGGACAACTAGGAGTGGCAAATCATCTGAAATATAGTGCAGGACAACTAGTAGTGGCAAATCATCAGAAATATAGTGCAGGACAACTAGGAGTGGCAAATCAGAAATATAGCGCAGGACAACTAGGAGTGGCAAATATCAGAAATATGGTGCAGGACAACTAGGGAGAGGCAAATCATCAGAAATATAGTGCAGGACAACTAGGAGTGGTAAATCATCAGAAATATCGTGCAGGACAACTAGGGAAAGGCAAATCATCAGAAATATCGTGCAGGATAACTAGGAGTGGCAAATCATCAGAAATATCGTGCAGGGCAGCTAGAAGTGGTAAATCATCAGAAATATAGTGCAGGACAGCTAGGTGGCAGTAAATCAGCAAGTCCATGGTAGATTGTCTGGAAATTGGGAAAGACAACACACGACTCCAAAATCAATACCTATGTTTTATAAACTGAGAAGAAAAGACTACGCATTCCCAGGGTTAGGTAAGAACTAGGATCCTCTTCACTTTTCTTCTAGAATTTGAAGCAAAAACAAAACGAAACAAAGCGAAACTGCGACAAAACTGCAGTTTCAAATAGGATTTTAGATGCAGAGAAAAGGTTCAAACAATGGTTCACATTGAGCAGTAGTCCAGCGTTAGACATGGATGATTTCCCTGTCTCTGCGTACAGGCTATGCACAGAGTTGGTACAGAACGCCTCCCGTCTGAGTCGAAGCCCTTGATAGTGTATGGGACCGAGATATCTAAGATAAGGTCTTTCAGAACTCTAACTGACACTGCTGTGGCCCATTCTGCAGCAGATTAAAGCCTTGTAAAGATGGAAAAGATCTATCTAGTCCGTTCCCCAATCTTCGTGCGCCACAACTTGATGAATTCTTTATTGCTCAATGATTGGATGTTTGTAATTACAAGGTGTAACTTTCCTTTTTTCTAATTGAGGTTTTGATTTTTAAAAGAAGAAGAAGAAGAAGAAGAAGACGTCTAGAAAATTAGCTTATTTGACATCAGGAATGTTTTTTTCCCAGAGAAAAATCATGGTCAGCAAAGTTGTCAAAAATTGTGAAAATGGATACATTGGATCTTTGGCAGGTAAAAAGGAAAACCGTTTTCCTCGATCCATTGTCTGATCTTATCAGCACAAAGGTGGGGGGGGGGGGGGGGGGGCGGAGGGGGGGGGGAGGGGGTCTGTGTGGTGCGACTGTGCAAGTGACTAACTGCATAGAATGCGAAATGGTCAACGAAGAGAGAAGACTTGGAACTCTGGTTTACTGTTTTGATGATGCCATATGATCCTTCTTAGGGAACACCCAGCTACTACCCGTGCATGTCAGAGAACGTGATGTCCATGTGGACAGAAACTGTCGATCTGACCGGAAATTCTTAATGGCAGTGGACTTGAAAGCCCAGATCATGAAGGTCCATGATAACACCAGAATTTTAGGTGATATCATAAGCTTTCTCCAAGTGAAAACATTGCCTTAACATTATGTTTATGAGAAAAGCGTTGCTGAAAGTGGTTTCTGGATGGATTAAATGGTCTACTGTGGTCTGGTATTTGCGGATCTAGGAGGTAGTGAAGCTGAACGTGAAATTGTTCTTGTAAGATGTGTGTGCAATAGCTTGAAAGATTGGAAGAAATAAGTGCACCAACTGTGATTATATGGTGCTTTTAGTTGTCGTAAAACAAATAGCAAACTATTCATTTTTCTTTTTTTATATATGTATTTTTTTGAAACAGATAACCGGCTACCCCTTCCTTCTCAATGAAGACGCCAAAAGGGGTGAACAGCATCGCTCTGCTAACGGACGCTGCAGTGAAGCCTGAGCCAGATGGGCTGAGGAACACCCCTCTGATGATGCTGACAGAGGTGGAAGACAAGGAACTCCTGCACCTCCCCCCGATCCACCGGACCACCACACGCCCTTCGTCCTGCGCCGTGCGTCGCACGTCCTCTGCCCGTGTCCAAAACCTGACCCATCTGGATCATGAGCTCCGCTTCAACAAGACCAACGGCCGAGTCCGCAGTCTGGTGGACATACATGAAGAGTCCGTGGACAGTGACGTATCGTCTTTGAAAACGCCGGAAACGGAGCAGAATGACACGCCGTGCGATCCGACACTTCGTGTTAAACTCCTGGTCAAACGTGAGGACCAGCAGAGAGGGAAGTGCACCAGCTCCTCTCGAGTGGATCGGCCAAGAGGAACGTGTGCCACCCTCTGCATGATTCCTGGCCGTCCTCGCGTCCGTAACGTTGATCCCCACACATCCTTGCCCAACAAACACCCGTCGTTCCTCAAGGCCTACGGAGGTGAGAGGGAGTACCCCGAAGAAGAAGACACTGACCGTGATCTGCCGCCCGCCTTCCACGGCAAAGATTACGGCCTAGGGTTGCAGAACAGGTCCATGTCGATGACCTCCTTCCTGCCCCGCATCCTGCCCCCCGCCGGCATCAATCGCTCCAAGTCCACCTCCCAGCCGGACATCTTCCAGCGTTCCTGTCGGCTGAGTCCACAACCTCCCCCCAAGCTGAACGGCGGCCAGAACCAGCGGGTCCAGAAGCTGTGGCAGTGGTCCGTGCGGGTGCTGAGGTCTTCCAAAGACCGGGCGGAGGACGACGTCAGCTGGGTGACGGTTCCGGGAGCAGGCTTCCTCAGGCCGGTCTACAGCCGATGGCCGCTCCGCCGACACGCCCTCGCCGAACCCGAGCGCATGTGCATGCCGCAGCACGTGAGGGAGCGGATCCTGAAGGACGTGGAGATCCGGAAGAGGTCCATCAAGCGGCGGGTGTCGCAGTTCTTCACCGTCAAACTGAATCTCCCCATGGAGGAAAACCTGGCTGCTTAACGGGAGTACCCCCCTCCCCCCGCCCTTACCCCTCCCCCCACCCTTCCCCGCCCCCTCTTCCCCAGTCACTGCACGGCGACAACATAACGGAAATGTTGCGTCATTTCATGAAACCTATAATGGACTCCTAAGACTGTGAGCTGTAGGCAGTTGAACGATGACCATTGGAGGTAAACGGTGGAATGGCAGACAATGAGACTTGTAAACTTGAAGATAACTGAAGAATTCAAGATGGTCAACGATCATGTGAACCAGAACGTAAACATGAACTAAGTTTGTCGACTGTAAATATTTTTTCGAGTCTTAAGCAGTTCTAATAATATGTCAATGAGTGACACACAGAACTTAACGTTTTGAACAAAAGTGGTTCGTCTTTGCTTGTGTCACAAAAGCAGACTGCAGTATACCTTTAATCATGCCATAATCACCATGTTTCAACACTGTTATTAACCTTGTCTGTGTCTCAGGGCAATTAAAAACAACAACAAAAGAGAACAACACAGAATCTGTTTGTTTAGACCTTCCAGGCAAAGGGATGCTTGTTAATTGTCCAAATCTAACACATCCATGTACATAATTAGAAGTTTGGATGTACATGTACGTCACATGATCATGTGTCCGGGCGAAGCCTCTTCCAAAGAACCACAAACAATTCAGAGTAATTAATATTTTGAAGCTGTGTCGTATATAAGGTATGATACGCGGTAAAATGCCCATGTCAAAATGCTACACGTTTGAGTCATTGCATAGTAACGACCTGATAACAAACAGGGGGAGGGGGTGGGGGAGTAGGGAGGGGGAAGGTGGGAGAGGATGGGAGGGAGGAAGAGTGTTAATAGTCCGACATGTTCCGTAAAAGTCTACATTCCCTTTATCAGTCAGTCCGTCCACTGGCTTATCTGTCCGTCCTGGTTTCATGTTCCTAACTTCATGCGCTTGTAGCTATGTCCGTCCTGCTTTTGTCTCATTCATTCATTTTGGAAACCAAACGCTTATATGTCCGTCACGCGTTAGTCAACATCAAGTGTGTATCTGTCTGTTCGAGTGTGTGCAAGCGCGCGCGCGCGCGCGCGCGCGCTCATGTGTGTGTGTGTGTGTGTGTGTGTGTGTGTGTGTGTGTGTGTGTGTGTGTGTGTGTGTGTGTGTGAGCTCACGCATTTTCAAACACCAGATACTTACTTATCCGTTTTTTTGTTTTTTGTTGTGTGTGTGTGTGTGTGTGTGTGTGTGTGTGTGTGTGTGTGTGTGTGTGTGTGTGTGTGTGTTTGACACCAATATAATGCTGAATTGTCTGCCCTGCTTCATTCTTCAGACACCAAATGTTGATTTTATTCGCCATCGCCAAACGCTTGTTCATTCGGTTTTCTGTAGTCTTTTCACACAAATTGCGTATCTGTCCTACCTGCTTTCCGTGGAATGAACAGGGTATGAAAGAAAGTCAACTTCTTTATTATAGCCTCCGTCCATCTTTTCACTTGCGTCCGTATGTCTGCTTGCCTGTCAGCAAGCATATGTAAAAAAAAAAAATTAATAAAATAAGATTTCAACCAGTTTTGGTGAAAAAGATGGAATGTGGCACGAGAACGAATAAATGTTTGTACGCATCCGGATCAAAGCGCAGATTCAGGATCCGGTCAAACAGATCATTACAAATGTTTAATTGAACATGAACAGTGTTAAGATAATCTTACGAACTGATAAATGTACACGGTGTAATCTATTTTCATGGAACGTCAAACTTTCTGGTTGTATAGATATTAACATCTCTCTCTCTCTCTCTCTCTCTCTCTCTCTCTCTCTCTCTCTCTCTCTCTCTCTCTCTCTCTCTCCTCTCTCTCTCTCTCTCTCTCTCTCCTCACAAATACATCATTTTTACCTGTGATATTGGACAGTGTCTCTTTGTGATGGTCGTTGGTGGTGGTGGTGGTGTTGATCTAGAGTCTATGTCGGTAGTTACTGGTGTTGTTATTGTCTTCTCATTATCATATTTTTTTTTCCACTTGATCTCATTAACATGTGGTTGGTGATCAACTTTGTTCTTGTGCTGGTGGACTTGATGACATATTTTCGGACTTGGTTTTCGACACTGTGATGTGTGCATAATTGTATGTGGAAGTTTCCTGTGGCGCTGGTATAGCCTCTGTGATCAGCTTGGAATACTGAAAAAAGGGCACTTGTCATCAGCAGCAACAGCATCAACATCATCATCAGCAGCCAGCAGCATCAGCATCAGCATCATCA
>CM065723.1:6381177-6471177 GCA_033310375.1 Conus canariensis | reverse complement strand
AGGTCAAATAATGATGGCTGCCACACCTCACTTACCTGCAGTCTCAGTGCTTCAGACTTTGCAGGCAAAGAAAATATATGACCAGACTAATCAGTTCACATGAAACTGCAGACCCGCAAAAAATTGAAAAACAGACCCACGTATGTGTGCCAGTATATGCTGTGCTGTGTGTGAGTGTGTATGTACATGTGTGTGTGTATGTGCATGTGTTTGAGTGTGTGTGCATATGAGTGTGCGTGTGTGTGATCTGTGGGCTTGTGTGAGCATGCTCCTGCACACATGCATCTGTGCATGTATGTGTACATGTAGATATGTATATATTATTAATATTATATAAGTACATATATGAGTAAGTCGTAAGCAACAGCTCACCTTCTAAACCTGCACATCAACACTTAGTCAACATAGCAAATACATGCACAGTAGGCATGCGAGGAGTGGTATCAATGTGAGAATGATACGTTCCTGTGGAATGTTTCATACAAAAGCAGTGACACATCCCCCCCCCCCCCCCCCCCCAAATAGTTGGTCTATCTCTATGTCTGTTGATGGTAAAGGTCTATCCTAGAGCCCACCGTCCCCTCCTCTTCCTTGCTGTCTCTTCCTTCATTTCATAGAGTAGGGTCTATGTAAAGAAGACTTCAGACTTACGAGGAAGCGGAAGAGAGAGGGGGTGAACAAGGGGAGGGATGTTGATGGATATGAAATAGGACTTAATCCATGCAGATTTTGAAGTCTGCACTTTGCCGAATCTTCACTGAATATTGAAGAGTTCAAGTTAGCAGTGAAAACTTCTACAGATAATCACAGCAAACACACTTCAATTCCAAAATACATGCACCAGAAGTAACAAGACAGCGTTTGCATGTGTTTTTACATAGGCTAGAGAACATATAGTCAAATTTTAAAACTTTCAGAAGATGTGATTAACTAAGCCCTGTACTGATGATAATGATTCTTATAATCTTGGCAGCAGAGCCAACGTCGTTTGGTGTCCCCATCTAAAGGGCGTCATTCCATTCATCCAACAGTAGTCCCTATCAAATTGTCAAATTTTTTTTATGCTGACAAGTCTGATAAGAATTCACCAATTGCATGGAGGAGGAGAGGAAATGAGAACTGAGGTCACCATGTTATCTTGCGCAAGGTACGGAGGGGCACAGAAAATAAGCTTTATGCTGGTCAGTGAGACATTGTCTGAGATGACATGATGGGGTTTGCTCTTTGCTTCCTTCTGTGATAAACCCTGGTGCCAACCAGCCCCAGAGAGATAACAGACACCAGAAATCTTGGTCGGGAAATTTGAGCAACACTGTCAGAGATTACATATCCATGAAGTGGATGAAACTCGACAGCAGTTTGGTCATCATTTCATTGAGATCATTTGTAAACAAATGTGTTTCAGGAGATGCAGAGATGGTTGCTATCAGTGTGTTTGAAAGACTGCCCCAAAGCAAGGTCATGTGGTGGCGTCACCTATGTCATCGTAAGTCTTGTTTGTTGATTGCTGTTTTTGGAAAATAAGTGTGATATGTTATTGGTGTCTAAACATAAGTGTCACCTGTGTCTCATAAGTGTTTTGTTGATGCTGTTTTCTTGAAAATAAGTGTGATAATGTTGTTGGTGTCTAAACATATGTGTCACTATGTCATTGTAAGTCTTTGTTGATTGCTGTTTTCTTGGAAAATAAGTGTGATAATGTTGTTGGTGTCTAAACATCAGCGATGCTACTTTTCCTAGTCATGCAGCGCTTATTGCTTCTACTGGCACAAAATTTAAAACAGTTGTGAATGGATTTTTTTTTCTGGGTGCGTCTGCCAACATTATCTCATTTTACGTATAAATTATATGTGCGTGCATATGTGTCTGTAGACCAAGTAGGTATGTCACCGGATTTATAACCTGTTTTATTGTAATGCTCATTTAAATTTGTTCGCAATTAGTTTCTGACAGCTCTGTTAGTGTGTGGAAAACTTGTTCAGAATTTCATGTCTCTTTTTGAATTAACTTTTTCAGATTCTCAAATGTACTTCTCTCTGTCATTCTCTGTCTTGGTATTTGTCTGTCCTTCTTACATGTGCGCTCGCACACACACACACACACATACACATGCACACACACATATGTATATATGCTCTCTCCCTCCCTCTCTCCCTAGCCCTTCTCTCTCTTTCTCCCTCTCTCTCTCCCTTTCTCTCTCTCTCCCCTCTCTCTCTCTCTCCCTTTCTCTCTCGCTCTCTTTCTCTGTGTGTCTCTCTCTCTTTGTCTCTGTCTCTCTCTCCTCCACACTGGTTCAGCTTTCCATAATTTTATAGTTCTCTCTCTCACATTTGTTGAGTTATTTACTTTGGAACACCTGCAAACCATGGCCCATTGTGTAGCAGAGCATGGCCTTCCTTTCTTGTTCCTTCTTTTTGAAGTTTGATATGTCTTCCCATACTATATTCTTATTTCAGGAGGTGTTATACATGCCCCCAAATGTGATTAAATCTTGCTTCTTTGCCTTTGATATTAGAGTCTGTGTGTGCATGTGTATATTTGTGTGTGTGTGTGTGTGTGTGTGTGTGTGTGTGTGTGTGTGTGAGTAGAAGGAGAGAGAGAGAGAAACTTTTAAGTGGATTACTGTGCATATTATTGTATAGGGAGTTACACAAACACACACACACACACCACACACGCACACGCACACACACACACACACACACGCACACACACACACACACACACACACACACACATGCACACACACACTCACACACACACACACACACACAACACTACAACACAACACAACACAACACAACACACACACAACACAGTCTTTATACCCTGCCCATTCTTTTTCATGGCTGTACTGTACATAAAAAATCCTGCTTGAGACTCTAGTGACTCTGGATAAAAGAGAGAAGCTGTCAGGTACCTCAATGACTGGCGAGTGTTTTGCAGGCTGCTAGGAAGGAAAAGTCGGAAGACGGCCGAGAGTACATGCGACAGCGAAGTCCTTTTAAGGAAGAGTTCAGAAATGAAAAGAAAGGACCAAATTACTACTCCGAAAATCCAGAGCACTTTGAGAAGTTGAGTTCCTCAGGCTCGTATGGTGCGAGCTCACCACTGACTTTCCACATGATAAGTTCACCAGACTCTTATTGTGGGGCCTCGCCGACATTTTTCCAGGTCACCAGATGTTCACTAGCCACTATTTCACTTTGAAAACCTTTATTTACTGCACTGGCCATTGGTGATGTGCCAGGTCATTTAGTTGTATCAGTCACCTTTTTTTTTTAAACCAGCCTTTGCGGTTATTTTCACTACCAGGAAGAAGAGAGCACACTCTGTTGGTCTGTGTTTTAGTTCTCTTTCACCAGATACTTTGTATCATGATAATTAAAGACTGCAATATTGGTTTACAAGTTTAATCTAACCAAGACTAACATAACGTTTCACTTGTTCCTGTAACACATTTTTTGATCACTTGTTCTCTTTTTGAAACACATTATAACACTAAGTAATGTATTGCCTGTTTGCTAAAAATACATCACAAACAAATACAATAAGAAACTTTTTGAACCAAGCTTAGTGGATGTTTATGATGACTTAAAAACACTGCGGAAATATCTCTCTACAACTTTAGTCACCAAGCACACCACTTCAGATACTTTTCATATTTTCCATGCATGGATGCCACTTACATTTTTAGTAGTCATCAGTTGAATTAGTTTCAGAACTAAGGCTTGGGACAAAGAGCACCTCTTTTCAAACCCAGTGATGGGGAACACACAACCTGACAACATCAAACACTCTAGTGTCCAGGCTTTTTGTAAATCTGGCCTTTGAATTCATCTCATCTCCCAGCAATAGTTCCGGTTATGGCGTGTACACCTATGTACATCTGCACATTTATGGTATGTTGGATCATGTAAGTGTGCATGTGTGTATGTGTACACTAATGTGGTGAAAAGAGCGTGCGGGTATTTGTGTGTTAATATTGACTTCTGCATTATAGTGTGTGTTTGTGTGTGTGTGTGTGTTTGGTGTAGTTGGGTACATTTTGGTGTGTCTGTGTGTAATATTGAAGTCATATGTTATGTGGAATGTGTACTGTATAAATGTTTTGTGGGTTTTTTTAAGTAGCCAGAGCAGTTTTCCAAATAGTGTGCTGTATAACTATTACATATCCATTATTGGTATCATTAGTATTATGTTGTCTCATTATGCTGTTTGTTATCACATCTTATCAGAATGAGTCTGACATTGTATTTTGTTGTGTGTGTGTGTGTGGTGTGTGGTGTGTGTGGTGTGTGTGTGTTCATGCGTGTCTTTTTGCTGTTGTTGTTTTGCTTTTGTTTTGTTGTTGTTGTTTGGGGGTGAGTGGGAATTCATGACATAGGTAGTAGACTGGTACTTAGAAACAACACAGGTATAGTATTCCAGACATGAAGAAAACCATGTATAAAACAGTAAGAATATCAAAAACGTATGCAGTAGTAGTTTTCAAAAGAAATGTTCTCAGTCTTTGAATAACTTTGATACAGGTAGTGCTGACACAGGGTGAAGATGGTGACCTTTGAATAACTTCGATACAGGTAGTGCTGACACAGGGTGAAGATGGTGACCTTTGAATAATTGATACGGGTATGCTGACCAGGGTGAAGATGGTGACCTTGATCGTTTGCCGTGATTTCATCTAACTCTTTAGTATAATAGCTAAGATTTTCAATATTTCAGATTTGTATTGATATGCTACACTGTTCCAAACAGAGTCAAAATTTCTTTGCGTTGTTTTTGTGCATGTGTAGAAGAGAAAGTAAAGATCCATTTATACAATGTATACATCTGATTTTTGCTGTACGGTATGTTTTGCTTGCTCATCTGCGAAGTATCGTCATACACTATACATGCACATATGTATGTGTACCTTTTTCATCTGGGATGTGACCTCATCTGTTTAGTGACGGAAAACTTGGTTATGGACTGACCATATGATCCTTTTTGTTGTTGCTGTTTTGTAATTTTTGCCCTTTGTTGTTAATTTTTAAGAGGACGGTTGAAGTCCTTTGCGAGGCAGAAGAGGAAACTTAGCCCTGCGGTGGTTTTCTTTGTTCAAGTTTGACAAACCAACCACTCCAGAGCAGCAGGAGACTACGCCGAAGAGCCAGGCCTTCAATGTGTATGCCGCCGTCGATGATGACGAGGCTGGCAGGAACAGGACTGAACAGCTGAAGCTGGAAGTCATTGCAGGTTAGTGATGGTGATGATGATGGTGGTGGCATTGATTGTTGATGTGGAGGTCTGGTTTTGGAAGGCAGGGATGAGACAGTCAAGTATCATCCATTTCGTGAGTTGACTGTTGACACAGGTGTTCCAGGCCAGCGTGACTTGTGTCTGTACAGCATGAACTTGTTTGATAACACTTGTGTCTGTACAACATGAACTTGCTTGATAACACTTGTGTCTGTACAACATGAGCTTGCTTGATAACACTTGTGTCTGTACAACATGAACTTGCTTGATAACACTTGTGTCTGTACAACATGAACTTGCTTGATAACACTTGTGTCTGTACAACATGAACTTGCTTGATAACACTTGTGTCTGTACAGCATGAACTTGTTTGATAACACTTGTGTCTGTACAACATGAACTTGTTTGATAACACTTGTGTCTGTACAACATGAACTTGCTTGATAACACTTGTGTCTGTACAGCATGAACTTGTTTGATAACACTTGTGTCTGTACAACATGAACTTGCTTGATAACACTTGTGTCTGTACAACATGAACTTGCTTGTTAACACTTGTGTCTGTACAACATGAACTTGCTTGATAACACTTGTGTCTGTACAACATGAACTTGCTTGATAACACTTGTGTCTGTACAACATGAACTTGTTTGATAACAGAATTGTTAATTCTTTCAGTCCTAAGTTTCTATGGACTGTTACTTCCTCTTGTTCCTTGCTTCCTGTAAAACAAGAATTCCGTTCATTCCTGGACCTAAAGCAAAGAGAAAGGTATGAAACAGGGTTATTTTGTAGACTTGCAGCGATATACTTATTACATTACACTAAGAATGGCGTATACTGCTGTACACAGAACTGATGTGGTGTCTGTGATCATGTTGACACCATAAGGTGACGTCATTAGGGACACTCAGGTGTAGGGCAGGTAAGTGTGGGGTCCAACACAGAGCATGCAGGCATGTAAGACATGAAGGAAAGTGTTTTGCCACCAGAGTGTACAGGTCATGCTGGTACTCACCAAGGTGTGCCTGACAGTGACATGCATTTCAGGGCCACACTGCTGGTCATGGCCATGGAAGACTCGCAGTTATCAAAATGATTGTCCCTGCTTTGTTAATAGCCTGAAGTTTGTTACCATTATGAAGAGTGTACATGTTTTTGCATTATACACATAGTCGCTGAACCAAAGTCACATCATTATTTACAGATATATGTGTAGAAAATGTTCACAACGAAAGACTTTCTGTATGCACATGTCCATGTCAGAGTTGCAACATTGCATGTCAGACACAGGTGACTGGTGTAATACACCTTGAAATAGCTACTGGACATGTGCTCTCAGCTCTTTTCATGCAGGATGGCAACCTTGTATTTCGTTAAGGGATTGTGGGCATAGCTGATCTGTTACGTTGTGCTGTGCACACCGCGTAGGTCTGATCATCACCTTCTCCTTGAATAGACACTGACCTCTGTGTGTGTGTGTGTGTGTGTGTGTGTGTGAGTGAGAGAAAGAGTCGGGCATTTATTCTATTCATAAACACTGCTCCCAAAGCAGCCTAACAGATATGATATGTGCTAATGATGGAACTTAGGCAATGTTCAAAGTGTTGTCCACTTGAAACGATTTTTTGCTGGCTGTAGGAAAGAAAGGGGGAGTTCAAGCTGCCCAGAAATGAAAGTAAGATTCATGTAAGCCGGGCTAGAGGAGTGAAAAAGTTGAAAGATGTGTAGAGTTTTGCTTTGTCATATATGAGAAGACTGAAGTAGACTGCAGTGTTACTAAAAACAAAAACTAAAATACGATGAAACTTGCACACAAAACTGAGTGCAAATGTAATGCATAGTACTGTCTGTACTAGATTTACCTCCTCATATAGATTCCCTCCCTTTAACCCGTAGAGTGCCTTTAAGCCGTCAGCTGACGCCGCATTAAAAATGCTTTCCCAGTGCCTATGGGCCGTCCACTGACGTCATGCATTTTTCTTGAATTTTCATTCGTTACTATTTCTATCAACGGACTTAAATAGAGTGTGCGTAGTAAGCCTTATATGTCTGTAGTATTAAAATGATATGTAAATGACCACACGTGAGGGGAAAGCCCATTTATTCTCATCACTGACTGGATGACCAGCCAGCACTTCGTCTCGCTTGCAAAGATGGCGGCGCAACCTTCGACAAGCGCAGCGACCAAATCAACGTATTTACACAGCTGAGCAGGCTCTGCTAATGATTTTTGACAAAGACAATAATCTTTTATTCAACGACTCACTCGAGCATGAAGGTGAGATGATGATAGTGATGGAATTGCCAACCGTATTCGTCAGTTATTGTGTCGGGCTGTGTGACCTCAATGTGTGTTCAGCTGACTGGTTTGCCAGCGTCGAACGAGCTCGCCTAGTGTGTACTCTGCACTGCGTGCCAGTGGTCAGTGACGTGGTAGTCAGCGTGAGAGGGGAGCGCGGCCTGCTCGCGGCGCGGCACAGGGCAGAGGGAAAGGTAGGGGAAGAGGAGCAGTGAAAGAGAGGGTTGAAGTCCAGCAAGGGGCGTGGTGGGGAGAGGGGGGCGTGGTCGTGGACTGACCTGTCTGCATAGAGTGTGAGCGTCTTGATAGACTTCTAAACTGTTTTACTTTCATTTACAGGTGTAGTGTGACAATACAAACTTTATTTTCAACTTTTTTGCTTTGTGTTCTTGTTTGGATGTGAAGATGTAGTGGTAAATACATATGCTTTTGATCGTGCAAAAAAATCTATCCAAATCTAATTGTCTAAATACTTTTTTATTATCAAAATTAAAACAAAAGAAGCCCAGATTCAAAATCTTCATTCAATTTCCTTCAAAAATCATATATATTTCATTGTTATATCTTTTGTAGTTTCTGAGCTAGAATTTTTTGTTAATTATTACCCCCAAATCATTAGATTTCCCTGGCACTGGGAAAGCCTTTGTTTGTAACATTTTCAAGCAGCTTCAAGCAGCGAACAGGTTAAGGATTTGTTGTGTGGAGCATTTATGTATTGGTCTATACCTTATTTCACTCCCAATAGAGACCCCTTTCTTTTAAGGATTTGATGTTGTTGTGTGGAACATTTCTCTATTGGTGTATACCTTATTTACCTCCAAATAAAGATTCTTTCCTTGTCTTGCTCTGTGGAACATTTCTGTATTGGTATAAACCTTATTCACCTTCCTGTATAGACATAGACTCTTTACTGTAATTTTTTTTTTTTCAGAAATATTTCTGTATTGATCTGTGCTTGATTTAAACCTCCCAGTGTAAACTTTCCCTCATGAAAGATCGTTTTTTTCTGAGACATTTCTGTGCTGGTCTGTACTTGATTTTGACTTCCCAATGCAGACCTATTCCCTTCGGAAAGTTAAATGAGCTGTTGTTGCGTGTGTCACTGTGTGTGTGTGTGTGTGTGAGTGTGTGTGTGCGTGCGTGCGTGCGCGCGCGCGTGTGTGTGTGTGTGCAGTGTGGAACATTTCTGTATTCGTCTATGCTAGATGTACCTCTCATCAAAGACTTCCCCCATGGAAAGACTCATTTTTCTGGAACTTTTTTGTCACTGTCTGCTCTACATCCACATTGACCTCTTGCCAGGACTCGCTTTGAACGCCCCACTGTCCGGGGAGTTCTGGAAGTGCTTGTAGAAAGGTCATGAAACTGTTCTTGACAAGTTTGTATTAACAGACACAGACCAGTAGGGTTTGAGAGAGTACCTCCCTGTTTTTCATCAGCTTATCAGAAGTAGATGGTAATTTTTACTGTTTTTCATCAGTGTATTACAGGTAGATGGTAACTTTTACTGTTTTTTCGTCAGTGTATTACAAGTAGATGGTAACTGTACTGTTTTTCATCAGATGGTAACTTTTACTTTTTCATCAGTGTATCAGAAGTATATGGCAGCTGTTACTGTTTTTCATCAGTGTATCCGAAGTAGATGGTAACTTTTACTGTTGTTCATCAGTGTATCAGAAGCAGATGGTAACTTTTACCGTTTTTCATCAGTGTATTAGAAGTAGATCGTAACTTTTACTGTTTTTCATCAGTGTATTAGAAGTAGATCGTAACTTTTACTGTTTTTCATTAGTGTATTAGAAGTAGATGGTAACTTTTACTATTTTTCACCAGTGTATTAGAAGTAGAAGATAACTTTTACTGTTTTTAATACACTGGTGAAAAACAGTACAAGTTACCATCTACTTGTAATACACTGACGAAAAACAGTAAAAGTTACCATCTACTTCGGATACACTGATGATAACTTTTACTGTTTTTCATCAGTGTATTAGAAGTAGATGGTAACTTCTACATTTTTTAATCAGTGTATCAGAAGTCTATGCAACCTTCCCTGTTTTTCATCAGTGTATCTGAAGCAGATGGAAATTGGTTGAATTCAGTCACAGGTAACAATGGATTTAAAGAAAAGATTAAAGGGCATGTTTGCAGCTTTGGATCATTACACTTCAGTAAAGATCTGTACAACGGAGATTGTTTAGAGCTGAGGTATTAATTCAGAACTACCTCGTGATGTCTCTAGAGCATGACTCTTATGTTTTAATGTGTTTCTGTGTTTGTAATGTCCACAGAAAACTGCCAGAGCATTCCCCTGATGTACATACCCTTCTGTCTGAAAAACACAGTGTAAGTACCCCACTGTTTGTCGGTTTGAATGTGTTTCTTGAATTGTGCACTGTACTATCAGGACAAGTGTATGGTACTCATAAGTTCATGTATTGATTGAAAAATAAAACTTTGGGGACAAGCTGTGTATGTTCACAAGTTAAATATGAGTGTATATACTGGTGTGTGTGTGTGTGTGTGTGTGTGTGTGTGTGTGTGTGTGTGTGTGTCACTGTGTGTAAAACCCTTCAAGACATTTTTCTTTAAAACTGTTTTTCTGAAGTGTGTGCATATACATGAGCACAGACTAGCATCTGTGACATCTGTTTCTAGTCTTTTGCGACAGGATGTCAAATGTGTGTGAGGTCAATCTGAACCTAGTGTATGAATTTAGCGACTTCCATTGCCAGAACTTTATCAGCCATTAAAAATCATGAAGATTATGGTATAAAAGGCATGATGAAGGGTTGGAGAGGTAGAGAAAGGCTTGATGGAGGGTGGAGTGGGAGTGGGGCAGAAGTGAACTGTCTCGTATTAGTTCTACTGAGAAGTTACCAAAGATGAGGCAATAAGAAGAAAGAGAAAATCTCTAGTTTGAAACCGGTAAAATCTTGACGGAGCTGGGAAGCACGACACATGAAGAGCATGTTGTTGTGTGTGTACGTCAGAGTGAAGATGAAGAACGGAGTGACCGAACCAGTCTTCCTGATCTCTGGGTCGGACCATCAAATACACCTGTACAGCGAGGTCAGTCACTGTGAGGTATGTTTGTACTCACTCACTCACAAAACACTTCATGGTCCATATAATATAATATCTAATGACCACTGTATATGATGTGTAATTCACCAGTGTGACAAATTCAGTGTCTGTTTGATATGTAATTAATCATTCTGGCAAATTCATTGTGTGATTTATTCATTCCGACAAATTCAGTGTCAGTAAATCATTCTGAGAGATTTAATGTCAAATTAATCAGACAAATTTGAGGTCTCGCAGATAATTCTGACAAATTTCATTAGTCTGTGGCCTATACTTTTTCATAGAGTTACTTCTCTGGAATAAGTGAATTTTTGTGCGTGAAGAGTTAAAAAAAAGGAAGGGGGGGGGGGGGGGGGAGGGAGGCAGTACTTAACATTGTGCAAGACATAAGAATGAAACATGGCAGACTGGTTTAATGACTAAACATGTGTCAGTCTCACCCCTCAAACACCTCCTTTAGGTGTGTCAAAGTAAAAAAAATACATAGTGAGATCATGTTCACAGTAGTCTCAAGGTTAATGTCAAAATTGGGGGCCGGAATAGCTCAGTGGTAGAGCGTCGGACTCGTAATCTTGGGGTTGCAGGTTCGAATTTCCGCCGGGCCATTTCGGTACAGGGGGATTTTTCCCTCAGAGTTAACATTGGTTCCAACTCCATTTCCATACAGTCCTTCGAATGAGACTATAAACCGAGGTTCCGTGTGTAAATGCATGCATAACATCTTGCACACACATAAAATCCTATCACCAACTTTCGGAAGAGAAGGTCAGTTTGGCCGTTAGTATGGATGACACCTTACACATAGCATGCACCTTCCCCGAAGTTGGAGTATGGCTGCCTTAATGGCGGGATTAAAAAAAAACTGTCATACACACAAAACTCCACTCCCTTTGTTGGGTAGATGGGATTAATCCTTGCCTGTCTATACAGGGGGTGCCCACAGGAGTACGCAGAAGAAGAAGAAGAATGTCAACATTTTTTTGCAAGATCAGTGCTTGACCTTGTCTCTACATCCATATACACTGGAACAAATTTCCAACAAACAGATTGATTAGTGAATGAATTATTGTTTGTTGCTGTCAGCCAGTGAAACAACAGAGGAGAACTACATGGGTGCCACTCTTCCGTCTGGGTGACTGAAATCCATTTTCTCGGCAAGGCCCCAGACGGAAATTCCATTTTTCAAGTTTCGTTATTCAAAAAAAAAAAAAAAAGTTTTCGGGGGAAAAACAGTTGAATTGGCGGTATTATAACCGAAGCAGCACTGTAGCAGACGACAGGAAATGAGGAAGCGCTCTCTATCGTTGAAGACAACACAGGTCCAGCGATCTTTGTTAGCCTACGTCACGCCATTGTGCTGGTAGAAAAAGTTTTCCAGTGGCACTGCCCCTGCACCATGCCGGGGCCTGGGCGGCCCCTGGACCCTACCTCATTTTCAGTTTTTTCAGATTTTCAAAGTGTCACCCTTGGAACTACTTTGCACAGCCTCCAGAAACCCTTTAGAAGTGGACCTGTTCAGGAAGGAACTGTTTGGAAGGAAAATCTAAAAGATGGGAAGATTCTCCAGAAATTGTTCAAGGGAGGAATTCTTTATCAGGAGAAATCTGGCTGAACAAAGACAAAATGTTCCATACCAGCTGCTGTTTCACAGCGGGTACTGTTGCAGATTTTCGTCCAGGGGATTGTGCATTTAATTCCCATCAGAGCAATGCATTTTTGTGGGATTTTTAGCGGGGGGGGGGGGGGGGGGGGGGGGGGCTACAGCAGATTTGAACATGTGGTTAATGTTTTAGGGAGGAAGGAGAGGCTATGGCAAATTTGAACATGTGGTGTTTGTTTTAGCAGTAGGGAGAGGCCAGTGCAGATTTGAACATGTGATTGGTGTTTTAAGATTGGCAACCACAGATTTGAATATGTGATAAGTTTTTTAAGAGTAGGGAGACGCTTTTGAAGATTAGAACATCTAGGAGAAGGGAGAGGCTACTGTAGATTTGAACTTGTAAGGTTTTTTTCTTTCCTTGTTTCTTTTTAAAAATTTTATCATTGCTTTTTTTGTTATGGTAGGGAAGAGGCTACTGCAGATTTAAACATGTGATAAGTTATTTGGGAGTATGAAGAAGTTTTTGCAGATATGGACTTGTGAGAAGTCTTTTTTTTTTTTAGGAGAAGGGAGAGTTTATACAGATTTGGACATGTGATAAGGTTTTGAAGAGGACATGGAGGCCATGGCTATGGACATGTACTATGTCTCTTGAGGAACAAGGAGAGCCTACACAAATTTCAAGACATGAGAAGTTTTTGAGGAGTAGGGATACGCTGCGCAGATTCAGACATGGGAAAGGTTGTGAAGGGAGTTTGGGAAGGGGCGGGATGGGGCCACAGCAGATGTGACAGAGTGGAGACATGTGCAGGAGCCGGGGCAGGCGCCATGTTTCAAGGAGCTGCCTGCCAAGGACTTCTTCCCCGAGTTCAGAGACCTGAAGGGCATGTGAGGACTTGGTTGTGTTGTCAGTAGTTTTCTTTTTCTTATAAAGCTTTTTTTTTTTTTTTTCGTTGTCATTGTTATGCAGATGAATGTGCACACACACTCTCTAACTATTGTGAAGATGATTATGGTGTGTGTCTGTCTTTGTGTGTGTGTGTGTGTGTGTGGTGTGTGTGTGTGTGTGTGAGTGTGGTGTGTGTGTGTGTGTGTGTGTGTGTGTGTGTGTGTGGTGTGTGTGTGTGTGATGAGTGTGTGTGTGTGTGTTGTGTGTGTTGAGTGTGTGTGTATGTGTGAGTGTGTGTGTGTGTGTGTGTGGAGTGTGTGGTGTGTGTGTGTGTGTGTATGTGAGTGAATGAAAAGGAGAAAGCTCGTGTGCCAGTGTGACAGCAGTGTTGAAAGATCAAGTCACAGATATTAAATACAATGTCTCTCCTCAAGTTTCACAAGCATGTTTACGCTTAGTTTTGATGTTTGTAAACAAAGGAATGATTGAAAGCAAGGAATAACTCATTCTGTGCCCTTTCAACAGGGAAATAGGGTGGCTGTGCAAAGATGTCAGACTAGATTGATGTGATCCTGAAATCATTGGCTGGTTGGATGGCAATTGAATAGAAAATTGGGCACATTGTTGTCTGAGTGTGCACCTTATCTTTGTTCTTTATTAAGGAGAGAGAAAGCATGTGGTAGGAGTTTCAAAATGTAAGCATTTTCTTTTTTTTTCCCCTCCAACCTCATATTTTTTCCACATTAAAAAAAAATTCTTTTAACATTTTTTTACTTTTTTTTTTTGTAAGGTGGGGCCACCATCCTTCTCTCTATTCACACCTTTTCTTTTCTTTTTTTTTTCTCCAGTAAGCAACCACAACTCTCACACCCCATACGAGTCTGTATGTTCTGTAACTATCGGACATTCTCTGTTAGACTTTCAGTGTATTGGCGTTTGATTAAAAGATTTTCATTCATGATTTAAAAATAGTGAGACCTGTTTCAGAATTTTTTTTTGTTTGTTTAAATTGGGACATATGACTTTTTATATATGTATATATATATTCTGTGGTTACTGTGTTTATAGAATGCTGGAAATTAGATCCAGAATACATGGTTTGTTAGTGAAGAAAATCAAACTGATTGTCCAGTGCGGAGACGATAGAAATCGCCAGACCAGACCCCAGTCACAGGGTGACGGCCATAGGATTTGAGGAAGGGCCCATTGCGGTCTACCAGGTCAACCTACAGACCTTGGGTATGTACTTGGGGTTGGTTGAATGTGTGTCGGGAATGCAGCATGCTTGTTAGTTTGTTTTTCTTTATTTGTCTTCCCTGGTTGAACACTGGGGAGGGGAGGGGGGGGGGGGGCGGGGGGATGCCAACCTTACATGAAAGTTTTGCTCACAAAAATGGTTTGCATGTTGCTGCATGGAACGAAGTTACAAACTGAGGATATTTTGTGGCAGGTGAAAAATGTTTATTGAGTAGCTATCTAAGGGTGTTTTGTGACTATTAAAAAATCTGTTGGTTCAGTGTTATAATGAAAGGAAGAACAAACTAGAACAGGAAACCATATACCAATATCAGAATCTCACAATTTCGTAGAAAGTTAACTTTCTCACAGGAGATTTAGTTCTTTTGGTAAATGCCATATGCCATGTGCTTAATGTGGATTCTGATATGTTTACAGAAATTATCAATGTATGGAAGACCAGCATGGACGCTCCTATAACCAGCCTGCATTTTTTCACTCATCGAAAGCTTGCACGTGTGCCGCCGTGTTTTGAGCATTGTGTTGGTAAGTTCCGTTTCAGATTGAAAGTAATGAAAAAGGGAAGTTACTTTTGCTCCACAGATGAAACAGTCCATGCACATAGCTTCAAACCTATGCTGCATGTTATACTCATTCTTCTAGCACACATGCAGCCAGGAAGTACACAGAACAAACAAAAGCATTTCCCAAATGGCTGCTCTTCAATGAACAAACCTTTGGATTGCGAACCTAGTTCGTTCATTTGCAATTTCAAGCATCTTGCTTTTGCTCTTTATTACCTGATCTTTTGGTTCGTGATCGAAGACAAGCTGTCTGTGATGGCAGTCAGTTTGGGATGGTAGACCTAACTTACCATCCTTAATTTGTTAGTAAAGATAGTCATTTTGTATGGCTAAAGCACTCAAGCTCACAAGGATATAGAAAAAAATTAAGATAAATTTCGGACAAAGAGATTGCTAACAATTTTACACCATGTTCAAACTTTACACCATGTTCAAACACTTTCAAATTCATAAGGCTTGACAGTATTTTGCAGGCTGTAATCCCTTCTCTGAGAAAAGTTTGTTCGGTTAAGAAACAGTTCCCAGTTTGTTATATCTCTGCAAACTAGATGATGAATGACGGGCTTCACCTAAGAGAGGTACTAAAAGTCTGAAAAATGACCCGAGTTTATTAAAGTATGGAAATTTGATACTGTCCCCTAAAAGAAAAAAAAAAGAGAATGATTTTGTGGCGTTGGCAACTGAATTCTGTTTTCAACCTGAGCTCAAGGATTTAGTACTGTAACTTTTTTTTTTTTATTCATTTAGAGATTTCTGGAAAATAGGATCCCACCAACAGTCATATCGTGATGAGTAAACTGTGCTTTTTATTGATCAAAGTAAACAGCCCTTACTCTAAAATGAAGGTAAGGTTATACACAAGTGTTTGCTGGTAGGGTGACCTATAAACAGTTTTTTGGAAGAAATTGAGTGAGGAAATTTTACCTCATTTGGGTCTGAACTCATTCAGCCCTGGTTGTTCGGATGGGGTTAACAGTGCCACAAACCTGCACCTGAGCAATGTTCAGGTGACAGATTTGATGTACTCAGACTGGTATTAATCCAAAAGTGTGCAAGTTACAGTTATCGAGTTTGACTTGGTTAAAGATAAATCTTTTTAATCTATGAAAGTTTGGAGCCTTCAGACAAAATTGAACCTACTGTTTACATTCAGAGTTATGTAAAAAGTATAATAGGACTTGAGTTTGTTAAAGCATCGTCCAAAGGTCTATGATGTATTAACAGAATTTTAATGTGTTGCGAAACAATTAATTTTGTTGTAGCAGTGTAGAGTTTTTAACAACTTGATAGAAGAGTTTTCAAGATATTTAGAGTTGAAATTCAGTGATAGAACACTTTTCCAGATATTTAGAGTTGAAATTCAGTGATAGAATGGTTTTCCAGATATCTAGAGTTGAAATTCAGTGATAGAACAGTTTTCCAGATATCTAGAGTTGAAATTCAGTACCCAGTCTATTCATGTCACACTAAAACAATGCTTTTAGTATATTAAAGCATCAAAAGTTCAAAAGCAAATTGTCCTCAGATTGCACATGAAATTCTAATATCTTGCTATGTGATCACTTTCACGGTAGTAGTGGGGCTTTTGTGGCATGTGTGTGTGTGTGTGTGTGTGTGTGTGTGTGTGTGTGTGTCCTCTTGGCAAAATAGTTTTAGAGATAGGAGAGGAAATGAAATATCCCTCCGTTCGAGCAGACAGGACCAAATTGGCCAGGCTTAGGCTCTAAACTTGGAAGAGTTGAAAGTGTCAAAAGTTTGTCAAAAGGTTGTCAATTTTGTGCCGTTTCAAGTACAAACCCTGTATTGTACTAGTACATGTTATAGAGTCATTGATAACTGTTCAAAACGAAAGACCAGATTCGCATGTTTCACAAAAGATGTGTTTGGTTGGCATGTGACTGTGCCCTTGACAGATGAGAATGGGCCAGGAGGGGGGCGGGAGGAAGTGGAGGACCCAGACTTCACCCACCTCCACCTGCTGATGACGGTCCACCTGCAACCCGCCCTCGTCTACAGGTGAGTTCTCAGGATGTCCTTTGGAGTCCCTGTCTGTTTGTGGAAAGAAACTCTAGGGAGATCTTGACAGCAGAAGGTCTTCAGAGAAGAAACCCCCCTCAGACAAGTGTTTCAGCCCTGAACTCCTTACACTCAAAGGGGGCCGGACCACATCCAGGTCATGACTCCCAGATGCCCTTCTACTGCCAACTTCTTGGGTTTCTTTGTTGTTTTGTTCAGAGTTTGTGTCTCTTTGTAATAATAGTAGGACATTTCTGTTGGGCCTTTGAATTCCTCAGGGCACTTTAACCCTCTGTCTGCCGCATGACTTTGTGCTACATGACTTTGAGAATACTGTGCCAAGGGAGGTAACTCCGCAACACTTACACACTTGCCATAAAGAAACCTCAATCAAAAATTTGCTTTTAACTCATCTATTCTATAAAGGTAATGAAAAAAATTCAAAGACATCACTCCATCGAAACCAGCCATTTTTTCCCATATATAGTGAACTGGTACACGAGGGGAAAAAAAAACGAACAGACTAACTCTACTTCGGTGTTCTTGGTGCTAAAATTTTCCCTAAATTCACTGTACCCACAGACTGTCATGGATTAGGAGCACATAGTGATTTTCCAAGTCTAAACAAAGTACTGAATCCTTCAGGAACAAAATTAAGTCGTTCTATATGGTGTGCACACTAAATAATAAACTTTTGTGGTGAAGGAAAAAAAAACAACCCAAACTTCAACAGTTTTGTTAAACTGAAGGCATCACATGCAAGAACATTTGTCTTCTAACTACTGAGGGGGAAAAAATAACACAAACAGATTACTGGATACTGGACTTGAAATCGTGATGGAATTCAGCAAAAATGTGCTTTTGCACAACTGCACTGAGCAATCACCCCCCCCCCCCCCCCCTCCCTCCAACACACACACACACACACTGTGGTGATGATGTACCTCTTGTCTGTTTCCTCTTTGCTTTTTGATAAATGAGGCAGTTTTTAATTTAGGCCGGAGTTTATGCTCATCCTTTTTTGCTTGCTTTTGTGCAGCAGATAAATTTGTTTCTCCCTAAAAGTCTGCCAAAATTCCTCTGAAATCAAAAGGCTAAAGGTGACGCTCCCACAGGCAAGTCATGGGACACTCCCACTGACTGACCCGGTTTCCTGGCTGTCAAAACAAGCAAAACTTTGGGGGGGGCTTCACTTCTTGTAGCTTACCACTCCAGTCAACAATTAAAGAATCTCTAGCAACTTTTGTTTTTCGAATTTTCTTTTGGGGTGGGGGCTGGGGCAGCAGCAATGGGCAGTTCGACATCATCATTATCGCTGCCCGAATCATTATCAATTCCGGCCTCAAAATCAGTCAGCAGTCGATCATTACTTATAACTAGGTCAAGATCGACGTCCGATGCATCTCTCTTCAAATCTTTTTCAAGAGTGTAGTAGCCCTCAAATACGCTCTCTTCATCACTGTCACATCAGAAAATGAATTCTACAAGTTGCCTAGTTACGTGATCTGCCATTTTCCCGAAAATCTTCACGAAAAAAAAGCCGAACTTTGAAAATTCACAGCAGCAAAACTACTCCACCAAAACGTGTGCAACAAAAACAAAAATGGCGTCCAGAAACGGCCCTACCGGAAGACTTCTGTCGTGATTGCATTCTGGAATATGTGATGGTGAAAGCGAAAGTCGCTGACCTAGTATTCAGCAGTCGATCCGGTACTCAGAAAGAGGAAATCTCGCTGTCAATCTCGGTCGATCCGGTAGGCATTGGGTTAAGACATCCTCAAGGCACTTTAAGACATCGGTCCAACGCATACTACTACATCTGGACTTTGGCAACTGGCAACATGCCCCCTGCTCTCTCCCCAGTGCCTTTGCCTGCCCCACCCCTCTTCACACATCCTCCCTCCTTCCCCTCCACCCCTTTCTTCCTCGTATGCATATACATAGACACTCCAGCACATGCGCCTATGCCTATAACTCCCATCACACACACACACACACACACACACACACACACACACACACACACACACACACACACGTGTGTGTGTGTACGCACACATGCAGTCACAGTAAGAACAAAAACAGGTTCGGAAAAAAAAACCTACCGTTTGCACATCAGTGCATGCTTGTGTGTGTTTGGGGATTTAGGTTTAGGGTAGGGTGTGTATATCAGGGGGGGGGGGGGGGGGGGGGGAGAGGGAGATCTGGAGACATAGGTAGGGGGACAGGTGGAGGGAGGGAGAAAGGATAGTGGAGGTGTGCAATCCATTATGCATTTGTGAAGGTGTGTGAGAGTGTTCACAAGATCATTTACATTGCTTGAGTGCTGGAGAGCATCATAAAGATATCCCATTATCGTTAGCTCCTTGCCTGCATGCATAAAGACCTCATACTTAGCAGTTGTATATCTCCAGCTACCCTGATATGCATTTCATACACACACATTTCTTCATGAGAATATCAGAACAATCTAAAGGGGGAAGTGTTTCAGCACAGTTCAGTCAGGCAGCTGGTCCATTTACATCAATAATACATGGACAATAAGACCCATTTGCAGCACGGCAGATTTCTGTTGGGAGTTTAGTCCCCAACTATTCTTGTCAGTCATGGTGAAAATGTTGGCTATGAGCAATGTGGCTGTCTGATGACGGGTCTTTTAACTTGATCGAGTCTTGTCGGAAGCGGGTTTCCGACACTGTTCACATCGCTTGAAGGCGTGTCGGACGCATACTTCCGACAGAGTTTGACGATTTTTAAATCATACCGCCTTTTATTAAAAGGCAATAAATCTCATTTCAGGGACAGCTTAGGGCCTTCTTTTGCAGTTACTTCCCATAGACTGTTCTTCGTGTATTCTGTAGTAGTTTTATACGGATTTGAATTATCCTACTCTCAGTTCCCACGATCACACGATTTTGAACACGATCACACGATTTTGAGTGGATCAAGCATTTTGTGGTCAAATTCTTGTGTTTAATGCAGTTGTCATAAATATTTTATTCACTGTAGGTTATACCAAGTGCTCAGAAGTGGAATTGAACTTGTGTGGGAGGATAGAGAGCATGAAGAAGTGGATTACAGTGTGCACAAAAAGTTTTTGTTTTTCTGCAAATGTGTATTATTTTGGATTACTTACATCATGTGAACTGTGTGGATTCCTCACTGAAGGTAAGCATTTTTGATAAATATATTGTTTTTTGTATCCAGTAGTGTATGTTTCATTCTCCTAGGTATAGTGGTTGATTTTTATGATTTTTTGAAAATTGCCAAAAATCGTGTGATCTGAGGGACAAACTGGTCCATTTTGGTTGTGACTTGATTGAGTTAACTCTCGCACACCCAAAGTGGGTGTTTTTCACCATGTTTGCTGCTGTGGAGCAGTCTTTTGACAGTTTAATGACATGGTTAATGGGCACTTCTGATCAGTGTGTGTGAGAGAAGGGTTGATGAGTGGTCACTCGACACGGTTTTAAGCATTTCGTTGACTCATCCAATAACGCCAGTTTAATACAGTTGAGATTCCTTGCTGTGCGCAGCAGTGAATTGGCTGTGAACATTTCATCTGTGAATAAGTCAACTGTTTTCAGCTTAAAATCATTTAATGGCATTGAGACTGTTCTAAATTCAGCGTTCCATACCCCTGAAATTCCTTGTTCTTCACAGTTTCAAGTGGACTTACATTCAAGTGATTGAATTTTAAAACTTACTTTCAATGATTTGAAATTCTTAAATTACTTTCAAGTGATTTGAATCCTTTTAAACTTAATCCCTTTTTTTTTCTCTCACATAATGCCATCCCCCACATGTACCTGATGTCAACTCCTGTTGCACTCTGGGCCTGAAAGTGTCTGTGTCATGCAGAACGTGTTGAACAGCGGCCTGTCGGAGGCCCTGACCCTGCCAGACAGCAACAGGTTTGACTCTGCCCTGTGCAGCCTGGCCCTAGATGTGGACTTTGACGGAGAGCATGAGGTCATCGTGGGCACCTACGGACAGGTGGGTCGTAGCATTGCTGGGAGTTGTTTGAATGTCATTTAGTAGGGACTGATTATTGTCGGATGATGATGAAGAAAGTTCAGAGTATATGGGTGATGGTATCTGGCCACAGTGAACCATGAACGAAAAAAGAAGAAACAGTGAAAGGTAATCGTAGCTTCAGGAAAGACACATACACAACCATGTAAACTTACACTCACACACTTCAGGAAGACAAAGGTATGTGAGATCAAGCAAGGATGGAGAGGCAGCATGCACACATGCAAATACAAGCACACACATACTCACGCACGCACACACGCATGCACACACACCACGTACACGCACGCACGCACACCAAAGTTGGGTGTGGTGAGAGGTACTGTGAGCGCAGTGTTCTCGGTGCACAGAGAGGAATATAATGGGTCGTGTTGATGGTGTCGGATAAAAAGAGAGAAAATAAGAATGAGCCCCCAGAAAGTAAGGTAATGATAAAGTATAATACCTTTTAGGGACCCTGTTTTCTTTCTGTTGTATGTCATCTCTCAATGACCTTTTAGTTCCCTAAACTAAGACAGCTAAGAAAAAGAACTGATTTTCAAGCTGAGAGAAAGATGAATTTGAGGTTCAAGGAAATCTGACCAGACTAACATTGGCGTCAGTGAAAACCTTAGTAGATTGTGAGGTGAACTGTTTTCTTATGAACCCATGATATTTCACTTCAGTCACTAACAGACTCTGCTTCCTTTCAGGAGCTGCTGGTGTACAAGTTCTTCACCACCATGGAGAAGCAGGTGCCTGTGGCCCAGTCCCAGCGCGACGTGTCCACCAGCCCACCCTCCAGCGGCAGGAGGCTGACGGTCACCGGCCTCTCCCTCACGGAAGAGTCCAGCAAGCACCGGCACAAGTCGGAGGAGAGCAACACTGCCGGCAAGGGCCAGGACCAGCAGCGGAAAGTCAAGTCTCAGGAAGATCTCATGAGCATGTTGACGCGGTGAGCAAGTCTCAGGAAGATCTGATGAGCATGTTGACACGGTGAGCGAGTCTCAGGAAGATCTCATAAGCATGTTGACGCGGTGAGCGAAGTCTCAGGAAGATCTCATGAGCATGTTGACGCGGTGAGCGAGTCTCAGGAAGATCTCATGAGCATGTTGACGCGGTGAGCGAGTCTCAGGAAGATCTCATGAGCATGTTGACGCGGTGAGCGAGTCTCAGGAAGATCTCATGAGCATGTTGACGCGGTGAGCGAGTCTCAGGAAGATCTCATGAGCATGTTGACGCGGTGAGCGGGGCAGACTTCAAATGAAGCCATGTTTACAAGAACAGCTCGTTTTGCTACGCTCGTTTTCTCATCTTTTCTTGTAAAGACCGATCTTACAATTGTTTGGTATGATCAGTTTTGAAATAAGCTTTACAAGACAGTGGGTATGAGGAAAGAAAACAAACCAAGAGCTGAAGAATTTGTACTGTGTACCTTTCCTGACCGATACTGTAGGTATCCGTTTATCTCGGGCCTAGTTGACGCCAGGATGTGTTGTAAAAGAGCGTAGAGGACAGCCCTTCTACAGTTTATGACTAGACTGGAAATCCATAGCATCATCTTTATCAGCCTCATGGTCAGTATATAAAAAAAAGTCTTAAACTGCATAGCCCTTTTTGCCCTGCTTCCATGATGACCTCAGTTTCAATGACCACATCAATGCCCTTAGTTTGATTCTGTTGAGATGACAGGTGTCGGCAAATTCATGGGGACTGTCATTGGATGCATGTGATGGCACCCCCTGAAGGGATTGCTGGGTCTGTGACTGAGCAGTGGTTGGTGTCAGGAGGGGGCTTACTAGATAGTGCTCTGCATATGTTGAATCACAACAGGCGCCACTGAACACCACTGAAGTGACTTGGCAGCAGTGCAGTGTCTCTTCTAGTGGCTCTTGACAACTTGACATTGACAACTCTCTGTGGAGTGCTGGGGCTGGGGCTGTAGTGTGACGAGCCAGGCTGTGGCTGTAGGCAGGAGACCAAAATGAGTAGTGTTGGTGTAGTGTGACGAGCCAGGCTGTGGCTGTAGGCAGGAGACCAGAATGAGTAGTGTGGGTGTAGCGTGACGAGCCAGGCTGTGGCTGTAGGCAGGAGACCAGAATGAGTAGTGTGGGTGTAGTGCAACGAGCCAGGCTGCGGCTGTAGGCAGGAGACCAGAATGAGTAGTGTGGGTGCAGCGTGACGAGCCAGGCTGTGGCTGTAGGCAGGAGACCAGAATGAGTAGTGTGGGTGTAGCGTGACGAGACCAGAATGAGTAGTGTGGGTGTAGCGCGACGAGCCAGGCTGTGGCTGTAGGCAGGAGACCAGAATGAGTAGTGTGGGTGTAGCGCAACGAGCCAGGCTGCGGCTGTAGGCAGGAGACCAGAATGAGTAGTGTTGGTGTAGTGCAACAAGCCAGGCTGTGGCTGTAGGCAGGAGACCAGAATGAGTAGTGTGGGTGTAGTGTGACGAGCCAGGCTGTGGCTGTAGGCAGGAGACCAGAATGAGTAGTGTGGGTGTAGTGTGACGAGCCAGGCTGTGGCTGTAGGCAGGAGACCAGAATGAGTAGTGTGGGTGTAGTGTGACGAGACCAGAATGAGTAGTGTAGGTGTAGTGTGACGAGCCAGGCTGTGGCTGTAGGCAGGAGACCAGAATGAGTAGTGTGGGTGTAGTGTGACGAGCCAGGCTGTGGCTGTAGGCAGGAGACCAGAATGAGTAGTGTTGGTGTAGTGTGACGAGACCAGAATGAGTAGTGTAGGTGTAGTGTGGCGAGCCAGGCTGTGGCTGTAGGCAGGAGACCAGAATGAGTAGTGTTGGTGTAGTGCCTCTGAAGTGGCACTGAAGAGGAGACAACCAAAAGAGAGAGAGAGAGAGAGAGAAAATCTGCAGAAAATCATAGTATTGGCTTGTTTCAGTCAGATGTAGGCTGATGATAGCTTTTAACAAAAAAATCAGTAGACACTTCAAACTCACTTGCATTGGGTAAAATGTTAGTCAGCCTTCTCACCTTCTCAGATTCTCTGTGTAGTCTGATTCAAGGTATTTGATGGCGGTTGCAACAGTTATTTGGCAAATAACCATGTGAATTCGTTTGCCAGTTTGCAAAATGCTTTTTGAGATATTAGAGTTCACGTGAAGTACCCCTGCCATGAATGTAGATCAACCCAAACTAACCAGTGCCCCTTCCATGAATGTAGATCAACCCAAACTAACCAGACAGTTTAGATTGACCCATACTAACCAGACAGTTTAGACTGACCCATACTAACCAGTGTAGATCGACCCATACTAACCAGACAGGAGAGGCTGCCCAGGCTGCCAAACTTGGAAGGGCCGAATGGATTAACTTGCAAAGAAAAGTGAGTTTCAAAGTGAGGTGACTGCAGGCGGAAACTGAAACAAATTTTAAAAGGAATTTAAAGCAAATCCTCCAGTAAACAGGGACAAACAAGATCTTCTTCAGGCAAGATAAACAACATTCCGGCGTTACGCCCATCTTGCGCCAAATTTGGAAAGATAAGCGATAGCTTGATCTTTGTTTCCGTTGTCTTGAATGCCGTTGATCTTGCCTGAAGGAGACCTAAGAGGTCGAAACACATCGTGTTTTGTTTTGTACTTTGTTTGTCCATGTTAACTGGCGGATTTACTTTAAAGTTCTTTTAAAATGTGCTTCAGTTTCCGCCTGCAGTCACTTCACTTTGAAACTAACTTTTTTCTGTCAAGTTACTCCTTTCAGCCCTGGCTGATTTACTCTAAATTCCTTTTAAAACTTGAAACAAAGAAAAAGAAAAAAAAAAACATCTGTACACAATGAGCCCCAGCACCTGAGGTCTGAAGAACAGTCCACCCCTGCAGTGAGCCATCGCTGTGTGCAGGGAGCGAGGTAAAGACGCCGGCCAGGCCGTGGGGGGCACAGAGGCCGCCGCCATGGAGCTGACCACGGTGCTGGAGCCCCACTACCGCCTGCTGTGGCGCCGACCTTTCCCCTGCCCCATCATGGCGCTGGGCAGCGGGGACATGATGGGCGACGGCGTGGAGAACCTGGTGGTGCTCACTGCCTTCGGCATTCATATACTGCAGGTACTGTCAGGTCAGGTGGTTGGGGCGAAATTGGGTGTGTAGGGGGTGGGGTTCTTGGATCTTGTGTGGCTTGTGCACACGCTATCCAAGTTGAGACATTAATGGAGTGCATTTGTGTGCTGTGCTCCTCTTGATCATAGTTGGGGCAAAGAATTGGTTCTTTATATGCTGTGAATGCATTTATAAAAGTTGGGGCAAAATAGAAATACTTGTGTATGCTGTGCATGTACATATCATAGTTTGGGCAAAACTGGAGTTCATTTTAGTGTTTTGCACTTATTTATTCAAGTTGGAGCAAAGCCATGTGTACTCATTGGGGACCTTGCAGTGCACATGTAATGTGGAGTGAACTTAGAGTAAGCAATGAAGAGTTTGAAATATTCTGCCCAGAAGTCTTTTCTTGGTTTTTTTGTTTTTGTTTGTTTGTTTGTTTTTTAATGTTCTTAATGTAGTGAAAGAGAATATCTGTAGTTTTTTTTTAATGTACATGATAATAGTGAAAACAAAAATACATAGCAGCAAGATAAACAGCAACATACTCCAAAAGAAATCATAAGACTGAATGAGTTGGGGGGGGGGGGGGGGGAGGGGGGGTAGGGGAGAGGGGAACAGGCAGAAATTCGATCAGTCAACTTTTGAGTCCACCAAATGAATGCCCTTCAGACTAATTAATCCATTCATGTTTACTGAAATTTCAGCATGTCTCTTTTCAGGTAAAAATTTGACTGAATGTAGCTCAGAATTATTCTGTCCCCAAGAGAAAGCTGATTCAGGTTACATTTAGAAATTGAGACTAGACTCCACTGAAAATGAGATTGTGGTTTATTACATGCGGAGAAGTAGAGGTGAAAGGATTGATATCACACCAATCTTTCCTATTGTTCGCCTTCTTTTTGAGTCCTGTCAGCTTATGCATGTCACTCACTACCCCCAGGCAAGGGAATTGTTCAAACCAGATTGTCTGAAGCTGGGATGGAGCCTATGACCCTTGCATTCAGAGAACACTGCTTTAGTCACTCGGCCAGCCATGCCCCCCTTGTAATACTATATAAGTATCCAGTTACACCACATAGATATGCTCTGTCCCAGCACATGGCAGGGTTCAAGGCTCAACTTGGGTGGGGATTGTCTGTGCATTTTAGTTTGTAAATAGGCTGGGGATTATCATCTTTGCAGTTTGATATGTAAATAGGTCTGTGATGAATTGGTTTGCAGCCCTTATGAGTGACCCTTGTGGTCAGCTGGGCTCTAAACGCCGGACTTGGACTGCACGTAATATTGTGGATGAGCATTTCATCATTATGTATTACCATGTCAGCGTCTTTTAATGCATCATATCGATGTAATGGATCAGCAGGCTAATGAAAGGCACCTTTTTTCACACAGCCAACCAGGCTAGCTTGTAGAAGTATAGTTCTAAGCGTTTGTAGCCGAAGCTTGACTAATGCAGTCCAGTGGCACACTCACACACATACAACAGTGTGCAGCCGAGGTGGGATTCAAAAACCCATTACCTTCCTGGCAAACTCATGAAAAGTATTGCTGGCATATTTTCTGATAGCAATTGGCAACTGGGCTAATGCTTACATTACCCCTGGATCTTGTATCGAAAGTTAACGAAAGCTGTAAATGTTTACAAAATAGGAGGGGGAAGGAAAGGGGGAGAGGGAAACAGGTGGGGATGGAGGGGAGCCGTGTGTATAAGAACAGTGACTGCTACAGGTATGTGAAAATCACAGCTGTCCTCTTTTCCTTTCAGCCCAACATCCAGAAGCTGATGAACCTGGTGACAGAGTGGCTGAAACAGATGGAGCTCAGTGTGAACGCCAAAGACACGGGGATGAGTTTCACAAGCTGCAGATCGAGTGACGTTTTGTGTTCCTCCTAGCTGACCTTCGTGACATTGACCTAGTGTCTGTTATACATCATGCACACATGCATGCATGTGTGCACACACACACTCTCTCTCTCTCTTTCTTTCTCTCTCTCACTCGCTTTCCCTCACTCTCTCTCTCTCTCGAAACATTCTATAATGTATGGATAGAGTGATCGATTCATATACCTCAAACTGATTTTTTTGAAGAAATACCACTTTCTCACACACACACACACACACACACACACGCACACACATCTTTAATTCTTTTCCAATCAAGACGTCTTCCATCGAAGTTTGTTTTTTAAGTTAGGATTTCTGAAAGTCATTATTTTGGAGATCTGTTGTATGCTCACACAACAGCCAAATGTAATTGACTTGGATGTAGATAGTACAGGTAAGGGAGATCTGATAGTACTCCATGACTTGAAGATTTGTTTTTTTTGGTCAGCCCACCCGTGTTCAAGACAGATTCTAATACTCATTTACATTATCACAGCTTGCCTGTGGACAGTTGCATACATGCTTACACAGACACCCAACACGCAAGAGTACATAAACACAAACATGCGGTCCTGTTCCTTCTTCCTCTCACAAACACGCACACTGTTTGAAACGTCTCTTGTTCATATTACAGCTAAAAGTGAAAGAATGGCAATCATCCCGGTTTAATAACTGTTTATCTTCCACTCACCCTCTTTTATTGTTTATGCTTGTATCCAGTTCTTTGTTTTTGATGTTTACCATCCTGTTACTGGGCTCAGGTGTATTCTCTGACCTGTTTCTGCAAAACACAACGTCACCCACAGATGATCCAAGGAACATAAAGCGGTTGTGCCTGTGATTTGATGGTTTTGAGCTTAGGTTGGTTTATTTGTGCTTAAAATCATTTCTTGAATAATAATCATTTCATGAATAATAACGAAATCCAGATTTGGGGAAAGGATTGGAGTTAGAGGCTCTGAAAAGTGGTCCATTTTAGCCATACTACTGTCACCAGATCGACACGTTTTTGATACAAAATATACCAGTCATGTTAGCTTTTCTAAAGCGCTATATGTACTGGAGTGCATTCCCCCCTCCCTCCCTCCCCTCCCCCCCCCCCCCCCTTATTTTTTTTTGTCCAAAATGTCTAAGAAAATGCTGCTAGTCCTAATCCCACCAAATTTTGTGTGAAAAATCCAGTAGTGCATTTAGTTCAATGTAAAATGTCGGCATGATGCTGCTGCTTGTGGCCCATGTTTTTGTGACTTGCCCGCACTGTGAAGACTCAGCACCTTGATGGCGACTTGTCTCATCTGAGTCACCTAAGTCATTGCTGCCTGAGTTTGAATCAGGTCACTGGGTAACATCTGCCTGAACACAGTGATAATAAAATAAGTGCACTGTTTTCTGCCATTGTCACTTTTAGTCACATTTGATAGAAGGTGAACAGAACCTGTTATTTTCATTTAGCTTATAGTGGACACTGTGCAGATGGCACCTGCAAAAACAAAAGCAGGTTTCGTGGACATGAGAGAAGGTGAGCGGTTAGTGTTTACTTACAACAAGAGCACGGAAATGGGTGCTAAGTCCTTTTCAGAAAATGAGCGTCTCTTCAGGCTCTGCTGGGTATAGGATAGTGGAAATTTGATCTTTTCAGATGTCAGTCAAAGCACCAGCACTTCTGCTGTTCATTTCCTTGTGGTTGCAAGAGATGCTGGAGTTACTCTAGCGACCTCTTGCCACGAGAATTCTAGCTTCATCCTTATGATTTGATCACATCTTATTCCTCACCTCTGCCCAAACAACTGGTATGGTTTCAGAGAAGTGGATGGGTTGTGACCAGTGGAGGAGATGGTGAGACTGATTGTTACAGAGCTACATGACAGAATATTTTGGTCACCTGTTCAGACAGTGGATTCGGCATCAGTTTTGTATCGTGCAAAATGCGAGTAACTGCTGAATAGGATATTCATTGCCAAATATGACAAAAATCTTCAACTGCCTTTTTTTTTCCAAAATGGCTGTCATGTGGCTTACTATCTCCCAAGCAGTATCTTAACCTTTTGAGAGTATGTTTGTGATATCTGCATCATTCTCAGCCCCTAATTTTTAAACATATTTGACTTGGTCAGAATTGTGAGTCATGGATGATTTTGTTGCAACACATCAATTTGCAGTTTGTTTTTTGTAGGTGGTGTATGCGATGTACTGTATGTTTGTGGTGGTGGTTGCAACCGTCAAATGTTTGTGCTTCCCACTGCTGGAATGACATTAGTTCACATTGCCGTCTGTCCATTTTTAAGGTGCAATATATATTTCTTTGGTCCTCAGACCCAGTATGGACATTGGACTTGGCATGCAGTTGGAAAGTGGATAAGCATGTCAGACGTTTTGATCAAGTATGCTTTCTGTGCATTTGTGAGTGTGTGCGAGTGTTTTTGAGATTAAAAAATGGAATTACTGCTTAAAATGTTAGCCATAAACATAGAAGTTGTACGTGTGAGAAAGATGGGTTCTGCTCTGCTAATTGTTGAAAGAGGATGGTATATATTAGGGTTGTCATCACACAAAAGTGGAGAGAGTGCAGGCAGAAGGTGTAGGATTTTTCTTTTCCTTTTTCTCCCTCCAACTTGTCCATCGCCCGCCACCCCACCCTTTTTTTTTTTTTTCAAGTGTTCAACCCAAAACATTTATGATCAACCCAGAGCGTTTATGATTGGAGAACAACACAAGGTTTATGTTCCACCCTGGGGCAGGCCAAACAAAGAGCCAGGACAAGGAACACTTCCTGTTTGGGAATGGAATGTTGAGGGGATCTCCTACATTCCCCTCCCCCCCCCCCCCAACCCAACATTCATGATGGAAATGGAGTGTTGAGAGTGTTGCCAGCCATTGGACATTTGCAAGTGGGGAAGAGGGTGGGAGGTGGGGGGAGCCATGATATAGAAAGGAGGGGAGGGATTAAGCAGAGCATTTCACAACTGAATGTGAATGCAACTAGAGTAAAAGCAGACAGCAAGAGTGAGTAAAAACACACACTTCAACCAACACAGTTTTCAGAGCTCTCATGAGTTGCAAATTTATTGTTTCACATATCCCTGCACACAATGGCATAGTATTATCAATGCACCCTTCAAATAAGGAACTAAACACATTGAAGCATCACACACACAAAGCACATTTCGGTGAACAGATCATACATTTTTTTTTTTTTAGGGAAGAAGGGTCAAAGAGAAAAAGAAAAAAAAAGTTGTAAACTTCCAACAGTCGTAAAGCAACAACACTGATGCTGCAACACAGGGTGAAAATAAATGCAGCGAAGTCAGTCTCAAAATGCTGATACCATCTGACAATAGAAGGATCACGGATTACTTGTGTTAAAGTAGTCCATCCAACTACTTGGTGTTAAAGTGATCCATCTCCTATTTCGTAGACAAAGTCAGAGACACTAGCATTAAACTGGAACCACCTCCTATCCAGTAGGAAACAGTCAAGGTTGGAGGTTGGTCACCTATTCAATTAAGGAGGACCAGAGGACCTTGTGTTAAAATGGTTCATCTCTCATCTTAAAAACAGGATCAGTCAATGTGTCGCAGAAATAATCCAAGTTGAGCCAACAACTTTTCTCTTTCTTTTTTCTTTTCCTCGTCTTTTGTACCTTTTAAGCCATATTCTTGCTTATTCCCCACACAACCCTGGCAATCCACAGACAGCAGTCAATATCAAGTCATCACACGGCTATCCACCACAGGAGGCACTACACTGCCTCCAGGTCACTTCAGCGGTGCCCCTTACAATCCAACATATGCTAGACACCACCTGCTGATATCCACTAAGCCCCCTACAGATAACAATTGCATAGTCGCAGATCCAGTGTTGGTGAGCGAGTGCTGCAACCTTCTCCATCCAACAATAATTCCTGTAAACTTGATGACTGCAACACAAACTCACTAAGGGCTTACACAGATGTGGAGACTCATTTGAAACTTATGTCACCACAAGAGCAGGGAATGAAGGAACTACACAACTCTTATCCAAAACCATTGTGAAGGATGGACACTGTCCTCCTCTGATCAGTCCTGTGACATGGGAGATGAAAATGGCCACACCAAATCCTTGATATAATTTGCGAGGAGGTTTAGCAGTAAAGGACAGCCAGACCATTGTAAACCCTGCACTGATGGGAAGTGAGAAACTGGTCCAACTTCACGCAGTCCCATTTTATCATCCAAAAAATGAAACCAATACTGCCAGGTTTCAAAACTTCATTTAGAACCACTGGACTCCTAAACTATGACCGGTGTTAATTTATCATGTGACCAGCATGTTTCCAACATTTTACTGATCATGTTACGCTGTTGAGAAACAGTGTAGAAGCAACAGATTGTTTAAAAATTGAGTCCCAGACATCCACGCAGAGCCTTCTATCGCTGTTTAAAAAGGGGTCCCAGACATCCACGCAGAGCCTTCTCCTATCGCTGTTTAAAAAGGAGTCCCAGACATCCACGCAGAGCCTTCTCCTATCTCTGTTTAAAAAGGAGTCCCAGACATCCACGCAGAGCCTTCTCCTATCGCTGTTTAAAAAGGAGTCCCAGACATCCACGCAGAGCCTTCTCCTATCGCTGTTTAAAAAGGGGTCCCAGACATCCACGCAGAGCCTTCTCCTATCGCTGTTTAAAAAGGGTCCCAGACATCCACGCAGAGCCTTCTCCTATCGCTGTTTAAAAAGGAGTCCCAGACATCCACACAGAGCCTTCTCCTATCGCTGCTCAGGGGAAGGAAGCCCTGTCCTTTAAAGAAAAAACCACAAACAAGCAAAACAGAAAGCAACAACAATAACTATCTGCAGGAGATTCATGGTATGGTATCATTAGACTAATGACATCCTCATGGCTGATGAACCTTGGTGCCAGGCATTCCTTTTTTTTTACCCCCAGTTTCCAGAAACAAAACATACAGCAGAAAAAAAGACCCCATGAGCAAACAGACCTTGCAAAATGAGCAGCAAAGTACAACTTTCACTACTCTGTCGCTAAATTTCATCCAACAAAACTGGTATATTGTACATTCTACAAAAGGAAAATGTGAAAAGATTTGCTGGAACGAAGACTTGTAAATTGGCCATAAAGTCAGACAGAGACAGTAGACCACAGGAACCAAAAACAAAGAGGTCAGAGTCAAAAAGAAAAAAAAACCTACTTTCACAGAATTTCCAGTAGCCCAGGCATACAAAAGTGGGCAGGGATGAATGTACTGAAACGTGATGAACACAGGCGTGATGTTTACACTTGCTGTGATTGACATAATGGTAATGGACAGTGTTCAAAGGAAGGAAAGACCAAAACAACTTAATTTCTTCATATCTCAAAGCAGGATTACATCAACACTTAACAATGACCATTGTAACTGTAAGCTACAGGAAATGACATGTAACATGTGGTCCCAATCACCCTAAAGCATGCACCAGGATGCTCTCCAACACAATCACTATTCTCGCTAGTGTTACGACCCTTGATAATCAAACCAAATAACCACCAACAACACTGATCAACAATAAACTGTATAGTAGTATATGGATTCTGAGTTCATCAATGCCAAACATTCATAAACGATGACAAATTTTGCAATCATAACCACCTGAGCCAAGTGTATGTAAGAATGAAAAACGAAAAAGATGAAATCAAGAATACACACACAGTAACAAAATATTTAATGCACTGCACTGATGACATGTTGCATGTCACTGACGATACATTTGAAAATGTGTTGGATTTTCTGATGCATGCAAATCTGATCAAAATATGAAATCAGAGTTAGTGCTTTGAGAATTATTTACTGGACAAATAACAAGTACATAAACAAGATTCTCTGATTTTTTTTTTCTGTTACCAGAAAGATGAGACTATGTGAAAAGTATTCATAATGGTATGTGATGTCATTATTTACAGTACGTCTGTGACCTTTAAAGCTGATGAACTCTTGATGCATATGATTAAAACTGATCGTGAGGCCTGATATGAATTTTCTGTTCGGCAGAAAATGAATTTTCTTTCACACTGCTCCCACATACACATGAATTTCTTCAACAATCTTACCCAGTTATTTCACACTGCTCCCACATACACATGAATTCCTTCAACAATCTTACCCAATTATTCCACACAGCTCCCACATACACATGAATTTCTTCAACAATCTTACCCAGTTATTTCACACTGCTCCCACATACACATGAATTTCTTCAACAATCTTACCCAATTATTCCACACAGCTCCCACATACACATGAATTTCTTCAACAATCTTACCCAGTTATTTCACACTGCTCCCACATACACATGAATTCCTTCAACAATCTTACCCAATTATTCCACACAGCTCCCACATACACATGAATTTCTTCAACAATCTTACCCAGTTATTTCACACTGCTCCCACATACACATGAATTCCTTCAACAATCTTACCCAATTATTCCACACAGCTCCCACATACACATGAATTTCTTCAACAATCTTACCCAGTTATTTCACACTGCTCCCACATACACATGAATTCCTTCAACAATCTTACCCAATTATTCCACAACAAGCTCCCACATACACATGAATTTCTTCAACAATCTTACCCAGTTATTTCACACTGCTCCCACATACACATGAATTCCTTCAACAATCTTACCCAATTATTCCACACAGCTCCCACATACACATGAATTTCTTCAACAATCTTACCCAGTTATTTCACATTGCTCCCACATACACATGAATTCCTTCAACAATCTTACCCAATTATTCCACACTGCTCCCACATACACATGAATTTCTTCAACAATCTTACCCAGTTAAACTTATGTTTTGAACATAAACATGTACCTCCACTTCTTCACATGAAAGAAGTAAGAAAAAAAAAACATATCCTCCTCAAAATTCAATGGAGTGTCTTTATCCTTCTACAGACTCCTTTTGACTGAATGTACTTTTAGATTATGAACGTGGTTTGTCTAGTGCGCAATGCCTTTGTTCTTAATTGCCCATCTTTTGGTTTGCAAAACAAGATCAGTGAGATTCGTATAGTTTTCCAAACCTAGGTTTGTTATGAAAAAAAGTACTACTAACCATGTTCTGCAAACTCTTTGGTTTGCGCAAATACAAGTAACCGTATTAAAGCTCTCCTGCACTGGCAGTCAATTTGTATCTATTCTTCAGTCACTGCAATCATTCGGTGGCTTGTTGACCTGAATTTCTGTTCTCACTTTGCAAGTAAACCTTTTCATTTGGTATGGCCGAAACAGTCAAGTTCACAATGCTGTGAAAATTTAAAAAAGTAAAATTTTATGGCCAAAACCTACTTTTGAGCCAATTCAAAACAGTTCGGAGTACAGTAGGCCTAATAATATATTTCAGTAGAGCTTAAACAAGCGGGTAGAGTTCCCTCCCATGAGAACAGATCGATTAAACTTTAATCAAGAATCCTTTTTAACTCTGAAAACTAGACTGTGCATCATAGATTTCAATTCAGAGAGAAACTATGGTACATCATCATTTGAGATAGATTCCCAAATCCGTGGTTCGTTCCACTAAAAACAGCCTTCACTAATAATCTCCCAGTACATAACTGCCTCAATGTAAGAATAATCTTGATAAAATACAGTGTCTTGCCAATTGTCCTTGTGAATCAACAGTATGTTGCAATGAAATATACAGTGGCTTTCCTTCTGCAAGTTTCCAACGTTATGGTCACAGACCAAATTCTTACAGACAATAACCCTTTCAATGGACTTCACAGTCCAGTATGTATAGGCATCTTGAAATGTTTTCATAGTACAAAGCAATATGTGTTCACTGGTGTACTGAGAACCTGACAATCAGCACAAAGTATAAATTCCGCTTCCCTTTTTAAAAAAAAATAATCCTATGTAAAAATTCTACTTCACTTTTTTTCAAAAGAATCCTATCGGCAACAACTCTGATATTTAATCCAATAACAGAAATGCATTTCAAAAATTCAATTCCCTTTCCCGTCTGTCTCTGCCAACAATTGAAGGCCATCACATCTACAAACTGTTACATACAACCTTTCCACACACTCTGAATTACAGTCAGCATTGTGATGTCGCTGACTGAACTGAATCAAAAGCCACAAAGTATTTGAGTAAATATCCAGAAAAACAGTCTACAACATCTCTGCAGCAAAAGAAGACGGGGGGAAAACCAGCACACACGCCACTTTCTGAGCAAGTGTTCTGAGATGGCAATGACCTTGCCTTGTACATTACAGCTGGTCTCTGCACACTTTTGAAAGATAACAGTGTGTGGCATGTGGATGAGACAGCAGCTCAGTACCAATACTCACACTTAATGTTACAACAGATAAATACACAAGTACATGCAAGATAAATACACAAGTACATGCAATCAAAATGTCATAATCAGGATAAATCATGTTCAGTTCTGTTTACATAACAAACACTTGGCAGTAACACTGAAACATTCTGGAAACTGGGTGGTTCATGCACACAAAAAGAAAAAAGGAAACACACACACACCATATCTAAATGCAGTGTTCTTCCACAGGTTACATGAAGACATATTCTGCCACCATGTAATTTTTACACTACATCAGACACCTTCATTTCTAGACATGAAATCTGGAAATCAACGCTTGGCCAAAGCAACCACCCAAACAACATCAGTTCAAAACTGATCCCGGCATTTTAATTTGTCAATGGAGTCACGTCAACAGCTTTCACTAGGTACTTTTCCCTGCAATAAAATTACACTTGCCAAACTTCACTCCACTCTGCTCTCCAGACCAGCATTCATACCTGATTCCACCGTGCCTATGTGTCTAAACTTCACCACTTTTTAAATGAGTGATAAGGTAGACACCTTATCACTCAATTCAAAAGTGGTAAAGTTCCAGCTGTTTAACACCTGATTACAATGGGAAATGTTGAGCATGATCACATAAAAAAAAAGGAAAACAGAAAGTCTTAATAAGAAAAAGCTGTCTGCAAATTAAATGACACAATTTTTTTGTTCAAAAAGCTAACAAGACAAAGACCATACTTGTTATATGCTGCAGTCTTCTAAAAGTTCCCACAAGCTATCAACTACATTCCCAAAGCTTTAACTACATTCCCAAATCCTTTCAACCCCCAAAAACCAAGCCATGACAAAATTTTTTGTTTTCCTAGAAGCTAATAACAGTCTCAGTTTCCTCAAAGAGATGTCACTTCGTGCGGACTAGTCCATTTACACTACACATCCGCTAAATTTTGAGACCACTCTGTGCATGATTTAAAGCTGATGGATAAACTAATTAAAGACAAAGTTGAGAAAATTTAAGATGAGGGTTTCAACTACAACTTAGCAAATGTCTGACCTGGGCATTAGCCCAATGCAGTGGTCATGAAGCTAACAACAAAAATAAGCAAATAGGACAACTGAGAGGTACAGTCATTTATGGTTGAAGGTAGAAACATAATGCCCAAAACAAAAATCCAAAAGCAATGGTAACACCGTCAAGAGACAAATGTGAAAATCTGAGTTGTTTAAGATATACAACTGTTCAAGTTATTAACACGAAAAAAAAAAATGAGCAGAAGAACGATCTGGAAGACATCAAGTCATTAAACAGTAAATAAGATCTGTACAGAACACACACATATGCACACACATATACAGAGAGAGGGGGGAGGGTGGGCAGAGGGAAGAAGAAAGGTACACAGGCATCAAACTGGTGACTGAAAGCAGCATTCATCAATAACCAGCAACATACCATTTGCGTCTGTCAGGATTTCAACAGTCAAGTACTCTCCGCTGAACAGAAACCTATCAGACTGCCCCACAGGTCCAATCCAATAACCTTGCTGGCTCCTTGGTGTCACAGGTTCATACAATTCACACACACAGTATACAAGTATACATACATACATATTTGGGGGCCCCTTGTGTGCACACCACTTTCAGCCAGAAGGCCATTTTATACAGTGTGTTTTGCATTCATTTTCTACTTGTTAGCATATTCATCATAAACTATATGTTGTATTACATGCATCGTGAATGGTTCCACTAAAAAGGAAGGGAATAAACTAATCCTTTCGCTGCCAAAGTAACAGTCAGAGCTGAAGTCAGAACCCTGATGTTGCCACTTGGCGCCATGAGCATAACATTATGATTCAGTTTTCATCTGCAATGTTCCTTGTACATTTCCTCTTCTATTTGAACAGTACACAGAATGTCCATTTTGCGCCCAAATTGAGAAGATAAGCAAGTGCTCGTTCTTCATTTTCATTGTCCTGAATGTTGTTTATCTTGCCTGCAGAAGACCAAAGAGGTCGGAATGCATGTTTTGTCTTGTAATTTGTCCCTTTTGTCAGGCAGAATAGTAATTTTAAGTTTGAATAGTACAGCTTAAATTTCAGCTGTATTGTCTCTAAGATGGTGAATAATCGGTAACAATTGGTTTAGTCGCTCAATAGTTACGGCCTTTCATATCGAGTACCCCACAGCAACTCTAGCTACACAGGTGGGTTTCAGCTACTTGCAACTTGGGGATAGCTGGCAACGGAAGGTGAAAAGAAAATACAGCTTCTGTGAGCAGCTACAATCATGCATTCTGTGACGAATGGCTGACGAAATCCATCACCTGATTCTTGTGTAATTGCAAGTCGCTGCTCAGTGTTTAAGAGTAGCTTGCTGGCATGCCCCTGAAAGATATTCTAAAGGGTTTTCATTCCCAAATTTGACTTTTTAGTGACTTTAGACGTAATCGGTAACAAGTTATTGCTAAATGTTGAAAGTTTGATAACCCCTATGATAAGTTTGTATTTTTGCAGGTACAGTTTCAACGAATCAGTTCACCATCTACATTTTCTTGTCAAGCAAATTCATTTAGTCATGCTGTTTTGAAGGATTTTTCAGGTAACGTGTCTTTTTTTCTTGTTGATTTTCAAGTTGATGCCATTGAAGATGGTAATTTGGTAACAGTATTTTTGTCTGATGACGACTCTTGCTGCTTGATGGATTTTAAAATGCTTGCATGCTTAGGCTTTTTCTTTCTTTTTCATTTATTCAGTGTACTTGTGCGTGTGTGTGTATATGTGTGTGTGTGTGTGTTAAGACTGAGTTCCCTTAAAGGAATTTAATTCAATACTGATGTCACACCAAAGGAAAGCTTACGACAAAAATGCAATCTGCTGTCTTTGACCGAGAAGGCCACATTTCAATTCGTATGTTCCCAATTCTGGTCAAGTTTCAAACTTTTCTGTCGGCCTATCAAAACAGACGTGTGATGTCGAATCGAATGTGATGCACTGAAATACCTACATGTTAACATTTTGCTGCATTTTTCTTAATGCAATTTTCAGACCTATCACCTCGCAATTTCACTTCGTGTTTGATACACAACTGCACTGAAAAGGGGAGCTCTGTGCTGAGTTATGTGAGCTACGTTACTGCTACCAGTCAGCACAGTCCTGCATCTCTACATACAAAGCCCCAGTCCTACTCTCTGCCTGTGAGAAGCAGCACAGAAGAAAGTTCAGTGTTGTGGCCTTGACGGTGAGGTGTGCACATAAGGTTCCACAGAGTTCGTTCACATTCTATGTGATGCTGTATGCAAAAATATGGATGTCAACATATCCAATTTCATTAGTGAATGTTGATTGTCTTTGAAATGTTACATCTGGAGGTTAAAGGCACATATCCACCAATTCCAATTTCATTAGTGAATGTCAACTGACTTTGAAGTATTATCTCTGGACTTTAAATCAATGCATCTCAGACTCAGATATTTTTTAGGGTTCTTTTTCGCTTCAAAGTTATTTATTACTTTTTACACTTTAAACTTAATTTTACAAAATGTCATCCTTATCCATAATTTTCACTAGCAGCATCACACACACACCTTACCTGAAAAAAGAGGCACTGTATGCTATACATGTTAGTCTTCAAGAATGCAACACTGAAGACACCAAACACAGAATGACATCATGATCAAAACAGCGCTCATCAGCTTTTTAATCAGGGTAAAACGTATCCACCAAACAGGTTACAAAGGAAACAGATTTCACTAAAAAAAAAACATTCAGACAATTTCAACAAGGCCAACACCTGCATCAGGAGTCTGAAACTCATTCCTTTACACACCTGTCTTCAGAAGTGCATGATCTGTGATTATAGGTCAAGGTCACCCAGTGTAAGATTTCCAATGGTTCCGAAAACATTTTGCTGAGCAAGCTCTGTCATACATCAAAAATATACACACAGACGTAAAAACGCTTATATTAATTCAAAGCATATAAAAACCACGTAACAGACAAAAGACCAAAATTGGCTATTTATGATTAAACAAGAAACAGGTGTATTCAAAGATTCACTTCAGCTCGAATTTGACCCACACCAATGAAACTTCAGATCTACAATATCTCTGCTTCTCAAACTAAAATCAAAACTGGTAAAAAAAAAAATTTTAAAAAGAAAGAAAGAAACATCTTGACTGACTAGACAACCAAAATCCTAAGCACACTACACAAGGTCAGTACATAACTTTCACTGCATCACAGGGCAGGTCAGAATGAGAGGTATCTTCTTTTCTCCATCCTAGTCTGATCAGTACAGTCAACGGGTGGTGCCCAAAAGATTTCATCCTGTCTGCCCAACTGAACCGACTGAAGATCTGTGCATGTGATTTGCATTTCAGAATCACTTAAACAGATTAAAAAAAAAAAAAAAAAAATTCCCAAGTGCTTAGCACATTTACACAGGAAGGTAATAAACCGCTCACTGGCATGTGTGCTACAGTGGACATGCAAAAACTTAAAGATTGTTCTCCGCATGGTAGCATGTCATTTATATTACAGCTCAACAAACCGCACACAAGGCCTTTTCAGGGCAGAGAGGCAGCTTTTATGACAGCAGTTAAGGGCAAGGATCGATTGATGACAGGACAACCAGTCAAAGTTGGGTACAAAGGCTGAAACTTGCACTAAAATTCCTGACCACATCATGAGCGCTTTCCTCTCGTCCCCAGTTCAGACTTCTATTTTCACAATATTTTGTTTGTATTTTTTTGTCATACTTCTCTCTCTCTTTCTCCTGTCCACTTTCTGTTTTGTTTGATGACTGAACCAAGGTGAAGAATAATGCAGTTTACAGGACTGAAACAAATTGTGCGGATGTATAGGCAATTTGAGCAATCTGCCACGCAGGCATGCTACCAACATGCATATCCATTTGCATTTACACTGCATTCACATTCATTTCTTCCAGTTCAAACAATATTTACAAACACTTTAACCGTGCATGAAGAGAAATGATTTCATTGGCTGACTGCAGGTGTATGTCAAATGAAGATCGTAGGCAAAGACAGGAAAACTAAATCTCTATATAGGTAAACCAATGCATGTTTCTCATGCAACAAGTATATCATCAAAGCCCTGCAAGACAGGAACACTGACATCAAGTATAAAACAACAAAAAAAATAAAGTAAAAAAGAAAAAAGGGGGTGGTGGAGGGGGAGTAGGGGGACAAATTCTGCAATTATGCAAGTGGGATATGAAGATCCTCCAACTCTTCTTGAATTCTTTCGGTTAATACATCACATCCTGTTCTTGTCTTTCTTGCCACAATTCCTTTGTTACCATTGAAACAAATGAATATGGTCGAGCAGTTTGTGTATCAGGTGCATAAACCTAAATATTTGTATTTTGTATATTTGCCGAGTTGGAACATATCAACAGCATCATTCAATGCCCATAGGGGATTGAAAACTAAAACTAAGAGATACTTTTGTAGCATTTCTTCTCATTTTACCTGTTAATATACATACTAATCCCAGAATACCCCAAGCATGAGGCTATTAAAGAAAAACAAATTTCTGTAACAGAGATTGTGTCACAGTTATCTGCCCTCCTCCCAAAATTTGAAACTGAAGGAAAGGGAAAATTCTTGTCAAATATTTTAATGGTTCAAATAATTCGACAGCTCCACCCAATACATGGGGTTCTCAAACTTCTGTTGCCCATCAAACTCTCTATCCAGCCTCAAAACTGTATAAACACACATACTTTTCTTGGCAAAGAACGTCTTACACTCTATGTCCATTCCCTTCTCTTGATCAACAGGTCAAAGGCTTCCACAAAACAACTCAACATTTCAAAGTATGTTTACTCAGGATCTGCATTGTAAAACATCACGGAGTATGGGACCAATAGAAAACAATGTTACATACATTTTTTTATCAACACATTATGCTGTTGTCCCCAAATTAAATGAATCACGCCCATTCAATGGTCTCCCATCTCTTCTTATGTGCCCCCCCCCCCTTCACCCCCCCCCCCCCCCCCCCCACCCCCCCTCGCCATTTCAGTCTTTTCCATTGTTTAACCTCGGCTTCTTCTTCTTCTTTCCCCCTTCCCTCTTCAACCTTTCTTTTTCTTCAGAACTTTGTCACCTGTTTTCTTTCTTTCCTGCCCCTTACTTCGCTTCTTTTTTTCTACATATCTCTCTACCTCCCAGATTAACACTTTCTCTCTCTCATTCTCTCTCTGTCCATCCATTTCTCACAAGGTCCGACAGTATTGTCCAATTCTTATTCTTTTTTTTTGTGTGTGTGTGTGTGTGACAGGAGAAACAAGAAATGCAAATTTACAAAGCCAACAGGACATTGTTTTCACTTGTCATCTCCACTTTTGCAAACAAACAAGCAACTCTAAAACTTAAATGGATAACTTAACGACTCATCAAACAGTGATGTGACTTTGAACAAAGGATCAGCAACATACTTTGAACAAAGGGTACCTATCTGTACACCTATTTGTTTTAACCTTGACTTTGCTCCATCTTTTTTTTTTTTCTTTTTTTTTTTTCGTGGAACAAACCAACAACCAACCTTACAAAAGGACACATAAACAGGAAAAATAATGTTGATACAACATGGCAGGCAGCTAAATGGTGCATAATTCTGATTAAATATAATACTGTGACGTTACTTTTTGTCCAAACTGAAAATGAGACCAGAAAATAAAGACTTATACAACTAATAGTCAATTAAACCATAAATATGAAAATAAGACGAACATCCACTTCTTATTTTGCAATTATCATGCTGCCTTCACTCCTCATATGAAAAAAAAAACAAACACACAAACAAAGCAAGCAAGCATAATAACACACTTAAGAAAATTAAAAACAAGTACCTTCATATATAAACAAACACCTGACTTCAGTAATCAAACTAATAAAAATAATGACAATCACAAACACACCATAAAACAGGAGGAAATTTTTATAAAATAATAATGGGTAAAAACATTTTTTTTTTAAAATAATAATAATAATAACAATGAAATCTTTCGACAAGACATTTTAAAATAAAAAGAAAAAATAAATACATAAACAAACAAAAGATATATAATAATTACGCATTCTAATCAAACACAAGATGTAGTATCAAATCCAAAAGAAATTAAAAACAAACAAACATACGAACAAAAACGCAAATAACGATATTCTTGTAAATAATAGCTGAAGAATACATCTCCCTGTAAACAAAACAAAAAAAAATGAAAAAAGATATCCATGCTGTTAAAAAAATCTCCATGCTATTAGAAAAAAAATCTCCACACTGCTAAAAAAAACACACACACACACAAAACCCCTTCAAACACACTACACATACATCCACACACATACAAAAAAGTCTTTAGCCCAAAGGCGGCATCACTGGGCATACACGTCATTGGAGTACAACCAGGGGGCAGTGAGTGGGAAGAGGAGGAACGTCCACAAAATCAGGCCGATGACGAACAGGGAGACCAGCTTGTTGCGCGTGGGCTGCGCGTAGCCCATCACCTCGTTGAAGGCGGGGAACCCCATGTGATTGCAGAAGGCGTGGGCGATCACCGGCGCCATCAGGTGCCCTGCCAAGGAAGAGCTTTCCGCTGAAAGTGTGTGGGGTTCCACAAATTCAAGGGGCCCAGGGGGAGGGAGGGGGCGGGGGGATAGATAGAAGTTGGGGAAAAGGTGTGCGGGGATCTGAGGGTTTCAAATGCTAGCAGTCTTTAAAAAAGCAAAAAGACAAGAAAACGATACTCAAATACCGTAGGAGGAACAGTCACCAAAGTTTTTTTTCAGTATTAAATATGCTCTCTCTCTCTCTCTCCTGCTCTGTTCCTCTTACACACATACACACACCATCGCATCATCACAGCACACACACACACACACACACACACACACACACACGAAAAATTGAAGACCTGTTGCGAGAAAAAAAAAGCAGAAAGTCTGCTTATTCAACATAAAAACTCAAAACAAAACTTTGACACACACATACACACACAGACATTCCACACACATGCCATGCCATACACATAAAGTACACACAGGTAAAACAGAACCCTCTCAAACACTATTCTTTAATTTGCTGCTGACATCTCAGAATGTTGAAATGCTTTACACTGGTCACAATGGAGCAGGAGGTACAAGACACTGTTGTGACTATCCAATGAAACAGACTGCTGGGGATACTATGAAACAAAAACTTTTGCCATTTTTTTTTTTTTTTTTATTCTGCTCCCTTCCAGCTGAACTGGTGGCAGTCATATACTAGAGCAGTTATCCTGGGTTTCAATAATTAATTTCTATAAAAGAAGCAGTACAAAAGTTGATACCTACCTGTCCTGAGGAAAAGAAAGGCAGAGTAAGCACCAAAGACAGTGGTGTAGCCGATCTGGAATACTGCACACAGGAAGAACATTCCCACACTGTCACACTTTAATATGTTACCCACCAACAGTTCCTACAAGTATGTCAACATTAACCTTTCACAGCTTGAAATGTATGACACTAGGGTAACTTTAAAAATGAAAAAGGCCAACAAAAAAATCCACAATCCACCAAAGTTTTTCATCACAAACTAGAAGTGAATGCAGTTTGTTGTGCTCCAGTCTGTTTCTGTGTGTATGTTCATGACTGATTACTATAGTCACCGACCTTGTTTCCTAACACCCCAAGTCAATCCTCATCAAAGATGCCGACTCCCCGCTTCTTGGTCATTTCATGCGCACGGCCGTTTAAGCCATTGCAAACACATAGTTTACACTGCTTTCTGAGCCATTGTGATCAATTCAGCAACACATGGGCCGTTAAACTGTCAACAATTGTATTATATGGGGTCTTCCATCACTAGAGTTCACTGAACACTAAAAAAATATGACCAAAAAGAAGGTGAACAATTTTCAGCTCAAATCAAAGCTTACTTTCCATGTTAACTTAGCAGATGCTGCTAAATACCACATCTTGACATTCAAACATTCTTAAATAACCCGTATCGTAATGAAATGTAGGATCAGCCTCATCCTTATCCACTGTATCGGGGGATCCATGGATAAGTGCTAATCGCAAACTGGTAGACTGGGAGATAAAAGGTTAAAAGGAATTACTATTTCTAGTCCATATCTACTGTCATTTCTATATACAAAATTCACTTTCACCACAAACCTATGCATACGCTCCTTCCCACTCTTTTCTCCCACATTACCATCACACACTCACACACACACACCTACACACTCACACACACAGAGAAAATCATGCCCGCATCAAAATTTGAATCATTTTTTTCCGTTGAGAGTAGACTGACTTATAATGAGAATCGGCAAAATGACAGAATCCTCAAAAATGAACATGCAGGTCATAACAACCCTCAGACTATGAGTCCGAAGGGGAACACTTTGCTTCAGTGGACAGTGTGAAATACAGACTCTTGAGCATGCTAACGTTCACAGTGAGCTCACCTGTCTGCTTGAGAGCCTCTGACACCTCAGCCTGTTTGTGTATCACCTTTTCGATCATATGATGAAAATGAGCTGGGGAAAAAAAAAGAAAAATCAATTTCATCACATCGCATTATGTAGGGGGGTTAATCACACTTCTCCCTAGGAAACACGCGTGGAACAGCACAGACATAAAAATAAAGTAGAAATTAGTTTTCAGAAAAGCAAATGGGTCGATGTAACTGGTAAAGTCAAACAATAGGTTTCTTTCGTTTTTCTTTACAGCCAAAACATGTGACACTGAAAAAAACATGCTCACACACATGCATACATGAAACAATACCTCAGATCTGTACAACAACAACAAAAAATAATAATATAAACCTGCTCTTTTCTTCATTGGTCCCTACCCTTTATGAACCAATTTTTTACTTAACAAAATCATATATGCAAGCTAGCACTCAACACACACACCACCACAACACACACACACACACACACACACACACACACACATATGACCCCAAGATCCATTGACAATCACATACCAACGCCAAAGAACAGAGGGCAGAGAAAAATGGACCAGCCCATTCCGAACACTGGCACCAGCAGAGGCAACATGGCGGCACGGAAGATGAACTCCTCTGAGAAAGGGGCCTGGAAGTGTGAAGATGTTTTAATTCAGACCCCTTCAGAAGCAGCGGAGAAATATGTATCAATGGAATTTAAGGTTCAACAAAATTGCAGGCTGAAAGGAAAATTAAATTCTTTCCCTCTGTTTTCCTACATCTGCTGAATGCATTAGTACTGTTAGCAAATGGATGGTATGGGTAGGTTGGAGTGATAAATGTGTGTGCTTCTGTTTGTGTGTGCAAGCATGTATGTGTGCATTTAGGTGTGTGAGAACATATGTATGCCTGCATGCATGCATGTGTATATACAAAGCATGGCCATCAAACTTGACAAAGTTCATGTCTAAATCAAATGTCTAAAGCAACAGTTTCAGTTTCATAAGGTGTCACTACATGCAGACTAGTCCATATGCATCAGTGAAGTTTCACCACTGCACATAGTTCAAAGCTGATTGATAAATGAATTAATGATTAACATGAGAGAATTTAAGAAAAGTCCCATGGTTATGTCTTTGCAAATATCTGATCTATGCATTTGCGCAACATGCTGGTCAGACCTTGGGTACCTACTTAATATTGGCTGTGCCATTATCATCATTTCATGCATGTGTGGTGATTATACACATGAGTGTGCATATGTGTGTGCATGGGTGTGTGGGCACAGGCCCATGTGTGTGTGTGCCCACAGAGCGCTTAGGTCATCGTCTGTGAGAGTGGTCCCAATTGCATTGACCACTGTGGTTCTTTTGTCTAAGGGAAAAGGACACACAGAATAAAACAATAATGACACCTGATAACGTACTACACAGTATTAAGTTTTACATGTTCATGGTCAGTGTTCATCAGAATAATGCTAACATAATTATTTCATACAACAGCCAAATGAGGAACAAAACAACTCCTCTCGCCAGTTCATTAACTGCAATAAAATCACCTTGGCATGTACTGAGACTCACACCTGTATGCACACCAGTGTGTACTCACCACCAAGTGGTTTCTCATCCACACGTAGTTCTGCACAGAAGTGCTCCAGTACCGTGGTTCTAACAAAAGAAAGAAAAAAATTCACAGATCTGACAGGCTGTTTTTCTTCAACAAAAAAAAAAGAAAAAAAATGTTCAAACATTTGATTGATTGTCTGTTTTACTTTAACCTGTAGAGGACATCATTTTTTATTATACGCTCCTGACCATGGGGATTGTTCACAGCCCGTACAGTTTATATCTTGTAGGCCTACTATGTGTTTATCCCTCTTCAAATGATGCACCCATGTTCGTCAGAGTCCTGAAGTGTTTATGCCTGAACAGACAATGCTGATCACCCATGGCCCATATTCATTAAGCAGCCATATTTGATTACCGCGCTATAAAGTATGGCATTTGTACATGTGTGACAGTATGTAATCATGAGTATTCTTTGATGCATACAGAATAGGGTGTGCTTGTGTCTGTACAAGACCAGTATGCAAGTGTGAACAGAAGCGTCTGCACACATGTCTGCACATGATGTTCATGACTATGTATATACGCTAGGAAATGAGAAACCAATGGATATACATAAAATACCAAAAGCTACGAACGGGTACTCACCCAGGTACAGTCTGAACACACCATCCATGTAATGGAGGTACAAAGGGCCCAGGAAAAGAACCTGTCACCAAACAATATATACTGGACATAAAGCAGATAGGACATCATCTGTGTGTGTTGTGTGGTGTGTGTGTGTGTGTGTGTGTGTGTGTGTGTATGTGTGTGTGTACGTTGTGTGTGTGCCATGTGAGCATGTACAGGTCTACACATGGACATGATACATGTTACAAAAACTTCCAGTCATACACATTCAAATTAAGCAGCCCATGTCTGTGCAGTAATCTTTAAAGCAATGCTTTCAACAATTCCATCCCCATTACCCCCCTCCCCCCAACCTCTTTCATGTTCACAGACAAAATGTAATAACGAACAAACCTCAAAATATCGCAAAAGAGTTTCTTCCTCTCCTATAATTTCGTGCTGAAAGGGAAAAGGTAAATTTGAATACTAAAGACTGATAACCATGTAAATATATCAAACGGTTACCATGGTGAGCAAAAGAGGAATCACAGTGGCTGGAATCAGACCAAAGAAGCGTAAGCCCATCCATTCCAAAATTGTGTGGCCCTGCAAACAATCATGTATGTTTACTGTAGTTATGCACAAAAATGTCTATAAAAACTAAATCAAATCAGTGTCAAGTGTTAATACTAATTGCATTGCAGACATGTAAAAAGATGTTTATTAAACATTAACTCAAATTTGCAACAATCATAAACATTAGTTTCACTGCACACTGCTCGAGTGTATAGCGCTTACTTCTCACTTTCAAAGGCCACTGTCTGTCCTGATCGTTTAATGGATCATACAGAGCTTTTTTGAAAGTACAGTACACTTGGTGGATTTTCAGAGTGTTTTGTACAAATGACATCTCAAATTCTAACTGAATGAAAATTTTAGCACTCTTTCTTTCTTTCTCTATGTAAAAACTTCACAAATCACTGACAAATAATAAGTCATTTTGTGCATCTCTTATTACTAAAATGGTTGCGTGTGGCAAAAATAAATCAGCTTGATGACAAAATTTCACCTAACTTCCTTTCATTGTGCCATGGTTGAAAAGGTGGGAGAAAGCTACACACATGTTCATCTCATCAGTGTTTTACCAAAATTGCAGTTTCCTTTATTTCCAACTAATCTTTGTGTTTGGAAACTTGTCGAAACTATGAAAAAAAAAAAAAGTGCTATTTAGTACATTGTGAAAACAACCTGTAAATAATCAATTTTCTGAGTCTTACTTCAATAAATTATACTGAGCTAGACAGTCTTTAAAATAATCATCTTCCAATGGTTTCATAACCTTCGTTTCAAACTCGTTCCATGTTTTGAACAATCACAGTTAGTGATCATCTGCATACTGTCTGTATGACGACAAGTGTAGGAAGTAACATACCAAGTCTGCTGCCCGATTATGGCAAAATTAAGATTGACAGTTTTATTTTGAACAGTTTTATACAACAATCTATAAGATTGACAGTTTTATTTTTAAAACTTTTATACAACAATCTATTAAAAATGCAATAAAATTATAATTAGTTTTACTTTTACTCTCGATATCTGTACAGAGCAGTAAACCAATTAAACTGAACCACTGTCAACCACAGTCAAAATACACTATGACTTCTGCTGTCAAGTAGCGATAACATTGCTGATATATTTTTCATTTGACTTCTGCATGCATTACTTGCTTTCAGAAAACATTTTTGGTTCTCTAAACTATACAAACAATACAAACACATTATTGGGATCATAAGCATAATAAAAATTAAAGTTATGATTTAATTTGTGAGCCAGGTGTGGAACTTGGCCATCTTTTGACACTTGCCTCGCTTACCTTTGCCTCGGCGACTGACGTGCTGAACATCCACAGCAATGGAGGGGCCATCACACACACAACTGACACGCTCATGAAACGCCGCTTGATCACATCAGGATGATCTCTTTAAAAAAAAAAATTGGATTATTTCCACATAAAATAATGCGCCGAGTTTGCTGTATGAAGAGATGCCCTTTGAATTATGAGCTCTAGTAATAAGTATTCTAAGAACTGATCAACAAATTTTCTTTTAGGTTTAGTGGTACAGTCCACTTTTCAGAAAAGCCATCACCAATACAACTAATTCCTTTTTCGTTGAGCTATTTTTCATTCGTATCTTCCGGCCGATACAGAGGGGACAAAATCGTGACTGCCATGTGGCGAAGAAGTGTACACAAGGTTTAGCGATGTCAGTACCATCTGCCAGCTGAAAGCACAACTTGCACTCTGCAGATTCCATGACTTACTTATGAGGGTGGCAAGCCTACCCTCAATGCGCACACTTGCATTCAATTTCTGGCACAGAAGACAGTAATAAATTAGTAACAGTAACTAAGTAAGTGTCAACTTGTGGATTTCTCATGAAAGTGACAAAGAGTGCCTAAAATCAGCAAATGCCAATGGTGACACTGAATCAGTGCACTGACCAGTGCAGCATGACCATCAGCCTGGCTGAGCATACCTATTCCAAGGCAATACCATCCATCATAGTGACAACTGCGAAGGTTTCTCTCTTGTAGTTTTTACCTAATGCCACAAGACTATGGTTCATATACTCTATTTGTATGCAACACAGAGAAACAAACAGTTGAGTTCTTGAAAGAGATTAACATTTTTCATCGGATCTGAGATTTTACAGTGGAAAGATTTTTAACAAACTTTCGGATGGTTTTTCGATGTATTTTAAAAAATTGTGTGAATGACTGACTTGTGAGTTGATTTTAACGTGGTGACAGCCCTGATGTGGCCCTTTGCGGTCGGCTGGGCTATAAGCAACATTATCTTATCTTACCAAACGGTTTGAGAACAAACAAGAGGGATGGTGCTTGACTGAGTGAGAGAGCCTGCTACAGACAATACCTTAAAATTTGTAACAAAACAAAAATCATTTTTTGCAATCATGAGACCTGACTGACCAACATTATCACTGATAATATCAGTGTCAGAAAATCATAGCTAAATCAAAGGGATGTGTGACCTGTTGAAACTATTCTGGAATTACTAATGTGCCCAGAAAACAAAAACTGCAAGAGCTGGAGCAAGGTAAGATGAGACAGTATGTCTGCATAGTTGATCTGATATGGTGATCGCACTGGCCTGTGCAGACAGACAGTATCCTGGCATTTTTCCATCTGGATCCCAATTCTCTCTGCACAACCTCAATCTTGCCATTTTAACTGGTTGAGGTATTGTGGTAGCATTTCTGAATCTCTGAAGCCTGAGTTTTAAAACTACAACACTGTCCTGTGCTGGTTCAGAGGCCAGCTGCGTACTCAGCAAAAGCTAAGAGCAAGTGTAGGGGGAGAGGGGCGGGGGCTTAGGACTGACTCGCTCATCGTCGAAGAGCTGTCTCCCACTAGGCCTAATCTCTGTCTCTGTGTTAATCATCAACAATGAACTGATATCAGAGACTAAAACATATATGTAATCCAAACATGGGTGGAAGCAAAATCCGGACCCAACCGAAAAAGTCCAGATTCATTGACCGTCGATGTGGATACTACAGAGAGCTCTCTTCCGACAGGCGACCACTTAATTAGTACTTACTAGTATACTGTGCTCAGTGAACGACCGAGTAACACAACACCTTCAATATAAATACGACGCATTCTGTACATCAACAAGGTATTTCATAATATTATCGTATGCGTACCTGTCTTTTCCTGAAGAGCCTCCCCATACGTATAAACTGCCAACATATATCACAGCAAAGAGCAGACAGAGCAAGACTGCCTGCCAAGCAGCCACGGCGAATATCACCGCCATTTTTCCGCTTACACAGTTTCCCTTTATCACTTCCGTACACGAGAGCTCACTTATTTCCGGTAATATAACTCTCTAGTCAATTTGTCAAAAAGTGTTCGACTGAAAACAAAATTATTTCCCTTATTACCACAGCTGATGACTCAAAAGAGTTAACGAAAATAAACCACGGTTCAGAGCTGCTTGGTGACTAAGTTACAACTTCTACGGTAAATTTCACAACTTTTCAGGGAAATTCAAGGCCTTTAAAAGAGATGCCAAAGCTCGCGGAAAGCATGAACCCTGCAACGCTGAACAAAAAACAACAACAACAAAATCTTTTTCGCCACACTGCACAAAGTCTGTGTCTGTTTCTGTTCATGCGGTTGCTAGCATCCATGAACTGGACTGGCATACTTGTAACGTGACGGTGCGCAGCACTGGTGCTGAACCTTTACTATAGTCTCACCACAGTAAGGGCCAACTTAAAAGGATTGTACAGTTTCTGTGTGAACTGTACTATTAACCAGGTGGTTCCAGGTCACAACAGAAAGGACCGTAGCTCATCGGGTGGTGGGACCTTCATTCTGGTTCATAAATCCATAATCTCCACAGACGCACCACAGCTAGAGGGAGAATGTGAAATGGTTTGAGCGAAACTGAGACTGCAAGCTAAGAAAGATCTGCTGTTAGGCTGTTTTATATGTCAAAGAGTTCACAGGAAGATCTCACAGAGCTTGAGAAGACGCTGAGCCAGAGAGAACACATGAACGGACGGAAACAGGTGATAATGGCGGGAGACTTCAACTGCCCCGATACTGATTCAGAACACAACACAGTTAGACCAGGTGCATCCGACAGAGAAGGTCAGGAGAGGCTCGTGGACATAACGACAGATGCTCACCTTACTCAGATCCACGATCAGCCAACAAGAATGAAGAACACGCTCGACCTCGTCTTCGTTTCAAACCCGTCACTAGCCAAGCACTCAACTACCATCCCAGGCTGTTCTGATCACGAAGCAGTGGTAGCCGACTTTGACACTCAACCCCATAGAATGAGAGAAAAGCCACGGAAAGGATACCTCTTCTCGAAAGCCAACTGGGAAGAAATCAACAAAGATCTCAGTCCACTAGAGGAAAAAAATTGCCGCCGTGAGGAAAGATGGAGCAGATGTAAATAGCACGTGGGAGTTGTCCAAAGAAGCAATTATGTCTGCTACTAAGAAGTATGTACCGTCAGTTCTGAGACGTAGTAGAAACGACCTCCCATGGCTGAACGGGAATATCTGGAAACTCATCAAGCGGAAAAAAACAGACTCCACAGAAAAGCGCAGAAAAACAAAAACTAGACCAACTATAGGTTTTGCCAGAAGTGGTGACGACGGGCCATGCGTAATGCTGAACAGAAGTACATTAATGATACGATCGAAAAGGGAATGAAAGAAAAAAAAAAACAGCAAACCCCTTTGGAGGTATGTGCGAACCAAAGACAAGACAACACCGGCGTAGCACCTCTCAAGGACGGCACTAGTCTTGTTAGTGACAGCGCGTCAAAGGCCAAAACCCTCCTGAAGCAGTTCTGTTCAGTATTCACCCAAGATGATGGCTCTCCACCGCCGCTGATGAAAGATCCACCGCACCCTCAAATAAATGATCTTATGATAAGAGAAGATGTGTAGAAAAACTCCTGCGGAACCTCAATGCATCCAAAGCCTGTGGTCCAGATGGGATTCCCAGCAGAATATTAAAGAACTGCGCGAAAACCCTGGCGGCACCTCTGACATGCATCTTTAACCATTCCCTATAGACCATGGATCACTCCCAGCTGACTGGTTCATGGCAAATGTTACCAGCGTCTTTAAAAAGGGAGATAAAAATATAGCGGAAAACTACAGGCCAGTGTCACTGACATCCGTAGCCTGCAAACTAATGGAACAAATCACCTGCCGTCACATGCGAGAGCACTTGGAGAAGTGCGACATCCTGACCGACAGAAGCCACGTTTTCAGATCTGGATTCTCCTGCGAGACCCAGTTACTTAGCACCATGGATGACCTCAAGACACAGAACGCCAGAATTCAGTCAGATGTCATTTCTCGACTTCAGCAAGGCATTCAATACTGTGCACCGTGCCAAGCTCTTACACAAGCTAGAACACTACGGGATTAAAGGCCCTGTTCTGCAGTGGATTAGCAGCTTCCTGACTAAGAGAACTATGAAAGTCGTCCTGGAAGGGAAAAGTTTAGAGAAGACGACGGTCAAGTCAGGCGTCCCACAAGGCACGGTATTAGGCCTATTGCTCTTCTTGTGCCATATAAATGACCTATCTGATACTGTGAACTCAACAGTGCGCCTATTTGCAGACGACTGCCTCTTACCGGGAAGTTCACTCACTGAAAGATCACATCTCCCTGCAAGACAACCTCAACAAACTCGAAAGGTAGGCCAAAGGCTGGGGAATGAGATTTAATGCATCAAAGTGCTACATCCTCTCCACAGAGTCCAAGACCAGTCCTCTTTTTTCTACAGATTGAATGATGAGATCCTCAAACATGTGGAACAAAACATATCTCAGTGTTGAACTATCCACAGATTTGAAATGGTCAAAACATGTGGCAAAGATTTGCAAAAAGGCGAGCTCCACACTTGGTTTCCTACGTCGTAATCTGGGCAGCTGCACCCCAGAATGTCGTTGCTTGGCATACCTCTCCCTGATACGCGCAGCCCTGGATTACGGAGCTACTGTGTGGGACCCGTACTTGGCAAAGGACCAGGAAAAGCTTGAGCGCATCCAAAGAAAAGCAGCAAGATTCATCAAGCATGTCTACAGGTCCAGAGACCCGGGTTGCGTCACGCGAATGCTGACTGAACTCCAGTTACCACCTCTCCAAGTGCAAAGGAAACAACAAAGACTAGTCACCTCCTATAAGATCATTAAAGGACTTCTTCCAGCACTGCGCCCAGATAAATTTTTAACACCAATGAAAAAAGCGAAGAGAAAAATCCGTCCAAAAAATGTTTCATGGCTTCGTGACAAACAACATCGTCACAAAATTCACATCAATCAACAGTCGTGGATATGTAGTCCCAGAGTCAAGCACCGAGCAGTACCAGCGCTCCTTCTTCATGCAGACCATCATAGACTGGAATACACTGAACAAGCGGGTCATCCAGGCAGGCTCTGTGGCAGCATTCTCTGCAGCAATCAGCAGAGTCACTATGTTGCCATCCTTGCACTAAATTGCAACAAAAATGTTAACTGTACATGTCAATCTTAGAATAAGATAGCCTAGGTGGATACAGCACCGCAACAGGGTCCCGTTGAGCTAACTCGGTGATAGCCTTTGGGGCATCAGTTTCATTGGGTCGGAACGTTTTTACACTAAAATTTTGAAATACGTTTTTATTTACCTGAAGAGGGCTGCTCTCTCTTTTTCCGTTGCTAGTTATAACCTTGGAAGTTCCAGCAACGTACAAGTCCTGATATTGTCCTGAACAGTCCGTGAGAAGGTAGACTTTGCACTGGGTCGTGTTACACCTAGATTGGGTAGCAGCGGCAGTTGCTTCTGATACAAGTGGGTCTTTGGTTTAACAGTCCACATTTTAATATTCATAACGGCCGAGTTGTTCAGGTCTATGGGAACTGGTCAGGAGGAACTGTAAGGAACCAGTCCCTCATCCTCTTGGGAAAGAAAATCGGCCTCAGTTGCTTACGATGTTCTTGGAGCGTGGGGATATCCTCTTTGTTGAGGAGGCCAGGGTGGCTGTCTTTGGCTGCTGGCTGCGCTCCACTGAGCTTGTCGACATCCTGCTTGCGGTACGGGTCAAAGATGGCCGCCCCATACATCAGTAGTGGACGAACTAAGGCCAGGAAGGTGCCACTTTTGAAACACGAGAGAAGCTCTGGCACCGTAGAAAGAGACATCAATAGTTTGGGCTCTGGAAAAGTTAAGCAAGTAATGTCCCCTTGTCCTCCAAACAGATCACAGGCCTCTTACATGCCTACAGTTGCGCAAATTCAAAAGAAAATGAACAAAAAAAAAAAAAAAGAAGAAAGCTGGCCTGACCCTTGCCTTTCTGTCACTGCAGGGGTACAGTATCTCAGTACAGCCTGTGTCTGGATCTCTTAACCACCTTGCTGACATCGTTCTTGAGCAAATGATCCCCAAATACATCCCCTGGTTTACATTACGATTCTCTGTGTGTGCGTGCGCGCATGCCGCGCGTGTGTGTGTATGTGTGTGTGTGAACTTTTTTCTCTGCATTTTTTTTTACGCGCCTACACATAATTCGACATACTGCGACTCCTCCCAAGTAGGCACAACGTGCGCCTGTTGTGTGTGTGTGTGTGTGTGTGTGTTTGTGTGTGTGTTTTGTGTGTGTGTGTGTGACCAAAATCAAGGAAAACCTTTAAACATATCGTTTTTTCTGTCCCCTGGGGAAGGCTTCGTTTAACCCCTAAAAAGTCTTCCTTTTGCGTCTAGCTACGGCAGAAATCACTCCGTTTTGGCTGGAGAGATGTGTTTACTGTTGTGTGTGTACCCTGTTTGAGGTGTGCATGTTTCGTGTTCTGCGATGTTATTGATGTACACATTATTTTGAAAGCATTTCTGAGTGCAAGCTTAACCTCCATGGTATTTAAAAGATGTCCTTTTAAAGGCCATTCCCCCGTTTGTTGTGAATGAATGAGTACAACTGGAAGAAGTTCGAGTAGAATCATATGTTGAATTTGGGCCATCAAAAGTATATTTTGTGTCCTGCTGTCTGTTGGATGGGAGCCACTAAGTGAGATTTCTGTTTGTGCTCTCTCCCTTGGTTCCCAGATTGCTCTATCCACACACATAGACACAACCAGGGTAGACAGCTTGTGACACATGTATCCATGTCCACCATACCTTGTACCCAGTGTCTTATCCTGTGTCCTTGGATCCATATTCATTGTACCCTGTATCCATGTTATACTCTGTATCAAAGTCATACCCTGCTTCAGTGTCCACCGCGTCTGCATCTCTGTCCACCATACTTTGTATCCATATCTACCATACCTTGTATTCATAATTACACCACCCTGTATCCATGGCCACCAGATCTTGTATCCCTGTCTATCATATCCTGTATCTATGTCCGCCATACCCTGTATCCATGTCGACCGTATGTTGCGTCCATGTAAACCATACTCTGTCCGCATATCCATCATAGCTTGCAGCCATGTCCATCTCAACAGGCATCCATGTTATACTTTGTATTCATGTCAAATGCTGTGTCCATGTCCGCTACACCTTGTATCCATGTCCTTCATACTATGTTTCCACGTCATATCCTGTATCTATGCCTTACCCTGTGCACGTCAGAACTCGTATCCATGCCCACCATACCCTATATCCATTGTCCCATGCTGTATCCATGTCGACGTTACCCTGTATCCATCATTCGTATCCATGTCATACCCTAAATCCATGACATACACTGTTTATGTCATGTAGCCATGTCAACAATACTTTGTATTCAAATCATACTCTAAAGTCATGACACACTCTGTCTTCATCCACCATGCTCTTTAGCCATCTCATATGCTGTTTTTATGTCGACTATACCCTACATCCATGCATTACGTATCCATAAAATACTCTGCATTCATGTCCACCTTACTCTGTATCCCATCCACCACACCTATACCTGTTTCCACTATTTGTATGTCCACAATACTTTTCTCATCATACCCTGTATCCATGTCATTTTAAGAGTCCATGTCATATTCTGTGTACATGTCGTGTCCTATGTCCATGTCCACTATGCCCTGTATGAGTGTCACACCCTGTATCCATGTCACACCCTGTATCCATGTCCACATTCTGTATCCATGTCACATACCTGTATTCCATGTCCACGACTTACTGTATCCATGTCACACCTGTATCCATGTCACGCCCTGTATCCATGTCCACGATTTACTGTATCCATGTCACACCTGTGTATCCATGTCCACGTTACTGTATCCATGTCCACGATTACCCGTATCCATGTCACACCCTGTATCCATGTCACACCCTGTATCCATGTCACACCCTGTATCCATGTCCACGATTTACTGCATCCATGTCACACCTGTATCCTGTCCACACCATGTATCCATGTCACACCCTGTATCCATGTCCACGATTTACTGTATCCATGTCACACCTGTGTGTTCCATGTCACACCCTGTATCCATATGTCACAACCCTGTATCCATGTCCACGATTTACTGTATCCATGTCACATCCCGTGTACATGGACCATATCCTGTATCCATGTCATATCCTGTGTCCTTGTCCAGCATACCTTGCATCCACGTCATATCCTTAACCATGTCCTCCATGTCATGTATCCATGTCCACCTTTTTCTGTACCCATGTCCACCCAACTATATCATCCATGACTATCTATATCCATGCCACCTTTTTCTGTACCCATGTCCACCCAACTATCATCCATGACTGTCTATATCCATGTCCACCTTTTCTTTATCCATATCCACCCAATACTTATCATCTTTTGTACCATATCTAATTCTATCCATGTCCACTTCTGTACCATATATCACTCTCATGACTATCTATATCCATGTCCCACTTCTCATGATATCATATCCATGTCCACCCAACATATCACCATCTATGACTATCTATATCCATGTCCCCCAACTATCATCCATGACTTATCTATCACCAACTATCATCCTTGACTATCTATATCCATGTCCACCCAATCTATCATCCATGCACATATATCCATGTATCCATTCCACCAACTATCATCCATGACTATATATCCATGTCCACCACTTATCATCCATGACTATCTATATCCATGTCCACCTTCTTCTGTATCCATGTCCACCCAACTATCATCCATGACTATCTATATCCATGTCCACCTTACTATCATCAGACTATATCCAGTCACCCAACTATCATCCTGACTATCTATATCCATGTCCACCCAACTATTCATCCATGATATATCATGTCCACATGTCATCCATGATATTTCTGTACCCATTGTCCACCCAACTATCATCCATGACTATCTATTATCCATGTCCACTTTCATGATACATATCATCACTTTTATCCATGTCCACCAACTATCATCCATGACTATCTATATCAATGTCCACCAACTATCATCCATGACTATCTATATCCATGTCCACCCAATTATCATCATGACTATCTATACTTGTCCATTTTGTACCATATCCAATCATATCATCCCAACATAGACTATATCCATGTCCACCCAACTATCATCCATGACTATCTATATCCATGTCCACCCAACTATCATCCATGACTATATTCCATGTCCACCCAATATCATCCATGACTATCTATATCCATGTCCACCTTTTTCTGTACCATGTCCATCCACTATTCTGTATCCATGTCCACCAACTATCATCCATGACTAACCATGCCACTCATCTAATTATCTGTCACCATATCCATGACATCTATATCTGCCTTTTGTACATGTCCACCAATTATCCATGACTATCTCCATGTCCCAACATCACCATGATTTCATCACATTCATATCTATATGTCCCCAATATCATATGATATATCCTGTCCCAATCTCCTGATATCCATTCACACACATCACCATGTCTTATCATGTCCACCAACTATCATCCTGATCTTATCATGACACTCTTTCTGTCCCAATTATCCATGAATTATATACCCACTATCATCCATGACTTCTTTCATGTCACCAACTATCATAACTTAATCCATGTCACTTTGTAATGCCACCCAACTATATCATGACTATATCATGTCCCAATTTCATACTATCTTATCCATGTCCCTTTATCCAATATATCGTCCACTTTTTCTGTTCCATTCCCCAACTATATCCTGACTCTATATGTCCACCCAATACATTTCTGACTATCTATATCCATGTCCACCCAATTATCATCCATGACTATCTACACTTCACCTGACTTTTATCCATGTCCACCCAATATCATCCATCTATCTTATCCATGTCCATCTTCTTTGTACCATGTCCACCCAACTATCATCCATGACTATCTATATCCACATTCATCACCCAATTTACCTACCATTCCATGACTATCTATATCCATGTCCACCCAACTATCATCCTATGATATCTATATCCATGTCCACCTTTTTCTGTATCCATGTCCATCATATCATCCATGACTATCTATATCCATGTCCCCCAAATATCATCCATGACACTATATCCTGTCCACCCCAATTATCATCCATGGACTATCTATATCCATGTCCCAACTTTTCTTATCATGTCACTATTCCATATCATCCATGACAATCCTGTCCATGCCCAACTATATCCATGCACTTTCTTAGTCCATGTCCACCCAACTATCATCATGACTATCTATATCCATGTCCCCCAACTTCATCCATGACTATTCTATACCATTCACCATTGTTCTTATCCATGTCCACCAACTATCATCCATGTAATCCATGTCCACCCAATATCATCATGACTATCTATATCCATGTCCACCATATCTCTGTATACCATGTACCACCCAACTATCATCCATGCTATCTATATCCATGTCCACCCAACTATCATCCATGACTATATCCATGTCCACCCAACTATTCATCCATGACTTCTATATCCATGTCCATCTATCATCCATACTGTTAATCCCTGTCCACCCAACTATCATCCATGACTATCTATATCCATGTCCACCCAACTATCATCCATGTACTATATCATGTCCATGTATCCATTCCCCCCAACTATCATCCATGACTATCTATATCCATGTCCCCAACTATCATCCATGACTATCTAATCCATGTCCACCCAATATCATCCATGATATCTATATTTGTCACTATCTGTATCCATGTCCACCAACTATCATCCATGACTATCTATCCATGACCTACTATTTCCATGTCCACCCAATTATCATCCATGACTATCTATATCCATGTCCACCCAACTATCATCCATGACTATCTATATCCATGTCCACACCAACTATCATCTATGACTATTTTAATCCATGTCCACCCAACTATCATCCATGACTATCTATATCCATGTCCACCCAACTATCATCATGACTATTACATCCATGTCCCATTTACCTGACTATCATTCATGTCCACAACTATCATCCATGACTATCTATATCCATGTCCACCCAACTATCATCATGACTATCTATATCCATGTCCACCCAACTATCATCCATGACTATCTATATCCATGTCCACCCTTTTTCTGTATCCATGTCCACTTTCTCATGACTTATCCATGTCCCCCAACTATCACATGCACTATATCCATGCACCAACTATCATCCATGACTATCTATATCCATGTCCACCCAACTATCATCCATGACTATCTATATCCATGTCCACCCAATTATCCATGCATTCTTATCCATGTCCACCCAACTATCATCCATGATCTATCTATATCCATGTCCACCTTTTCTGTACCCATGTCCACCCATCTATCATCCATGACTATCTATATCCATGTCCACCCAATATCATCCATGACTATCTATATCCATGTCCACCTTTTTCTGTATTCATGTCCATCCAACTATCATCCTGACTATCATATCCATGTCCCCCAACTATCATCCATGACTATCTATATCCATGTCCACCCAACTATCATCCATGACTATCTATATCCAATGTCTCCCCCAACTATCATCCATGACTATCTATATCCATGTCCACCAACTTCTCCATGCTATCTATCCATGCCCCCAACTATCATCCATGACTATCCATGTCACCATTGATCACCTATTTATTCCATGTCCACCCAACTATCATCCATGACTATCTATATCATGCCACCTTCTTTTTCCATGTCACCCAATTTTCATCCATGACTATCTATATCCATGTCCACCCAATTATCATCCATGACTATCTATATCCATGTCCACCCATTATCTTTATTCATCCATGTCCACCCATTATCATCCATGACTCTTATCCATGTCCACCCAACTTATCTTGACTTGTACATCCATGTCCCCCAATTATCATCATGACTTATCATATCCATGTCCCCCAACTATCATCCTGGGCTATCTATATCCATGTCCACCCAACTATCATCTATGACTATGTACATCCATGTCCCCAACTATATCCATGACTATCTTATATCCATGTCCACCCAACTATCATCTATGACTATTTTACATCCATGTCCACCCAATTATCATCCATGACTATCTACATCCATGTCCACCTTCTTCTGTACCCATGTCCACCCAACTATCATCCATGACTATCTATATCCATGTCATCTTCTTCTGTACCATGTCCACCCAACTATCATCTATGACTATCTATATCCATGTCCACCCAATTATCATCCATGACTATATCCATGTCACCCAACTATCATCCATGATTTATCTATTTCCATGTCCACTTTTTCTGTATTCATGTCCACCCAGTTATCATCCATGACTATCTATATCATGTCCACCCAATCTTCATCCATGATTATCTATTCCATGTCCACCTTTTTCTGTATTCATGTCCACCCAACTATCATCCACGACTATCTATATCCATGTCCACCCAACTATCATCCATGACTATCTATACCCATGTCCCCAAACTATCATCCATGACTATCTATATCATGTCCCCAACTATCATCCATGACTATCTATATCCATGTCCACCCAACTATCATCCATGACTATCTATATCCATGTCCACCCAAAATATCATCCATGACTATTTTCCATGTCCACCAATTATCATCCATGACTTCTATATACATGTCCACCCAATTATCATCCATGACTATCTATATCCATGTCCACCTTCTTTTGTACCCATGTCTACCCAGCTATCATCCATGACTATCTATATCCCTGTCCACCCAATTATCATCCATGACTATCTATATCCATGTCCACCTTTTTCTGTATTCATGTCCACCCAACTATCATCCATGACTATATCCATGTCCACCCAACTATCATCCATGACTATCTATATCATTCCACTTCTTGTACCATGTCACCCAGCTATCATCCATGACTATCTATATCCATGTCCACCCAATTATCATCCATGACTATCTATATCCATGTCCACCTTTTTCTGTATTCATGTCCACCCAACTATCATCCATGACTATATCCATGTCCACCCAACTATCATCCATGACTATCTATATCCATGTCCACCCAATTATCATCCATGACTATCTGTATTCATGTCAACCCAATTATCATCCATGACTATCTATATCCATGTCCACCTTCTTCTGTACCTCACGTCCACCCAACTATCATCCATGACTATCTATATCCATGTCCATCCAACTATCATCCATGACTATCTATATCCATGTCCACCCCACTACCATCCACATCCATTATACCCTGTATCCTTGACCAACATAGCCTGCATCCATGCCCACCGTGCCTGTGTCAAAGTCATATCTATAAAATGCGCTTTCACCATATTCTACATCTCTGCTCACCATATCAGTGTCCATTTCACAATCTGTATCCATGCCCACTACACTCTGTATCCATGCGAAACTGTCTGTCCCTCTCTACCATACCCTGTTTCCATGTTGTTTTGTGTATAGATGCCAGTTGTACTCTGTATCTCTGCCATACTCCGTTTCCATGTCAAAACCTGTGTTCACGTCCACCATACCTGCGTCCATGTCATACCTTGCCTCTATGACCACAAAACCTGGATCTATTTCCATGCAAGTATGGTGGATATTGTACAGGTATGGTTGATCTGATGCAGAATATGACATGGATACGGGGTATGATGAACACAGATATACACTGATGATGTACATGGATACAGGATATCGTGGACATGGACACAGGGTATGGTGGACATCGATAAAGGGTATTGTGGGTAATGGATGTAGGCTATAGTGGACATGGACACAAGATACTATACATATGGATGCAGGGGATGGTGAACATGGATAGAGTATAATGGGCATAGATACAGGGTATGATGGACATGTATAAATGGCATGTTGAAAATGGATGCAGGATATTACATGAACACAGAAATGGTGAACATGATTACAGGATATGACACACAGGATGTGACATGAATGTGAGGTGTGACATGGACACAGATGTGAGTCTGACACAGGGTTTGGCAGACATGATTACAGGATATGCTTGACATAGTTACGAGGTACGGAAAAGATACAGGCAAATAGATCCAGGTTTTGTGACCATAATAGGCAGTCCCATGGAGTGTCTTCAGGTGCTGATCATGTTTCAGATTCATGTACATTTCAGGTGATGAATACTCTAATGCTTACGTTAGCAGTAACAGTGTACAGTCTCTACTGTTGCCATGTAAGTAAACATACATGCTTAGTTTGCTTGAACAAGTAAACAAAGGTGAATGAACAAAAATCTGCGTGAAATAACAATCGCTTCTTTGCAGAACCAGCCCTTGCCCCAAACTCACCCTTCCCCACCCCACTCCACCCTGAGCAAGACCAGTTCAGGAAACATGTTAAATAATCACAATTTTCATCTTTGATTTTGGGTGCTGAGGTATGGGGTTCATCCAGATCAACTCTTGGTCTTGTGCCATCTTGATTCTAAGCATATGTATGTTACAGTTGTTTGAACTGGTGCATTTGGCAGTTTGAACCAAGCAGTGGAGTGCTCTTGTTTGTAGTTCATTGTGACTGAATTTTCTTCAGAACTATGTCTTCACAATCACCCTCAGAAATTTAAGCCTCTCGCACAATGTTATGAACATAGAGTAGTTTAATAAACATAGATGAATGTACATGTACAAGAGAGCATACATATATATATAAATACAAATCCAAGTCAGCATATCCATGCACACATAATTCATTCTCTCTCTCGCTCTTTCTCTCTCCCATTTCATTTCTTTCTTTTTATTTTTCTGGGTGCTTTCCTTGGAACAGGGCTTTCCCTTTCTTCTTGACCTGCTTGATGTCGTTGTACTGTCGTTTCAGTTTCCTGCCACAAACAAAAGAAGAGCAGTGCTGTAAATTCTGTCCCAGAATCATCACAGCATGATAGGCATGACAGAATGGAGTGAGAGTACTGACGGGGAGGAGGAATTTACTACAACAAAGACAAAGAGACAAGCAAAGAGACAAACATGAAACATCTTCATTTCTGGTAAGGAAATGCTCTTCTGTTGAGTTCCATACATACAAGAAGCTCACTTCAAGCACATTTTCAGTTTGAATTTCTGTAATTCACTTTAAGTGGTTTCTTTGTTTTTGAGAGACGTTTCTTGTGTGCGCTGGGGTTTCCCTCTGTAGCTCACTACTAGCTGGCAACCAATATTAACCCGTCTGAAGAGTTCTCCAGGGATAAAAAGACCATCACTTAGTTTGTTGCCATCAGTCATTGTATCTCCTTGTGCAGAACCTGGAGGAAGCACAGCACCCCAAAGAACTGTTTTCTTTTTGTTTTTCTTTAGATTTTTGTTGTTAAACATGATATTTCCGTATCAGTGTTCTATTCTTTTGCACTTGTACTGACATCGAGAGACTGATAAGGGAGTTCAAAGCTCATCAAAACTACAGGTATTTGACTCAAAAAAAAGACTTTTTTTTTCAAATTAGAAAAAAAGAGAGGGCAGGAGGAATGGGAAAGTGGGGTGGAAGGGGAAGGGTCAAAGCAGTTGAAGGGCTGCATTTCAGCATCACTATTTCATGCTTCTTTCCTTTCTCTCGCATTTAAAAAAAAAAAAAACTAAATGACCGTCTTGCCAGAAATGAAAATTTGACCAGGAGGTGGATATACACTGAAAAGACAAAAGACACAGGCAGATAACATGGAAAGGATAATTAAAATATAAACAGAGAATTGAAGAGCTAAAAAGAAAACTAAAAAAGGTGTGTGGTGGGGGGGGGGGGGGGGGTGAGGGGGGTGGTGAGATGCATGAATCATTTTAATTATACATCAGCTGACATGGTATACATAGGGTTTCAAGATACATATGATAAAGCTGGCAAACCATATCAAGTAAAAGATCAAACATGTTAAGACACAGACAGTCTGCTCCAATTCACATATAATGGAGTCTGTTTTCCTGCAAAATACAGTTCTAATCAAACAAACAACAAACGAACAAAAACTGTTTTGAGAACAGTGAGAGCTTACAATATCATGTGGATATCAAGAAATGTGTTTGAGTGAGTGATGAGTGAGTGACTCAGTAAGTGAGTGAGTGTGTGTGTGTGTGTGTGTGTGTTAGGTCTTCAATTTAACGTCTATACACATTGTGATATTAGACGAACCTAATCTATAAGAATAACATTAACAGCAACAGCAAAAGTTGGATAACTAACTATACAACATTGAAGAATAACCGGTCATAACAAGGACATTACTAAAACACCAGTTCCCATTTTACAAAACAGAAAAAATAGGACTTTGATGCAATGAAACAGCAATTTTACACATTAGTGATAAATCGGTTACAACTGTATCCAGAGAGTAGATACAGTTACAACTGTATGTTTCATTCACCACTTTGGCTTCACAAGGGGAGTATTGTGCATGTTTATGTCTGTATTTTTTTGTTGCTGAGGAAGGCATATTGCCGAAAATTTCTTGTCCTGTTTTGTGTCGTGCATTAAAACTGCGTTACTTCACACTTTGTTTTGTGTGCTCTTCTGCTTTTTTGTTGTATCCAGAGAACAATTATGTAGAGGTGGTAGATGAGGTTTTAATTGCTTGCAGTGGAAAAGTATGTGGGAATTTGTTATCATTTCACCACAAAGGCATGTTATATTTTTGCAAAACTTTGTCTTAAAAGCGTTTAGTTTTATCTTATATATTAGCGAAATTATGATCCGAGAAAACGGCAAACTACACTGATAAAAAGAATGAAGTGTATCAAAGTTTAATAGCTGGTTTATGCGTGTATCAAGAGAACATCCCGATTTTGTTGTTTTTTCCTAAAATGTTTCCAGCATGCATTTTCTAGAAGACTGTATCCCTCATGGATAGACAATGGGATACTGATAACCTCCGACCCGCTAGTATTTTTCGCTCCCCGTTTTGCTGCTCTGTCTACTCTCTCATTAAACTGAATCCCACAAGTGTGTGTGTGTGTGTGTGTGTGTTGTGTGTGTGTGTGAGAGAGAGAGTGTGTGAGTGTGCATGTCCATTTCTATGTGACTGCTTGAGTACTCTATATGCAAATTCCTGTCAGTCTGAGAGTACATGTTGGTGATCAAATCAGTCCATATAATACAGCAGTCATAAAAATATTTTGCTTTCAGTTCCCTCATAAAGTTAACGCCTTCAGTGTAAATCACACATCATTTACATACATCTTTACAACAGATCTCATCAGGATTAGAGTTGCATTAATCCTAATGTTTAACACAATTACACACTAAGCATTTGACTTTAAAACAAAACAATCAATCCTTCACCACACTCACCTCTTGAACTCATCGTCAGCCATGAGTTCTTCCACCAGTGTTCTTTTCCTTTTCTTCTTCGGGATCCGGTCATGATAATGACTAAAGTGGTCCTCTTGCACCGTTCCAATCTAACACAAAGATCACGGTTTATTAGGTTGCCCAAGATTACAAAGTCTGTGTTTTGATGCAAACTGTTGTCTGTTTTATCGGACGTAAATGGTTACATGGTAAAAACTGCTGTCACTTGCAAAGTGTCTTCTGATGTATAAACTGTGATAAGATGTAAACTATCTAATGAGAGATGTTTTCTTATGAAAAATGCTTTCCAATACACACTGTTGTCTGATCAAGCAAACTGACAGCTGATGGAAACTGTTATCAGATGGAAACTGTTATCAGATTCGGACAAGTATCTGATGAAAATTAATTACAGATGCAAACCTGTTTCCTGATGTAAACTGACCACTAATCCAAACTGCTTCAACTTAAAGTAAACAATTATCTGATGTAATCTGTTTTCAGACAAAAACTATTTTTTAAGATTTATCAGAATCAACCACTCATCTGATAAAAACTGTTATCAGAACTGTTTTCTGAAGTATATTTCTGTCTGATTAATCTGTTATCTGATGTTATCTGTTACCGGATGCCATCTGTTATATGATGAAATCTGTTATCTGATATGAACATTTCCTGATGTATCTTCTGTCAGATGCAAATGGTTATTTGATGTGAATTGTCATCTAATGTCAACAGTAATTTGATGCCTCAAATTCTTAGTGACTTGATGTATCACACACATTGTTTTCTGATGCACTGTTAGTTATCCACTGTGAATTTTTCTTTGATGCAAACTGTCATCTGATGTTTGGCACAGTTTGAAAAAAAAAATCCTGTTAAACACAGCATGTTTGTTGCCTTGACTAAAGTTCGTTGGCAATGTCCAGCAAATCATTTTAAATTTAGATAGTGACAATCAAGATCCATACATTCTGACTCAATTACAGAACGGCAAAAAGCATGTATGAAATGGGGGAGAGAGACAGACAGACAGACAGACAGAGAAAGACTGTGCGAGAGAGAGAGAGAGAGAGACAGAGAGACAGACAGACAGACAGACAGACAGAGACAGAGAGAGAGAGAGAGAGAGGTGTAAATAAGGAAAGTGTTACTTGCATGAAAAAGGAAAAAAAGAAAAATCCCACAGATCAGAAGAATGTTCAAAAACACACACATGAACGACAAACTGAAAAGCTTAAATGCAACTTAAAAATTACGAACAAGTTGTTACAGAGAAATGTCAATCATGAAATAACTGCATGGTTTTGCACACCAATATCATGCAAGATGTACTATTGAAGAATTTTGTTTTCTTATAAAGAAAATTTGTCTTCAATTATCATGCAAGAAAAACTACTGAAGATCTTTTTTTTATTATTTATAAGAAAATAAATCTCTATATCTGCACTGCATCTATGAATGCATCATGTCTATAAGCATGAATGCACCCATTCTATACACATGAATTAACTGTGTCTCTAAGCAACTTTCAATAAAGTCATCTCCTCTATAAATGGTTGTATGCCAAGATTCCACTGTAAGAAGCTCTGGGAGTGGAGCAATTAAAACTGAAATTAGGAACTGGAGATATAACATTTGTGAAAAATGAGGGGGAGGGGGTGGGGGGTGTTGGGAAAGGGGAAGTTCTGGAATCTGTAGAATATGGCTTGTAATCTCTGTAAAATCCCCAATTTCATCAACCCAAATCAATGGTTCAGTTACTATTTACTGTCACCAAGATTAATGACCTAAACGTATCATTCATTTGTAATCTCAAGGCTAAGAACAAGTCAGCAACATGACAGGATGTGAGAAATGAGTGGAAAAAAAGTGCAGGTAAAGCAGGCAATTTCAAAGTACGCACTATAGGAATCTGCACAAGTGAATCCAGGTTAATCTCAGGGCCAATCATGGTGTATAAAAAACATTTCATTGTCCACCACTGACCTGGAAGAATTTGGGCGTTTTCACGTCGCCATGTTTATAGTGTCGTGTTGGGTCCACTGTGGCCCTCATGTTGAGCATCATGAGGTCCTGCTTCCTCTCCTCCGTCAGCTCCTCCATCCTCATGGAGCCCCACTGCTCCTTGCCCAGGCTCCACTGGCTTCTTGCAAGCTGACACACAGGCACACACACACAGGCACACACACACACACACACACACACAGGCACAAAACACACACACACACACACACACACACACACACACACACACACAGGCACACACAGGCACACACACACAGATAATGCCAACACCTAAGAATGCAAGCACAAACAATACACATAAAAATAAAGAGTCATGCAATACCCAGAGATAATACCAATCCCTGAGTATGCAAAAACAAACAATACACATAAAAATAATGGGTTGTTCAACACCCAGAGACAACACCAACACCTAAGTACACAAGCACAAACAAAACACACATAAAGAGTCTTACAACACCCAGAGATAATACCAACACCTAAGTACACAAGCGCAAACAATACACATAAAAACTGAGGGTCGTTCAACACCCAGAGACAATACCAACACCTAAGAACACAAGCGCAAACAATACACATAAAAATAAAGTCATACAATCCCCAGAGATAATACCAACACCTAAGAACACAAGCGCAAACAATACACATAAAAATAAAGTCATACAATCCCTAGAGATAATACCAACACCTAAGTATGTGAACACAATCAATACACATAAAAGTAGTCACACAATCAACCACAGCCCCACATTCATTTGTATGAACAGTCTGAATCGACATTTCATGCGGAGCCTGGAAATCAGCAGAATCTGAAGTGAACAATGCGTGCAACAGAATGTGAAAACATACTTATGGGTAAAAGATGCAAAGCATTAAAAAATCTTATGGGTAAAAACTGCAAAACATTCACATATCTTATGGGTAAGAAATGCAAAGCATTCAAAAAATCTTATGGGTAAAAACTGCAAAACATTCACAATTCTTATGGGTAAAAAGTGCAGAACATTCACATATCTTATGAGTAAGAAATGCAAAGCATTAAAAAATCTTATGGGTAAAAACTGCAAAACATTCACAATTCTTATGGGTAAAAAGTGCAGAACATTAACAATTCTTATGGGTAAAAAATACAAAACATTCACAGTTCTTATGGGTAAAAACTGCAAAACATTCACAATTCTTATGGGTAGAAAATGCAAAACATTCACAAATCTTATAGGTAAAAAAAAAGCAAAACATTCACAAATCTTTTCCTTTTTACTCTACGTCCTGATGTAAATCAGACATTTCTCCTAAGCCATGAATCTAAAGTTTCAAAAGAATATACACGCAAAAAGGAAAATCCAAAATGAATAAATCACAGACACATAAATAATTCTTGTCTCTACCTTTGCTTGTTTCTTTCGCTCTGCTTCAGAAATGCAGGGCTCATCAACTCTTTTAATCTTTTCCAAATGTTTCAGAGCCTGTAGACAAACGGGTACAATATCAACAGTGGGTTAAAAAAAATTGAAGGCAAAATCTATTTATCTTGAAAAAAGACACACTTTTTTTTTATGTTAACACACATGTTCCTCAATGAGAAAGAAGTCTAATGTCGCTGTTCAGTGACATTCTGTAAATCATTCTGGCTCCTTCGGATATTAATGTGGCAAGAATGCAATAGCAATACTAAGCATTAATGTTAGAACTCGGCACCACTTAAAGCAATGCCAGGACTGTTATTATCTTGTAAAATGCTGGAAAAAAACAAAAGCTTACAGAATGAAACTACATACATTTCCATTTATTTCACATAGCATTGTAGATTGAAAATACATATATTTTGAAAATACACATATTTTAAAAGCAAAGGCTTAAAGAATGAAACGACATACATTTCCATTTATTTTACTTAGCAAAATAGATTGAAACTTCACACAGTTCCATGTCTTTTGCACAGCATTGTATGAGATTAACTTAAAAAATGATGACATTACAGGTATTCATGGAGAGTGACTAAAAACTGCTTGTACTGGTAATTATTAATTTCTATCTGAAGGCATTTTGATTTTCAAACATGAAACTACTGGCAATTCACACCTTGATGCTTTCTGCTAAACAAACAACTCCATGTCTGAAAATCTCTTGCAGATATATCATGCTACAAGTAATTCAAAGCGATGTTTACAGTGAAATCTCTAGTACTGTGTTTTCCAAGGTAGCAGACAAACAAGCGGCAATAAAACTACTAAAATAAGCATGCTGTAGATGAAGCTCTTCAATTACCTTGCCACTTCCGTATATTGACTTCAGTGGCGAGGCAAATTTTGATGCCGTTGAAAGGGTCGTTGGTTTTTTCTTTGCCTCTTGCTTGTCCTTCTTCTTTCTGTAAAGATCCAGTGAAAGCATTATCAACATAGCTTTCTTCTAACCACTTGAATCTATGGGTGTAATGGATAGAATTTAAAACAAAAAAATGAAACCCAGTAAATCATAATCTGATGAGAAGTGACCTTACTCTTTTTTTTTTTTTTTTAAACAATTTTATCATCCTTCACTTTATATGATTCTGCAAGTGGGGTCCATCACTCCATGTCCCTCTCATATGCAGGCACACTTTTGTTTTTAGGTAGTGGTTCACTACCTGAAAGCTTTTTTCAATGACTATTCCCAACTCACACTTCCTTTTTCATTGGGAGGGAAGGGGAGAGGAGGAGGGGAAAGGACACAAAGGAATGCAAAAACTTGCCAGCCAAAGATGAAAGTTTGACGACAGTCTTTTGGACTTAGTCTACTGGCTGATTTTGAATCGGCTGCTACACAGTTTCAACCAATCAAATCTGCCTTCTTGTTTCCCTCCCAAAGCAACTTCCATCAGCCAGACTGGTTCAAAGGATTCCTCTTAATATTTTTCTTTTCAGCTTGATGCCCCAGCAAATAGTAACTTGGTGATGGCATCACTGTTTCATGACAAAGCTCGTCATTCCATGACATTAAAAAAATTGGCTTCACCAACTTTTTTTCTTCTTGGTGTGTTTGTGTGTGCATGTGCATGTGCTGTGTGTGTGTGTGTGTGTGTGTGTGTGTGTGTGTGTGTTAGTGTGTATGCATGCATGTGTGTTGTGTGTGTGTGTGCATGGGCATGATCATTCTGGTGAACTGCAGTCCAGTTTTTGCTTACAAAGACATTCTTCGCTACAAGATTTTTTTCAGTGAGGCTAGCTGGGTGGCTTCTTGGGGAAAAAATCAGTTCATAACCTTAAGGTAAAATAAAGTTCTGTCTCTGCAACTTGTGTCTTCTGTATTTCAGCCTTTCCCTAAAGGCTTAAGTCTTATAAACTTTTGCACCCTGAATGCAGTCACACATCTGTCCTCAGCGAATCAAATAAAAATATGCATATTCAAATGGTGAAAAGCTGTTGCCCTGTCAGCCTACAGGCCAATGGTATTATCATCAAACGGCACAGCCTTCACAAGCTTATCAGAAGTTTGAGCAAAGATGGTAGTCAGGTTCAAAAGAATCAAATTCATGACAATATGGACAGTGTAGCCACAGGCCTAGCTACAAACATTATTTTGTTAAGCAATAACAAAAGCATTTTTTGTCATTTCAACAAAAAAAAGCAAACAAACAGTTTACAACCGATAGGAAACAGGGTGGATAAAAGCGAGGGGAAGAATAAAAAACAGAGTTTTGATAATACATGAGTCCTCATTTTTCATGAATTCGTTTCTGCCCAGTGTCGACCAATGACTCAGAAAGAAGTGCCAGGTATGGGCCTAAAGATGGAGAAAATGGTCAAAATGGTTTACCATTGCAATTTCTATCCCTGTAGTAGCAGACTAGAACTAGCACAGTTAAGAGTGGAAACTTGCTTATGGCCTGTTTTCCCCCTCACTTAAATCTTCACTAGCTAAATATGGAATCAGGCATTAGACATTTTCCCCTTTCTTCTTTTACATAATTAATGATGAAATGTACCGTTAACCTTCAATAACACTCACAGATCTATTATACTTAACTAATAAAATCTAATAACTTATTATCAAATATACTTACAGAAGCTTGCTGACATCCATGTGAAAGTAATGTGCCTCAGTTTTAGAGCTGAAACAGAACAATTCAGCTTTAATTCAAACAGACTGCATACATCATGTGTCTACATAAAGTTAGACTACAAAACTGGATTTCAGAAGTCCATTCACATACAGCCTTAAACTAAAGAGTTGAGTATTACTCTGCGACTTGGCTGAGCAACAGAGATAAAACCTTGACATCTTCTTGAAAGTAAAAACTAAGAATGCGCAAAATGAATTTTTTTGGTGTTTGTTTTGCTTTGTTATTTTATTTACATGGACTAGTTAAATGAATTATGTGACCAAGTAGTATGCTGTCTGTTAGAACGCTGAATCAAATGTCCTGAAAAAAGACACTGCTGCCAGTGGAGCTAGTCACTGGGTCAGGATGCAGATGTGCAAGGTTGGGGAACCTTTTCCAGTTCAAAAGAGAACAAGCAGCCACTGGCCCAGTCAATGCTGCACTCTGCAGACTGATCCAGTTGACATCTTTGTGTTAAAAAGACAAACTAAAATTCATCACTGACATGTTACAGAGCAATCATCTCGCCAACTCCCCATTTTCCCCACACCCAATCCTGATGAACACAATCTGCAATGTCGCATGCTATTTTCTTTGCCCAACTAAACAAAAGTCAGACACTGAAGTTAATCCCACAAATGAAAGTAAATCATCAGCATAAATATGTCTGGAATCATCAAAAAAAATTCTTTTTAATGTTGTGTGAACTTTCAAAGCATGCAAATTTAGATTTTCCAGTCACTGCAGACAAACACATAAAATTGAGTTATTTTAAGTGTGAAGAAATATCTGACTTCCCATAAAACGTAATTGATTTGACTGTCATTAACATTCTGAGAGAAAGTGAGTGAGAGTTATCACTGTGGGACTGATAGGCTGTTGATAGTATTTTAGAAGCAGTGTCAGGAAATAAGACCATATCCATGGGGAAGAAAACAAGCTTTTGCTCCAGTAAACAATAAAAGACTCAAACTCCAATCAGTGACAGATCTACAAGCAGCTTGATTTTTTTACAAATGTTTAACTTTGAATGCAGCAAATTTCTGGCTGAGGCCATTTACTGCAGCACTGAGATTTATCCAGCCAGACCATGAAGCCAACTGGCACCCAGGAGCCAACCAGAGTTCTGACTTGAGATTTTGATGTTGATTGATATTCAGGTAGCCAAATCCATTGTTCAATTAAAAAAAAAAAAAAAATTCATCTAAAGTAATTCTCACATGGCTCCTTGAAGATACTGTGTTTGGTGATGAAAAAACAGCACCTGGAGCTGAGCAGAGCTCTCTTGCACATCAGATTCACTCGGCAGGTGCACGCGTGTTGTACTGTGTATATCAAGAGATTCACTCAGAACGTATGTGTGTGCTGCGTTGTCAGAGCCTGCGTAGGAAACCTCTGCCATCCAGAGATTAGGTATTGTCGGGCCACCGCATGGACAACTGACACCATAAAATTGATAAATTAAATTCACTTGATATGCCTGTGTAAGTGGCACGTTGGTGAATGCTGAATTTCACTCCTGTTATTGGGGGTACTATGAACAGCATACTATTATTTAGCATTACTCATGTCCAGTGGCAGAAGTTCTGCTATGCTTAAAGAAAACTGTAATGAACAATTCATCTGTTCATATCATCTCCATAACCAGGGCTTTGTATTATTGAAGAACTCTTTGGTGCTCTAGTGGAATTTCTGGCATACTAACCTGGCTGGTTCATGAAAATTGTTAAAACTTCTCCAGCTCTCTACACGTTTTCTGTCTAAGTATCTCATGTTCTTGCATTCATTCAGCTTTGGTGCTCTTCTCCATATGTTTTCAGCTACACTGCAGAATTGAGTGCGCTTTTTTTTTTCTTTTCATTTTCTGTTGTTTTTTTTTTCTTAAGATGTCAAGGCAACGACACAAATATGTAACATCTATCACAGATAATTAATTCTTCACATTCAACTAGTTCAAGAAGAGATACACCCACTGCTGGATACCAACTCCATCACCAGACTCTTCAGAGCAGCAACAACATGAAGTATCTCAGAGTGACCCTGCAAAACGACGGCAAATGGAACAAGCACATCAACAACAGAAGCGCCAAAGCCAACAAGACACTGGGCTTCCTGCGAAGGAATCTAAAGAACACCAGCAGGAAGGTCAAAGAAATGGCATATAAAGCACTAGTGAGACCAGTACTAGAACACGCCTCCGCTGTCTGGGACCCACACACTGCCCAAGATATCCAGGACATAGAGGCCATCCAACTGGAGCGGCCCACTTCGTTATGAACTACAAGCGAACCTCCAGCGTCACCACCATGCTGGAGGAACTAAAATGACCACCTCTTGAGACGAGGCGGAAGCCACACGACTAGCTATGCTTTACAACATGAAACATAACACAACGGCTGTAAAGTTCCACCAACTAAAACCCCTCCAAACAAGATCAAGGAGGGGCCACAACCAACAGCAGGATAACATGCCGGACGGAACAAAGAAATATGTTGTTCCTCCCAAGAACAGTAAGGGACTGGAATTTGCTCCCTCAGCAAACAGTGCAGGTCCCAACGGCTGGTACCTTCAGTAGGAAGGTATCTGCAATTCCGTAAATCCAACTCTCTCCTCCCCTCCCCTTCCCCCCTTCTTTGCACACTATGCCCTCCTTCATTCTCTCAATAAGTTTTCTTCTTTTTTTTTTCAGTCGTCTTCACCCCAAACGTAACAATAATACTAATAGTCAAACACTTGACTGTGGTTACTACCGGAAGAAGTTTAAGGACTCGATCAGTAAATTGTGATACCTTTTTTTGGTTGCCGTTTTGCACTTAAAAATGTTAAATATTTTGTTGAAACTTAAGCCGCCCTCCCCCCTCTTTTTTTTTTTTTTTTTTGGTCACATACCTACTCGGCTGGATGGGACTTGTTAGAACTTCACTTTCTTGCTGTGGGGCTTGCTTGGACAGATGTTCAGTGCTTCGTTCTGGCTTCCTTATTTTGTGCCACAACAAGTCTGCCAGATCTGTCACGTTCCTTTTTGCTGCATCCTGCATTTCGTCGGACGATGAGTCCGATGACTCTAAATCTGGATCCATACGGCAAGCAAAAATACTCACGAAACACTGCCAGCAAGCCCAACTCCTGCTACTACAACGCACACGTTCTTTCCCAACACGTGAAGAAAGTGTGTACCACCGGAAGTATGTTCGCCCAGATCCGAAGCCACAGTTGCAAATAAAGTCCCAAACGCAGGAAATAATAATTATCTTCTTCTTCTTTCTTCTTTGAGTGTCCACCTTCATCGAGTTGAAGATTCTGACACTTTTGTGTGTATGACCGTTTTTTATCCCGCCATTAAGGCAACCATACTCCGACTTCGGGGAAGGTGCATGCTATGTGTTTACAACGTGTCATCCATACCAACGGCCAAACTGGCCTTCTCTTCCGAAAGTTGGTGATGGGATTTTACGTGTGTGCAAGGTGTTGTGCGTGCGTTCACACACGGAACCTCGGTTTATAGTCTCATTCGAAGGACTGTATGGGGAATGGGGTCAGAACAATTGTTAACTCCGAGGGGAAAACCCCCCTGTGCCGATATTCGAACCCGTAACCTCAGGATCACGAGTCCGGCGCTCTACCAACTGAGCCGGCCCCCAAATTATTATTCTCTGTCACACTAAAAGCAGCATATAGCATCAATAAAAGGATCAGCCATAGTTAAAACGTTTCACTGCAAAGTTCAGCTTTTGTAGCATGCTGTACCTGAATTGAATACAGATTCAAGTTTAGTGGTCTGTTTGGGTGTTGTTGTTTTTTTCGTGCACACACAACCGGCCTAACCTGCCCTTCCTTTTTCCCCCCTATACTTATCACTCCCAAAGCCATGTGCCAGCGTAGGAACACAAGAACACGACAAGACATGTAAATGTCACCATCTTTGATATCATATGGCATTGAAATAATTGATTACTGCTCAGATCCAAAGTATTTCGGATAACACCAACAAAATCTTTTTAGACGAGGAGGGAGATTTTCATCTATCCAAATGTTCCTAACTTGACCTCTACCGTAACCCTGAACTCTGACCTTTACCACTGGTTGGCCAAATGACTTTTTCGTAGCAAATTTAGAAAGAGAGGGTGTTAGTTACCGCCAATGACATTGACGACAAGCCACCGTCTCTTTCTAAATTTTGCTTCGTTCTCCGCCGTCAGTCACTCCATTTTGCTTTGTTTGTCATGTCATTGGCGGTAACTAACACCCTCTCTTTCTAAATTTTGCTTCGTTCGCCGCCGTCAGTTACTCCATTTTGAAACTTTTTCGTAGCAGTTTGAAAGAATTAAAAAAAAAAAAAAAAACCCCAACTCGGAAAGGACTTGTTCCTACCAATTAAAAAAAGAAAAAAGGAAAACGAAACACCCAAAACATCAGCAAACAATATCATTCTAAACCTAATTTTATAGAAATATACTTTTGTAACTTATGAAAAACATAAAATTCACCCAGAAATTCATTCGCAGTGTCTTAAATATTGTGAACAGAATCAAGCGCATCGGCCATAGTTACACTGTTATTAGGAATGCATCACTGCATGCAGATTAGTCCATGAATGCTGTACCACACACCCTGACCTATGAGACTACAGTGTAAGGGGGTTTACAGCCAGATATTTAGATGAATGAAGAACACAAACCAACAAACAAGCAGACATACATATGCACACAGAATTAGGGAGGTGTATCTCATAGCTAAGACCTGGCAAATAATGACATATAAATCACCCGTCCTGTTTGTCAGGCTTTGAATATCTGGCTGACATTGTCTGCACTATGGCTACAGTTGTGAATGTGCACACGCGGAAGTGTGTGTGTGTGTGTGTGTGTGTGTGTGTGTGTGTGTGATGCGCACAAGCACATGCATACAACAGTGTGTGTTCCTGTGCATGCTGGCCTATGCGCATACATGCATGTACTTGCGTATTCAAATGTGTGTTTACATTATGCATGTCTATATCATAGTATGCGTAAGGAAATATGGCTGAGCATGCGTATATATATGTGCATGTGTGTATATGAATATGCATGTATTCAAAAGCATATGGAGATGTGAGTTATATGGCTGTTCAGAGGATGGTGATTTAGGTTATACTTAACTGAAAAAATACAGATAAATCGATGGATAGACAGGTCCATAGCTAGCTACACACACACGCACACACACACACACACACACACACACACACACACACACACACACACACACACACACACAGATAGGTAGATAGACGGAGGGTGGATGGATGGAAGGATAGATGGACAGGTAATATGAACACTTTGTTGTGCGCAATTTCCTAGGTATAAATTAGCTAAAAGCGCCTTACAATTTAAGTATCAAAATACACATGAGCGCTGAAGACATTAACTGCGCAGAGGGGACAGACCCTACACTGCCAATCTGTGAACTTTTTTGGTTGAAAGTCATACTGAAAAGTCACAGAAACTTCGATGCTGGAACTTTTTACAGACCAGATGAAAGCCACAAGACTAGCCAACTAGAGCTGAAAGATTCTTAAGGCTCGATCATGACCAGGATGGGGAATTGACCATGATCATCAGCGGACTGAGCTTAACCCTTCCCAAACACCGTGGGTGTAAATGCGCCCAAACTTACAACTCTTTCATATTTCAATTACTATTCATACAATCTCACTGAAATTTTATGACTTTGTTAATACAGGGACTGAGCATGTACTACCCAAAAGTGATGCAATTTTGTCTTTAAATAAACAAACAATCAAACAACAAAAACATCGTATAACCTTCCCTGTAACTCGTGTGTGCACACACACCCATACTGCCAAAGAAGGAGCTATGCGGGCCGTACCTCGTGGGTGCACGCACACCCATACTTCCAAAGAAGGTACTATGCAGGTCGTACATCGTGGGTGCACACACACCCATACTCCCAAAGAAGAAACAATGCGCGCTTTTTCCTTAGAGCGTATGCATCCACTCTCACGTATATGTATATTCACATTATCAGTTTACCTGCTTCTCATTCTATACATTATAGTGTTTTACTGCATTCCATAGCAGGCTTGCTCTTCTTTACACTCATTGCTCATGCTGTTTTTTACTACAGGAATTGTGGTCATACGAGTATAACATTGTATCCGTAGTAGGTCCAATGTAGGCGACATTCTGCGTTTGTGTTCTCTCTATTATTTTTTGTTTTAGCTCGTGAAACTGATTTCATTGATCGTATAGGCTTCAGCAATGAATTGATGGCAATTGTTACAACACTTGCAGCAGGAAAAAGGCTTCATCGCCTGAAAGTACATGAACGCCAGTCATGTTTATTGTATACAGCAAATCTATGCAGTAAAAAGAAGAAACGGATTGCACCTTCATGCATCCTCATTTCTCTTCCAGGACAAAATCACCATTGTCGACTGTCAGACAAAAGCAAACAAGAATGTTGTAGTCATGAGCATTATGCTGGAGGAGTGGGGGTTGGGGGATGGGGGAAGGAGCAGGCTTAAACCATGATTCCATGACTTTCAAGTCCTGAAAAATTACTCTTTTAAATTCCATGACATTACATGACTTCCATGACCTGCATATAACCTGTAGAAGAGACTCCAACAACACAAGCAGCATAAACAAAATTTGAAAAAAAAAAAAAAATGGAATGGACACAAGCCCACAACCTCCTCCCAAATTTTGTTTGAGGGACTTTGGCTTTTGAAAACTTCCAGATGATTCTGTCGAGGAGTGCAATGGAAAATGCCTCTTGGGAGATGGGATTTTGAAGAGGGGGTGGGGGTGGGGTGGGGGGAATGATGGGGGGGGGGGGTGATGAGTTGGTGGACTGTGAGGAGGCAGGGGGAAGGTGGCTGAATGGGGGAGGGAGAGGATGAAAGCATTTGAAGGCTTGTATTCCAGACAAACTATTTCATGGTTAATTGCTTTCTCTCTCTCTTTAAACTAAATGATTGTCTTGCCTGAAATTTAAAAAAAAAAAAAAACTAAATTACCAGGAGATGGATTTACAATAAAAAGATATGACACAGACAGGCACAAGGGAAGGATAACTGACAAGTAGACAGAGAACTGAAGAGCTAAAAAGAAAAAAAAGAAGGGAGGGGGGGGGATAAGATGTATGACTTGTTTTATGTACCAGCTGACCATGGTATACATAGGGCTTTAAGATACATGTATTATACAGTAATAAAGTTAATGAATCATATGAAATAAATGAAAAATAAGTTGGGAGCAGGAGAGACGAATGAGATGCATGATATACCAACTGACCACGACATACAAAAGGCTTCAAGGCACATGCGACCAAGTTGGTGAACCATATCAAGTGAAAGAAAAAAAATGTTCAGGCACAGTCTGCTCAAATTCACATAGTAATGGAGTCTCTTAACCTGAAAAACGCAGAAAATAAACAAACAAAAACTGTATTGAGAATAGTGAGAACATATGATGTCATGTGGACATAAAGAAATGTGTTTGTGTGAATGTGTATGCAAATGTGTGTGTGGTGTGTGTGTGTGTGTGTGTGTGTGTGTGTGTGTGTGTGTGTGTGTGTGTGTGTGTGTGTGCACGCGTGTGCATGTGTGTGTGTGTGTGCATGTGCATGTGTGTGTGTGTGTGTGTGTGTGTGTGTGTGCACATGCATGTGTGTGTGTATATAAGCGTGCATTTGTGTGTGTGTGTGTGTGTGTGTGTGTGTGTGTGTGTGTGTGTGTGTGTGTGTGTGTGTGTGTGTGTGTGTGTGTGTGTGTGCATGCCTGTCCATTCCTATGTGAGTGCTTGAGTGCTCAATATGCATATACCTGACAACCTGAAAGCACTTGGTAGTGGTCAAATCAGTCCACAATAAATCAATCATCAAATATTAAGTCAACGCTTTCAGTTAAACTGCACTATACTTACATGCATCTCTACAATAGGTCCATTAGGTTTACAGTGGTATCAATCATTCTTATAATGTTTAACACAAGTACACACTAAGTGTTCGACTTTGCAGTAAAACATCCATTAATCGTCCAACACACTCACCTCTTGAACTCATCATCAGCCATGAGTTCTTCCACCAGAGGCTTTTTTCTTCTCTTGTTCGGGATCTTGTCCCTGTAATGGAAGTTGTCATCCTGGACCGTTCCAATCTGACACAAAGATCATGGTTTATTAGGTCGCCCAACAATGGTAATGATTGTAGTGTTCTCCCTGAACTGTTCCAATCTGACACAAAGATCAAGTTTTATCAGGTCGCCTAACAATGGTAATGTTTGTACTGGTTCTCATGAACTGTTCCAATCTGACACAAAGATCATGGTTTATTAGGTCGCCCAACAGTGGTAATGATTGTAGTGGTCCTCCTGAACCGTTCCAATCTCATACTAAGATCATGGTTTATTAGGTCATCCAACAATGGCAATGATTGTAGTGGTCTTCCTGAACCATTTCAATCCGACACAAAGATCATGGTTTATTATGTCGCCCAAGATTGCAAAGTCTGTGTCTTGATGCAAATTGTTATCTGTTTTAACCGTTATCACATGTAAATGGTTGTACGATGTAAACTGTTGTCACTTGAAATGTTTTCTGGTTTATAAACTGTTTTAAGATGTATACCATCTAATGCAAGATATTTTCTTATGAAAAATGTTATCTAATGCAAACTGTTGTCTGCGTAAACTGTTATCAGATCCAGACAAGTGTCTGACGTAAATTATTATCAGATACACACCTGTTTCCCGGTATAAGCTGTTCACCAATCCAGACTGTTTTGACATAATCAGTTATCTGATGTAACCTGTTTTCAGACAAAAACTGTTCCCTAAAATAAACTTTAATCAAAAGCAAACACTTCTCTGATATAAACTGTTATCTGCAGTAAACTTTTGTCTGATCACTGTGTTGTAATCTGTTGTCTGATAACGGTCTGTTATCTGATGTCATCTGTTATCTGATATGAACTTTTTCCTTATGCATCTTCTGTCAGATGCAAATGATTATTTAATGAGAACCGTTATCTGATTTCAACAGTGATTTGATGCATCAAACAATCTGTTAGTGACTATCAAGTATCACACAAATTGTTTTCTGATACCCTGTTGAACTCTTATACACACATTTATCCACTGTGAACTTTTCTTTGACGCAAACTGTCATCTGATGTTAAATTTTCACCATGTGCTTTTTGTGTTCGGCACAGTTTGAAAAAAAAAATCCTGTTAAACACAGCATGTTTGTTGCCTTGACTTAAGTTTGTTGGCAATGCCCAGAAAACTATTTAAAATTTTGATGGCGATAATCAAAATCCATACATTCTGATTCAATTACAGAATGGTGAAAAGCATGTACAAAATAAAGGGGGGGGGGGGGAAGAGAGAGAGAGAGAGAGAGAGAGAGAGAGAGAGAGAGAGAGAGAGAGAAGACAGAGACAGAGAGAGAGAGAGAGTAAGAGAGTCAAAGAGAAGAGAGAGAGACAGAGAGAGAGTGTAAATAAGGAAAGCATTACTTGCATGAAAAGAAAAGAGAAAAGTCCAGCGAATCAGAAAAATGTTCAAAAAGACACACATGAACAACAACACACTGAAAAGCTTAAATGCAACATAAAATTCTGACCTAGTCATTACAGAGAAATATCAAACATGAAGTGACTGCATGCCTTTGCATACCAATATCATCAAGACATACTATTGAAGAATTTTGTTTTTCTTTTTCAGAAAATCTGTCTTCTGTTATCATACAAGAAAACTTACTAAAGAATTCTTTTTTCAAATAAAATGTATCTCTGAATCCGCACTGCATCTATGAATGCGCCATGTATAAGCATGAATGCACCCATTCTATACACATCAATTTACTGTGTCTCTAAACAACTTCAAATAAATGTATCCCCTCTATGAACGGTTGTATGCAAGATTCTCTAACCTAAGAAACTCTTGGAGTGGAGCAATTGAAATTGAAAGTAGGAAGAGGAGATACAACATTTGTGAAAAATGAGGGGGAGGGAGGGGGGTGTTGGGAAAGAGGAAGTTCCAGAATGTGTAGAATATGGCTTGTAGTCTCTGTACAATCCCTTATTTTCTCAACCCTAATCAATGGTTCAATTATTGTCACCAAGATTAATGACCTAAACGCATCACTCATTTGCAATCTTGAGGCTAAGAATGAGTCAGCAACATGAGAGGATGTGAGAAATGAGTGGGAAAAAAGTTAAAGCAGGTAAAGCTGGCAATTTCAAAGTACGCACTATAAGAATCTGCACAAGTGAATCCAGGTTAATCTCAGGGCTAATCATGGTGCATAAAAAACATTTCATTGTCCACCACTGACCTGGAAGAATTTGGGCGTTTTCACGTCGCCATGTTTATAGTGACGTGTTGGGTCCACTGTGGCCCTCATGTTGAGCACCATGAGTTCCTGCTTCCTCTCCTCCGTCAGCTCCTCCATCCTCATGGAGCCCCACTGTTCCTTTCTTCTTGCAAGCTGAAACACAGGCACACAATCACCCAGAGATAATGCCAACACCTAAGAACGCAAGCTCAAACAACACACAGCAAAATAAGGAGAGTCATACAACACCCAGAGACAATACCAACCCCTAAGTACGCAAGCACAAACAATACACATAAAAATAAAGAATCGTGCAACACTCAGAGACAATACCAACACTTAAGTACGCTAGCACAAACAATACACATAGAAATAAAGAGTGACACAATCAACTACAACCTCACATTCATTTGTATGAACAGTCTGGATCAACATTTCATGTGGAGCTTGGAAATCAGCAGAATCTGAAGTGAACAATGTGCGAAGTGAACAATGTGCACAATAGAATGTGAAAATGTACTCTGCATTGTAAGCATGAATATGTCAGATTTAGTGTTGTCACAGCCTCACACACTTTCTGTTGAAATGACATATTTTGTGCTTTTAGTGCATAGGAAAAAAACACATTTAAATGTTCAACTAAGCACGTGTTATCATTCATCTATTCTGTTCAGCACTAAACTGAACACAGACTATGGTATAGTTCACTTGATGTTCTCATGGTGATTTGTAACACAAACACAATCAGTTCAGCAAGAACAACTGTTCATCACACATTATTCCCAAATCCGATTGTGTCTCTCTGGTTTCCTGTTTTTGTTTGTTTGTTTCCTAAATTAAAATAAAAACAACAAACAAACACATTACATGTTTTCATTCTTAAATATATATTTAAAAAAAAAAAAAGCGTTTCAGACACCAAAAAATTAATATTCACTGACTTTTTTTTTTACTTTTTTTTTTTTTTTTGGGGGGGGGGGGGGGGGGAGTTTTGACCCTGCATGTTTAAAGTTAAAAAAAAAAAAAAAAAAAAAGAAAAAACCAACTTTTGGCTTATGATTTATCTGAATCTGTTTTTAAATTTTAAAAAAAGTTATCAGGTTTGGGTAACTTTTTACATTTAGTTTCCCCTAAGATATCAATACTATCCAGCCACAGTACTGCAAAGTAGTCAGTGCAGGACTCCTACACGGTACAATCAGAGAACGGCTTCATACGTCTAATGCAAGTCACCAGTGCTGCGTTCTATCTCCCACTCTTTTCGACATATTCCCAGAATGCATTTTGACTGATGCACATCACAAGATCATGTCAGCACGGTAAACACTGGAAGAAAATCTATCAGCAATATTCATCTTGCATTGACACTGATGGCCTGAAAATTAGTATACAACAAAGACTCAACAACAAAAAAATCAACAAAAGATGGCATGGAAATCGGCGCCAAGTAGAGCAAGCTGATGCCCAGACTTGTAACCACCATCAATACTGATTGTGATATCTTGTTCAGGGACAAAAGCTAAGATCTTTCAACAGTTTATTTGTATGGGATCCATCACTACTAATACTAATGAGGGATCCACATCAGAAATCCTCTCAAAGATAACAAAGACAACATCAGAGCCGTTCACACTGAAACGGGTCTGCATGGAAGGACACTAACATCTCCATGGATCACAAGATAAGGCTTATGCATACACTGAGTTCTTCCATCTTCCTGTAGCTGTACCATACATGAATCCCAACAGCAGACCTGAAAAGAAGAATCTTAAGCCACAGAAATGAGATCTTACTGAAAGATACTAAGCAACAAATATACTGATCACATCACTAATGAATAAGTGTATCAAACCATCAAGGAGCATATCGGACCATCTAAAGATCTACTGATGTCGGTTAAGAAAACTACACTGGTACAGCCATGTAACAAGATCCAGTGACCTTGCCGAAACAATCATCCTCGGACCATGTGAAGATCTGCTAACGTCTGTTCCCAGACCGTCAGGAGCCATCAACGGCAGGAGACGTTGACAACCATTCCGACGGCGAAGCAAGAAGCCTGCGCTGCCGTGAAGTTCACCTGTCTCCCAGACTCTCTCATACTGACCAGTGCCATTGTGGCACAGGCTCCCAGACTCTCTCCCAGATCTTACAGTCCTGCCCCTCCTTTCAAGCCTCGAGGCGCCAGACAAGACCCAGTCCGGTTGAGGTCCCAGGGAAGCTGTAGGGATCGGCGGGGTCTCTGCGGCGGACCGTGGACTTCGCCTTGCTAACCGGACTGAGGATCTAGCATGACCGGAAACGCGAAAGAAAGAAAGATCTGCCACCAGGGCGACTCCCTAGACGATCAACCATTCGCTCTTGGAAAATCGCGAGCTGCCAGTCCGCGTACTACCAGCCTCTCGAACGCATTCCTATGGCATGTGGAGGAGGGTCAAAATCACAAGAGGGGGTTATTTTAGAGGGCTCACCGCCAAGCGTGCCTGAAATATAGGTCTGTGTGTCTGGCGTTTCTGAGGCAGTGGAAACACAGACTGGCAGAGCTGTCTTTGGCCGTGTGGGGCAACCAGCGTCAGCCTTAAGGATCGAATCATTGCGACATAGTTCCACCTGCATCCGTGTCATTCCGTGCTGCCACCGTGTGTCATAGGTAAGAAATGTGTAATCGATATTCATTTATGTATTTGTACGAAGCATGTTTTCTTTTCTCTTGTTCCTCTACGGCTGTGAAATGTGGAGTTATATAAATGCACCTGATGAACACATTTTTGCTTACAATATTCTATACACGAATATTTTGTTATCAGTCTTATGTTGTTGTTTTCACAGTAGGCCTGAACATACCATAAGCAGAGACAGTATCTGTCGGTTTTTTCTTCTTTTTTTTTGTATGACAGTCATGATATAAGCTTACGCTGAAAACAAAATGCTATTGTTCATACATCAAAGTGTATGTGTAAATACTTTCTTATTGATTTAAATACCCACTCTTTCACCCTTCTCTCTCCCATCTCGATAAAAATAAAAGTCAGCTAAACCCGGAAAACAAGCGAACAATATTCCTACATGAAAACATTATACAACAACGAAGTCTTCCCTTTTTCTGTGACGAACATGTGATCGAAAGCACAGAAATGTCAGCTGGCAGAGTTCCACGCTTGTGTTCGTAAAACTTTTTTTTTTCCATCTGTGAACTGCCTAAAGATATTTGCATTAAAACATCTAAACTTGCAATACGTGTTTCCTTGGAAATGGAGAAATAAAAATGAATGTGTATACACTAATACAGAGATAGGTAAATGGGCATTCTTAGAATTGGTTAAGCGTACTCTTATTTAATATGTTTTGCCGTCAATATTTACTGAGTGCTTTCTTTCGTGCAGCTCATTTTAAGTGAACTCGAAACACCGTTGCTGTTTTTCTTCGTAATTGGATTTTTTTTTTTTTCAATCTAACATTCCTCTTTTCTCAAAGAAATCGTCACTTAATCAGCAGTTTATTTTGCCTGTTTTGTACGCAGCATCACCCTTCGCTTCCTGTCTTCCTTCCTTGTCTATGCATCACATGTCTTTCTTCATTGTCCTAATGAGACACATGACATTTATTAACCTTTCAATCCTTACAATTTTTTCAGTTCATTTTCTTTCACATTATTTTCCCCCATTTTGTATTTTTCCCATTTATTTTCCTAGCACTTGAAGGACTGTTTCGACGCAGATATACCGGACAAATCGGACAAACGCTAACGCTTAGCCCCTCTCTCTCTCTCTCGTGCGTGCGTGCGTGCGTGCGAGGTGCGTGCGTGCGCGCGCGCGCGTGCGTGCGCACCCGCTCGTCAGTGTGTGCGCGTGCGTGCGTGCGTGCGCGCGTGTGTGCATGCGTGAGAGCGTGTGTAAAAAACCAAACTAACAAAAATTGATTTTGTGCAAGGTAGCAACCAAAAAAAAAAAAAAAAAAAAAAAGAAAAAGAAAAAGAAAAAAAAAGGATCAGGTGTATACTTTTAAAATCATCCACATGCAAGAACAGACCACCACAAGCGTTACGCACGCGCGTACTGAATTTCTGTCCATCCTGATAACATTCACGCTCATGTCACAGGTTCCTCTGTCAAATGCTTTCAACCTCACTCTGTGTCCAGTCACACACCACACTTCCCTCCTCTCTCCCTCCCCGCACCCCCTTACCCCCACTCCCACTGACTCGCATACTCTGACGCACGCAAAACAAATTCACACCAAACGAGAATGACAAGAGTTACAGGCAGAAAGAGTCTAGTCAATATAAACAAACTGAAATTCTAATTAACACATAAAGTTAGGCGAAAAGAAGCGTTTATTTAATTCCTAGTGCGAAACAGATGCTGAGTTTTCGGCAAATGTGTCGTCTTGAACGTCACGAACAACAGATATAAAAATGCACACACATACACCACACACACACACACGCACGCACGCACACGCACGCACACACACACACACACCACACACACACACAACACACACACACACACACACACACACACACACACACAACATCCTCCAGCTTTGCTGACAGCCATATGGGGGAATATTTTGTGCATTTTGGAATGATTTTTATTTGTGACATCTGAAGGAGACGTATTTATCGAAAATTCACTTGCTTATGTTTTTATTGCATGGTAATTAGCATTGTTTAGCCTCTTGTTTTGTGTGTTTATTTGTATTTTGGCTTGTTTTAATGCTGCAGTAATATTTCAGTCTAGAAACCATAAAGCTTGAAGTATACAAGATCTAAATATTCTCGCATAACATCTTGCACACACGTAAAATCCCATCACCAACTTTCGGAAGAGTAGGCCAGTTTGGCCGTTGGTATGGATGACACGTTACACATAGCATGCACCCTGCGTGAGAAATGGAAAGAATGAAGGAAGCAAGGAAAATGAGTGATCGATATTGAACGATACTGACTGGATGACACGGGAAACGACTGAATGAAGCGCCAGCTGGCAGCTCTTCAGTCGGCACTACCCAGGTTGGCAGCCCGTTGTGTAAACGAGTGTTGATTGTAAAGCGCTCAGAGCTTGGTCTCTAGCCGAGAATAGGCGCTATATAAGTATTCATTATTAATTATTATTATTATTATTAAAAGTAGACCGGAGAAGGAGCATGGCGAGTGAAAGAGAATCCTACACCTTTAACACATAGAGCGAAAAGGACCGATGACCGAAACACTTAGCTCTCGTCAGGTCAACAACAACAACAACAACAACAACAACAACAACAACAACAACGGGGACAAAGAAAAAAAGAAAGAAAAAATGAATGATTGATTGAAAGAAAGAAATCAACATGCTTGAAGAAAGCTAAAGAATAGAATTTTAGTTTTGTTTTTAAAACTGTTCCGAAAGTTAATGGTTATGTCAGAGACCTCTGGCAGGAAGACTAGAATACACAGACGGATTTCAAACTTTTCCAGATCCGTCCAAACCTAAAAGAGTTCCCCTCATCTACCTCTGGTGGTCGCAAAGAAGAAACGGTTTTATGCCGGTTGCACACTGGCCATTCGTTTTTAACTCATTCGTACCTTTCAAAGAGTGAAGAAGCTGCGTGGTGCATTCCACGTCATGTACCACTCACAATGAAGCATATTCTTGTAGAGTGTTGGGACTTGCATGATGCGAGACATAAAAATTTCACAGCAGACTCCATGAGAACCTTGTTCAGAGATGTCCCACCTGATGTGATCTTTGAATTTCTGAGGGAGATTAACATTTTTCATCAGTCTGATCTGAGATTTTACAGTAGAAAGATTTTTAACCAAACTTTGGGTGTGTTTTTAGGTGTATTTCAAAGGGTCGTGTGAATGAATGACGTGTGGGTTGACTTCAAAGCGGTTTGAAACTGCACGTGCGATGTGGACAGGGGCTACACCAGACAGTAAATGACAAACTAGGTTTACTTTGGGAGGGTTTCAGTGATGCAGGAAGAATCGACACTCCAGCGCCCATCCCGCTCCAAGCCTCCCCCCTAACATTGTCAGATACATGATGCTTTCAGTTGTGTGGAGGTGTATCTTGAAAGAGAACCTGATGAAATGGATCCTGACCATTAGCCACTGATGTCGATCCGTGTACTCCCCAAACAAACGCAGCAGCAAAGCTGGATCATTATTTCAGCCACATGCAATCACAGCTGTGGAGCAAATAATGGATTCACCACATCGATCGGTCGTTGATGGGCTCAAAACACACCTCATCAGATCGATCTTTGTCAGGGAACAATACACTCGCTCTGTCGAGCTTGTCCTTTGTCACGCCTGCTATGGCCTTATCTGCCCTCACTGGCCTAAACGGAACGAACTTGCCGGTTTTTTGTTTGTTTGCTTGTTCGTTTGTTGTTGTTTTCACGCAGAATGAGGGAAATCCTAACTGAGCCAAAGATGGTGCAAACTAAGGCAATTTGCGGTGCCTTAGAATCAAACTAATCAGCTAAATCTAACTACCTGAATTCATCAAGATTACCCCAAAGCCACTTTTGGTTGTTTATGTCACCACGGATACTATCATCAGTGAGAACTTTAGGGACAATTTGACGGCAGAATGTCGTGAGTGGAACCTTCCCCTCCTCCCCCCCCCCCTCCCCCACCAATTCCAGGAGACAAGTGTTACGGCCCTGAACTCCTTATGGAGACCGGGCTGCATCCAGGTCATGCGTGTCTTAAGAGCTCTTCTGTTATCAGAAATGCTTTTGGCGCTTCTGGGATTTGAACGGGCACATATAATGAATAGTTGGGCGTCTCAAGGCGTTGTTTTTTGACAGGCATCTTAACCACACAGCTATCTGCACCTGTTCTAAGTTGATGTTTTTGTGCCTAATGAATTTCAGTTTTTATTCTTTTCGACCAGCTCCGGCTTAACTCTTTTCGGTTGTCTCCGCAACGGCCTTTAGTATTCTGGTCCTCTTCAGAAATCAAGAGCCAGTTTAAACCATTATAGTTTGATGAGCCTGCAATGCCCTGTGCTTCAACCTCTATGGCGACGACTTTGATTCGAATGCCAGATTCACTTAAGCTGTTGGCTAGACAGGCATACTTGTCAGTCTGGTAGATGTGTCTGCTTCATTCTGCTTTCACTTGGCACGGTGAGTTCAATAGGAATTATTTGGTTTGATGAATCTGAGTGGAGTGCTATATCCGTCTCAAGCCACTCTTCCTGATGATCTCTGAGTGATATTCCATTCTAGAAATACGGGCCGGTACACCCATGGGGACGCTTCTGTGAAGGTTCTTTTATGTCGCGTCCAGTGGCCTTCACACAATGGCATCTGCCAGAGAGCAGTTATTTCTCTTGACATTTGAATGGAATGCCCTGTGTGCGCCTGTATC
>CM065723.1:6191177-6371177 GCA_033310375.1 Conus canariensis | reverse complement strand
TATGAATTAGAACCGTAACTATGCCATCATTAACAATGCAGTCAAGCAGAATTTTGTACCATTTTATGTCCTAGACAATACTCTTCACATCAGCATAATCATTTTTTGTATGTGTAAGTTGCATAGTAAGACTGAACAAGTTTGCGTTTGTATAGTAAGTGTCCAACACAATGTTAAGGTATTATTGTGTATAGTGGGTTACAGACCAAAAAGAAGAACCTTCGTTGCTAGAGGGAAAGAGGGAAGGGTGTAGATGACGATAAAAAAATAAACACTTATTTCAGCTTTATTGTCTTACACTACAGTCCAGGACAGTCTGTGCATGATGATTTTATTCCTCTTTGAAAATGTCGGACAGCGAGTCCTTGACCGATGCTTTGCATCCGTTTGTGCCAAGCACTTAAATTCCAGCTACCGTGGACACACGAAATGACCTTCTTCATCCTTTCATGCTCTTAGTTCCTCCACCCCCACCCAACCCCTCTCCCTCGCAGGTGGTGTTGCGTGCGGTAGCCTACGGCTCATCCGTCGTCCGGCCGTCACCGCTTTTCATGGCGAGCTACTAATGTATAGGACAGGAACGTGTCTTTGGCATTAACTCCTACAAGCGGCGGGTCTGTCTTTCACTGTAACCCCCCCCCCCCCCCCCCCCCCCCCAGTCCACAAGGGAGACTGATCGAGGTGAATCCTTTCAGTGGATCGATCCTGTTTCCAGTCGATTCTCTCTCTGTCTCTCTGTCTCTGTCTCTCGGTCTCTGTCTCTGTCTCTCTCTCTCTCTCTCTGTACAGGGGGAAGTTGATGACAGATTTAGAACACGAAACTCCGATCGGAAAGAATTTCTCTCTCTCTCTCTCTCTCTCTCTCTCTCTCTCTCTCTCTCTCTCTTGTGATCAGGACAGGCCTCCGGCGAATGACCAACAGAACGACCCCTCCGGAGAACGTGACTGTCAGTGACATTATGTCGTACCTACAAGGAATGTTAAGAAACATGGACAGTGTTCATTCTGTTGACAGAGAGAATGTGCAACTGACTCCCAGCGGCAATTCAGCTGTGGAGGACGGAAATCTTGTTGACTGTGGATAAACTTTTTGGAAGTCTCAATGACAATCACATTAGTGTTCGATGTTTGGTAATTATTTCCGTGATTTAGTTTCCTTATCGCGATGTTGTTTACTGACATTCATTGTTTGTGTGCATTCGTTGATATTCATTTTCGAACAGCCCCACACCCACCGTAACCCCTGCATGAGAATGGGGTTTGTAAGCTTAACTCATTAAATCGATCGTTCGTTTGTTCTCTCTCTCTCTCTCTCTCTCTCTCTCTCTCTCTCTCTCTCTCTCTCTCTCTCTCTCCAAGTCCAGTCCTAACCCTCCATCCTCCCAAATGGTCTTGAAACCCAAAGTAAATCTTCAATATTTCTGGTCATTGGTAAACACGCGGACGCTCACACTCAAACACACACACACACACACACACACACACACACACACACACACACACACACACACAACATATTCACACAGACAGACAAACAGAGACAGACAGACAAACAGAGACAGGGTTTTCACATAAAGGTCTTGTTGACCCCCCCCCCCCCCCCCCCCACACACACACACCAAATACACAACTCAACGTGACACAATGCAAAACAACATACTGAGACACAAACATTAACAATACAAAACACAACTGACTCAGGAATTCTACAAGGTATCTGTCAATTGCTGCGACTGCGTTAAAAGAAAACAAATGAAAAAAACGTTAGCCTTCTAAAATGTAATGTGTCTGGCATTACATCAAACAACATTCATTTTACTGTAAAGTTTGGACTCACTACTTCGGTAGGACATCATTCCAGCAACTATAAAATGCTTCTTGAATTAATTCTATTCGGAGCAAAGTTCTGTACATAATTTTGTATTTGAAATACTTAATACCCCGAAGATGGAGTATGACTGCCTTAATGGCGGGATGAAAAACGGTCATACACACAGAACTCCATTGCCTGTCTATACAGGCAGTGTCTGCAGGAGTATCAGCCTGTGTACGCAGAAAGAAAGAAAGAAAGAAAAAAAGAAAAACTTAAAAATAACCATTGTGACAAATTCACGTACGGTCCTGACATTTTAATCTTTTTCTGCCACTCGCATGTTCTTATAATGTACAACGATTTAATGAGTCCACATGGACCAGATCCTGAGATGTTTACGAGAAAAAGGCGAAAACTTCTTACGATGCCACCTTAACCCTTTCCCTGCCAGGTGTGAGCTCGCTGAGAATCAGTACTTTTCATCGACTGCCGTTTTTTTTACAAAGGCCGGTAATTCCATCCATTTTGAAGCCGTTTTCTCGCTACTTTTAATCAGGTGAAAACAGCTCCGCCAAATGGATTATGTGTTAACCTGCATCCTTTGGCTGGTTCGCTTGTTTTTCTGGCAATGGCAAGATTACGCCCGTAGTTCGCTGTGGGTGATCTTCTCAGGCTAACTGAAGTGCAGGTTGAGACATAGTTATCTGATAATGGACGTCTGGAGTATATTGGTGGTGATATGGCCCAAGAACGAACCCATTAAATTTTGGGTCGGATTCGTTGCTTGAGTTGGCTTAGGTCTTCGCTCTCCTCAAAATCCTTCCAGTGTAAGTCTGTACGTTTCCTTTTCTGTCCAGCATCTCCTAATACCTTTTAGACTCACAGTTGTATCTCCTAATACCTTTTAGACTCACAGTTGCATCTCCTAATACCTTTTAGACTCACAGTTGCATCTCCTAATACCTTTTAGACTCACAGTTGCATCTCCTAATACCTTTTAGACTCACAGTTGCATCTCCTAATACCTTTTAGACTCACAGTTGTATCAATTGAATTAGGGACCAAAATCGACCATCACTACTAGAAATAGTGGCATTGGAGACGGCCCACCCTATCAATCAGAGAACATTACTATTTCTGGTGCAAAGGAGAAACATAATTGCCGAGCAGAATCAGAGCGATTTTTTTGTTGGACCTCAAACCCTTAAAGACTTTATGTATCTTCTTTGTATTGATGGAAAAGTGGGTTCAAAGTGGAGAAAAAAAGGTGAACTGGAAACATGGTTTCTTTTCTTTCTTTTCTTTTTTTAAAAAATTTATTGACATTAATGTATACTACAGGATACGTAATTTAACGAAGTGTGTAAACTTCCTTGCGATTCAGATTTCGCTGGTTCATTGTTGGTAGCCTTGGTGGGAAGTGAAAGGGTTAATGATATGTGTGTACAGGCACTGCGGACCATGCACAAACAATTCAGCTCCTCCCCACAGCAACATCCACGCAGCAAGCGTCGGCTCCCGCACGTGCTGAGGCCGGGGAGGTCACGACCTCTGACCTTCTGGCCGACCTACAAGGGCGCCGTGGAATGGCTGCGACGTCATCATGCCACTCTGGATGTAAGACTCTGTGTGTGTGTGTGTGTGTGTGCGTGTGCGTGTGTGTGTGTGTGTGTGTTGTAGAATATCTAGTGTTTGAACAGCCTTTATGCTGATCTGTCAGAATTACTGACGTGCACATGACATCGACAAATGAAAGACATTACCTCCTCCATCTTCTCTCTCTCTCTCTCTCTCTCTCGCAAAGCGGGAAATGACCTATTTTGCTGCCTTTGAAGAAACACACATGACGTATACGAGTAATAAAAAGGCAACAGCCAGCTTCAGTTTCCAGCAATTTCGATTAAAAAAAAAACAACAACAACAAAAACCCAATAACCACATCAGCGCGGAAAAATGACGACGCTGAAAATGAGCACCTTGTGCTGTGGACGTGGATCATTATCCTTCTGCTGTCTGCCACAATCAGACCTGGGCAAGAAAGAATCCAGACATTTTTTACCCATTTCTAAAGACACGTTAGAGACGGTGGCAACACATGAAGACGTGCAAGGAGTGTCGCGCGTTACACTGATCACCATCTGTTCAACATGATTCTGCATAAAAGAGCCAGTAATTAGGGCCAAAACAGAAATACCTCTAGGAAGAAAACAGGAACGCTCTTTGTCTACAGTCCATGACTTTTCCCCCACCCATCAGATCGATTAGATTGATTAATTCATTCAATCTGTGATTCATTAACTAATGTTGGATGGGCGGTCCAGACTGCCTTAGGTTTGCTGGAGATCTACCCTGCGCTGATTCAGGAGCCGGCCATGGACATCATGTGGGAGTTCCTGTCGCCTTTCTTGGCGCTGCCCCGTGTCTCACGTGCCGGCACCAGCGGGATGCGCAGGCCGCGAAAAGACCACCACTCTGCTGGCTCCTTCCACGCCTCCAAGAACAGGTAGTACCCCATCACTGGCTGGTAGTCTGTTCTGTCAGTTGATTTGTTGGTCGGCTGCTTCGTCAGCTGGTATATTGGTTGGGATTTACCGGTTGATGGTCGGTCGGTTGGTCAGCCGGCCAGTTACATTTTACGTCACTTGTTTGATTTCGTTAGTCGGCAAGTTGGTTGGTTGGTTCGTTTGAAGTTGGTTGATTGGTTGGTTTGTTGGCTGGTTAGTTCGTAGGCTGCTTTGTTGGTTGGTTGATTAGTTTGGTGATTGGTTAATTGGTTGGTTAGTTACTCAGTCGGTTGATTGGTTAGTTAGTTTGTTGAATGATTAGCTGATTTGTTGATTAAGTGTTTGTTTGATTAGTTAGTTTGTTGGTATGATTAGCTGATTTGTTGATTAAGTGTTTGTTCGGTTTGCTGGTTTGTTGGTAGTTGGCTGGTTGATCAGTGGTCATGCTGGTTGGTTACGCAGTTAGTTGTTGGTCAGTTGGTTAACTCATTACCTAATTGGTTGGTTAGTTGGTTAATCAACTGGTTGGCTGGTTGTTGATTGCTTGGTTAATCAATTGGTTGTTGGTTGATCAGTTGGTTGAGTGTGGGGAGAGGGAGGGAGGGGGGAGGCTCTCATCTACCAAAAGAGGAGTCAGTGGGGTGTGGACAACCCCCATCTTCGAAATTCTTTTTCGAAACAGAAGGGGAGGGGGACAGTTTTGTCTAAATTTCAGTAAAGACGGGGGAGAGGGGGGAGGTGGACGGCTCCAGTTTTCAAAATCCTCGAAGAGATAGGGGGAGGGTGCTGTCATCTTCCAAGTTTCGTATGAAGAAAAATCAATGAAACAACAACAAAAACAAAACAAAACAAAACAAGCAAACTACACTGTTGAAGGTCCTTCGTTAGAACACTATCCAACCTAAAATGACACTTAAAAATGTACATTTAAATCACTGCTACCCTCTACCTTCCACCACACCTCCACCCCTACTCATTTCCACACACAAGAGAATGAAAGAAAGCCGCTGTCTATCCCCGAGTTCCTGTTTCCTTCCAGGCAGACCAAGCTGAGGACGACTTCCCAACCGGCCGTCAGACAGAGGACGATGACGTCAACGACCAGCAGCCTCCCGGCCAACCTCAAAGGGCCCGTGCCAACGCCGTGGGAGCCAGAGGACAGCTGCTCTAGCCAGGACTCCCATGACCAGCTCCCCCTCATCTCCATCACCTGCTCCCAGCCGGACCACCCCGATTCCGAGCTGCAGGCTCTCTTTGACGAGGCTGACGACACCCCGCAAAGCAACGGACCTCCTTGTGTCTACGTGTGCTGTCCGTGCAGTCACCGCTCCCCGGGTCAGGGTCACCGTGACACGCTCTACCAGCACGTGCTTCACGCCCTGCACCACGATTTCTACGTCCGCACCGGCCCGTGCCGATCCGCGGAGAACGCGCTGGATTGCGAGGTGGATGACCTGACGGAGAGTGACGCCTACGTGTTTGTGGTGGGTGACGATAGTCTGTACACACCTGCCTGTCTGAAACGGCTGTACGCCTTGTGGTCACTCAATATTCCATCTGTGTTCGTGAAGGACTCAAACTATTGTCTTCCCTCTCCTCTGCCCGAGGCTGTTCAGCAATACATACACACTCTGGAGTCTTCTGAAATGCCACTGGTGGCGTCTTCTGCTCATCTGCCCATCCCTCGCAGCACGACGCCCAGATGCGGTCTGAGCATTCCTGCTGCGTCCACTTCTTCAGCCACCCCGGGTTCCAAACAGCGAAGACAGCATGAGAGCGAACAGGATGGTCCGGAGGAGTCAGATTTCATGTTGTTTTTGCTCAACGGTTATCGCACTGCGCTGATATTTGAAGAAACCAGTTTTGACGGCTGTGAAAGCATGCTGAAGGAGAAAGTGCAGTTTATTTCGGGCAGAGAGATGAGTCCGGATGGCAGTGGGGCGTCATACAACCTCACTCTACACGCCTTTTCCAGCGAACCGTTCAGCGCACTGCTTGGCGGTCAGCAGGCTGGTCTCCTGAGAATGACCAGCTCAGAAATGGACAGATCTCAAGGTAAAGATGCAGAGGCTTCTGGACGTTGTGGCAATGAAGACGGCAAGTCTCTTTCCCTGGATCATCTCCGGAGCACATCTGATGACCTTCCTGCAGGCATGCCCTCCATGTCTGACAATAACAATTCCGTTCCTGCATCCTCCTTCTCGGCCGTTGACAGTAACGGTAATGCCTCCACCCGTCTGCGTTCTCCCCTCACGTCCAAGATAGCGGCCGGCATCTCCGCTCTGTCGGCGATGGCAAAGCCACCCCTGCCTCCGGTGAAGTCCCCCGGCAAGAGTCCATTCCTCAGTCCTTTCAGCCATCTTCCTCACTTGCTGAAGCAGCAGCAGCTGGAAAGAGCTCACTTCCCCGCCGAGCACCAAGCCGTCAATGGATCGGAGGGCGTGGAGAAGGCCGATGATCGTTGAACGGGTGAAGAACCTGTCTGCAACTTTCTGAGCATTCCGTGAACTGAGTCCTGCAGAATGCAGACATTGAACAAATACTAACACCTGTCTGAAAGTTTGTAAGCATTCCCTGAACCGAGGCGTGCAGAATGCAGACATTTAAATCATTTCCTATGAAATAAGTAGCCCCGGCTACTGCAAAGGCCACCCTTGGATTATGGACATTTCACAAATATCTTATCAGTTCAAGTTATCCTAATTGATCAGCGAGGCACATTGTACAAACTGTATGCCAGCTGAAAACAACTTGGTGGAACCAGTGTTGTAGACTGGAAAAAAAAAAAAAGCTTTTTTTTACGGGTACCGTTTACATCGCTGTTAATAAACGGTGTGTGAAGTTATATAAATCCTAGACCTCCGTAAACAGGCAGTGAAAGGTCTTGTTGTACATCATACAGCCTTTTCGCCATTCACACGAACAAATACGTTGTCTTGGTACTGTGTTTGAACTAAGTACAGCTGAAAAGAAAACACTTTTAAGTCTGAACCGTTCCGATGTTCATGTGTTTGTATCTTCTTTCGAGACGAATTTCACAAACAGGCTTTAGGTTTCAGATTTGTGCAAACAGAAGTGCATACCTGACATTTCTTTATTTTACAACTTATAATTCTTAAACAGTCGGTCTGCAGTCTTTTTGACCTGGTAGTGGTCGTGAGGTCGAGGATTCACTGGAACAGAGGAGAGCAAAACATCTTGTCCTGATCATTTTTCTCAGAGTATTATGTAGATCATGAGTCATGCTAGCCTACAAATTAGGCTTCGCGAAGGGTTGTGAATATTGTTGCCAGAAATTTAGCATGTCTGTTAGGACTGTGCGCTGCATTCAGTGTCATTTTCTTTTTCGTTTTGGACAAGGATGTTCTCTCTCTCTCTCTCTCTCTCTCTCTCTCTCTCTCTCTCTCTCTCTCTCTCTCTCTCTCCCCCCCCCCCCCCACACACACACACACATATATATATATATATATATATATATATGTGTGTGTGTGTGTGTGTGAGTGTGTGTGTGTGTGTGTGTGTGTGTGTGTGTGTGTGTGTGTGTGTGTGGACATACATACATACATAAATTACACCGTGGTGACGTATTTCCGAGACAAACATTCACAAATGTTTTGAAAGCCAAGCAAACAAATGAAGAGCTTGGACGAGTCTTGTCGGGTCCCTGTCTGGTGAAGCAACCGCAGACATTTTGTTCTTTGCGACTGGTTTGTGCTCAACATTTTTTACTGATATGAACTGACATGGAAGGCAGTGAACTGACCTTGTAAGCGTTGTTGAAATTTAGAACAAAATATGTGGAAGATCGTGTTCACTTAAAGACTATGTTTGCTTAATTACAGATTGTCATATAGGCTTAGTGAAATATTCTAGCGCCAGCTGTTTCATTGCCTACGGTAAGGGCCGTTGGTATTCACGCTCTATGAGGCAGCATGTTTTAAGGATGGATTACGAGGCCCTTCCTGTAGTATTTGATATGTGTCCTGGGGATTGTTTTACGCGCCATTGTTTCATAAGTTATACTGTTCATTTCATATTGATAGCAATGGATCCTTTGTCAGTTTGTGAATATAATTATGTTGTCCGTGCAAGATTTTGGTCTGCTTGCCGTGTCCATGCAAGACTTTGGTCTGCTTGTCGTGTCCATGCAAGACTTTGGTCTGCTTGTGGAGTCCATGCGAGACTTTGGTCTGCTTGAGTTCATGCAAGACTTTGGTCTGCTTGTCGTGTCCATGCAAGACTTTGATCTGCTTGTGTCCATGCAAGACTTTAGTCTGCTTGTCGTGTCCATGCAAGACTTTGGTCTGCTTGTCGTGTCCATGCAAGACATTGGTCTGCTTGTGTCCATGCAAGACTTTGGTCTGCTTGTCGTGTCCATGCAAGACTTTGGTCTGCTTGTCGTGTTCATGCAAGACATTGGTCTGCTTGTCGTGTTCATGCAAGACATTGGTCTGCTTGTCGAGTCCATACAAGACTTTGGTCTGCTTGTCGTGTCCATGCAAGACTTTGGTCTGCTTGTCGTGTCCATGCAAGACTTTGGTCTGCTTGTCGTGTCCATGCAAGACTTTGGTCTACTTGTGTCCATGCAAGACTTTGGTCTGCTTGTCGTGTCCATGCAAGACTTTGGTCTGCTTGTCGTGTCCATGCAAGACTTTGGTCTACTTGTGTCCATGCAAGACTTTGGTCTGCTTGTGTCCATGCAAGACTTTGGTCAACTTTCCGTGTCCATGCAAGACTTTGGTCCGCTTGTCGTGTCTATGCAAGACTTTGGTCTGTTTGTGTTCATGCAAGACTTTGGTCTGCTTGTCGTGTCCATGCAAGACTTTGGTCTGCTTGTCGTGTCCATGCAAGACTTTGGTCTGCTTGTTGTGTCCATGCAAGACTTTGGTCTGCTTGTGTCCATGCAAGACTTTGGTCTGCTTGTCGTGTCCATGCAAGACCTTGGTCTGCTTGTCGTGTTCATGCAAGACTTTGGTCTGCTCGTCGTGTCCGTGTTCCATCCTGCTCTGTAAACTACGTTTTGTGGAAAGAAGGGGGCGGGGAAGGGTGGTGGGTGGTGTCAAGGGTGTGTGTGTGAGAGAGAGGTAGAGTGGTGTTGACGAGGAGGGGTAGGGGGGGAGCACAGAGATATGTTCATAGATATGTCCCAATCCCACAGGTCTCTTACCAGCGGAGTGAAACTTACTACTTTGCTGTGCGATATGCGAGGACGAGGTAACCAAAGAAATGGCTCTTACCGCAAATTGATTCCCCTGGCTTCTTCTGACAAACGGATTTCTGAATCTGGATCTGGATTCAAATCGATATATACTTTTCTGTTTAAGAGATGCGTGCTGGAAGCTGATTGACGTCGCATATTATCATTCACGGTAGACTTAAAACAGTTTATCGCAAGCACACCTTAACCCAATATTATTTTGAGTGTGTGGAGGAAGTACAAGAAAGACGTGATTTGAGGAGGAAGTCGTAATTGAATGAGTGAATGACAGAACCAACCTCCAGGCATGTTTTTTGTGTTTCAACACCCGTCAGATAGAGAAAGTTACTTCTGAACTGTTCTAGACAACGTCACACAGTACTGGCATTCACAGACAGCGGTGACCTAGGAAATTAAGAAAGAATCTCTAACACAAATTCCTTCATTACCTCGCCCATTTATTTTAAGAGTGAGAACCTCTAACAATTGTCTGTCGATATTTTGCCAATCTCTTCAATAGTCGCCGCAGTCTGCAATAAGATGTTCTGTTTTCTCGTCTGACGTGCATCAGACAAGCTTATGGCGTTTGAAGACTGCAGAGATGTAGACGGGGGGAGGGGGGGGGGGGGGGGGGGGGGGGCTTTAGCCAGTGAAGAATTCAATCGCGCACATCGCAGGCATTCACTCCTTCCTACTGTTCTGATTGACTGTCTCTTTGCCTTCTGTTCACTGGCTGGCCGTCTGTTCGTCACACATCGCCTCTGATAGCATCGAACTGTCAAGTTTGAAGCACACACGTGGTGATTGACGCACGGCATATGCAGTGCGCGGGCAATGGGTCAGCCTCGTTGAGCAGCGGACAAGAAGAAGTTGGCATACATGCCTACCTGAAAAGGCAGCCAAGCCAGCTGCAGAATTACCTCATTGCGCCAGGTGACTGTGATGCCCTGAAGTAGTCAATGACCTGCGCCAGTAAACGCCGGGGACTCTGACAAAGGTATGTAGATAGAAAGCGAGGTGAAATACTTACTGACCCACTACATTTTTGATAACTGCGAGGACAGGCCTACCATTGGTCTGCAAGTGTTGACATACTGTCTGATATAGTCACAGGATCTTGGTATGAAATATGGAAAAATCCGTCCGAAGCACTTATTCTTGATTGCTAGTTCTGCTCAAGATTGGGTGTCCATGTCCAGCTTTTGCATCCACCCAGAAAGATAAGAAACACCAGAGACATATACAGAGATATTTGTCTCTGAAACCATCAGTGACTTACAGTTTTCTCTTCACCAAGAAGCTCATACAGATGGTTGGTTTCACCTGGTTTTGACCCTTACAAGTGCAGAACTTTTCACCAGAATCCTGCTTTTCTCTGAGCGGACCTCCAGTCTGCATGAAGACCGGCGACCTGACGCTTTTCCCAGTTTAGTGGCAGATTCCCGGTGCATCGCTGCCTCCAAAGAAGATGCTTCTTTCCAACAAGTCCATATCTTCAAGGAAACATTGTATGAAAAAAGGCCACCCTCCGATGGGTATCGATAGAATCGAAGTCCAGATGCAATTACTGGAGTATGTTCTTTGGTTTGATATTGAAAAAAAAAAGGTGAAAGGGAGTTTTCAAAAAAAAGAGTCCTATAGCTAAATGGCCGTAGGGGCACTGAGCTGTTACATGTTCACTGTGTCTTGGGGCATGGCGTGATGGAAGGCGGAGCCCATGCTTCTTTTCGCCGACTTAACCTTCTCTACCCTTGTTTTATCAGATACCCGCTTACTGCAAGGCGGACAGAAAGGGACAGTGCGGGTGTTCAAGCTGCGAACATCCGGCTCACCAGTGTTCTAATTCACGACCATCAGCTCCGCACGCTAATGCTTTAACCAGCTGACTACACGCTCCTCTAGAGGAGAGGACAGACAGGCCCAAAATATTGGAAAGGGTATAGCCCCTCTCCCACCGTTGTTTGGAAGAAGTCTTCAGCCGGCGCTCTTATTCAGTAGAACTGCCTTGTTTGCATCTTTGTAGAATGCTGCTCTGACTTATATCAGAGAAGATCAGAGCTAACTTACTTTGCTTAGATCACGCTGTTGTGAAACACAGCACGTGACCTGTCTCAAACCTCCATGCCAGCAGAAGACTTGTAGTAGGAAGGGGATAGCTAACTGCAGCAAGTACGTTTCACTGGGCGTTCTATGAACATGCAGTCAGGACCGTTTCGACAGAGTCAGGGAAACTTACGTTGTGTTATGAAGTGTGTCGATCGTCTTGATGAGCCGAGTCGAATATTTGCAAATTTCACACACACACACACACACACACACACACACACACACACACACACACACACACACACACACACACACACAGCATGATGTTTTCGAAGCAGGCCTACTGGTAAAAACATAAGCAGATATTGTCCTTCCTAATGTGTCATTTTTTGTGTTATTTGTTGGTGGTGATCAATAAAATTATGACAAGACTGAAACAGACTCCAGTTTTGCTGAAACTGAGCTAAAATACAAAATTAACACACAAAAAAAACTATGCAAAAGTTTAAGACACAATAGTGGGAAGAAACTCCGGGGACAGCAGAAGGGTTCAGAGAAGAAACTCCCCGCACACAAATGTATCGGTCCTGAACTCCTTACACTCCATGAGGGCTGTGTCGCATCCAAGTCATAATCCCTAGATGCCCTTCTACTGCTAGACTTTTCCCGTGGGACTATCAAGATTCGAACCAGCGACCTCTGGTGAGCATCTCAAGGCGTTGCCCTTTTAGATGGTTATCTCACCCACATCGCCATCGGACACCTGTTCGAAGTTAAGAAACTTAAACGTTATGAAGTTCACTTTTTCCACCACGAACAGATGCAATTGACTATTTTCGCTGCCGCTGTTATCACCTTTAAAATTCTGGTCCTATTTACTAGAAATACCAGAAATTACTAGACTGTAGGCTGATGAGCCGACAACCCCTTACACCCACCCTCCATGGTGGAGACTTTGGCTCAGAAGTCAGATTCCCTCAAGCTTCTGGTTAGACAGGCATACTTCTCAGTCCAGTAGATCTGAGCGAGCTCCATTCTCCTTTCGTGTGATGCTATGAATTAAATCAGAATCTATTATTTTGATGACCCTGAGTGAAGTGAAATATCCGGTCTCATGGCATTCTTCCTGAGGATGTTTTCCAGACATGGAAGTTCTGCTGTGCAGTCCCAGTCATCCACTCCATCTCGCAAATCCTGATTTCTCGTTTCTGATATAACACCTGATCCAGACCATAATTTGTGGCCTCCTGGTGTTTAGAATATCGCTGCTGGAGCTTCTGGTGCCACAGTGTTTCCTCTGGCAGTGCTAACCGCATGTACGACCTCCTCACTTACTTGGTTGTGTAGTCTTTCGTTTCAAGGATGGTTCCCGGAAGATGTCCGGGCCTTTTTTTTTTTCAATCTTTTCTTTTTTTCCTATAACCTTTGTATCTGTTTGTTACACACAGTGTGAAAGTGTCACAACACTAAACACTAGCACAAAACCAAACCCTGACGCGCTGTAGTAAAAGCCAAAACATTAAAATTAGCAAAGTGGTGTCCATTGATAGCAATAAAACATACAGACTCGCATGGTGCGTGAGAGTTGAAGGGTACCAAAAAAAAAAAGAAAAAAAAAAAGAAAAAAGAAAAAAAAATAAATAAAGGACCGCCTTAAAAAAAAAAAGCAAAAATAAAGAAGAACATTTAAAAGAAAAAAAAAGAAAATTAAGCAAATAAAAAAAGACAGAAAAGAAAAGAAAAGAAAAAAAAATTGGTAAAGGCGGGGGTGGTGGAGGGAAAAAATACTTGGTTGTGTCTCCATGTGTGCCCTCTCTGGGTTATCACTGCTTTGCTGAAACTCTGGACATGTGCCACTGTGTGTTGCCCTCATGGAGCAGACAATCAGAAGGCCAGGCTGCGGGATGCACATGGCAGTTGCTTCATGGTGGCGTTTTTCGCCGGTGGGCTCTGAAGTCTTCCACGGGAACGCGCTTGTGGAGGTCCTGTCGTGTCTCATCCAATAGTCTTTATACAATGGCATCTGCCAGGGAGCAGTTATGCCCCTTGAGGTCTTACTGGAATGTCCTGTGCGTACCTGCAGTCTGTATGAACACAGCGCAGGCTTCCAAGGGTGGTGCAGGATTGCTCTCAGTTGGTTTGTTCGGCAGTTGAGGGCAGTACTTCTCTGGGTCACACCCGCACCTTCGGGTGTATCTTTTTCTCAGACAAACAGAAACATCTAATTTCCCCCTTTTCACCACGTTTGAATTTGAGGACAAGAGGTCATATAAAGATCAGGATGCAGTTGCTTCTTACAGGTGTCAGGTGCCATATTTCAATCCAGCTGAGACTTCTTTGGAGTCTGTTTTCCACGCAGTCCGCTGCCCCTGAAGGCCATGCTGGACTGCCTTCTGGATTATCTTGGTGTCCTCTTCTTTCTTCCATTTATGTATCACCACGCCTCTCTTTGCTTTCCCTTTAGCCTTTGACCATCACTTCATTCCTGTTGACCACAGCCTCTGTCTGTTGGTTTGCTCATGTCCTGTTAATTCCTTCATCTTGGGGGATTTGACACGCCCACTACCTCCTAGACTTTATATTTTCTTCCAGTCTCTAGTTAGGACTGTGTTGACCTCACAACCGTGTGTCCGGAATCCTCAAGTACAATCAGTAATCTTAGATTATCCACTTTGTACTCCTCGAGGTTGGATTTCAAGGTGGCTTAAGCTTTACTTGGCGACTATATATTGCAGCATCAGTGAAACTGGGTGGGACACCCAACCATTTCCTTGTGCATTTGCTGATTTTTGCCTCCATTGACTCCAGTGATTCGCTGGCGCTGATTTTGTGTAATTGGTAGAGGCCAGAGGAGCTGCTGACACCAGACCTTCAATTTTCCAGGGAGGCCACACTGGTATATTATCTGCAGGCGTTCTTCTCGTTTTTTTTCCACTCAGTGTGTCTTTCAAGGAGTCATCATACCAGCTTCTAAGGCTCTTGACTGGTTCTTTCCTCACTGTTGGGATGACTTGGTTGAGTTCAGTGAATGTAACTATTTCAGCTAGTTTTCCTTTCTGCACGGAGATAGCCTACATCGTGATTTCTTTGGTTTGATACTTATCCTCGATGAAGCAACTAACTTGCCTATGTGCTGAAGTGTTTTAATGAAATTAATCTTTCTTGGTGGAAAGGACGGTTGTGTCATCCTTGAAAGTTTTTAAGTATCCGTTCGCGATGTCTGGTGAACTTGTATGGCCCATGAATGCTTTGCCATTGCCCATTGCCAACACAAACAATAAGATACCATAGACGTCCTTCTTCAGCATTTCTCTGATGTTCTTTGGGACATGATACATCTCGAGGGCTAACTTAAAGTTGATTTGAGCTGCTCAGAGGATTCAACTATTAAAAAACAAACAAACAAATAAGCAATACACGAGTATGCATACATGTACGCACATGGGAATAGTGCTATTTAAAGACATATTTTCATTTTGGAAGTTAGCTGAATTATGCTCCTATGCACTTCCCGGCACTTATCAGTACCATAAATCCTGCATTTACAGCGTGAACATTTTTGACAAGCAACAGAGCGAGTCTGAAATCACAGTCCGTGTGTGTGTGTGTGTGTGTGTGTGTGTGTGTGTGTGTGTGTGTGTGTGTGTGTGCGTGCGTGCGTGTTGTGTGTGTGTGTGTTTGTGTGTGTGTGTGTTTGTGTGTGTGTGTGTGTGTGTGTGTGTGTGTGTGTGTGTGTGTGTGTGTGTGTGTGTGTGTGTGTTCTTTGGAAAGGTTAACTTCCTCATATTCTTGGCAATTACAAGTGCAAGCACAATCCTGGTGAAGTATAAAACATATATGTGGGGCTAATGCATAAAAATTCATAACAGATTCTAACGACTTTATTTGGTTATTTTATTTGCCAAATCAAACACTTACAAATTTGCGTAAATAGCATAGGCCCTACTCTATCACACACACACACACACACACACACACACACACACACACACACACACACACACACACACACGCTCCTGCGCATGCACATGTCCATGTATCCATTCATGCATTCACACACCACAAAATCTTTAGATAATGTAAATATCTTTTGTGTAAATTTCCACTGACAGTGTTGACATTTACGCATTTGGTAAGATTTTCTTCAATCTCTCCTTCCAGCTGCTCAACTGTTCAAGTCTTGAAACAAATACATTTTCATCTAGAAAAGTTCCAGATTCGGGCGGGCAATTCCAATTTATATTGCGTAAGGCCCAACAGATGCTCTTAATTAGAAAATGTCGGATTAAAAAAAATTCTCTCTCTAAAAAAATCTTAGATCATATAAGAAAAGGTGTTTTCAGAAGAATGTTTCTCTTTCAGAAACCCAAACATCACATCAGGTGGGACATCTCTGAACATGATTCTAATGGATCCTTCTGTAAAGCATGTCTGATATCATGTAATTTCCGACACTGTTTAAGAACATATTTCATAGTGAGTGGAGCATCACATGGAACGCACCACGGAGCTTCTTCAACTTTAGACAGATACGAATGGGTGTAAAAGGGGTGGCCTGTGTACAACGGTACAAGACTGTTTCTCCTTTATGGCCGTGGGTGGCACACGGCAAGACCTCGTTAAGGTTTGGACTGATTTGGAAGAGTTTTTTTTTTTCCGACTGCTAGTTCCATTCCTCTTGCCAGAGGTCTTCGACATAAGCCTGAGCTTGGGGTTTCAGATCGGTGTGAGGGATAGACAATCTGCTCAATATTCTACTCGTGGCATCCTTGACAAGTTAAACAACTACTTCATTACCTCGAAAGCCGATATGACCTGGAATCCAAACAAAAACTGTTGTTACCATCAGATTTCAAACAAGTCTACAGTTCAAACAATTTCAGCAGTAGATGGTGCTTGAGGTTATGGCCAGCAATGGCTTCCAAAGCAGACGGAGAGTTCGACAAAGTGAGGAAGTCTTTATGTTGATGTTTAGATACCATTTGAAATGCCAGGGCCAACGCTGTCAGCTCAGCAATGGAGATGGATCTGTCTGTAGGATTGTGTTCACGACATCTTTGAGAAGGAGCTATTGCGCAATGCGTGGTAGAGGCAGCTCCCGCGTCAGATTTGGAGCTGTCGGTACTTATTCTTTGAAGTAACAGTAATTTAGAGCAAAGCCGAGCAAAAAAAGAATATCTTGTATGCTATAGCGCTGTTAAGTCTGTGTGATATGACGCCAAATCAAAGCAGATTCCGGGACGAGGGAAAGTCCGTGGTGGGTCATCAGAAAATTTCGATGAATCACATACGACTCCACGATCAATGTCTGTACTGTTCACATGGTGAAGACTACGAATCCTCAACGGTGGAATGGAACTGGGATGATCTTCAAATTTCTTGTGGAACTTCGGGTCAAAATCTGTCATAAGCAGGGTTGGGGGTCACAGAGAAAAGGTTCAGAGATTAGTTCAAAGAAAGTTTCAGCCGACGGTTGGAGAGGGACTCCGCCCCCCCCCCCCCCCCCCCCCCCCCCCCAGCCTCTGCATACAGATTACATACAGGGGTGGTGCATAGCGCACCAAAACAGAATCGAAGCCATTGATGATGGATGGGATCCAGGATTTTAAGATAAGAAGGACTAGCAAAACCGAAGACAACACAGCCGTAGTCCACTTTGGAGCAGATCAGAGCCCTGTAAAGATGAAGAGTTTTCTTATCAGAGCCCAATCCGTATGTGCCACACCTCTCGGAGTGTTCATTGCTTACTGACAAGAAGTTTTCCGATGCCGGATGTGGCTTATAAAGTTGTTTTTTTTCTTCATTGAAGATGACCGCCAGATGTTTGGTTTCTTTCACAGCTGCAGTGGTAGATTTATCCTGACGAATTTCTGGGTCAGCAAAGTACCGTCAAAACTTGTGAAAGTGGATAAACTGAGTTTTGGTACCTGAAAAAGTAAGCTTATTTTCCTTCACTCCTCTACCCCCTCCCCGTCAGACCATATCCGCCCAAAGTTGGAGGCCACCTTGTATGCCAGCATAGGTGACCCCAACTGCATAGAGAGCGAAGTCATCAACAAATAAAATAAAAAGGACTCTGAAGCCTGGTGTACAGAACTGACAGTCTTATTCATTTTGATGCTGAAGAGAGCAGGAGAAAGGATGCTCCCAGCTCCTGGTTGTGGATGTCAGACAGCGTGGTGCAAACACGGACCTAGGACTGCCCATCAGCCGGATAGTTTTCATACAAATAGGGAGATGACCTCGAAACCCTAGATTATGAAGATCCATAAGAATTCCAGATTTCGACGCAGTATCGTAAGCCTTCTCCAAGTCAAATTAGAAAGTAACCACGTTCGCTAATGAACGTATTGCGGATGGTGGTTTCAAAACGGACTAAATGGTCAACAGTAGAATGGTACATGCGGAAACTGCATTGTCCTTGAATGCGAAGCCTATGGTAGCAGGATAATATGATGAACGATGGTGGTGAAGGGAAGAAGACAATGAATCCTTGCCGTGTCTATCTGAACTCTGTAATGGCGCGTTCTATTTTTCCGTTTAACGTGTGACTGTGTCTCATGACGCCAGCGAATCGATGCTCTGTCTGGGTTGAACAGGTCGCCGATGCGATCGATATTCAGTCTGTTGTCCATTCATCATGTCTTCCTTTCTTTTGGTATTTCATCCCAGGTAAGGTCTTTGCCTTCTGAACCTTGCTACCAAGAATGGCACAGCGCGAGCCCAGAGACATCTTGAAATTAAGCACGAGAAGTTTTCCTTTCACCGGTTAAAAGTTGATGACATGAGAACCGAGAGTATACAGGCCGTTTCTTGCGCGCACCAGCTCAAGGCTATCTTTAACGTATAGAATGCGCAGAGCTGCCTGCTTGCCGTCCCCCCCCCCCCCCCCTTCCCGGCTCCCCTTCCTCACGATCCGTGATGCCAGCAAATCAGATTAGCGCATAGAATCCTACCTGTAAATGATGCGTTGACATGCGCGGCCGTCAGAGCTGATAATAGATGTACATTCTGCGAGGACAGCTTAGAGCAGATGTTCTGACCTGTGAACATACCACTACTCTCTCGCTGAGTAAGACAGGTGCAACCACCTGACTTGTTCATCTTAAATGAAAACATTAAATCGTTCGAACACGATCGTCTCCATAAATGTTTAGATTTAATTCTTCTGTTACAACATTCTTTAGTTATTAATGTAAACTGCTCGGAAAAATACTTCAACTGGGTGTGTTTGAGGAGTTGTTGAAGATCAAGCAGGAAACAGGAAAACACGTAGTTTTTGTGAAGCTAAAATCTATGAAATTCAAAATGAGACCGGATTCACAGGAACTGATCCTAACTGAAGAAAAAGCATGAGTCTTACACAGACTCCAAGTGTGTTATTATGACACAAACACAAACAAAACAAGGCAAAACTAAACTCTGTGTGTGTGTGTGTGTGTGTGTGTGTGTGTGTGTGTGTGTGTGTGTGTGTGTGTGTGTGTGTGTGAATATGAGTGTGTGTGTGAGAGAATGAGTGTGTGTGAGAACGAGTGTGTGTGTGTGTGTGTGTGTGTGTGTGTGTGTGTATGTGTGTGTGTGTGTGTGTGTGTGTGTGTGTGAATGAAACAAACAAAAAAACAAAGGCAAAGCTAAATGGTTTCTGCCTCCCTCTTTTACTCTTTTTTCCCTTGTAAGTACTGAATCTTTTTTTTTCTTTTGACGGGTAGAATGGGTTTTTTTTGTTTTTTTAAAATTTTTTTTATAAGAGTGATACTTTAAGGAGCATATTGTCTCTTCCCTCTTCTCGGTCTTTTGGTCTAAGTCTGTTAACATTCTTGTATTAGTTTAAAATCAGTGTATGGGGCAAAATGAGACGGTTTAACGGGACTTTAAAAGCTTCCTGTACATAACAGTCAACCATCTCTTCACATTTACGACCAAAATGACATGGGACTGCTTCATGTATCTCGGATTATCTTTAACATGCTAGTTTTCTATTGAAAGTTAAAAAAAATCTCGAATAGAAACAAGATGATCCTGTTTCCTTAATATAGAAGGCTTGCAATGTAGTAACAGCGAGTCTGATAGAAATGCGTATGACTTTCAGCAGACTTTTTCACGCCGTTTAGAAGTAAAAGCAGAACCTGTAGTACTGCTGGAAAAAATAGAGAAGTTGTCCTTGAGACGAATGATTAAAGAATGAGACTTCTTTGGAGTGTACTTTCCCATTCAGACGTTGAGTCCAATGTTGCAGAAATTTCCTCGTCAATGTAAGAACCATTAGAGCGATACCTAATACTCTGGTGTTAAATGTTGCTGAATCGGTATACACCTGACTCCGCGCAGATCGCACTGTGCCATTGAAGTGGATGCAAGATGTGCTGCACATTTTCATTGGCTTGGAGTAGGCAATGCATTCTTCAAGTTTCGCACTAACGCTTCAGGTCTATTGTTTTCCACGTTAGACTTTGACAATTTCTTCAGCAGACTGGCACTCTGCGTATTACCACCAAACTACAGGTGGTTATTCAGCAGACTGGTACTCTGCGTATTACCACCAAACTGCAGGTGGTTATTCAGCAGACTGGTACTCTGCGTATTACCACCAAACTGCAGGTGGTTATGAACTGGTAATTCTCAGTATCAGAGTCAATTGTTTAACGCCAATAGACAGGTTCATACTTTAGAGCCCCCCCCCCCCCTCCCCCCCTTTGCGTCCATGTCATTGATTGATACTTTCAGGGACAGAATGGCTTCTCATTGTAAGAGCGTTAATCAACGAGACTGACATAGATGTGGGGTGAAATAAGGAGGGGGTGGGGAGGAGATGGCCGGTAACGAGGGGGGGGGGGGGGGGGGGAGGCAAGGATAGTGTGTCTTAATCAGGACACTGCTGAGAGAAGTTCCCTCATCCAGCATTCTACTTCAGGTCCAGGGATGTCCCCTAAGCCGTTTCTTCAGTTGCACTGACCTGGCTGAAGGTAGAAGGAAAGTAACTGAGCCAGGGGAACATCATCTTTTCACCATCCTTTGACCCCTATGTTACAATGATCAACACATTCAGCAGGAGTGCTACAATGATCAACAATTTCAGCAGGAGTGGTAGAATGATCAACACTTTCAGCAGGAGTGTTGAAATAATCAACACTTTCAGCAGGAGTGTTGAAATGATCAATACTTTCAGCAGGAGTGTTACAATGATCAACACTTTCAGCAGGAGTGTTAAAATTATCAACATTTTCAGCAAGAGTGTTACAATGATCAACACTTTCAGCACGAGTGTTACAATGATCAACACTCTAAGCAATAGTTTTACAATGATCAACATTTTCAGCAGGAGTGTTACAATGATCAACACTTTCAGCAGGAGTGTTACAATGATCAACACTTTCAGCAGGAGTGTTACATTGATCAACACTTTCAGCAGGAGTGTTACAATGATCAACACTTTCAGCACGAGTGTTACAATGATCAACACTCTAAGCAATAGTTTTACAATGATCAACACTTTCAGCAGGAGTGTTACAATGATCAACACTTTCAGCAGGAGACTGGCGGGGAAGGAGTTTCAACTTTAATCATTATAGCTCAGCCCACCACACTGCGCCTTTTCCGGGTTGTCCAACTCAGGCATGAAAAAAAAAGTCCGGTCACGAACACAGACCAATGGAACAAAAAATTAATGGAAAAAAAAATTCCAGAAGGAACAAACAACAGTCTATGACATGATCTCTGAACTACTGACATCTCACGATATATAAGATCAGGCTGTACTGACTGCGTCAGGCAATCCCCGTGATATTTCACTACCAGACAAAACAACAACAACAACAACGAAAAACATCTCAGTACAAGAAAATTACGTGAAGAGGTCTTATGAGCAGAAGACACAGCTAATGTCCACTCTGGACATTGTGTACCATTTTCACTATTCAAGTCAAGCCCAAATCGCCAAATTACAACAAAAAAGCTGGCATGCCATCAGATGACAAAACGAGTACAAGAATTTCCAGAACAATGACAGGAGAATGGTCCAGAAAGAGACAAAAAAAAAAAAAAAAAAAAGTAGAGAAGACGAAAAAGTGAGAAAAAAAAAAAGAGAGAAAAGGCAGAGTGAAATAGAGTCACAAGAAAGAGGAAGCTGAGAGCTCAGAACCTTCAGAAGGCGGGGAAATGTACTGAAAGAGCCTCCTGCATCCCCATGGGGACTTCTCCCTAGGGGAAAAAAAAAGGGGGGGGGGGGGGACATAATGAAGGGGAGGCGGGGGGGGGGGGGGGGGGGGGGGGAGACAAGACAACAGGGAAATGCTCTAGAACCTCGAGAATCCTGAATATCACACACACACACACACACACACACACACACACACACACACACACACACACACACACACACTAACTCATTCACAGAGAGAAAGAGAGAGAGAGAGTATAAGCACACACACACACACACACACACACACACACACACACACACACACACACACACACACAAAGTGACCAAGACAAATGCACCATTTTAGTTTTTATTTATTTAAATCCGATCACATCACAATCACATTCAATCAAAAAGATGGAACGTGTTTCAGTGGCATTCTTCACGTTAGCACTAACAGCAGCACCCAAAAAAAAAAAAAAAGAAGAAAAAAAAAAGGCGATGACTGTGTGAGGAGGGAGGGTGGATGGGACAGCACCTGCTGAAAAGTATGTCATAGGCTGCACGTGGAGAGTTAAAGTAGGGTATACATTTCATCACTATGAAATTCTATGTGGCTTCACTTGTGCGCTCTGGAAAATTACAGTATAGTTGATTTCTCTCTCTCTCTCCCTCTCTGTCTTTCTCTCTCTTTCTCTCAGTCTCTTTCTCTCTCTGTCTGTCTGTCTCTCTCTTCAATATAATTCATTTTATAGCCTTTTAGCCAGAGCGTTTGAGGGGAAGACTGGCAATGACCGGTTGAAAATCAGTAAGCTTATAAAACATGCACCTTTTTCAGAAAACGACGCAATAGTGAGTCAATACTCTTACCCATATTCTGTCAGTGTTAGCAAACATGTTTGTGACTAAATCAACAACAGGTCTCTGCTTCTGAACACTTTATTTCCGCCAATCTACCAACAATGTTACATGAGCGTGTGAAACCATGTCCATGTCACATGCTTCACGATGCTGATGATGAAATCAGATCTGTCGCCACCAAGACACGATCGATGTACTGTAGACAAACTCCACCTCTCTAAGCACTTCGCTCCCAAGATCATACCGGCGTCGTAGTAAGTGAAGTGTTAGCCTTTTTAGGAATAGATATGCTAGACAAACAGTATACCAGCCTCGGCTCTGCATGATGGCGGCGAACACAAGCGTATCCTAAGGCTCGTAAACATCTTACCTTGAAAACAAGCAATGTCTTGTCTGCTCACAGTCTGAGTGTGTAGCATAACATATTTGGTGTCAGGATCGACAAACCCACGACCATGGCTTACACTGCATGGTGAAAACGCCAGATGCGCTCTATGTCAGCAGCAGCAACCCCAGTGCAGAATACAATAAGTGGAAGATGAAGTTCAATATCTTAGTGCAGCGACTACTGGCGCAATAGCAAAGCCAAATGTCGTTAAGGTTAGACTTCTAAACCACAACGGTGAGAAAGGCATCGAAATCTATACAAAGTTCGTTGATTTACCGACCAGAGCTCACCTCAACGATCCGAATGAAATAATTTCAGCAGAGGACCAGAACAATTACGCACCTGTCTGCGCAGGTAGGCTACGACGAATTTTCCAATTGTCACGATCCCTGGTAATGCTGCGGGAACAGCTCTGGTACAATTTACGAAGAAAATCGTCGCAAACGTTCGATGGCTGCGCTTTGTAAAGGAAAAGGCTTTTGCAAGCAAATTTGGAAACGTTGACATGATGCTTAGAGGCGAGTGGATATTCTCTGGCCAAAACGACACCGCCAAGTTGAAGTTCTATGACGTGGGTGCAGGTCTTTCTCTCGAGAAGACATTTGGAACTCTGTCCATAAGAGGAACTACAAAGACAGAACTCGCCAACACAAAGGCAGAAACGGTAGACGCACTGCAACACAAAGAGAAGGTGAAAGGATCATTGCTGCACAAGCACGGTAACAATGCGAGAGAGGTCGCATGCACTGATCCAGTTGGAGGAACACCAAAGACAGACATCTGTGGCTACTGCAACAGGAAACATTCGGTAGGCAAGAAAAACTGTCCGGCAGCAAAGATGGTCAAAGTAGGTCACGTTGCTGTCATCTGCAGGGGTTCATTGGCAGCAGTGCAAGAGATCCTCGAAGGTAACTAGCAACAAGTAGAATGCCAATTTGAATTGTTCATGACTTGCCTCGAAGACCTGGGCCAAGTAATTGATGCCGAGGGTGTGAAAAGAGACACAGCAAGAAATAAGATGGTGGGATTTTGGTTTTCTGAGCGAAAAACAATGCGATTAATGTCGTTTATAGCCCAGCCGACCACGAGGGCTTTCATTTAGAGAAACAGCAACCTGTATAGACCTAACCTAAATACAAGCCACAAAAATGCGCTTGTTTATTACATATTTGACAACATTGCATCAACAATTTTTTTTTATTTAGTTCCGAGTGAAATGCTTGTTCAATGTTTTACATCACAATCAGGTAATCAGCACTGATGTTTTTAGCAATCTCCTCATAGAACTCAAATGGCTAATCCCCAAAACAAACACGTATATAGCACCACTGGACCTGCCAGCAATGTGGACAACATATGGCTGGGGTCTACATTACAACATCAGTCACTGACAGAAGTTGACTGCACACTCACAACAGCATGTGGCTGGGGTCTACATTACAACATCAGTCACTGACAGAAATTGACTGCACACTCACAACAGCATGTGGCTGGGGTCTACATTACAACATCAGTCACTGACAGAAATTGACTGCACACTCATAAAAGCATGTGGCTGGGGTCTACATTACAACATCAGTCACTGACAGAAATTGACTGCACACTCATAAAAGCATGTGGCTGGGGGCTGAATTGCAGCATTGCAGTGGAAGAAATTGACTGCACAGTCATAATAATGTATCACAATATGGCGCAGAGACAACAGACACACTGATTAGATGGGCTTTGTTAAAGAGAATCTGAAACATTTGTGACACACACACACACACACACACACACCACACTCACACACATTCTCCCACACACTCATTCTCTCTCTCTCTCTCTCTCTCTCTCTCTCTCTCACACACACACACACACACACACCCCACACACACACCACACACACTGACCCGTGTAGTGTTCTATTCAGTATGAAAATCAACTGAAAAAAAAATTCCACATGCACAACAGCAACACAAAAAGCTATGAGGTAAAGAAACGTGTAAATGTTCTGAATACAGGTAAGCTGTAAAATAAAACAATAAATCAATAAAGCATGGTGTTGACATCATTTAACATAGAATTCGCATCAGTTACTCTATATTTTTTCAATAAATGATTGTGTTCTTTATATAGCCATTATTTTACATGTGTGATTGCCAGCCTCCATTGCCTACTTTTGCTGTGTTTCTTTCTTTATTTTTTTTCTCCATGGGCTACCAAAGAATTCATTTATGAATATAAAATGTTCATTGGTTTTGACCTTTTGCACATGATAAAATCATAATGGCCTCATTTGTGAACAAATAAGGAATATACATGTGTATGAATACAGAGAAAAAAGAAATTCATCAAAACATAATATAATCCTAATATCTTTTGTAATTAACATGGTTTATTAAAACAAAATTTTTCTTGACTGTGAATCGCAATTCAAGCTCACAAAATGTCTGAAGATCAAACCAATGCGCTCATCAGCAACAGTCGCTCTATTCCACTCGCTTCTTCCATCTTCAATCAATATTCAAGAAGCACCTTGTGTCTTTCTCTTCTTCCCACCCTTTTCATTTCCCTCTCTTTAACATTCCACGGTTTCAGAAAAAAAGACCATGATAAAAACAAGCTTTGCTACAGGCAAATGAATTCCGATGGATTTAAATAAACACCAATGCTTCAGTCTAAAATACTACTAATGGCAAAACACAAAAGCCACCATTTTCTCCACCCCCTCTCCCATCTAACTGATTTTCAACAAATCGATTTTTTTCATTCCTGATGATTTGCACCAAGAAAAATGAAAGTATAAACATTGCAGGAAACGTCTGGTGAAATGTTTGATTTTCTTCTAGAAATGTGTGGTACAGATGAAGTGGATTAGGAAGTGAGGTATGCCTGTCAAGTCCTTTCCATTTACTGGGCAGCTACACTCAATACGCATCGCCTTGGCAAGACTATCTATCATTCAACGGTGAACAGGTAGTCTGCTCCACTATACCACCAAAGCCTAATTATCCTCATCATAAATAAGAAATACACATGACACACTAAGTGAAACCATGAGACTGGTGGGACACCAGGAACTTTCTGTCTACAGTTGGGAGGTCATGGAAATCAAATCAACTCAAATCAAGGTACTTACAGCCTAGCTGACTGCGAGGGGCCATATCATGGCTGTCATCTCGTCGGAGTCAATCTTCCACAGTTATTGAAAATATGCTCGCGCGCGCGCGCGCGCGCGCGCGCGCACACACACACACACACATCACACACACACACACACCTTATTGAAACAGATTTTCTAAAACACGCTGAAATTTTTATAACCTTTACCGAATACCAGGGGTTAAAAAGCACCCATGCAGTCCTTAAATCGCCAATAATTTTCAAACTTGTGAAGGCATTTACGAAAAACTCTTAGTAGCTATCAAGGTTTGCATCTGACACCATTCGAGCAAAATACAACAAAACAATTGTATTATTCAAAGAAGCAAAGAAACAAGAAATTTGAAGTACCCGTACTTACTGACTCTGAATGTTTCAGATAACCATGATTTTATAAAAGAAAATTAGACACATCCCTGTTTGTCGCCTGCGGATGTTTCAGACACCTAGACATCAGTGCAGAACAAACTTGATTTCTATCGACCGTGTGTGTTTTGGATGCTCGTACCATCAGTTACTATTTCAACATGATGTTGCCATGGGAACAGGGACAGGAATTCATTGGAGCTGCAAAGCAAAACGTGCTTGATGCGGAAATGGTTTGGGATTCGTTCTTCGGAACAGGTACGGTAAGATAGTGTTGCCTATAGCCAAACCTGCTGTGGGCCATATCAGGTCTGTCACCCGTTAGGTCAACTTTTAAGTCTCATGGGAAAACAAACAAACAAACAAACAAACATGCACACGCAACTCAGTAAAACACCCCAGATCAGAGGGTAAGTATTGATTTTTTTTCAGAAATTAAAAAATCATATCATGTGGACATAATAAAAATTATGTGACCAAGATTTCCTTAGAGTCTGTTGTAGAGTGTTTACGTCTGACATGTATGCCCCAACACTCTTTTAGAACATGTTTTATTGTGCGTGGTACATGACATGGGATACATCACGGAGCACCTTCACCTCTTAAAAGATAAGAATAGGTGCAAAGGGAGTGGCATGTGTGAAAACTACTCAAGACCGTTTCTTCTTACTGCCGTTCGTGGAACATGGTAAAAACTCAGGTTTGGACGGCTTTGGAAGAGTTTGTTATTCATCTCTTCTTGCCAGAGGTCTTTGATATCAACATAAGCTTTGGGTTTCAGATCCATGTGAGGGATAGACAATCTCCTCTTTTTTTTTTTTTTTTTTTTTTTTTTTTTTTTTTTTTTTTACTTCTGCCATTCTTAGCAAGTTGATCAATCATCTCATTGCTCGAATACCCACATGACTGAGAACCATGGCAAAAACTATGATGCTGCATCCATCAGATTCCAGAGAGGTGTACAGTTTGAACGATTTCAGCAGCTGTGGCTCCAATTCGCTTTTAACCTCTGTCTCTGAGACGCCTTCAAGTGGGAGACCAGATGACCCCTTTTAAGGCGCTCAGTTGCTTGTATGGAGTAACCCCGACCCCTCTGTCAGCCAACTTTGCGGCACTTCAAAGCTGTTCAGACTGGCGTATTGACTGGCATTCGATGAGAAAGGAGCCATTGCGAAGTCTTCAGACAGACTATGGGATGCCTGCAATTATTTAGAAACCATTCTGGATCGCAAAAAGACTTAAAGCAGATATAAGGCATCATTCTTCCACCATCAACCACAAAGCAAGCCCCCAAACCTAAGAACACCACAGAGAAAAGAAGAATGTGAAAAAGAAGACTTGAGGGCGAAAAGAAGATAGAAAAATCTATTAAGAAAGGCAGAAGATAGACAAGGAAAGGGCGGGCTACAATCTGTCAGGGCCCTGACATGGGAGACCCTACCAGGGGCATCAACTCCTACCATGTTGTGCCTAGGCCAGTCAGCAACTTGGCTGTACAGGCCTAGAAGCTTTCTCAAAAAACAGTCTTCTGTTCAAGAATTGATATCCCCGTCAGCAGGGTCTAGGGGATCATTGGACCGTGCAAGTGGTCTGACCACGGCAAGGTTGCAACCCCCGAAGGATAATTCTTTGGACACCCAATGATCGGAGCCTCTAAAGGTCGTCAGTGATTCACAGACCTGCTAACCCACGTGAGATTTGATGACAAGGAAACCCGCTCAGACAGGCGTGTTTGGGATATTTTTGCACTTTTCAGGGATGTCAGGCGCTCCTTTTGGGAGAGAGATGATGTTGCTTATAGCCCAGCTAACTGCTAAGGGTCATATCAGGGCTGTCACCTCGTTAAAGACACAGTACATATAAACGTACATTAGCATCTCATTCAAACAGATGTTCCTAAAACACACCAGAATTTTGTTATCTTTTGTTCATGAAATGTGAAAAATGTTGATCTCTATCAGAAAATTAAAAATCACATCAAACTCTGCAGAAGATTTTCATGGAATCTGCTGTAAGGAATTTATGTCTGACAACATGCAAACACGCTATAAAAACATGTTCTATTTTGAGTGGTATATCACATGGAACGCATCTTCGAGCTTCTTTCTTTACCTTTTAAAAGATGAAAGTGGGTGTAAAAGGAGTGGCCTATGTGTTAACGACACAAGTTTGTGTCTTCTTTACGGCCGCCTGTGGAACACGGTAAAATCTCTTTCAGGTTTGGATGGATAGGAAAGAGTTTGTTATCCGTCTGGCAGTTGCATTCCTCTTGCCAGAGGTCTTTGACATAAGCCTGAGCTTTGGCTTTCAGACTGGTGCGAGGAACAGAGAAACTGCTCAACTCTTTACCTCTTGAATAGTAAAAGCAACCAACACTGTGTTATTGCAAATTTTCGGTTTATTTAAAACCTTCCTCAAGCTAGAACGCAGAAAACCTGCCAACTGCAGTCTTTACTTCTGGCATTCTCGGCAAGCTGATCAACCACCTCATTGCCTCGAATGCTGACATGGCTGGAAACCCATGCAGAAAATGTGCTGTGTCCATCAGATTTCAGAGAGGCGTTCAGCTCAGCTGACTAGTCCGTGGTGGTTTTTATCATACTGCTGAATAAACTTGACTGACTGTGTGCTGGCTGACTTGCGTTATCTTTTTGGCTTCAAAAGAAAAAATCCTTTGTTCAGTTTTGATTTGCTGAATTCCCTCTCCACCGCCCCCCTCCCTCCCCGTCCAAAAAGCTCATACAAAAAGTGGGAGGAGCCACAGTGTTGTTATGGCTCTCTTGCACAGCACTAGAACAGGTGCCACAGATCTCTCCAGGACAGAGGTCTTGAATGCGACCCACTTTCTGACATTTGAAATGTCTCAAAGGAGACAGAAGACACAGTGACACTTTTTACCCTCTAGTATCTAACCTTACTGAACTGAGATATCTCTAGCTTGCTGAGGATTTTTTTTTTTTTTTTTTTTTTTTTTTTTTGTAAATACATCTCTGGGTTTTTGGTCAGTGCCTTTGCACACTGGCTGATCGCATGTTGCTGCACCTTGGAAAACTACGTTTGATATATGCCAGCTAAGCATATCTCAGATCATGGCATCTAACAACATCCTAACTGCAAATCAGGGTCTTTGTGAGAAGAAAACACTGTGATAGGCCCATCTATAAAAAAAAAATCAAAAAAATCAGGAGACCTTAAAACTGTTCAAACTATTTCTTTTCTGAGAGTCCTACCTGGAATCATCTCTAAGCTTTTTGACTGCTTAAGTCTCTCCTTGCAGTTCCCATCAGTCTCATCTGAATGAGGAAAATAATTTACCTTAAGAGGAAGCTGTTTTCCACTGTGAACCTGGAAACTGGCCACTTAGCCCAACAACCAGGTTTGCAATTGGGTTAAGAGGCGTTAAGAGCCTGCATCCGTGCTGAGGACCACCATTGAATGAGATGGTTCGTTAGGAGATGAAATCACGATGAGGAAGTACTTCATCACCCGCCGTTGAATAACGCAAAGTGGGATGTCTACTTTTATATAACACGACCTCCAGTACAGCAATGCACCAATGCACCAGGACTATGAGAGGTACACACTGTAGTAGAGGCATAGTGTTTGTACTTTTCCTGCCACAAAAATTCCTCATCCTGTTCGACCAAAGCTAATGTTCTTGCAGCCTTCACAGGGCATGTGCTCAAGTCACATGAGGAAAGGAGGAAGCTCTTCGATCACCCTTACTGAAGTCCAGGCCAAAGACGCGCCTTTACATGTATGCTTTGCGCACTACTGACCGTTTGTACCTCCATGATCCCATTTCCTGGGATTTCCTGCATGACATGACGAAGACCTGAAGAAGACTACAGAGAGTGGAAAGTGTGCTCAAGGACATTTGACGGGGAGCACAAAGGTGGAAGACGTCAGGTAACCCTCATAATAGAACAAAGATAAAGATCGGACTGCGCATTATCTCACCCTTCACCCTTATACATCTAGTAAGAAAAATAGTAGCTATTCACATCGACAAAGTTACTTAGATCAAGCGATGCAGGTATGATGAGCAAGACAGTGTAGGACAGTAACGGACGAACCAACTCCTGCAACTGGGAATGAAACTGAAGAGACCAAGTATATTTTTGTTTTTGTTCGTTTTTTGTTTGTTTGTTTTATGTTTGTTTATTTGTTTCTTTTTTTTAAAATGAAAAATGGGTGATGAATTTTTAACTGGTTTTACTGTACACAGTGGAAGAAAAAAAATCATCTGAAAAATCTGCACAGAGAACAGCGAAAAGAATGTATCAGCTTTTGCCACAGAAAGACTGAAATAACTTCAAATACCATCATTAACAAGGCACCAAAAGACAGTTCCACACAGATTCTGCCAATCAACAAAACCAGTGAGTGCCTCTGTGCTGAAGATAGAAAAACGACGAACCTAAATTCTGTGCTGAAGACAGACAAACAACGAACCTAAATACACTCTTGCCCTTCCCCGGAATGCAAGAGCACCATGGCCAAGTTCATAATTGTGAGGAATTGCTGACAAATATTCAACGATTTGGGAATACAGGGGATAAGGCAGGATGAGGATGATGACGGTTGGAAGACAGGCTCAGTCAGACAGCATTATATTACCATGAAGGGGTCGAAGAGGGATGGGTGTAAAGAACTCCAAGGGTTCTGGAACTCCCTTCTCTTGTCTTAGAACTTCATGTAAAACCGTGATATATTCAGAACTGGTATGTCAACGGTTTAAAAAAAAAAAAAAAAATGAAAAAAAAAGAAAAAAAAAAACCGCTACGCTGACAGGTAACGCATGCCTTGTATGTGTATCACTTTTGTAAATGTTAATTTGCGCTTTTGAAAAATGGAAATAGGTAAAAGAATGAGGATGGCGTCAGTCCAGACTGATGTTTCAAGTTCAAACGTTGCAGTGCATGCATCAAGCATGCCAGACAGTTCAAAGTCTGAAGAGAGTGAGGAGGGATATGAAAAGCTTGGCAGTACTGATGCGCCTCAGCGAGAAGCACCCATCCAGTATGACATCAGCGTCATGGCTGCAAACTGAAAGTCTGAGGATTGACAGCATCACGCTCAGAGTCTCTCAACAGCTATGAGAAGAAGGGGACCTGCGGTCATGCCAAGAGTCTGCAAATACTCTTAATTCTTTTTTTTTTTAAGCTGAAATGATAAAGTCTGGATCCAGTTGCGAACGGTGCTGGCACACCTGTAAAAATCACACCGGATGCAGCTGGTTCACATGTTTTCAGTGTACCCAAAAAGGGTGCATCCACCCGATTTCCGGGAGCAAAAATGAAAACAAAACTACTACAAAATAAAACAACAGAAACATTGCCACACAGTAAATATCATGGTTTGCTAAACTTTCACAATAGATTTTACTCCAATAAACTGTCAGCACCTGCAAAAATCCTGGTAAACAGAAAGTCTGCACCACGACTCCATATCACAACAAAGAATTCCGAACGTACACAACAATGTCAGAAAGAGAACTAAAGCAACAACAATGTATATTATTACAACACAACAGCCAAAGAACTTGCAAAACTGAACACAACTATTCAAGTTCACATTGATAACTAAATTAGATGAATAACAGGTAAGGTTGTGGCGTCAGGAGATACACCAAGGTCTTGCTATATTCAGAGAGATTCAGGCGCAGTTTGAAGAAACGATTTGATAGAGATGAACAGCTCACATGGACATCTATAAAACTAAGCACAGCAAAAAATCTATTTTAAACACACACACACACACACACACACACACACACACACACACACACACACGTGAGCGCGCGCGCGTAACAATAATAACGATAAAATGAAATGAAATAAAATTCCTTACACACATATCATACTGACATCAAACAAAGTGATACTGACACTGACACCAAGACAACTCTGCTTCACACAAAGAAACAGATGAATGTTTCATAACAAGAAATTGTAAATAAATAATTTAAAAAAAAAATCCACAGTTCTGGCCGAGGAGTGTCCCACCGCTTCCCCTTGAGCTTCCGGATGAGGTAGTATTGCGAAAATACCTGAGAGAAGGAAAGATTAGTTTTTAATAATTCATTACGTCAGGAAAAATCAGTGAGGTAGTCACAATGGTTCCATTGATGATAAATGAACACAGTATGGATGAAACTTCAAAATAAAAAACAAAAGAAATTTGTTTTTTAAAGGGATATGGTGACCACCAAACCACAAACACGTGCATGGGAGGATTTGATGGGAGGGAGTGGGGGTGCATTACAGTACAGAAAATTCTTACTGCTGAACAGACCGTCTCCTCCTCTATCAAAAAGAAAAAAAAAACAAACAGCAACAGCAACAAACACAAAAATACTTAAAATTTTTGTTACAACATTTTCATTACCATTTCATATACAAACTGATCTGCAGACTGCAAAACTTGTGACAGGAGAAGACTGGAATAAAAACTTGTCATCTGGAGCTGGTAAAAATTTGGCAGTGAGACTCTGGACTTCAGAACATGGTGAACATAATAAGATGAATCATTATACCAAAAATATTGAACTGAGGTCTTACGCAAATGTTTTATTAACATCAAAGAGACTGCCAACGAGGAGCCCCGTTACTCATCAATTTCCAAAATAAGCAATGCCTTCTAAACAAGGAAAAAAGGTGCATGCCGTCACACACTTGTACTGTTGTAGGTAAATAATTTGAGGTCAAAATATGATATATTTGCAAAATTACAAAATAATGCTGTATTCTATGAGACATGGGCATTCTGTCATTTAGGAAATCAGTTATTAGCAATAATTAAAAGATTTGTATATGACTGCTATTTGAAACTGTTTCAAAAGAAATGGTGACTAGGCTTCGAGAAAGTTGTAGTACTGGCAGAAGAACAGAAATGTTATACATATACATCATTAAATACATTCTCTTCCTCTTCCTTTATTACTCATCTCAAGAATTCTGCTTGGTTGAGGAAATGAGCTTAAAGATCATAATACTGGATGAAGGACAGAAATGCTATACTTATATCTCATTGAATTAATCCCCTTTGTTTAATGCCCATCTCAAGGGCTATAGTGGATTGAGAGAGACCACTGGTTGAGAAAACGAGCTAAAAAAAATAATTGTACTGGGTGGAGAATAGAAATATGACACACATACGTCGTTGAATCAATTCCTTTGATTTCAACACCCATCTCAAGGACTATGGTTGCTCGAGAGTTCAGGAAATGAGCGGAAAGATCATAGTATTGGACAAAGGACAGAAATGCTAGAAAATATGTCATTGAATTAGTTCACTTAGTTTGATGTCCATCTGAAGGTTCATGGTTGGTTGTGAAAGGACACTGGTTTAGAAAAAAGAATGAGCACAAAAACAAAAAACAAAACAAAACAAAAAATCCATAATACTGGCTGAAAGACAGAGATGCTGTACAGACGTCATTGAATTAATTCCCTTGGTTTAATGTCATGTGTGTCTCAAAGACTGCGACTGGTTGAGAACGGACAGAGGTTACAAGACAGGCTTCTGCAACCCGTACTCCCCAGCAGATTCCTTACTCTAATCCTCTACCTTTGAAGATGGTGCATGTTTTTAGACGTCATGCTCTGCATCGGTGAGTCGAATCAAAGTAGGTTTTAGTATGTTCAACAGCCACACTATTTAACCAAGAAGCGGGAGGCATGCCCAGAAGCTTACGAGAGAGGTGGCACCAAATATTCATCGTTTTTCTCTACAGAACCTGCTTGTGAGTAAGTGTTGGACTGACATGCTACGTTGGGGAAGAAACTCTTTCAAGTAGGGCTGGTTGCCGTTAAGCTTAGAACACCTTCACAAAATCATGATGATCCTATTGCAGAATGCTGAGAGAAATACTGTCCTTATCTGAACCTATTTCCAACACCAGCATCATCTTGCATTAGTTAGTTTTAAGATTAATAAATTCATCTCCGAAGTGCCATACACTGTGACACCCTAAAGAATGACCAAAAAAAAAAAAAAAAAAAAAAAAAAAGCCTTAAAGTAAATAGAGCAAGCCAAACAGTTGATCTGGCTACAAACAGGTAAGTAGCAAATTCTCTCTCTCTCTCTCTCTCTCTCTCTGTCACACACACACACACACACACACACACACACACACACACACACACACACACAATTACAATGAAGAGAGCAAGATTATTTTTTTTTATATTAAGATCTGTATGGAAGCTTTAAGCGCTCTCATCAGAGAGAGAGAGAGAGAGAGAGAGAGAGAGAGAGAGAGAGAGAGAGAGAGAGAGAGAGAGAGGAAACGCTGAGAACACTTCACAAGAAAATAAAATAAAGTAGAAACAAAGTCAGTTCGGAATGAATTTCTTAATATCAGAAGCACAACTAGACTTCTCTGTACAGAGCGCAAGGCAATAATTATACACAACTGGACGACAGATACAGAGAACACTCACCAGAGCGATATCTTTTACAAGAAAAAAAAAAACAGAAAAAAAACAAACAAACAGGAAAAGAAACCATCCTCCCCACTTCTCGACACAGAGGACATGGTTCGATGGGTCTTTATCACAGGCGCGTTGATCATACGCGTTGGATGTACCGCACGCGATGCTCTCCCATTTCAGTTGATCTCGGCCATCTGAGATGAAACACACACACACACACACACACACACACACACACTCTCTCTCTCTCTCTCTTCTTCTCTCACACACATAGCTTGCATACGTGAAGAATTCTTTTCAGAGTATGTTTGCCTCCTGTTATAGTGTCCTGCTCTCCCGCTCACACATCTGCGCAATTTCAAAGCCGCAGTGTACGCGAGGCAAGTGCTCTCAGTTCTTCATGTGTGTCATAATCTAATCATGCACTCTTGATTGTGCACGTCGAGTTTTAGTTCATTTTTTTATTGCATGTTTTCCTGAGACAAGTCTGTCATTGTGGTTCAAAGACTGCGTCTCGACCAATGTGTGAATTTGTGACCCTTCATTGCTTTTCAAAATGTAAAGAAGTCCTAGAGAAGAAGAGAAGTCCAAGAGAAAGACAGTCTGTAAGGATAGTTGTATGACCCCAAGAATGTGCGATTTCATAATATTAACAGAAAAGAAGAAAAAGGTTCACTTTCAGCAGTGCTGGAACATAGCCTCAATCAGGAGAAAAAAAAAAAGAAAGAAACTTGCGATAGTTACGTTAACGATGTTGTCTCAATGTTGTATTCTGTGAAATGCAGAACCTGCAACGAATATTGGCATGAAATGTTTGGTGTATTTGCGCTTGTTTCACACGATGTTGACGAACTAATTTTACTTGTTGGTGTACACTATGTGCATCTTCCCCACACCACTGAACGCAACACCAAAGAGGACAGAATGACAGAACATATGCGCATGAACAATTGTGCAATTGTGTGCTCTTTTAGGTGTGAGATAGTCGGTTTGCAGTTATCCCTTTTGTCTTAAACGTCTGCAGTTTTCTTTCAACCCACCATTCTTTCCAAATAACTGTCTCGCCAAGTTTCAGAAAGGACTCACTCACTCTTCTCAACTCGACACCCATGCGTAAGGAAGCAGCAACTGTCAATCGCTTTCTATCAAAGTTCAGAAATCATCAAAAACCTCTTTCTTGAATTAATTATTGAAGTAACATCTTTCATTCAAGGTCTTATTCTTAGAAGAAAACTAAGTCTGTTTTCTGCATTAACAGGCCGAAGAACTCAAGGTCTCTGACATCCCAAACGGACATAGAGCTTCTTTCATCAATTATTGAAGTGACACATTTCATTCAAGGTCTTATTCTTAGAAGAAAACTCAAGTCTGTCTTCTGCATTAATAGGCCGAAGAACTCAAGGTCTCTGACATCCCACACGGACACACAGCTTGACTCAATAACAAACATCCAGTTTACAGGGTGTAGAGATGGCCGAGCATGCTCTCAAAATGGTTTAGAAGTTCTTAATGGGACAGAATTTGAAAATTTTCACCAGACCATTAACTTGCTTCGACAATTACAGCATCCCCAATTAAAAAGCCCTGCAAAATAAGTAACTTTTCAGATAACTTTTTTTAAAGGGAAAAATGCAGTTTTTCTTTGGAAGAGTTTGAAGTTAATATATCTATTCTTCTAAAGAAAAGATTGCATTGTCTAAATCATTAGAACTAAAGAGATTTCTGCAGCCTACTTGATCACCTCCTCAAAGAGTATCTCGTGCAGAGAGCAGACCTTTTTCCTCTCAAGAAAACATATTTCACGCTAAGGTATGAAGTTATTTCTCTCCAAAGGCAGTTCATCCTCTCTCACAGGCGAATCATTCTCACCTCAAACAGATATAGAGCGAAGAAGAGACGGCAGTAGGACTCGCACACACAATTTTATTACGTCATCTCTCTCTCTCTCTCTCTCTCTCTCTCTCTCTCTCTCAAAACAGGATGATCTCGCACAACCACAACTGCTGCTCCTTCGATTTCTGTTATCACTAGCTTATTCATTTTCCCAGCAGACTCATTCCGAGCTTTCACACTGGTCTTTCTCTCGAGAACACACAACATACTGGTCTACAATTTTCAATGTAACATCCGATAATATTTTCACGGATTTACAGTGTTCATTCTCTTACATGGCAACTCATGCTTTTATCAAGTCATTCTCATCATAAAAGACATTTTCCACAGGCCTCTCATACTTCTGAAGAAAAGAGTTCACAAGCCATTTCTAATTTACACATCAAAAGGATACGTCTCTTTTAAGTGATTCACATTCAGAAAGTGTTCTCTCACCAGTCATTCACACTTCAGTTTGAAAGGATAGTTTTCAGTCGATCTCATTCACACATTGGAAGGACAGTTTGAATTGCCAGCTGGTGCCATTTTTCATCTCACTTTTCGAACACATACACACAAACTGCAGACGTAAGGTTTGAACACAGAACCCCTTTTAAAAAAAATTGTTCATGTTTTAATTTTTTATTTATTTGTGTGTGTGTGTGTGTGTTTTACTGAAAAGCATTGATGGCAATATCAGTTTCACCGAATGTCGTATTTTACTTCTGAACATCTTTCCCCATTTCACACAAGAAAAGGAAAAACCAACGACAGATTTTTTTTCTTCTCTTTAACGCTCCACGCATATACACATCCACCCATCCCCATCTAAAACATTCATATGTCAATGACTTATTTTAGAACAATCATGTTCCGAAATCTTTCATGCAATGATATATACATACCAAATTGAATACGTTGACTTTCCAGGAGAAAGGGAAAGGAAAATTTTGCAAAATTTAAATTGCTTTTAACAATCTTCTTAAATCATGCCAAAACTAGAATCCTGACCAAACAAAGAGGCAGTCATATCAACTTCTCTATGAAAACGACCAAATTATCAGTTACTCTGCCTTGCCAGTCATATTGGCAGCATTTTGAATACATAGTAATATCAATATTAGAACCCCTAATAAACATAGACTGATATTGCCAAAAATACCACAATCTTAGAGGATAGTCAGTGAGACTGTTGAATTTGTGTATAAAGAGTTCTGTGGTTTTCTTTCAATTTCCGAAGGAAGATATGATCACTATCTTTGAGGATAGACAGTGAGATTGTTGCATTTGTGTATAAAGAGTTTTCGTGTGTTCTTTCAGTTTCCAAAGGAAGATAATGATCAAATTCTCTCAAGGCACTGTCCCTCATGAAAGTTGTACCCGTTTGTTTTGAGAGCAATCGACCACATTTGTATAAACAGTAAACAAGCGTGGAGCTTTGGAAGTAACATGCAAAGCTACGACAAATTAAAAGAACATGTCCGTACTGATCAAACTGTAACAATTTCCTTGTCTTTTTTTTTTTCTTCTTCTTTTTACCTTTCCTTTTACTTACTGAAAAAATGGTGGCACAAAAATCAATCAACAAATTAATGGCATTATTCATACTGGTGTCATTGATCGTAATTTTTTTTCACGTCACCATCATTCAAAACTTCTTCATCTGTATCCCGTACTGCTAGTTGAAGCAGGGACAGTGTGACAGAGACAGACCTCTCATGGGGTAAAGGACACTCTGAGGGTCAACCCACAGAACTGACTAAAGGGTACAGTCAGTTGAGAACATGCTGCCCCGAAAATGCCCTGCTGGAGAAACCTGAGCCACGAGGGCACAAAGACTTCCCACATTAACAGACCAACTGCCGTTCATGCAAACAGGAACAGAAGGAAACAGGGTGCCATTTAAATGAACTCCTTTGCAATGTCTGATGCCGATTGTATATATCCTAAACATACGGGTCCATGCCCACATGTGAACCGATTCTGGCAAATCACCGGCCTACCTACTTGTCTTTAAACAAGACAGAAAGGTTATCTACATGTAATTTTCCTCATTTTTGGACTTTATCTTCCTTTGAAACTGTAAGACTGTGGCGACAGGCACTGAGGATCCAGAGTGCAGACTTTTTAAAAGGTCGACTTGGTTCGTTTCATTCACCAACGCCTGCATTCGCACATGAGAGAGAGAGAGAGAGAGAGAGAGAGAGAGAGAGAGAGAGAGAGAGAGAGACGGGAGGGAAACAGCCTGACAGACAGGTAGATAGAGCAGAGTGATAGACTGACTGACTGGCAGAATAAGAAAGAGACAGACAGAGAGAGACAGAGAGAGAGAGGCAGAGAAAGAGAAAGAGAGAGAGAGAGAGAGAGAGAGAGAGAGAGAAACAGACTGTGACAGACAGAAACTGACTGACTGACAGACTTAAAATCGAGAGAGAGAGAGAGAGAGAGAGAGGGTGTGAGGGTGAGAGAGAGAGAGAGAGAGAGAGAGAGAGAGAGAGAGAGAGAGAGAGAGAAGAGAGGGAGAGGGAGCGAGAGAACAGACAGACAGACTAACCGACAGACAGATACACTGACAGAGACGGAGAAACAGACTGACTGTGTAAGACTACTCAGAGACTCGCTGGCAGACTGCAAACGAGAGAGGAGAGATGAAGGAAGGAGAGAGAGAGAGAGAGAGAGAGAGAGAGAGAGAGAGAGAGAGAGAGAGAGAGAGAGAGAGGAAGTTGGTGAGTGAGAGATAGAGGGAGGAGAGAAAGAAATTTTGACTGACAGTGGGAGACAATAAAAGCAGCGACAGAGAAACAGATAAGACTGATAAACACAGAGAAAGAGAGAGAGGGAAAGAGAGAGGGAGAGGCGTGCACACATGTATACACACACACACAGAAAATGCGAGAGAGAGAGAGAGAGAGAGAGAGAGAGAGAGAGAGACAGACAGACAGACAGACAGATGCAACTATATATAGCAAAGGTAACTGTCTACTCAATGCTGTGCCGTCTGGATGGAATTATTTAAGTATAAGTAACTGATCAACCTCGGAAGTGTGATACTTGTGCGCACGCGCGCGTACACACACACACCCACCTCATGGGGAGAGGGAAAGTAGGATGGGGCTGTCACTTTCAGTGCCCCCCTCCCCCCCCCTCCTCCCCCAGTGGCATTAATCCAAAGCAACTCCTTCCAGCTCCACTGTACGCATCCACACCTTAAGGAGTCACCACAGGAGTCAACAGGACCCCATCAGTATCGAGGCGACTTGAGGCCACCCACCGGAGGAGGTAATGCACTACTGCCGCGTCACTTTGGTGGTGCCCAGATTGACCTTTTCTGGACACCACCTACTAGGTCCCCTACTGATAACAATCAAACGCTTAGCCATAGAGCTAGCAATTAATGAGCGTTCTCCAAACAGCGCAACCATGTCTGCATGAGCTCGCTGCTCAATATCGAGGACTTTGACAAAACTCATCACAGTCACAGGTGTGGAGAGAAAAAAAATCAAGTGGGAAGTTACAACCTTTCTCTTGGGTAACAAAAATTTTGGTATTTCTCATTTGCATCTTCCGCTTTTATCTGCCCGTCAACAAGATTTCACAAAAAATACACAACTAAATTTCATGAAACTTTGCAGCAAAATGGAATAGGGTCCAAGGACGATTCCATCTGGTTTAAGCATAGATCCTTGGTATGGATCCAGAATCAGTTCTACCTGGGCAAATGTTTGCACTCCTCTCCCAACTAAGTGCTCTTCTAGTTAATGATTTTTTTTTTAAAAGCAACTAAAATGCCTGTCTGAGTGGACTGGGAGGAAAAGCTCAAAACAGACGGCTTTGCACTGACCAGTCCTGATGCTATACATTGTCAACAATAATACACAGTAACACACATGGAGACAGGACTGACAAATATGGACAGAGACTGAAGAGGACAGAGAAGGACTTTGACAAAGACTAAAAGAAACAGAAACAAGAATAGATGACATATAAGACACACAGAATATGGAGAAAGGTAAAGAGAAAGAGATATAAAACAAACGAGACAGAGACAGCGAGCAAGTGAGCGAGCAAGCTAGCAGACTTGCGAACAAGCGAACGAGAGAGAGAGAGAGAGAGAGAGAGAGAGAGAGAGAGAGAGAGAGAGAGAGAGGGGAGAGAAGGATGGAACAGACACTAGAAAAAAGAAGATTAAAGATCAGACAGGAAAGATTTCAAAAAAGAATAATAAACAGTAAGAGAAACTTGAGCACATGAAAGACAGACACTAAGCAGAAGAAAATTGCAGCTGAATTTTGTATGGCTCCCCAGGTTGTGTGCGATATTGACTCCTACAGAAATCAATAAACATGATAGTCTTCAAAGAGAAGATTTAGACCTGACCAGCAAAACATGAAAGAAGCAGACCAAACCAGTAAAATTCTTTGAAATGATGCAGTCGAGTCACCAACTCGACCTAAACATCAGTGGATGTCTCCTCTCAGCAAGTACATAAAAAAATTATTCGACACTTTCTTTTTAAATGGGCACAAAAGAAAGTGGTGAAAAAAAGGAAAGAAAGAAAGAAAATGTCATGTCTTTGTCAACAAACATCATCAGAGTGTTACCGATATTCGTTGCCTTACCCTTACTTGTTGGGGACTGAAAGCAGAGGCACTCCTGATTGAGATAAGAACAGAAGAAGAGGGAAAAAAGCTAAGGAGCCCTTTTTCAGGAACAAAGAAAAGATAGGTAAAAACACATTCATGATTTTCTAATGAGAGAGATGGACAGACAGACAAAACAGAGAGAGAGAGAGAGAGAGAGAGAGAGAGACAGACAGACAGACAGACAGACAGAGACAGAGAGAGAAATTCAGAGTGAGAGGGAGAACAGAGAGGAAAAAAAAGAGAGAGAGAATAAATCAAGCCATGAAATCTCAAAATATTTAGTGCTGGCACATACTTCTGTAGTAATCTGAAATATCTTTACACTTGAATAACTTACAATGTCCAAGAGCCTGTTAGTACTGGATATCATTTTCATGGCCTTTGGGCCACATCTGCTAAAAATCCACAAGAACGAAAGCCTTGTGATAAACCGCCAGCCATTTTGGTTTTTGATCCATCCACTTTTCAGTCCACATAAAATGTGAAAAAATGTCCACAATCAAGACTGTTTCATTATGCCAAAATTTGAAGTCCCAAGTTATACAGTCCCTTCTACCTCCATCCACTCCCTCTTACCCCCATTCCCAACCCAAAGAAAACAGGAAACCCTATCTTGGTGCCATGAAAATAGCTGAATTTCGATGGCCTCTGTTTTTTTCTCTCTCTCCATCACTAACTGAAAGCCAGTCAGAATCTAGAATGATAGAGAAAGATACAGTGGATAGAATCTGTCAGTCAGTAACAGTTCAAGGTGTAGAAAAAGAAAAAGCAGACAAAATCTGACAGAAAAGTGAAGACACGAGGGCCAGAGAACGATGACAGTGAAGGCAGAAAACAAATACTGCGCGAAGGAGTTCGGTCTTTTTCAACACCTTTACTTTCTACGAACGAGTAAAAAGCCGTACAGGACTACAGTAAGACATGACAATATTCTTCACACGGTGGACAATATCCAACTAAAACCATGCACTGGAAAATGACAGACTAGGGCTTAGTCTCAGTGAGAGGTAAAACTGGAACTTAAGATTTCGGTGTATGTACAAGAAATCAGGAAAATTAGTCCTAATGACAGAAAAAGACAATCATACAAGAGAAAATATTCTGACACTTCAAAAGTTGACATCAAGTTGCATGTGGACTACAAAGACGTTAGACTATTTATTGTTATACTGCTGGCACAGAGACAGAAATCACATTTATCTGTGCACCGCACGGCTCTTAGCAATTTCCACCACAAAGATCTAGCAGTTCAATTCCAGTGTTGGTGATGCACAGCTTCAAGAACAAAACAGAGAAGGAATGATGGATAAAAGCATCTTTGATCAATGGCCATGTCAGTTTGTCAACAATTCTACAACACTGCAAGTACAGGTCTGTAAAAGCAGAACAACTGTATCTCATTCACCTCATAACCTGCCTTTCACTTTTCTTCATTCAGTAGTTTCTAGACAATTCCCACCTACACCTAACAACTGACAATAATCACAGACTGAGGTATTTGTGCATTATAATCATTTCTGAGATTCCATTTTCAAAACTGCATTAGAACTGTTGACTTCGAGCATTTACGTAAATCAGTAGGTTGTCATTTCACTGGCTGCCAAAATCAATCATCTGAAAAAGTAACATCCGTGGTATGTCTTTCATTATCAAAACTCTACCAAAAATGTAGAAGACCATATGTGACCATCAGAAAATCTTTCTGTTAAATGTTCTTTTGTTCTCTCACATAGATGCAAGATTCATTATGTGGTTTCCCAAATCATCTATTACCATGCTCCTTCTAACTTTTACTGAGGCATAGAACTGTAAGGTAAAAAAAAACCCCTAAAAATATAGAAATGGGAACCACACTTCATAACAGAAATCATATACAGCATCAAACCACTTTTTTCTGGTGGTGTGAATTTTAACTGCGATAGGTGTATACATATACCAGTGCACATTTTAACACCAAAAAAAAAAAAAAAAAAAAGTGAAGATAGAAAAAAACAAACTTACATTCGATACAAAAATGGTGGGAGTAATAATATATATATATATACACTCAAGTAAAGAAAAAAAAAATCAGAACAGCGAAGCTGCAGGTAAGATGAAAGTCTCTTAAGCAAATCTAGTAAAACAAAAACAAACAAAAAAAAAAAACAGGAAAGAAACAAGAGAAAAGATCAGTCATGTTTTTCGTTCACAATGAGCATTCCTGTCTATCAATGAGTTCATTATGAGATGAGAGCAATAAATTAAGTAGTTAACCAGCTTTTAACAAGTATTAACAAAGACACAAAATGTACAAATAGAATCACTGACTGAGTAAAACCTGGTACAGAAGTTGTAATGGAAAGCCCAAGAAGAATACATTTAAGAAACTTACCAATAAATGGTTAAAAAATAAAATAAATAATGAATAAATGAAGGAATAAAAAGACATGTGAAAATGCCAGACATTAATTAGCCATAGAATTTATAATCATCTATTCTGGTCACTGACAATCACAATCCTTGCCTAAGGTTGACAACTGTAAAAAGAGTTTCATATAACAGCAGATATTACAGTTAAACAAGAAAAACCTTCACTACAATATTACACAGATAATATCATACAATTTTTTTGTAAATTTGACAGTGCCTTTAGTGCTGTCTGAACTTATCATACATGCATCAACATTTAATCGTGAATTTACAGAAATGTAACGCTACCCATCATACCACCTCCTATCCAACTTCTAGATGATGTCACAAATACGACAAAATATTCCGAACCAATCTTTTCAGAATAACAAAATTCCTTTCTTTGGTTTCTACTAGTGACTTTCAAAATCATTGATGATGGAAAACAGCAACAGCCACAATAAAAAGGCAAGCAAGTAAATACTATCCAGGAGAGTTTATGACAAAAAGGTGCATTAAACAAACATTTTTAAGGTTCAAGTATAAAACTGTGAAAAAAAAAAACAACTCATGTAAATGTTTCTCATCCAACATGTGACCAGTTGGAAGGGGGTGGGGGGAGGGGGTGGGGGGGGGGGGTAGGGGGGGGGGGGGGGGGCAGCGCAGGGAATTAACAACTGGTTGGTAAAAGTTAGTGATCAAGCTTGATAGGGAAATGCTTTTACACAGCCTCAACTAAATCAATCAACACTGTTTTAATTAAGTAAAATTACTAAGCAGTATTCTGTACAGTGAAACAGGCATTTTGATAAATGCACAGGAGAGGTCGCAGGCATGGCATCTTAGCACTCTAACACTTGCCAGTATGGGAGGATGGAAGGGGAGGGGGGAGGCCTACCAAACGATGGTATTCTGCAATATGAAGCTGGTACTGGGGGCAAGGAAGCCTGTCCTGGACCCCATCACTGATTGAACCAATTCCCAGTCCCACCCCCACAAAACCAGCTGCAACAGAACTAGTCACAACAAATGAACACCCATGTCAGTTAACACACTGGCAATCCACATGAGATCTTGCCATGATGCACACACAATAACCCTCACACAGAACGACCCTATCCAGCCACACCCTCTGTGACCAGAGGATACAGCTCTCTAGCCAGCGCGGTCAACGCCCTGACGCACCTTGATCACCAAGTATGACTGACATGGTGGCTAACGCATAGGTTTAAATACTGGGTTGTTTAGAAAAGAAAACAAAAGAAGTCTGCAGTGCAACAGAAAGGTCAGAGCACACAAAGCCCTGGAAGACACTGACTTACCACTGAGCACATACTGCCCTCCAAAACTCCTGCTATAGACAAGACCGCCCAGCAGATAGGAAATTGGTGGTATACTTGAGAAAGATGGCAAAAGTATGCCTTCCAAATAATAAATCATTCAACAGAACTATTATGCGAGTGATTGAAATTTATTGATACAATAAATTTCCAACCACTTAATTTACAGGACTCTCATTACACATTGTGGTTTAAAAATCTACAGTCTAAATTACGTTTGGGTTTAGTACATAAAACAGCACTCCTTTCAAATGTCCATTTCAACACCGTTACAACAGTTTTCCTAACAGTTATCTCAATATCCACAGTATAATCAAACGACAAAACAGACTAGTGAGAAAATTTTCAAACACCGATTACAAAACAAACCACCAAGCAATTACAAGCTGAAAGTTGGAGATGAAATATGGAGTAGAATATATCCATCAAGGAAGTGCGTAAGCACATTGTAACTGATGACTAACATTCGGTGTAAGAAAATGCTCTCTCAGTCTCTGGCATAGTGCAGCGAACTAGGCTTTTCTCTTCTCTGACCTGCTGTCAAAACAACCGACCCTTGTTCACATTATGGTCTTGTCTAACACAGGTTTTCCTTTCAAAAGGTGTCTATTCATATCTGTTTTTTTTGTTCCAGTTATGTTTCACGCTATGCATGTGTACACAAATTCAATCCAAATTATTTAACTTCAAGTTAACAAAGCTGTAAGAAGCGCTAGTCCTGAGCATGGCTAGACTGGGAACATGAAGTATTTTGAAAGAAAAAAAAATGCATATCTTTACACAGAATGCATATCTTTACACAGAATGCATATCTGTACACAGTTTCTTTGAATGAATGTCACAAAAGAAACAAAGAAAGGAAAAAGACTTTTGTGCACTAACAATGCAAATCTAATCAAAGTACACAAAGTTTTCATGGACATTAAAACACGCATGTATGTAAGTGAACACTTAACATAAATATGATAATGTGACAACAGCTACGTGATACTGGTTTAGCTAGTTACATGGTTTTCTTCCAATTTTTGTTGCTAAGGACACACACACACACACACACCAAAAACAAAACCAAAGAAAGAATGGAGTAAAAAAAAAGATCCATAAAATGGGAACTGCTAGAAAACAGACATCTGCTAAAAATCAATAGGTAATTAGCTACAAAAACAACACACACTTTTTTACTCATTATATTTCTCAATACACACTGTACAATTTGTGTCATCGCTCTATCAGCCAACAGCTGAGACTCTAAGAGCATGTTTCAAAAGTTTAGCATAAAAAGAGTTAACAAAATAAACTGTGAGACACAAGACGTGACACAAAAAGAGAACAAACAGAAACCACTAAAATCACCAAAGCCACACAATCCAAAGCTCTTTCCTGGTTTGCAAAAACTCACAGATTAAACTGACCAAGCTGGAACAAGCGGCATGGCACTTGTGCGCAAACTAACACAACTGGCTGTGACTCATCACACAGCATCTCTTTTTACTAATTACAAGTCCAAATTAATGATCAAACAGATCAATCTAGGCAAGGAAACAATCTTATGATCATGATACTAACTTTAACAGGGCTTACTCTAAACACGGACTTCATCAAACTGTTTCCATCCCCACCGGCTGTGGGTGTATGGGAACACAATACGGCTGAAACAGACATCTGACAGTGAAGAAGTACTGAAAACAACTTTTGCTCAACTGGCAACATAACCACTGCAAACACCAACAGACAGCTAGAAAAATCGCTTTTTGACAAAGTTCACATACAAAATCCTCAAGATGAATACATTTGCAGTACCACACATTTTTACGTCCAAACACAAGACTTTTATGCATCTGAAACGCTTTGAGTATAATCAACTATTTTCCACCTCTCCCCGCTGGGAATCTTTTGATCAACGATTGTAACAATGTAAAATTGTAAATCAGAGTGTTCCTCTTCAAAGTCGTAGGTAACATGTGAACTTCAAGTTTTCTCAGGCTCATTTAAACTGAATATCATCTTTTGAATAACAAGAGTAACAAATTCCTCTCGGTTTCTCTGCTTTTTCTTCTTTTTTTTTTTTTAGATATGTATATATATATTAGTAAATTTCATATGATGGTATGACCCAAATAAAAACAATCGTTATTCATAAAGCACAATTTCATTCGTGACAACTTTCAACTGGGAATCTACTAAGGAAAAAAGTCAACATAAATTTGTGGAGGAGGCTGCGTAAATTAAGAAATTTCCCATTGTCTGCTGACAAAATTTTTTACCTACTCATACTTTTTAAATCTATTTCAACCAGATCTATAATCTATCATCAAAAATCAATAAAATCTGAGCTGACTGAAACTTATCACCGTATGTGTTAGCTTGCAAAAAAAAAAAAAAAAAAAAGTCCTCAATTCACCTGAATGATGCAAAACTGTTAATTCCGGGTTATTTTCATCTATCTGTCCTGTCACAGTCTGATGTCATCAGTCACACTAAAATATATATCCCCACTGTCTTGACCATGCAGTTCTTCCAAATTCATACCGTTTTTATCAAGCCTGAAAAGGAGCTGAGCAAGAACATGAAGCACAATGACAGCAAATTTTTATAACATGAACTATAAAGGCCTAACTCAACTTAGGAAACACACAGTCAAATCTGCCATTCCATGTGCACATGGCAAAACTATCTCTCTCAGATATGCACGAAAGAGAGCTTCAAAGGAAAGTAACTCTCTTCATGATTCAATTCATTTCCCTGCACGCTGGATGCAAGAGAGAATTTATTCTGCATGTACACCAACGATTGGCACAGCTTAGTGATCTTAGCTCTGTGCAAGTATGTTGTATGGATACATTATAGAAAAAAAGTTCATGCAAGAGATTAAATACATATATTGAGAGATATAGATACAGACAGATCAACAGGTAGATAGATAAGCAGATCAATCATCTGAGTTCAGCTGATATCATGTTTTGACCTGTGCATGCCATGGAATATCCTCCAGTGTTTTGTTTATCTGGCATTGATTCAAGATCAAAAACTGTCGGATCTGACAAGGACAAGCAAACACAACCACCAATAAAAATACAAGCTTAATTTCCAACATCCTCTAGCAAAGCAATATTCAAAATTTTGTATGTTACTCTGTCTTAGGCAAACAAGTCCAAGAATAAAGCTTCAGATTTTCTTGATAGGAAAAAAGAAAAATAGCAGCGAAACTTGAGCAAGACAAAAAGGTTTAATTTGATGAGGTTAGACTGTGACTCGGCTGCCAATATAAACTCAACCCTGTGGATTGGGCTGCCATGAGGAACACACCGTACAAAGTGTCAGTCATTCATGTGCTGACCTACAAAGCACTTTGTGAACATGCTGGGAAGAGATCGTAGCATATTCTGACATAAATCATATTCTGACATAAAATCAAAAGAAGGTTGCTATTGAAATTTTGTGACAGCCGTATTGAAGATGTTATAACATTGTAAACAACTTTTTTTTCTGGTTTTAGGGTAAATAGATAGGATTTAAGATAGTTTTACCATTTTAAAGAGAGGATTTAAGATAGTTTTACCATTTTAAAGAGTTTGTTCCATTTCATTCCAAAATCAAGGTTCAACAAGAAGAAGAAAAAAAAAGAGTAAACTGGGCTTGTACAAACACATGAACATTTTACAGTATTGAGTGTGGACAAAGTATTAATTCTCAACTGTATTCTGACTTGACATGACATTCTCAACTTCCAAAGTAAAAGCTATGCACATGACCATTCTGAAGAAAGTAGTACACGGAGACAAGCATGATAACGCAGTCCTGACAATGAAAATAATCAGACTTGAAAGATTCAGACCATACTCACTATTCAGAGTTATCTCGTAGGCCAGCTGGTGCCTCGGCCAACATAACAATAACTTTGTATGAAGTCTTGAAGATGTTAAAAAGATATACTGAAACGGGATGGGTCTGAATGAGGAAAGGTATTTCCAATAAAAAAAAATATCAGTTTTAACATCCACTGTCACACCTGTTTTGAATCCACATTGCCATTTACTTGCTAGTAATGCCACTGATGACCAATACATTAATCATGGCCATAAAGGGCTTTATCTCTTTCTTTTTATTCACTGGGAATATGATTATACAGAATGCAAATTACTGATGGAAAGCGTACAACTTTTATCACTTTTTCTGAAAAGAAAATGGGCACATGTTCACTACTAAAGATCTTCAGTTCAGCAATGATTAGGCCATGAACTTCAAATCATGTATGGCTTTTCACACCAGATCTTATCCCACTTTCCATCCCATCCATCCCTACTAAGATACAAGAGAGAGACAATGGGTACCAATAACAGTAAAAACAGAAATCTTTCACTGTCACAAACTTGACTGACTTTACCTTAGCTAGAAGTCAGAGTCATAGCATGTGTGTCGCCACTGAAAGAGGACTGCAAGGAGGGGTAACTGACACTCAAGTGGACATTTAGGCTTTCCCTTTCAAACTGGATCGCAAGTAATCCAAGCATATAATGTTCCCTTCTGGCGTCCATTATAATACCTTGAACTACCAGTCCAGTTAAGACATTTTGTTTCTGCCCTATTACATTTCTTTGCACACTGGAAGAGGGTGGGTATAAGATTTTCTGGGGTTGTTAAGAGATTAAGCATAAATGTTACATTTCATAACATTCAATCGGTTAAAACAAACCAGTACATTAAACCGATGTTCACATATAGAATTGAACAGGTATCTCGCTGAGAGTAAAAAAAATATAGCGCTTGACTCAAACATACTTCTTAGATAAAATAATGCAGTCGTACATCAGTCACAACTACTCAAATACAAAGAGCAAATAAGCAGCAAATTTTCTGAAATAATGTACAGGTGATACAAACTGCATGAGATGAGAACAAAGATTGATACAAAACAAAAACAGTACAAAACAAAACAAAACTGAATGCACTTTCCCACTGCATTTATCAGAGGGTTTTTGTTTCAATTTCTCTTATCTTGTCAGACCTTATAATCTTACAGTTATTTACAGCATTATTGCAACAGATAAACAATGAGTCTGTAAAGGCCAACCTTTGAAATTTATGTGGAAATAAAGCAATACATAAGATAAAAATAAGAGTGTCATGATTTTGGTGAATGAGGTTTAACAAAGAAAAAAACAAAAACAAACAAAAACAAAAATTACTTACAAACAAGAATCACTCTAACATGATCGTAAAACTGTCTTAATCATTTAATTTACAACTACTAAAAAAAAAAAGACTGATTCTAAAAAGCCTATCACATTCAGTTTGCCTTCTCTACAACAAATAACTTGCTGTGTGTGGTACTTCTAAGAAATTCAATCATAACAAAAATAATATTAAATCTAAAGTCATGAACAATATTTACTGAAATGAAATTTATGCTGCCATCGTACTGATCATTAAAACATTGGTTTCTTGAAACCATGATGAACGGTACATTTTTTGTCGGATGAACCTTTTCATACCCACTGCCAGCAAATACTGTCAAGATACTCTGCTCCCGCCCTTCACATGAGGGGGAAAAAAATTCACCATATCCTTGACTATATTCTTGTGGTTTTGTCACAATATCAGTGTATCAATATCAGCATACAGTCCGAATTGAGGACAAATTGTAAATCATATAATCAGATCTCCACAGGATTTGTCTACGCATAATTCTGAGTTTCACAAACTTTTCTAAAATATCGATTCTGTGATGATATGCCCTTAAACTTATCATTTCCCAATGGTATAAAGATCTGTGATGTCTTTAATAATAGCCATGACCAAGTCCACTGTAATAGTCATAGTCACGAGGTAAAGGATCTCTGTCATATGGGTCTGATGCGTAGCTCTGGGGCTGATAGCGCCGATCTTCGATCAAGTTGCTTGTTCTGTTAGAGTAAAGAGGGTCCCTGTCATCCAGTGGGGCACGAGGAGAATACCTGTCGTCCCGTCGCCAGTCTGAGGGTCTTCTTTCCAAAGAATCCACAGGATCTGAGTAACGACCCACTGGCTCATCATAACCTGAAGAGCCATATCCATAGGCCCTGTCAAGACTTTCATAGGAAGAGCCGCCTTGTCCCCTCGAGCTGTATGGGTCACGTGAAACAGCTTCTCTGTCAAGATCTCCGTATCTTGCTGGTTCTCGAGGAGCAGGTCCTAGCACACCTGGGCCCCTCTCCAATGACCCACTTCTCAAGCCATCTGGGCCATTTCCCATCAAACCTGGGCCAGATGAAGCCCCCCTTGACTGATCTCCCATTCTTCTTGGGCCTACTGGATCCCTGTCCAAATCATTGTACCCTCCTCTTCCCATCTGACCAGAACCTCTTGGCCCTCCACCCATACCTCTGGGCCCATTACCCATGTAATCCATCCTGCCTTCTTCTCCCGGGGCAGAACCTAATACTCCAGGCCTTTCTCTAAGATCACTACCCATAAAACCAGCGCCACCTCTCATCCCTCTTGAAGCTGATTCTGGTCCATCTAGCGATCCTCTGTATCTATCATCCATCATTCCTGACCCTCCTCCCATTGGCCCTCTTGAATTTTCTCCATAACGATCCATAGGTCCCCGAGGCTCACTCACAGGTCCATCTCCACCTCTTCCCATAGGACCTCTTGGCCCACGACCCATGATTCCATCACCTCCCATTGGATGATCACCAGGTCCTCTATCCATTGGACCTCTTGGCCCACGACCCATGATTCCATCACCTCCCATTGGATGATCACCAGGTCCTCTATCCATTGGACCTCTTGGCCCAGGACCCATGATTCCATCACCCCCCACAGGACGATCGCCAGGCCTTCTATCCATAGGACCTCTTGGCCCAGGTCCCATGAGTCCATCACCTCCCATTGGATGATCTACTGGTCCTCTATCCATTGGACCTCTTGGCCCACGACCCATGATTCCATCACCTCCCATTGGACGATCGCCAGGTCCTCTATCCATTGGACCTCTTGGCCCAGGACCCATGAGTCCATCACCTCCCATTGGACGATCTCCTAGCCCTCTATCCATGGGACCTCTAGGCCCAGGTCCCATAAGTCCATCACCTCCCATTCCATGATCTCTTGACGCTCTATCCATTGGACCTCTAGCTTCTAGTCCCATCATTCTATCATTTCCAGCAGGACGATCTCCTGGTCCTCTTTCCATGGGACCTCTTGGCCCAGGTCCCATGAGTCCATCCCCTCCCCTTGGGCGATCTCCTGATCCTCTATCCATGGGACCTCTTGGCACAGGCCCCATCATTCCATCACCCCCGAGACCATCTCTTCCAGATGGCCCTCCTCTCATCATTTTCTCCCTGCTCATGGGATCATCACCTGGCCTTCCTCTTCCCATGGACCCTCTTGGCCCTGGCCCCATTAATCCATCACCTCTCTCTGGACCATCGTCAAACCCTCCTCTTCCAGCAGGTCCTCGCTGTCCAGGTCCTATAAATCGATCACCACCCACTGGACCATCATCAGGACCTCCTCTTCCCATGGGACCCCTTGGCCCTGGACCCATTGGACCAGGTCCCATTAGTCCATCACCACCCATCACATTATCATCAGGTGCTCCTCTTCCTACAGGCCCTCTAGGTCCAGGTCCCATAAGGCCATTACCACCGATAGGACGATCATTAGGGCCTTTTCCCATAGGTCCTGGCCCCATTGGCCCTCTTGGCCCAGGTCCCATCAACCCATCTCCACCCACTGGACGATCATCAGGTCCTCCTCTTCCCATGGGGCCCCGAGGTCCAGGTCTCATGTCATCAGGCCCTCCACGAAGTGGGCCCCTTGGGCCATCTCGGCCACCCCCAGGACCCCTCTGGTCAATCATTCCGGAATTTTGCATACCTTGCCTTGGCTCATTGAAAGGTGGGCGAATTCCATTCATAGGTGGTTGAGGTCGAGGTCCTCTGGAGTCGTCAGGACCATCATGGCCGGGTCGTTCTCCAAGCAGACCTGGCTTGTTAATTGCATTTCCTGCAAATGATTCATCACGACCCCTTGGCATGAAATTAGGTCCTCCCCGGAAATCACCTCCCCCTGGACCATTATTCTGAAAAGGACCCCCACCCAAAGGATCAACAGGTCGCTCACCGAGAAGACCAGGCATGTCACGAGGGTCTGCATTCGGGTCGTTCTGATTGACATTTTTCATGATCTGTTCACGTTCTCTCTGCAGCTCCTCCTGGGCAGTCGAAATAATGTTCAGTATTTCTCGTGGTGCAGATCCATCTCCTCTTGACGCCCCACTTGGATTTCGGTCATAAGGCCTCGTGGGAGTGTTATCATACTGCGGGGTTCCCAGTCGGCGCTGCCATACAGGAATGCGTGGCCTCAACATTTTTTTTTCCAGCAAAGCAGTGTTGCCTTCACAACCAGACCGAAGTTGCTGCTCGAGTTCTTTATCTGGAACAAAAAGACAGGTGAACACTTTAATTAAGTGAACATTAATAAGGGAAGAAAAAAGCATACAGTTTAATACTGTTAATAATATATTTCCGATTATCCACACTGGCCAAGATTCAACAACCTAATAATAAAAATCCGCAACACTTCCAGCACAGTTTACTCAACTGAACTGGTGAGATTAAACGTCTCCAAGAAGGGACTGACTTGCTGCCTGATTTCATTTTTATCAGTATGGTTAATAGTCAATTAAAGTACAAAATATACATCTGTACAGATTTTGTACTTGTTTCACTTTCAGACTCAGATCATCTGACTGGTTTACCTTAAATAAAAAAAAATAAAAAGGGGGGGGGGGTAATTTTCAAATTTAATGCATTCAGCATAAAAAGCCATGCTCCAAGCCCACTGTTTCACACATTAAAAAATAATTCTTGTGTCTATCTCAACGTTTTTAGATACAAGATTATATGTATATGAACATGTTAGATTAAAATGAAAGAGGTTCCTCCAATTCATATTCTGCAAGATATACTGAGCTCACATGAGAACGAAAGCACTCTTTAACACATGCACTCTATTCAGATCTTCGAATAAAACCCACACCAAAATAGAAAAAAAACTCTTGACAGCCGGTCAGTTATTGTCTTTCTGTATCAGTGTATGCCAATACTTCATTCAGTCCTTCTGCTGGGTAGTTAGCTCAGACAAGTCAGACACAATCAAAAATGAGCCAGTACACATATCTGTGGACAGAACTGAGGTGAACATCAATCCACTTCCATTATTTTGCTCTCCAAGTAACCAGTAGTTAATAAAACGCTTGTACCATGCCCCCCCCCCCCCCCCCCCCCCCCAACCTAAAGAGGTTGATCACATTCCAAGCCTTCTCCTCACATCCATTCCAGATAAATGTCCACTGAACATGTCAGTCAACTGTCAACAGACTTAGCTCCACAGCAAAGACTGTTGGAAACACCCACTATGAGAGTATGACCTATGAGACCTGTGTTCACCCAGACACTGGCTCACTGCCAATTATTGCCCATGACTAAACTGGGGGCTGGGTACTCTTAACACCCACAGGATTCCGTTGTGCTGCAGTTGGGCTTCAATGGCCATGTGCAATAGATGCAAATGAATGACATAGCTGAGTGAAGTCAGCTGGTACACTGTGGAGAAAACATGTGGTGAAATTGGTGTATATGAGACACGAATAAGAGCATGTGATTGTGAGGATACGAAAACTGCTACCTAGGAGATAACTATGTGGGCAGTCAAATTCTAAAGGCTTGGTAGAGTCCAACACGTTGGGTTAATTGACCAGGTTACGTCACTATCAAAATCCATGACTAAGGAGACATCAATCTGTAATTTCTGATTTTGAAATTCTGTAAGTACCTTATACTCTTTGACAGCTACGAGAGATTACGATATGCAGTTGGTTAATCAATACCATGTTGATCTCATAGATCTGTATAAGTCGCACCCAAATGCATGTATTTGCTCTTACTACACCTTCCATCTTCCCACCAAGTTTCACTTACATCAGTTAAGCAGTTTTGCCTAATCCTGATGAATCCCATGGATCGTGGATCCAGCCTTTCCTAGGGATCTGCACCAAAACTTTATGGATTTGCCCTTGGGCCATGTTCCATCTTTCAACCATGTTTCCCTCGAACTGGTTCAGTAGTGTTTGTGTAATAAGACCGCCAACAAAAGAACCATCCAAGCAACCCACAGAGGCAAGTGGAAACATAACTCCCGCCCGAGCTGAACAAATGCTGGATCCACCTTTTGATCATGATCTGCTGCAAATTGTAAATGTAAGGCTACAGACCCTCACACCATCCCTGATATCCCCACTAAAAAATGGTATATTGACTATATATAACATTGTACAAGGAAGAAAGACAAAGGATCAGTAGGCAGGCTGTCAACTTTCTTACCCATAAACCTCTGAGAATGGACAACATGTCACTTCTTAAATGAAAATATATTTTTCTGCCAGAGGAATAATATGCAGAATAGGTTACATCCCATGCAGTCTTTTCTAGGACATAGAAAGTACCAAATTTGTATTAAACACACACACACACACAAAATACTGGCGTGTTACCTGGAAAGGGTCCCTTATCCCAAAACTGAATTGGAGGCCATCCTACCTATCCTGAAATTTGGATTGTAACCATCTGATCCATCCCAACAATCTTGAAATTTATCACGATGTGTGACAGGTTCCTTAGTTTAACATGTAGTAATACTAAAGAGTTCTGAAAGAAACAGTAATAAAGAATATCAAATTAAAAATTGTATTTTCAAAACAACACAACCAGCAATGCATAAGTTTGCATCCATCCCTCTGCCTTTCAAATTTGTTTGTAACTTTTAAAGAAAATGACAACTCTTACCCTTTTCTAAAATGGAACCAAAAAAAGTCTTTGTGTGTGTAAATGTACGCGATTCATTCATACCCAGCAAAACTTTTTTTTTCCTTCAACTTTTTGACACTGATTTCATTTTTCTTTTTCACCAGGATTGTTATATAACAATATAGATCCACCAAAGCTTTTTTATTTATATTATTTTCCCATGATCTTTGGACTGGAGAATGTGATGGGAAGATATTTGAGGAGGAGACATTGGTTAAGTGGATGAAACTTGACCGAGTGGTTCTAATCTTCCCAACCGAACTGACAGCAAATTCTACTCCTAGGAAATAATTGGCTATGCACCAAAACATTTCACAATATGAATGGCACTGAACTGAACCCACGACATCCAAGCCCAGAATTTGCAACACTAACAACTGCCCCACAACACTAGTCGTTATTTGTTAGATTTGATCTGAACTATAGCATTTAAGAAAAGCAAAAGGCATAGGACTGCAGATCTGTGAAACAAAATTCCCTTTAGAACAACTGCAACAAACACAAACCAAAAAAAAAAAGCCTTCTGAGGATACCCCCCCCCCCACCCCCCCTCCATTGTGTGTGCATGTGTGCATTGTGCATGTGTGCACATGAGTGGTGAGACTATGTTTTTGGATACTACCAAAAACAAAAAACAAAAACAAAAAAACAACCAGGAAAATTTCACAATTTACACACAAAAAAGTATTATCTACGTTCTCTGTAGTTTCCTTTTTTAAGATATTTACAAGTCTACTACTTTGAGTTTGATGGAACACTTTCTAACAGCCCAGCACACCAAACAGCATCATACCATAAACAGTACTTCAATCACTTTACATGTGCTAATCGCTAATGCTGTTCTGTCATTTTAAATGTCCGTACAGATCTATAGTTACAATCTTAAATAATTAATGATACAAGAGACAGGAGATGTGAGCAGGGTGTCGTATTGCCATGTTAACCAAAAAAATTTTGTAAAATAAGAGCGTGCCAAGTTAACCAAAACATTTGGGTAAAATCGACCTTTTCAACTGCTATAGCTTGCAAGAGTTGATGTGGTATACTTTATTTTATGATGCCTACCAAGAATTTCTTTTTCCTGGAAGAATTGTCTTTTTTGTTGTGATTGATTCCTCCCATCATACATTTTTACTGGTATGCTGAAAGATCTCTTTTCCTTTTCAAACCACTCTTCTTTGTTTATTTCTCTGAACTTTAATCAAGATTGCTTTTGTATTAAACATCAACAACGCCCATGCAATAGTGAGGTGGGTCTGACAAGCTGTTTAAAACAAGTACTTCCTACTGAACAAAGTTCGCAGATTTGGCAAGGTTGGGGTTTAAGTGGGGTGGAGGGATAAGGGGCAGAGAGGAGAGGAGTGAAGAGAGGGATGAATGTTGAGAAGTTTCAGTTTCATCAAGAAGGCTACATCTGCTGAATTTAAAGATCATACAGCACACGATTTACAGCTGATGGATAGACTGATTGATGACCAAGATGAGAGGATTGAAGACTAGGATCTCACAGTATATGAATTATGACCTAGTAGATCACTAGATGTCTGACCAGCGTATCATTAGCCCAACAAGTTGGTAAGACCTTGGGTGTCTAACATTGTCTGTGTCACTATGTCAGTATATGTGTGTTTGTGTGACTGTGAGTGTGCATGTGTGAGTGTACATCATGTACATTCGCATGTGCACTCACAGTCACACAAACAAAAAGTGTATGTACATGGGTGGAAGGCACGGTCCTACGTATGTGTACCTGTGTATGCAATATGTGTGTGCATGTGTGTGTGTGTGTGCATGTGCACGTGTACATGTGCATGTGTATGCATATGTGATTTGAGGACTTACCAGAGCATGCTCAGGTCTGCATGTACACATTGTGTGTGTGTGTGTGTGTGTGTGTGTGTGTGTGTGTGTGTGTTTCGTTCGTTCTTTAATTTAATGTCTATCCACTTTACAGTGATCTTAGACAAAAACAACAGACAAACGAACAGGCATACAAACAAATAAAGACAAAACAGAAAAACACATGTAAAAGGGGCCGGTGTGTGTATGTCGGTGTGCGTGTGTGTGTGTGGGGTGGGGGGGGGGGGGGGGGGGGTAGTAAGTGTGTGTGTTGTTTTAAAAATGTCATTAAAAGTGTATGGAGTGTGGAGGTAGTGTAGTATACTAATCTTTGCATGCATAGTCTATTTAGTTAATGAGATACCAATAAGTGACTATCACATTAACCCCATTCTAATCTACCGGCATAACGGTAAACTGCTTTAGCCTGGATTCATATCTGAACATTTTTAAAGAAAAAAAACACATTTTAACCATTGAAATAATAAGAAAATAAATCAAACAAATAACTAGAGAATCAAAGTAAATGTCCAACTGGACTCTTAACAATTGCCCTAACAACTTCTATAGCCTTCGCTTCGTTCCCAAAAATGTCCCAAAAATTCGCGATTGATGGGTTCAAACTTAATAACCAAATAGGTAAATACTTTTGAGTATTTCTGCAAAGGAAGATGACATGGAATAGTGTAATATTATGGCCACAAATGCAAGTGACATTTTTACAATATTTTGTTTTGTATGCATCAAGTCTGAGTCTAAAGATCAGACTCTTCAAAAGTCGTTCCTGGTGGAGATTGTGTCCCGTTTTATATTTTACAAGCTTCTTAAAGAATTTTCCCTTGTTCTCCTTTGTTATGTTTGGACACTCTTTTTGTCTTCCTATCACCGAATCCCATGATGCTTTACCTAACAGGCTATAATTTTCATACAAGGATAAAGGAATATTTATTTTTGTAAAGCTCTTTTCCTTAGCTGCACCATTTTTGGCTAACCGATCAACCCTTTCATTTGCTGCTAAACCACAATGTGATGGAATCCAACAAAAGTCAATAGAAGAACCACGTAAAGACAAAAAATGAATTAAATGGTATATCTCAGATATCATTTCTCCTCTCACTCTTGTATGAGAATATTTTAAAGCTTGTAAGACAGATTTTGAATCGACACAAAATAATATTTGATGTATCGAATATGGAAAACAAAGAAGATAGTTCAGTGCCATAATAATGGCAATTAGCTCTGCTGTGAATACAGAGAAATTTTTCCCAATGTGATACGATTTCTCTATTTTTAATGATGGAATAATAAATGCAGCACCTGATAATTGGTTTTCGAGTAGAGAACCGTCTGTATATATTTTAAGATGATTTATATAATTTTCGTTTATATGTGCCTTGACATATGTTGGCAGCATGGTCCCATCACTTTTCCTTAAATCTGTATAATTAATATCGAAATTAGCCTTGCTAAGCTCCCATTGAGGAATATTACTGTAACTCGTTTGAGGAGCTACTGTTTCGGGTTCAACACCAGCATCTGTAAATAATTGTGACGTATAGGAGCCTATAGTTTTTACAGAGTCAAAACTCTGTGCTCGCTTTGGAAAATGTATTTCTGATTTCAAACCAGTTTCCTTGATACATGAATTTTGCGTTGAATAACTCCTTAATATATATTTTGCTGAAGCAAGTTTCATATTTTCGGCAAAAGGCAAAATTCCTATTTCTGTGTAGGTTTTTAGTGTTGAGGCATGGACAGGGACACCGAGAGCTATCTTATAAGCTTTACTATCGATGCTTTGCATCTTTGTTATCAAATATTTTGGAGCTGAAAAGAATATTTCCTGAGCGTAAGATAATTTTGATCTCACAAGCGCAGTTGCTAAATGAATAAGTACCTTACTATCTTTTCCCCATGACTGTCGACTTATCATTTTTAATAAATTTAATCCTTTTCTGGCTTTTGTCAGAATATTTTCCAAATGGTAGTTCCAATTCAATTTAGAAGTCAGGCTTACTCCTAGAAATTTAACAACTTTCTTATATTCAAGCGGCATTCCATTTATTTGAAAAGAGGGTAGAGGTTTAGGATCATACCCAGAGTTGAAGAGAACCATATGCGATTTTTCATATGAAAGGGTTAGTCCGTTTTCAATCATGTATTTGCTGATTTTGTCTAGTTCATTTTGATATACCTTTTTAATATAGTTAATTGATCTAATTGGTGTAAGCTTTTTTAGAGTGACTTTCATCCATATGCAAATATCATCCGCATATTGTGCTAACTCGACATTGTTTGAGACCACTTTTGGAAGATCATGCATCAAAATGTTGAAAAGGATTGGGGCTATTACACCTCCCTGTGGGATTCCCATCTGTGTACGTCTTTGATTAGAGTAGGCATTACCAACCTTAGTCTGTATTGTTCTTTCACTTAAAAATACCTTTATATAATTATACATACAACCTGAAATGCCTATTGTTCTTAGTTTGTTTAGAAGTTTTGAATGCCAAACTTGGTCATATGCCTTTCTAATGTCAAAAAAAGTGGCAAGTACGTTTTTCCTACGTGAAAACTGATGTTTAATCTGTGTGGTAATTTTTACTAAATGATCAACTGATGATTTACCTTTTCTAAAACCCGCCTGTTGTATTGGTATTATATCATTTTTTTCACAGAAATGTTCAAGCCTTTTTAGAATTATTCTTTCCATAAGTTTTCCCACATGTGATGTAAGAGCGATAGGCCTGTAATTATTCTCATCTGATTTTGACTTTCCCTCCTTGGGAATAGGGGTAACAGTTGATTGTCTCCATAAAGATGGCTGAATCCCTTCAAACCAACATTTTTGAAAAAATGAACTTAGAAAAAGTTTTATATTAACTGGTAAATGCTTTATCATTTCATTGGAAATTGCATCTGGTCCCACTGATTTTTTCTTTGATCCAAGGTTTGAAATTGCATCTTTTGTTTCCTGAAAAGTAATAGGAGCATTTGTATAGTGATTGTTATTGGGACTTTTTTCATTGTCTTCGTTTTCGTCCATTTTTTCTCGAAGCTGTTTTTGTTCTTCTGAGAGACCTTCGAAGTTACTATTTTTTGCAAATGCATCTGCAAATGCTTCAGCCTTTTCAAAATTGGAAGGAAATTCGTTATTTTCCAATTTTAAGGGGTACCCAGGAAGACTTACTCCATTTTTCATTTCTTTTATTTTTTTTTTCCAAGTTTTCTGGAGATCTTTGTGATTTTGAACCTCATTTTCACAGAAATTTGACCAGTATTCTTCCTTTGCCTTTTCATTTACTCTATTACTGTGATTTTTTGCTTTGTTTTTTTCAGCAATCTTTTCTGGATCTGTTTTATTTTTTAGATACATTTTATAAGCCTCCATTTTTTGTTCTCTTGCTTCTTCACAGGAAACATTCCACCAAACATTTCCTGTATATTTTCTTGTTTTATCAGGATTACATTTTGGGATTGAAAGCTCAGCTGCACGCAAAACAGTATCAACAAATTTCATGTAGCTTGTATCAACATCATCAACCATCATGTCCTCGCAATTGCAAATAGAAAGCATGTTTTCAAATCTATCCCAATCAGCTTTGTTGTAGTTAAATTTTGGGATTTGATCTTTTGTGAGATCAGAAACAGTTTGTTTTACTTTGATGGAAATAACTATTGGTAAATGATCACTGCCTAGTGAGTCTTTAAATGTGTCCCATTCACAACTTCGAGCGATTGCAGCCGACATGAGAGTTAGGTCTATCGCTGAAGCCCGATGATATGAAATATCCGGGATTCGAGTGACACTACCATCATTCAGTATACAGAGTGAAGAGTCTACTACATTTTCAAGGAATCTGTTATGCGTTATGTTTTTGCACTCATTATCCCAAAAGGGGGCGTGTGAATTGAAATCACCTGCAATTAGCCACTTATCGTTTTGGTCTTGTAAAGTACGAATCCACTCTGTGTTTTGATTGTCAGGACCTTTTGGCAAATAAACCGACAATATGTTAAGTATCAATGATCCATGGAATTTTGCTTTTACTGCACAAGCATTTATGTTTTTAATGTCTTTTGAAAAAGGTGTATCTATTTCGAGGTATTCTACATTTTGTCGAATGTACAATGCGGTACCAACCCTTCCCGTTTCATCATTGTTTTGGTATATTGGTGGGTAGTAAAAGTTTTGGATTTTTGGAAGCTTTTGTTCATGTACATTAAGAGATTGTATGCTTGGTAGGTATGATCTGAGAGATGTTGAATCAGCTCCAGAATATTTGTTGATATTGATCTGCAATTCCATTGCTGTATGTTTACATTTTTTGGTCTTGTCATGTTCTTTATAATTTAATACTATATTACCAGAATTTAAAAAAAAAGAAAAGAAAGTAACAAAACTAAATATACAACAAATTTCTACAAGGATAGATAGGGAAAAAAAGAGGGGGGAAATATTCCAGGGATTGTGAAAAATGGCACAAAAAATTGAATGTCAATCTCCAACGATCAAAACATTTCTGATGCTGAATAAATAACAACTCTACAAATCATTATGCTAGAAAAATGTCTTCAGCATCTTAGACTGTTTAAAAGTATTTATTCCCACTGTGTTAGCACGTCAAAATAGTTCCACCAGGGTCCATGGAAGGGGCGGCCGAGTTCCCTAGGATTGTAGTGAAAGGAATCTTCCCATGATGGATACCGTGCAGGGTGTTGTTTCAGGGGCCTCTTGGGTTTAGACCATAACATTCTGTTGAGGTGTCTGCCGATGTTACGGGCAACGACGCTGGTTCCTGTCCATGTCAGATGAATGCCATCATGCTGGGTTCCAGTGTTTGCCCGAAGAGTGTCGTGACTGACGAAGCTCACGTTTGGGGTGTCAAACAGGTCTGCCGTGGTGGTCGCATTGAACAGGTTGCGTTTCATCTCCAACTCTTCGTGTTTAACAGGGGCGATTTTGCTCACAACGATCTTTGAGTGGGGGTTTTCTTTTGAGATCTCCTCGATTGTTTCAGTGAAGGTTTTGCTTGTCTTGGTAGCATCATTGTTTTTTATTTCGTTTATGCCGCAATGGATTACGATTACTTCTGGGTGTTTTTCTGTGGACGTTGATGTTTTCAGGGACGGTAGGATCTCTTTGGTCGTAAAAGTTTTCATAGATGTTGATTGAAAACCATATGAGGCTCCCAGTCTTTCCCCATCCACTCTTTTCAGTACAGAGTCGTGTAGTAGAAGAACATTTGGCAAGTCCTGCTTGTTTTCTTTTTTTACTCCCTTCCTTCCAGAGTTCGAATTTGTGACGTCATTCTTCTTCTTCTTCTTTGCGTCATTTTTGGAGGAAATTTCTGTCATAGTGGTCGGAGTAGTTCGATTTGTCGTTTTTTCTTTATCTTTTGAGCTTTTGTTTAGTTTTTCTTTGTCAGCATCTTTTTCTGATGGAACCGATGCCACCATCTCTGCAAATGTTGCCATACATTTTGAGGGACTCCAACTCGAAGCAGTAGCTTTTGGATTGTTAGGTGGTTCATGAGTGTTCAATTTTCGGATCAACTCGTTTTGATTTGCTATTGTTTTTTCAAGCACGGAAATTCGATCGAACATATTTGTTATAAGCGTTTTTAAATCACCAACCTCATTTATCAAATCAGGCAGTGCATGAGCGGAGCAGATGTTCTCAGACCGCTCTTCTGGGTTGCCTGTGGTTTGGCAGGCCTTGGTTTGGGTTGGTCGCTCCGAATCTTCACTTCCCATATTCAGAGTTGTTGAAGTTTTTTTCTGGCACCTGCATGCATTTTCTGATTTCGGGTTTGATGCGTGACTACACGAAATCTTTGTTCTCCGGATCTCCTCATGTTAGTTGTAGAGTTGCAAAGATTCAGCAGAGCAGCTAACAGTTACTGTTTTGATGTCGCCATCTTGATCACGTGTCCCCACGTGTGTGTGTTGTTGTTGTTGTTGATTTATAGTCTGTTCACACTTGGTGATATTAGACTTTACAGGGGGGGGGGGGGGGGGGGGGGGAGGGAGGAGGGGGAAGGAGGACAGGGTGGAGGAAAAGGTAAGAAATAATGTCAAGAACAGTACAAATCTAAATATAAACTACACTATCATAATTATAAAAATATGCTAATTTGAGATTGAGAGATAATTTTTGCAACCTCAACCATTTCTGAACTGAAAGAAATAGCGTGAACCGGTTTAGATTTCGAAATTTCAATGTTTGCTTTTGAATAAAGAGCATTTAAAATGGGGCAATGGAAAAGTATATGTTCACCAGATAATGGCTTAGAACATGCACACGCTATATCTTGGGAATATTTGGTCTTCCAAGAGTTCAAACGTATCTTGTATATTAAACTAGAAATATGTCTAGGATATGTTCCCATTACATATTTATCTTGAGACTTCTTAGTTCGGAAACAGCTTTCCAATAACGAATGTATTTCATATATATCTAACTTCAAATTACTTTTTGCAGCATTGCCCATTACCCCGCGTCTGGCTAGTTTATCTGCTATTTCATTCCAATAAATACCACAGTGTGAAGGGACCCAGCAGAAGACTATATTTATTCCTGTGGAAATAATGTAATTAATTAGATGCTTTATTTCAAAGATTACATCTTTCCTTGCTTTAACATCCCAAACTTTCAAACTATCTAACACTGCCTTAGAATCAACACAAAATAAAATGTTACAGAAAGAATGATTACTATCACAAATAAAGAGTAATGCCATAAGAATAGCATACAATTCTGCCGTGAAAATAGAAAATCCTTTTCCTAGGCTGTATGCTTTTTGAACTTTTAAAGCCGGAATAACAAAACCTGAACCTGCACTTAACTGGCAAACGGAACCATCCGTAAAAATTTTTAAATGATTTGAATATTTGTTTTCTAAGTTTTCTCTCACTTTAGAAGTTAAAATGTTAATGTTATCATTTTTCCGGACATCAGTGTAATCTACATCAAAGACAGCTTGGCTATGTTCCCATGGAGGCACCGGGGGAACAACAGGGGCAGGTGAGAGTGAAGTGACATCAATATTGCATTTTTCAAAAGAATCTTTCGTGTAATTTCGAACGGGACAAAGATAACCTAGCTGTTGAGCTCTTTTGGGATATTCAACATTTGAATCCATCAACACTTCGTTTTCGACTGAGTTAGGTACTGAAAGACTTCTTGCGATATATTTGGCCACAGCTAATCTACGTTGATCTGACAGTGATAGCATATTAATTTCTTTGTACACCTTCAACGTGCTTGTGTGCACTGGGACACCAAGCGCTAATTTGAGAGCTTTGCTGTCTATACTTTGCAATTTTTTCAGTAGGCTTTGTGGGGCTGAAAAATAAACTTCTTGTCCGTACACTAGTTTTGATCTTATTAGAGAATTAGCTAGGTGCAGGAGGGTTTTTGTATCTTGAGCCCACGGTTGAATACAAATAATTTTCAATAAGTTTAAACGTTTCCTTGTTTTAGCTATCAAGCTTTCAATGTAAAAACGCCAGTTCAGTTTAGGGGTTAAATTCACACCCAGAAATTTTATGTTTTGTGAGTACTGCAATTCAGAACCATTCAATTTGAAGCTTGGCAAATACACTGGATTGTCTCCATTATTGAAAAACATTAACTGTGTTTTTTCACCTGAGAGAATAAGCCCGTTATTTTCCATAAAGTTGTTTAATTTATCTATCTCTAACTGATATATCTTCTGTATATGATTCGTAATTCTCTTGCCAGTATGCTTTCGGATATTTGTATTTATCCACATAGCAATGTCATCAGCATATTGTACTAAACTCACACTTTTTGATAATATCTTTGGAAGATCATAAATAAGAATGTTAAACAACATGGGGGCTATAATAGAACCCTGTGGAATTCCGATATCAATGCCCTGAAAAGACGAGTAAACTTTCCCTATTCTTGTACATATGGATCTCTGCGATAAAAAACTTTTAAAGTATTGAAACATCGTTCCATTAATTCCTATTTCTTTCAATTTATAAAGTAGTCTAGCGTGCCAGATACTATCATACGCTTTTCTGATATCAAAAAAGGTAGCAAGTGTACTTTTCCGTCTAGCAAACTGCTTTTTAATTTGACTTGTAAGTTTCACCAAATGATCTATTGTACATCGACCTTTGCGAAATCCCGCTTGATTCACTGGGATTATACTTTCTTTTTCACAAAAATATAAAAGACGTCTTTGTATAATCTTTTCTAACAACTTTCCAACGTGAGAGGTTAGTGCTATTGGCCTGTAGCTTCCAATGTCTGACCTGGGCTTACCTTGTTTTGGAACTGGGACTACAACAGATCTCTTCCAGATACTAGGGAGAGTTCCATTAAACCAACATTTTTGGTAAAATGAGTGCAGTAATCGTTTCCAATGTGAAGGCAAGTGGTATAACAGTTGATAGGATATACCATCTAGGCCAACAGCACTTGAATTTGAAGAAAAAGATTCTAACGTCTCACAAAATTCATCATATGTAATAGGAGCGTTTAAATAATGGAAATGATTTGGTGGTGGATCCTGATAGATAGTTCGTTTTTCTTCCTCCTCTCTAAAACACCTGATAGATGGACTGAGACTAGACAGCAAGTTATTTTCTGAAAATATTTTGACGAATGCCTCAGCTTTCTCCTGTGAGGATGGAAGAGCATTATTATCTAACTTAATTGGGTACTGTTGCAAGCAATAACCATTTTTCAATTTTTTAACCATTTTCCAAACCTTATGGATATCTTTTGATTCCGATATTTTGGATCTACAAAATTCTGAGAAATGTATTCTTTTCGCTCGGGCAACAACCCTGTTACTGTTATTTTTGGCATGTTTCATCGCTATGAAGTTTTCATCTGTTCTCACTTTCAGCCAAGCTTTATAAGCTTCTTTTTTAAGAGCTACAGCTATCGCACAGTCTAAATTCCACCATGAATTACCAACATATTTCCACTGTTGGGCATCTTTACAAATAGGAATAGATTTTCCGGCAGCCTGTAAGACATGTCGACAAAACTCTGTATAATATGCATCTATACCTTCGTTTTCAATACTACTGAAATGTGTATTGGACAAGATCTTTTCATACAGAGACCAGTTTGCATTTTTATATGAAAATTTTGGGATACTATCTTCATTTCCATCTTCTTCATTTTCAATATGTTCCTTTAACTGTATGATGATTGGGAAATGATCGCTGCCCAAAGTATCATCCTCTGTTGACCATACCGAGTTTACTGCCAATTCCGGAGAAATTAAAGATAAATCAATAGAAGTAGGTTTATGAGTGGAAATGTCTGGCAGTCTGGTAATACTACCATCGTTTAATAAAACCAATTTGGAGTCAACAATATTTTCAACTAAACGGTTGCAAGTTATAGTGGTGCAACCATATTCCCAAAATGGAGCATGCGCATTAAAATCTCCCAGTATTACCCATTTGTTGTTTGAAAAAGGAAGGTTTTTTATCCAGTCTGTATTATCTGCCTTTGGGCCACTGGGATAGTAAGCAGAAATTATGTTTAAATTTGTCTGCTTGTTCAGTTTTACAGTAACCCCAGTTGCGAAAACTTCAGCATTAGTAGGAATAGGAGGGTTCAGAGGACAATAATTTAGATCCCTTCTCACATAAATGGCAGTTTGAATCTTTTTACCATCATTCCTATAGTTATACAAAGGTGGATAATAAAAATTTCGTATTTTCGGGAGCTTATGAACATCTACATTTAGTGATTGTAATGCTAGCACTGAATAATTATGTTGATATATATGATTTTCAAAGTGTAAGAGATTTGTTGATATAGACCGACAGTTCCATTGAAATATCAATAAATTATCATTGGAAGTTTTCATAGGACATAGTTAACAGAATCGAATGGCAAGGTGAAGTTGACGAGTCACCAAGGGACGAATTGCCAGCTGAAAGAGTCCCATGTGTCCCCTGCACGAGGATGGAAATGCCACGGACCGGGAGCTCCGACACGACCAGCAGGAGGTGGGGGGAATGGCTCGTGGTCCCAGGCGCCTCTCCCGCGTGTCTGATTCTGGCGATGTCTCCGACGTTGCTTCTGCCAAAAGAGACGATGGACATGCCGCCCCAGATTTCCGGCGAGGATGCTGGTACCTCTGTCAGACGGGTGGATGGCATCCCTCAGGAGCCGGTTGTTGAAAGGATCAAGGTTCTCATGAGAGAGAAGAGATGTCTGATGACGAGGAATTTCAGAAAACAATAATGTGTGTGTGTGTGTGTGTGTGTGTGTGTGTGTGTGTGTGTGTGTGCGCGCGCGCGTGCACGTGCGTGTGCGCACACGCATGCATGTCTTTGCGTGTGTGTGTGTGTGTGTGTGTGTGTGTGTATGTGTCTGTCAGTATGTGTGCGCCCATATGTGTGTGTGCATATGTGTGTGTGTGTGTGTGCGCGTGCATGTGTGCATGTATTGTATGACTGTTTAAATATTTTACTCACAAAACTGTCACGTAAACAGAGAGACATATATGGTAATATATATGTTGAAGTACACATCTATTTTACAGCCATACACACTTTTTTGTGCTCACACACACACATTAGCAAATATGGCTGGCTATTCAAGGTCATATGCTGAGGAAAAAATACAAAAAAAAAACACATACACAAAAAAACTACATAGTCAGTAAAAGAGACAATCAGTATTTAATAAACTATACTTAGCAAGTGAAGGGAAACTGTATACATGTCTACATTATCATGTTTGTCTTAATATTTCAAAATAATCTTTTGCCTGCACATGTACTGGAACCTTGAGTTGCTAACCCACTCTAATGATTTGCTTTGGATACAACAGATCCAAAAAACCTTTTCTGACTGTTCGTTTGATTCCCAGTAATATATTATATTATACATGTTTGGTTTCTTTTCCCTTGGCTGCTTTGTTTTCTACACTTAACCTGGTTTCCTGCACTAGCATTATTATTTTCTGTGGTTAAGTTCTGGAACTTGTTGGGGGGGAAAAACAACACATTTAACCTGGTTATCTGCACTAGCATTATTATTTTCTTTTGTTAAGTTCTGGAACTTGTTGGGGGGTGAAAAAAAAAAAATTTTTTTACACATTTTATGTGAAATTACTGTCTCTTAGCACTCTCCATATAGTGTCCATCACGATTCATACAATACTCATAGTAGTCTACCCTGCAGTTCATTCCAATCTAGGTAGGATGCCATTGTTATGGCCATCTGTCATCGTTGGTTGTGAAGCTGAAATCTGCAACACTGCATTTCAAACGATGCATTTTCCAAAAAAAAAAAAAAAAAAACGATTTTGGGGAGGAGGGGGGGGGGGGAGGGAGGGGGGAAGTAATCAAGGCACAGTGAGGGGAAATAACCCCATACTTAATAATAATCTGGGTCATAATTCCTGCCAATCCTTTTTCTAACAAAATCAAAATCACTTCCCACCAATATACCATATCAATATAGGTTTAACTGTTGAAAACGAACACAAAATTGATCCTGCCAATAAGCCATTGTATCAATTATCCACAAAGACATGACCCGAGGAGTGGAACACAAAGACGCGGTCGGCGCTGTACGATTCCAAGAGCAGCGATGCGGCTTTAGTTCAGTGGCAGCTACTTACAATTGATTTTCAGAAGCAAATATCAGAAGAATAATGATTTGATACACAAAGTCCGAGCTATTAGAATAAAAACTGTTTCACTCACCTGAATTGGAGACTAAAATGGCCAATCAAATTGGGATCAGAAAATTCGTCAGAAAAAAATTGGTCTAGCTGCACATGGTCGCCATTTCACTCAAAACGGAAAGAAGTGCTTCTGGGAGCAGACTGTTTCGGTTCGTGTGCATAGATGCAGATTAGGCGCAAAACTCTATGAAATGCTCCGCAGCATCCCATAACCCCTCTCGACTGATTGTGCTTAACATGGAAATTGAATGTTTGACAATTTGTTGTATGTGTTTTTTCCTTTTTCTTTTTTTTTTCTTCTTTTTTCTTGTCTTTCATTGGTTTTTTTTTCTTTTTTCTTTCTTTTTTTATTTTTTTTTATTATTATTATTATTTTTTTTTTTTTTTTTGGGGGGGGGAGGAGAACTGTGCGTTTTTGTTTTGTTTTTGTTGTTGTTTTTTGTTTGTTTCAGCTGTTTAAACACACAATCTGCATACCCCTCTCTATTTCCACGTCATCTGCTTCAAATACTCTTTGCTCAAAATCCCTCTGCCTAATCTATGGGGCCAGAGCACAAAGAGTCCAGAAGTCCAGCTCATTGTTACCCTTCTCGTTGGCACTGGGTATTGATCTTAAGTTACTAATCGAGGACAAAATGGACTGTTTACGACGGGAAAATGTTTTCAGAATATCGAGCAGATTTCCTTCTGTTCAAAGAACAACTGAATGTGGTTGCAGCCCCAGTAGTAATAGGCGACCGGCTGGTTGGTCTGGCAGTTGAAGACAGTGCTTCTCTGGGTCGAGTGAATCTTTTTCAACTATGCGACTGGTGTGTTATAATAATGATAGTACCACCACCACCACCACCATCTCCAAGAATAACAACAGCGATAATAATATAATTATAATGATAACAATGATCATAATGATGATGATGATAATAATAATAATAATAATACAAATAATAATAATAGTAATTAAAATCATAATAGTAGTAGTAATAATAATCATAACTAAATGATGATGATAATGATAATGATAACAACAATAATGATGATGATAATAATAATGAGAATGAATCTATCAACCAACTCATATTACATAAAGTATGAAAAGAACTTTACCTACAACTATGGATACTACAAAAATCGCTCATTACGTTTTTCATCAGATTTAAATCCAAGGTATTTATGATGGTACCATAGCTTGTCACAGTTCAGTCTTCATCATCATCTGTAATGTGCAGATGATTCAGTCATTGACATGTCAGCGTCTTGGATCCTTTAACAACACACTCGTAAATCAAGGAGTATGCCCTGCGTTTCATTCAGAGCGCGTGTGCACGACCGTTTCAATGATAAATACAGTGAGTTCGTGACAAAATAATGAAAGACTCTGATTCTGATTCTATCCAGACGTCACTAAAGACCAGACAAGGCCTTAACCCCAAAAATAAACAAACACACAACTAAACAGAATAAATAACGACACTTACCTTATATGTAATACAACTGTTTCCAGTTAATTCAGTCTACAGTTCAGGTTAACACACGGACATCCGTTAGTGCCAAAATTCATTGACAGAAAGAAGCTCAAAAAATAAGAAAGCTTCTTTCATCCATTAGATTTCTCTTTCTTCTTTTACGGGGGCTAAAAAGAAGTGAATTTTTGACCGACGTTGTCTTCAGGCGTAAAGAATATTAGATATGAACATGTACAAAATAATACTCCCACCATACACAGGTGGCTATTTAAAAAAAAAAAAAAGGCAACGTAGTAGATAAATGTGTGAACGGAGGTGAGGAAAGATCAGAAAAAGTCACTAGAAAGTAGGAGAAAGGAGGAGGGCGGAGGAGTGGGGGGGGGGGGGGGGGGGGGGGGGGGACTTGATTTCTTCCACCACAAACTATTCGGTACGGCAAATTGCACACGAATGACAAGAATGGCGTTCACATAAGAAATATATTCTCCTCACTACAGCCGTCTAGGGAGCAATATGCTACTTCTTTTGTTGTCGGTGTTGTTGTTGTTGTTATTGTTACTTTTGACGTCTCAAGAAGATGTTTGTACGTGTTGAAAATTCGCCTGTCTGTTTCGTTGATTTGCATTCTGTTTTGTGTAGTTATTTGTGTTTTGCTGGCTTGTATTCATTTATATTTTGGTTTGTTTTCAGCTGATCAGCAATATGTTTCAGTCACCCCTGGGTTGTGATTTCTTCCTTTTTTTCTGGGGAGGAGAGCGGGATGCGGAGGGGGAGGGGGGGAGGGCAGAGCTGGGAAATGGGGGGAGGGGGGGGTATATCACTTCTCGCTCTACAGCTGTATGTGTGAAGTGTCGCAAATGAGAGCCATCGTCACTCAATAATGGCTGCAACACGTTTGACATTTGAAGGTCCAGTTAATTAGGTAATGGAACTAACTGACATGCATTATGCCATAATCGACGTAGTAAATGCGACAAAACAGAACAAAATAAATAGAAATTCATAAAACAAAAGTTCGGTCGAGACTTCATATACAAAACGAGCGCTTCCAGCATTTTCTGGTAGATTTGATTAATCAATACAAAACAGGCAGGCAACCCGGCATATTTCTGCACAATTTTCGTTTGCGATGGATTGCATTATCGACACCACATACCTGTCTGGTGTGTGTGTGTGTGTGTGTGTGTGTGTGTGTGTGTGTGTGTGTGTGTGTGTGTGGTGCGTGCGTGCGTGCGTGCGTGCGTGCGCGCGTGCGCGCGTGCGTGCGTGTGTGCGTGCATGTGTGCGTGCGCGCGCGCACGCGTGTGTGCGTGTGAGTGTGAGCGCGCGCGGTTTTCACAATACTCGTAAGCTACACTCCGGCGATTTTAACGCCTACAAGTCACTCGATCAAATGGTGTGACAGATGACAGTGACATGGTGAATTATTCCACGACTAAAATACTGCATAGGGGATGAAGGCGTGTGGAAAAGGGAAGTGAGCATGTAAGGCTGACACTACCAGAACGTTATCTCTGCAGTTGAGAGTTTCTGTGATTTATACAGTTCACTACTAGATAATATTAGAGTGTAAGAAACGAACAAGAAATTGGATACAATAAAAGGAGCAATGTGTGTGTGTGTGTGCGTGTGTGTGTGTGTGTGTGTGTGTGTGTGTGTGTGTGTGTGTGTGTGGTGTGTGCGCGTGCGTGCGTGCGTGCGTGCGTGCGTGCGTGTGTGTGTGTGGTGTGTGTGTGTGTGTGTGTGTGTGTGTGTGTGTGTGTGTGTGTGTGTGTGCGTGCGCGCGACCGCGGGGGATAGTCGTGGATGGGGGAAGAATGCTTGAGAAAAAAGCAAGCGGGAAACAACAGAAAAAAAACGTAGTTACATAGAATTATCTGATGAGCATTACTACGATAGACCACGGGTCTCCTTATCCCTGCGGTAGAACTTACTTTCGCCCTTTTTTGCTTACGTGCCTGAACTGTTCAAACCGACTCCACTTTCGCAATGTCACACTGCTGATACAAAGAGTTTACACCGAAACCAGACAGGATACTAATAAAAGAATGGTCCTATGGTCACCAGACAGTTCAACATGCCGACGCGTGCAGTAGTTTTCCGTTAATCAACTGAAGATTGTAAAACCAGATTAAAATACATCCTGGCCAGGTTAGAAAACCAAGTTTGTCTGGACTGTGTTTGTTATGTACGTTTTTTTTTTTTTTTTTTTTTTTTTTGGCTGTCCCAACCTCTGCGCCATCTCAGAGGCAGTGCACCCACGCGGCTCATTCCGACACCCCATCCACAGTCACAGCCCGGTCGGCCCCGCCGCAGCCTCGGCACCAGCAATCCACAGGGAGCAGTCAATGTCAAGTCGTCAAGAGGCAACCCACCGGAGGAGACACTGCACTGCTGCCGAGTCACTTCGGTGGTGTTCAGTGGCGCTTGTTCTGATCTAACATACGCAGGACACAACCTACTAAGCCCCCTACTGACGACAATAATTGCTTAGTCGCGGAGCCGGCGCGAGTGAACTCTCCCTCCGGAGGGCGCCACCACGTCCGTCCAACGACAGCCCCCATGGACTCGCCGATACCGGTGACCCCGACGGAACCAAACCAAAGCCACAGACGTGGAGAGGACATCGAAATTGAGGTCACCATGAGAGCAGGGCATGAAGGGCCACAGAATTTGACACATTTTTTTTATGCTGATCGATGAGAATGAGGATGATGCTACGGATTTCCATTTCGGTCTGAGACTACATGACAGGGCTGTACTCTTCGCTTCCTTTCATAATATATCCCGGCGTCAACCAGGCCCGAGAGATACAGGCACCTGCAGTGTTGGTCAGGAAATTTGAGCAACACTCTCAGAAACGCATCCATTAAGTGGATGAAACTCGACTGTGTGGTCCAGTCTTCCCAACTGAGTCCGCAGCAACTCAACTCTGGGTAGGAGCCGGTCGGGGCAGAAAAACCCACATGACTTCTGATGGGATTCGAACCCACGACCTCCCAGCCGGGAGTCCGCGACGCTAACCACTTCGCCACGGCGGCTGGTGTTATGTACGTATTTCTGTAATGACGTGAATCTGATAAATGTTATACTTATGGAGCTTTGCAGGATAGAAGCTGAACTTAGTTTTCTTTCCTACTTCTCCTTCCCCTCCGCTCCTTAGTGTAGGCGACTACGGCCCAAACACGCAACTTTTTAATATAAGATAGTTACTGTAAACCAGTTGAGCTTCCGAGTTAGATAGCTTCCTGTACATACTAGGGCTGATCAGAAGTTTTGTGCTATGATTGTGAAAGAATTGTTGGAGGGTTTTTGCCACCGCGTATTTTTCATTGTAGTCTCCCGTCGACATAACAGATATTCTAGCGAACCGTCAAGCAGTAGGCTTCCTCGATCTCGGTTCGGTAGCAGGCCGTTGTCTGCTCCTTCAAAGTAGCTCTCCGCATCATCTGTACCATTGCCAGTCGCAGGGCATTGCCGCACAGGGGACAGGAAGAGATGAGCAGGAGGGGGGCGGGGGGGGGGGGGGGGGGGGCGGGGGGGGGGGCAGACTTAGAGAACAGGATGGGTTGTCAATAGTTCCAAAACAATGCTGATGAATTGCTGTCATGGTAACAGCAGACTTGCGTGCTGTGGCTTTGTAACAGTGGAAGAACTCGAGTCGGATTTCCTGGGCGCTCAGAATTGAGATGACGTTGTCCTGCACCAGGTGTAGCAGGTGTGCACAGTATTCTCCACGCAGGTATTGGGTGGCCCTTCTCAAGAAAATCCGCGAGCAGAATGTCATTTGAATCCCGACAGTTTGAAGTCATCATTATACCCACAGACTGGGTCAGGCTCGTTTTCTTTGGTGGCGAATGGAAATGCTTTTCCTGCTGTGGTTGGTGCTTCATGTCAGGTGCACAGCAGGCCTAGTGCACCCTTCTCATATCACGTGACAAATCCGCCGAAAAGAGTCGGCTAGATCCGATTCTAATTGCCTTGGGATATTGTTGCCAGAGTGGACCTCTGTGTCTGGGTCATGTTTTGGCACCCGTTTGAAGAAGTGTTCTCATTTATAGGACTTTCGTCAATATGACCTGACAAACTCCAGAAGCGACGCCCCAAGTCTGGCGACATGACCGATTATTAACGGTCCAGTCTAACAAGTCAATGGTCCAAACCACGACAATGGTTTCTTTGTCGTTAGTATTCTTTGATCTTCCATAGCATTTGTTGTATTCAGCCCCGTTAAAGCCAACCGACAAATTCTCAAGTTGTGTATGATAAGCATGCTCACCGTTAATGTTCACCAAGTCCTTACATGTTTACTGTTCCATAGATAATAGAGGCGGAGAGGGGCGAGGGTGGTGATTAGTATCTCTGCCATTCGCTAGTTGGTATTCCATTACGCACATCACCAGTTCCCATTTGTCTGATAGGCTTGTCTGCCTTCTGTGTGTGTGTGTGTGTGTGTGTGTGTGTGTATGTGTGTGTGTGTGTGTGCGCGCGCGTGCGTGCGTGCGTGCGTGCGTGCGTGCGTGTGTGCGTGCGTGTATGCGCGCGCGTGCGCGCGAAAGAGAGAGAGAGAGAGAGAGAGAGAGAGAGAGAGAGAATTGATTCTTCGCCACATTTCACAGCTACTTGTGATAAATGGGGGTATGCACGGTAGATCGCCCACGTGCAGGCAGTGAGCCGCCCTTCCTGTACAGCAAACTGTCAGACGCATTTACCCGAGAGGGCACCCCAGCCAACTGAACAATAGTGCTACCCTAATTGACCTGCGCAAGTGAACGGGACTCCGACAAGGCGTGATACTTATCCTGCCCTCTCCTCATGTTCTATTGTATTTGATCATTTCTTTTTTCCAGGGAGCTGACAACACCACTTACTTTTAAAGTTTGTCCATTTTGTGCAAATGTGGTAGGCATGGTGAGGATAGGTATGATGACGTCACAACTATGATAACGATTTACTTTTGTTTTGTTTTGTTTTTGTTTTTTTTCCCATCGTCCAAAAGGCTCTTGCTTATGTCCCTTAGGTTACGTGGGTGTGGCTCAACTCCATCGTTAGACTATGAACTTTCTAATCAGCCTTCGACTGTTCTAAAATATGACGAAAGAAGCTAAGGCTTTATAGAACAATTAAGGGAATTGTTCACAAAAGCAGACAGCAGACATCAGTAAAGAATGAGGGGATGGGTGGGGTGGGGGTGGGGCAGAGTCAAACTCAAAGCAAGTGACAGGAAGATGGGGATGCAGTTTCTGCGGAAAGTTCACACGGCATCCACATGGGGATATTCAGTTGGAAGTGTAGTTTATGTGTATGTGTGAACGACTAGAGTTTGTCTTAGACCGAGACTCAAGTTGTCCTCAAATCGGATCTCTCTGGAGCCCATCTGACGTTAAAAAAACAACAACTAACGATCCATTGGCAATAGATCCTTATGGACACGATGTGCCCAGTGTGACGTACGAATGGATTCCGCTTCATCCGGCGACAGACTGTCAGGATCCACTGACCGGTCTGCACCGTTGTCCAGTCAGTCCGGGGATTCTTGTCCAGTCACATGCTGGAGGACACAACGAGGGTATTAACTGTGGGAAGTCTCCTGATTGTAGGTAACTGTAGTCTGTTTCCACAGGCTGTTTTCAGGACCACATGGAGACCTATCTTCATCGGCTTGACTGGTGTCCCGTTTATACCACAGACCCTCGATTCGTTGACCAGCAGACGACGAAGCTACGGTGCCAAACCCCTCACACATGCAAAAGTGGTCATCAATCCACATCAACCCTACGTCTAACCCAGACACCCCATCCCTCCAGCTGGGCCTACAGTCAAGGGAGTGGTGGACCGTTGAAGGTACAGCATAAAGTACCTCATCAGCCTGGGCCACTTATCTCCGAGACTAAAGAGCAGTTGGTTGACGTGACTCATGTGGCAAGGAAGGAAATCTGCGCCGCCCTGTCAGTCGATCCACCATCTTGACGATCGAGGACGAGCTGCCACCTCGTCGACGTTGGGGGGGGGGGGGGGGGAGAGAGAGCGAGAGAATTGTGTCTTTTTACGTATGTAGGGTGTGTGTGTGTGTGTGTGTGTGTGTGTGTGTGTGTGTGTAAATGTTCGGAGACTAACACAAAGCACGCATTTCTCATTTGCAGCTTCTCTTTCTTCTTTGACACCTGTGGCATTACTCTGTCCAGTACCATTAACCACGTCTCTGCAATACAGACACATCTAGACCCATCCCACCACAGTCTCAGCACCGTCGGTCCACAGGGTTACTACGTCAAGCCGCCATTCGGCAACCCACCTGAGACAACACCGCACTGCTGCCAAGCCATTCATGCCTGCCGAGTGCTCCGATAACATCACACTGTCAGTACAAGTGGGACAGCGCATGAAAGGTAACAGAATTTGTTGTTGTTGTCGTATTAACTACCGTTAATGTGGATATCTGAGGGTGATCAAAATAATGTCGTGGAGCGGACTTTGGTCCGGGCTGCACGAAAGGGTTGCACTCGACGCTTCTTTTTATGACACGTCCTGGCGTCAACCACGCCTCGACATCTGCAGTGCAGGTCAGGAAATTTGAGCAATGCTCTCAGAGACGCATCCATTCAGTGAATCAAACACCATTTCTGTGGTTCCAGTTTCCCCGCAGGAGCACAAAGCGCCCACGCCTTTGGGCAGGAAACGAGCAGGAACTAAACATTCGACAACGTTAATGTTGCCTCTGTTGGGATCCAACCCCACAACCTTCAAGCAGCCCTCAACAGTAACCGCTGGAACATGGCAGACCACAGTCTTTTCTTTTCCTTGTTTCTGTTTGAACTAGATCATCACTTCTAAACCAGTAAACATGACGCATTTGACCCCCCCCCCCCTTCCCCCAACACTGAAAACTATTGGATTCTCAAGAAAACCTTACGTGGAGGTTGCGGTATGTCAAGTTTGGACAACGTGGGAATGTATTTTTATTAGGCCTATTATTATCATAACCCTGCCAACTACTCTGAGCCATTTCGAAACCGTCACACACTCAGAGGACAATAGTCTGGTCCTTGGGGGGAAAAAAAGTACAATAAACACAATATAACTGCTTCCAAATTCTGATCATCAAAGTTCTAGCACCGAAGATCCGTTGGCATCCTCAGCTCGGTGCTCCGGATGCCATGCACTCCCCTTAGTTCTTCACCACCAGAGAAAAGCACAGGTCAAGCGCAAAACAGCGTCTTAAAGCCATGAGGTCCGACTCGACCCTGCAGAATAGACAGCTCTGGACTTTGTTACGTCTCACAACCTAGACACCAGGGGACATAAAAAAGACCTGGCACTTTCAGGAATTGCAACAAAGAAAAAAAGAGTCAAGACTTAGAACAAAAACGGGGGCATGGGCCACGAAAACAGTACAACAAAACTTAACAGTGGACAAAAACGTCCTGAGTTAGAGACTGTCAGAAAAGAATTACGAGCACACAATTTCTTAGAGGCGGGGTGCATACCCTTTCCTGAAAGAGTCCCCGACATACCACAGGGAAAAAGTTGAGCAAACCGGTTACCTTTTAGGAGCATCATGATCATTCCCTCCTCTTTACTTCTCTACTGAGCCAACATTTCGATGATTTGTGTGTGTGTGTGTGTGTGTGTGTGTGTGTGTGTGTGTGTGTGTGTGTGTGTGTGTGTGTGTGTGTCGTTGACATGAATGGTAAACAACCCCGGGTGTTTGTTCGATTTTCTTAATTTATCAAGTCGCACACATGCACACGCGCAAGCACCCACAGAGAGAGAGAGAGAGAGAGAGAGAGAGAGAGAGAGAGAGAGAGAGAGAGACAGACAGACAGGCAGACAGACAGACGGGAGAGGGGTGTGTGTGTGTGTGTGTGTGTGTGTGTGTGTGTGTGTGTGTGTGTAAGGGGTGTTGGGGGGGGGGGGGGGGGTTCGAAGTAGACAGCAGAGATTGCACACTTCAGATGCTACACATTTGAATAGGAATGCTGTATTTCAACACAAAACCAGATAATACAACAAAACAAATCGAATGATTCACTTCTCCAGAGAAAACTTACGTAATTTGATTTCAACTCTCACTCCCACCCCACTCCCCTCCTTCCCCATACAAAATTCTCAATTAAACAAAAATCAACTCTTTACTTCAACGTTCTGTTCAACAATCCGAAATATTTACATTTCACATCAACTCAAAAAAAAAAAAAATAAATAAATAATAATCAAAACTCACGAGTGTCGAATCTGGGGCCTACATACATGTACACATCAAACTGCTCTGGATTGTGCACGCGTTCAAAGGCGAGTCATAGCTCCGAGCAGTGAAATGGTCAGATGACCACAGCATGAATTTCTCAGTAGTCAGTATTGACCACTGGGCATGTTAATGTTAACTGACCATGTAACATGAAGTTCCTGACGACTGATCGTATGGCAAATTCTCGTCAACTGACCTCACTGGCGCAAGTTCCTCTCAACTGACCACGGTCCATGAGATGGACTTCATAACCAAACGCTCTCTCTCGTCCTAAACATCCAAACGTGTCTCAAAGTCAGCGTATTGCCGAACTGCCAACTATCAGTCTCGCCACGAATTTTCCTCACAGACAACCAGCACCGCCACCCTCAAACACAAAATAAACCAGAAACAGATGTATAACTAACGTTCCCATCTTCATACAAGCCAGGAGCATGTCTTGCCATTACCAACTCGGTGAAGGTGGGGGTGGGGGGCAGTCTTCATAGTAAACACCACAAAAATATAAATATGAACTGATGCCACTATATACAATAAACGATGCAGCTATTATTGACGACCAAAAAATACATCTTGGGCAGCAATTTGAAACTGTATATGCTTAATTGACAAGTAGATCAGGAAATGGGGGTGAAAAAGTGAAAAAAAAAAAAAAAAAAAAAGGATGAGAGGTAAGAAAGAGTGGGGAGTGGAGCGGGGGCGGAGGCTTTAAACTCTTTGAAAATCAACAGGGGGGGGAGGGGGGGGGGGTGCAGGGGCGGGGCTTTAAAGTCTTTGAATTTCAGCAGAAATGATCTATATTTAATACGAAGTAAAACTTAACAAGAACAGACTCGTTTTTTTCTGGTGGAAAGAAAATACCCTAAATTTAACTAAAAACTGGTCCGTCACTTAAACGCATACATACAAATCCACTTTCAAATTCTATAGAAAGGCTCATAAGATAACTGCACACATCGCAACTGATCTTAAACACCTGGACACGTCACAACTTGTCTTACCAAATCAAATAAACGTTGGGGGGGGGGGGGGGGGGGGGAAGGGGATGGGGGAAGGATGTCACTACAACGGTCTAGCATTTTTTTCTTTTTCTTTTTAAGTTTTGAAATCTATTACTGGTGGGTTACCTGCATAGTATATATTTTAGTGATTTACTTTCCATCGAAATAAAACGAAAACAAAACCCTTAAGACGAAACTTTCTCTACTGTCTGAGAACGCCGCACAGACTGACTTCAGCTGCGGTGCGTCAAAAGTTTTGACAAAACCAAAGAAGAACTCGGTTTTCAAGGCAGTGACAAAGCTGACCGTTGGAAATGGCAGTTCCTTTTAGCCGTCTGCATCAAATGACACGTACTTCCCATCAGCTGTCTGCAGGAAATGACAAACTGTTCCCATCAGCTGTCTGCAGGAAATGACAAATTGCCACTGTCAGCAGGAAATGACAAATTGCCCCCATCCGCTGTCTGCAGGAAATAGCAATTTGCCCCCGTCAGCTGTCTGCAGGAAATAGCAAATTGCTCCCGTCAGCTGTCTGCAGGAAATGACAAATTGCCCCTGTCTGTAGGAAATTAAAAAATTCCCTTTTCAGCTGTCTGCAGGAAATAAAAAATTGCCCCTGTCTTAGGAAATAAAAAAATCCCTTTATCAGCTGTCTGCAGGAAATGTCAAATTGCCCCCATCAGCTGTCTGTAGGAAATGAAAAATGCCCCCATCGGCTGTCTGCAGGAATTGACAAACTGCCCTTATGAGCTGTCTGCAGGAAATGACAAATTGCCCCTGTCTATAGGAAATAAAAAAAAATTGCCTTTGTCAGCTGTCTGCAGGAAATGACAAATTGCCCCTGCCACCCCTCTGTAGGAAATGACAAATTGCCCCCATGAGCTGTCTGCAGAAAATGACAAATTGCCCCTGCCTGTAGGAACTACAGAAATCCCTTTATCAGCTGTCTGCAGGAAATGACAAATTGCTCCCATCAGCTGTCTGCAGGAAATGACAAATTGCTCCCATCAGCTGTCTGCAAGAAATGACAAATTGCCCCTATCAGCTGTCTGTAGGAAATAGAAAATTCCCTTTATTAGCTGTCTGCAGGAAAAGACAAATTGCCCTTTTCAGCTGTCTGTAGGAGATAAAAAAATTCCCTTTATCCGCTGTTTGCAGGAAATAACAAATTGCTCCCATCAGCTGTCTGCAGGAAATGACAAATTGCCCCCATCAGCTGTCTGCAAGAAATGACAAATTGCCCCTATCAGCTGTCTGCAGGAAATGACAAATTGACCCTTTCAGCTGTCTGCAGGAAATAAGAAATTGCCTCTGTCTGTAGGAAATAAAATCCCTTTATCAGCTGTCTGCAGGAAATGACAAATTGCCCCTGCCTGTAGTAAATAAAAAATTCCCTTTTATCGGCTGTCTGCAGGAAATGACAAAATGCCCGTGTTTGTAGGAAATACCAAAAAAAAAATCCCTTTATCAGCTGTCTGCAGGAAATGACAAATTGCCCTTTTCAGCTGTCTGCAGGAAATGACAAATTACCCCCATCAGCTGTCTGCAGGAAATGACAAATTACCCCCATCAGCTGTCTGCAGGAAATGACAAATTGCCCTTTTCAGCTGTCTGCAGGAAATGACAAATTGCCCTTTTCAGCTGTCTGCAGGAAATGACAAATTACCCCCATCAGCTGTCTGCAGGAAATGAAAAACTGCTCCAATCAGATTTCTGCAGGAAATGACAAATTACCCCCATCAGCTGTCTGCAGGAAATGAAAAACTGCTCCAATCAGATTTCTGCAGGAAATGACAAATTACCCCCATCAGCTGTCTGCAGGAAATGACAAATTACCCCAATCAGCTGTCTGCAGGAAATGACAAACTGCTCCAATCAGATTTCTTCAGGAAATGACAGTCCTATCTGCTGACAGCAGGAAAAAATGCAACTTCTGCTGCTGACTTCAGGAAATGACACGATGTTCTTATTTGCTGACAGCAGGATACGACTAGACATTCCTCTAAGCTGCGTGCAAGAAAACACTTGTTTCTGTGAGCTAGCCACGCGAAACGACCTATTTTGATTTATCAAATGGAAACCACATTGAAACTGCCTTCAGCTAACTGCAGGAAATGATTTGGTGTTCCTGTCAGCTGACCACAGGATCAGGAACTGACATGGAGTCCCGATCAGGTGACCACACAACATGGTAATCCACAGCGAAACTTCACACTGAAAGACGATCGTTTTGGGCGCAGGGAGGAAGAGGAGGGTGGGTGGATCCAATGAATTCTCAGTCAGATAATCGTTTTGGTGCGCGAGTCTCCTCGCAGGCCCTGCAACAGCAATCACCACCGTCCATGAACAGTAGGCCCACGTAAAGATAGGCTACATGTGAAACGGGCCTACGGGTTTCTTATCACCGAGAGCCACTATTGGAATCTACCAACTTCCCCAATACTGTCAGCCAGTGGTATCCGGAGAGGAGGAAGAAGAGAGAACCACTTGTGTGAAAAAAAAAAGAAGAAAGAAATAATATACAAAACACAAAAAACAACCAACCCGGCGAACAGTAAAACATGCAAGTTGAAAATATAGAAAATTGATTTCAACAGTATGATGGAAAACGGATTTTTTTTTTCATGATTGATTTTAATTTATTCCAAGTCGGGGTTCCCCCCTGTAACTAGATCTTTTCATTAAATGCCTCTCACTGATGGAGTTTACCAACGTCATGCAGAGCACGTTATCTGTTAGCTTTTAATGATCAAAGAACATGTCATCGACGCAACGAACACAGACATAAACAATATTCTTTTAGAAACCGAAGAATCGCATCTAGTTTCAGTTCACATATCCGACATTTGCTACCTATACCTCCCCAACACAAAAGTCATTGAAAAACCTCCTGTATTTCACCCCGTCTTATTATACGATACAGAAATGGAACTACAGAGAGCGACGGTAATGAAGAAACTTCAAAGCAAATGTCAAAGAAATACATACGAACGAATGAAACTATATACAATAATTGTGTTGCCACGGTCTAGTTATCATCACTGGGCAACTTTTTCTTTTTTAGCTATACACATCCAAGGATCAAGGACCAAAAGGGCATAATGAAGGAATGTATGAAATCTGTGTGAATGAGAGACTGAGCGGGTGACATGGAATTCCAATAATGACAAGATCAAAGAACAATGCATCGAAAGCAGCTGCATACACTTTTCCAAACAAAATCGCGCATAATTATTGCCAAACAAAAGAAAAGCTTATCACTGTTCCCATTCGACAAAAATACTAAATTTACAACAACAACAACAACAAAAGCACCGAACGCTGAACTGACAAAAAGCGTACATTTGTCCTCATGTAACGCTTACGACGACCAATTCATGTGATCACTCAAGCTAACTATAGTGTCAATTCATGTAACAAAACGTTTTAGGCGTGTGATACCCTGTTTGACAAATACTCCAAAACGCACGCACAGTGACCGCCTATTTCTGTCGCACCTCTTCAAATCAGACGTATCCAAAGGCCGTCAGTTTGTCCAGAAGAACCTGGCAACTGTCCACGCTGCTGTTGCTGGAACTGTCCATGGTTCTCCAACGGCCGCACACCGAGCAGACTCCCACCGTGGTCTGAACGTCCCTGACTTCAGTGTCCTCGTCCTCAAAGGAAAAGGAGCTGCTTTCCGCTGGGGGACTTTTCATCCTGACGCCGCAGCTTCCACGACCCTCTCCGCTTCCTGAGCATCCTTCGCTAACGTCCGCCCGCCCGCCTCGTTTGCAGCGGTCCGACAAGTCTGCAAAGCTCACGCTCTTCTTTTTGGCCGAATTGGTCACTTTCTTCTCCTTGTCGATCAGCATCGATCTGCCGACAGCCGGACTCCCTGCGTCTGTAACGGTTTCGTATTCACCGTTGGTGCCGACAGGACTCGTGGTCTTAGTTTCGTATTCACTGTTGGTGCTGACAGGACTCGTGGTCTTAGTTTCGCATTCACTGTTGGTGCTGACAGGACTCGTGGTCTTAGTTTCGCATTCACTGTTGGTGCTGACAGGACTCGTGGTCTTAGTTTCGTATTCAGTGTTGGTGCTGACAGGACTCGTGGTCTTAGTTTCGCATTCACTGTTGGTGCTGACAGGACTCGTGGTCTTAGTTTCGTATTCAGTGTTGGTGCTGACAGGACTCGTGGTCTTAGTTTCGCATTCACTGTTGGTGCTGACAGGACTCGTGGTCCTAGTTTCGCATTCACTGTTGGTGCTGACCGGACTCGTCATGGCTACAAGACTCGTGGACGCAGTCTGGCGTTCACTGATGGTGCTCACAGGACTCGTGGTGTTGCTTTTGAGGTTGACGTCGTGAAGTTGCAAGTTGGTGTTTGCTGAAACTGGCGACGATTCATCAGTTGACATCCTGCTACTTTTCTCTGCCAAGTCCTCAAACTTTTCTCCTGTCCCGGGTGTTCCTGTGGGAAGTGACTCGGTTAAACCAAACTTCTCGGCAACACTCTGGGCCAACATTGTTAAAGGTCCAACCATTGCTGTCTTCTGGTCAGGTTGTGTCTCCGGTGGACGTGGTTTGTTCAGACCTGTGACTTCAGAACTTGGCAAATCTGACCTCTCCTTCATTACGCACGTAGTTCCTGGTGGAATATCTGCATCGTCTACAGCTTCTGCAATAACTTTGTTTTCTGGAGCAGAACGTTCCAAACTTGTAGTGATGGCGCTTGAAGAAGAGTCTTGTGACTGCATACAGTCTGTGCGATCGCTGTTGAGTTCGGGTATCCCTGAACCCTGATGACGATCACTACTAACAGCTGTTCGGCTCATTTCCTCTTGTCCACCTACAGGACCAGGTGCAAAACTCACGGCGTTTTCCTGGGAGGTCAGGTGACTCGATTCGTTCTCACCAGCAACAGCTGACTCGTGGTTCCGTGCGAGACAAGACTCTGGACTCTCCTGTGGTGAAGCCTGGCTGCTTTCCTTACCATTGGCAATGTCTTGATCAGATGGTTCGTATCTCGATGGTTCCTGTCCTGTGGTCTTTTCTGGGTTTTCGTCGACGTCACAACGCCCTACTTGAAGCGGCTGCGGTTTGCCATCCTCTTCCTCCCCTTTCTCTTGGCGAGGAGCGTCCAGTGACTGCCAGTCCTCCATGTCCTCCAGCACCAGTAGTTTGGCGGGACAGATGCATGCGGCCGTGGAATTCTCTGTTGAATTCTTCTCATCGGTGTCGTGAAGGGCCGTTTCACACGGAGCCGATGAAGGCACAGCTTTCCCCTCAACACCGTCATGTGTTTCGACACAGGGCAGGTCCACGTCGATTCTGGTGTTGGCGGCATCACTGTGAGACACCTGTGTCTTCAAAGAAAGAAAAACCATGCATCATGGGTTTACACGTCTTTCAAGCGACGCCCGTTTTCCTACTCCCTTCCCTCAACTAAACGCCCATCTATGTGAGAGACATCTGGCAGGAGGATTGGAATACACAGACGGATAACAAACTCTTTCAGATCCGTCCAAACCTTAAGGAGTTCCTCCCATCTGCGTCTGGTGGTCGTAAAGAAGAAACAGTTCTTTGCCGGCTGCACACCGGCCATTCGTATTTTACCCATTCGTACCTTTTAAAGAGTGAAGAAGCTCCGTGGTGCATTCCCTGTCATGTGCCACTCACAATGAAGCATATTCTTTTAGAGTGTTGGGACTTGCACGATGTGAGACACAAACATTTTACGGCAGATTCCATGAAAACCTTGTTCAGAGATGTCCCACCTGATGCCATCTTTGAGTTCTTGAAAGAGATTAACACTTTTCATCGGATCTGAGATTTTACAGTGGAAAGGTTTTTTTAACAAACTTTCGGATGGTTTTTCTATGTATTTTAAAGAATTGTGTGAATGAACGACTTGCGAGTTGATTTTAACGTGGTGACAGCCCTGATGTGGCCCTTTGCGGTCGGCTGGGCTATAAGCAACATTATCTTATCTTATCTTAGGTCTCTTCTACTCCCTCCCCTCAGCTAAACGCCCATCTAGGCTCTTCTACTCCCTCCCCTCAGCTAAACGCCCATCTAGGCTCTTCTACTCCCTCCCCTCAGCTAAACGCCCATCTAGGTCTCTTCTGCTCCCTCCCCTCAGCTAAACGCCCATCTAGGTCTCTTCTACTCCCTCCCCTCAGCTAAACGCCCATCTAGGCTCTTCTACTCCCTCCCCTCAGCTAAACGCCCATCTAGGCTCTTCTACTCCCTCCCCTCAGCTAAACGCCCATCTAGGCTCTTCTACTCCCTCCCCTCAGCTAAACGCCCATCTAGGCTCTTCTACTCCCTCCCCTCAGCTAAACGCCCATCTAGGCTCTTCTACTCCCTCCCCTCAGCAAAACGCCCATCTAGGCTCTTCTACTCCCGCCCCTCAGCTAAACGCCCATCTAGGTCTCTTCTACATACAGCACAGCACACATGGGCTATTCCTTCGCCAGTTTCTTTCTTCATACTTTTTGGTGGACTTCAAATGTATTCAGTCCTTGGAGTATTTTTGTTCAGTGTTTGATACACCTTTAAATTCATTGGGCAATTTAAAAGTAACGCTGATTTTTTTTTTTTTTTTTTTTTTTGCTTCTTTCCATTTCCCTTCAGTTTTCTCTTTAGTGCCTTTCACCCCTTCTTTTTTTTTCTCCGTTTTTTTTTTTTTTTGTTAGATTTTTTTAGGTGCATTATTGTATCACCACATCTGCTCTATTTTGTATTGATCTGACAAGTTGTACAAGTTTTGTTTCTTCGACTTTTCGTTTCTGTCCTAATGCTGAGCCTCAGTGCCTGGCTTTCATGCTATATCCTTAATTTTCCTATGCAAATACCGACTCACACTCTCGTCATCTTAAACACACATTATTATTATCTACCTTGTTTTAAGCGGAGCACTTGGTTTCCGTCATTCAAAATTTCACAATGAAAACCATAAGCGGCAGTAACAGCACTATACAAAAAAAAATACATGGCATGGTGATGTTACTTCAAACTTTTCATTAAACTACAGCACGATTCTAAAAATGCTGACATTGGCCGTTGGTATGGAAGACACGTTACACATAGCATGCACCTGCATGAGAAATGGAAAGAGTGAAGGAAGTGAGTGATATTGAACGATATTGACTGGATGACACGGGAAACGACTGAATGAATCGCCAGCTGGTAGGTCTTCAGTCGGCACTACCCAGGTAGGAAGCCCGTCGCGTAAACGAGTGTGGATTGTAAAGCTCTTTAAGCTTGGTCTCTACCCGAGGATAGGCGGTATATAAGTATTCATAATAATAACATATGCTTAATCTCTTTTCCAGGAGAAAGATTAAGTTCTACAGTTGATTTTTCAATTGTACCCCAAAGTACACCCATGGGAAAAGCAAACGCAGTTTGGATGAATGAAATATTATTCCACTTTATATTTCCGGATTGAGTGGAAGTGCACGCATCTTCCCCACAGCTAACATGAAGTTCCAGCAGTGATGGATTCAAGTTGACCTGCCTACAAAAAACAAGCGAGACCAGTGTCAGCGTTGTTATAGGCAGGTTGACCTCACAAGACCCTGTCAGGGGTCAGTGTTGTTATAGGCAAGTTGACCCCACAAGACCCTGTCAGGACTGTCACAGAACGGAGAAGGCAAAGAAAAAAATGTATAAAATAGCCGAAAACAGCAACAACTACTTCATATCTACAAACGTATACATTAATCAGTAATATGATAACTAAATTATCGACATCCTACACACACACACTCACAACACACAAAACACACACACACACACACACACACATACACACACACACACTCACTCACTCACAAAGCGGCACTGAGGGCCTCAGCTACTCCCTTCGATTATTCACCACCCCCCCCCCCCCCCCCCACCTAGCACATATGAAATCCATTGGATCTTTCAAGTAATAAACCAAACAATACAGTTTCATCAAAGCTTTAACAGACCTGCTGCCATTTCAAAAGAGATTTTCGATAATGTCGTCACCTGAGAAACCAATAACCAAAAAACAAACAAAAAAAAAAAACAGAACCTTACACATAAGTCAGTTTTCCGTTACACACACACACACACACACACGCGCGCACGCACAACTACAAATGAGAAAAATAAATTTGCATTAGATACCTGTGAAGCACGGGTGTCCTGCGTGTCGGAGGTACCAGGACAACCATCTGTGGCACCAGACAGACCATCTTGTGTCCCGCTGTCGTCATCAGAATCCTGCAACAGACGAGTTTATTAACCATGACGATGTCATTTTGTGTGGAAACTTACGTCCATGCGTGGAGATACAGCTTAATAAGCGTGCTGCTGAAATTTTGCAAACAAAATATTCACACCCTAACTTATAATTTCAAAGAGGTTTTCTGACCATCTTCCCAACTGTGAGGATCTCGACAATATTCACATTTTCCACGTCAAGGACAGTGCTCTGTTGACACAAAGCAGCTTTGTAAATCATTCGCTGAGCTGCTTTCTGATAACAAATCAACCTCGCTCAATGTAACAGAGTTGTATATTGCAAAGTGTTTGCACCCTTTTAAAAAGATCAGCGGGTGTAAACTGGTTAAGCTATTTCATACTGAGATTATTCATTTTGTCACTAGAGTAACAGAGCTATCAGTCGAGACATGTATGCACTTTGAATGTGTGGAAGCGAAACTCAGTGGCGGAACTGGCGCGCGGCGTCCTAGAGGTGAACTCACAAATATGTAAGTAACGAGCAACGCCGCGAGGGGCACAAAAGGTACAGGGACCTGAGGAAAGCCGCAGAACGCTATACCCTCAGAAGACTTTAGATGCAGTTCTGTTATCATGGCCCTACTGAATACACACAGCCTTCTTAGAACGATCACAAACTTAGCGCAAAAGGTCATCCTGAGAACATAAACAATCCGACGTAAGCCAGTATTTGCATTCTGTAAACTTCAACGTAAATAAATTACGGACATTCTAACGGCGGTCATAACCACGCTGTGGTGGGGACCCCAGAGTCATTCTGCTGAATGTGTTAGTATCAGATGCCTTTCTTTCTTTCTGCGTATGCAGGCTGATACTCCTGCGGACACTCCCTGTGTAGACAGGCAAGTGTTAATCCCATCTACCCAACAAAGGGAGTGGAGATTTGTGTGTATGACCGTTTTTTTTTTAATCCCGCCATTAAGGCAGCCATATTCCAACTTCTGGATAGGTCCCAGATGACAAAGACAATACACGAAAACCTTTTTAATGCACCAAATATGGTAAAACACTATGGGCAAACGGACACCGCAGAACGGACAGCAAGTTTCGACGCTGGACAGAGTGCATAAATCTTGCCACTTTGTCGCCAGACCGCAAGAAGCGAGCATGTCATGAACCGTGACCTGAGACAAATTATCAAAGACTTTCTGGAGCAAGATCAGCAAAATGGGTCACAAAGGCAAACCGTGAATGGCAGCAAAGACGGAAAAAAAGGACAAAATTTTGAAGAAAAAAAAAGGGTCAAAGAGAGGAATAGAAAAGAGGATAATCCTTGCACAGAACTTCTAGAAGGCGGGGTAAAAATTTGTACCCAGGGAGTTCCCCAGCATCCTAACAGGGACTACCCCAGACAGACTTCGCTTTTACGCATTCCTCATTTTGTTGTTGTTGTATTCCTAACTCAGTTGCTCATGTGTTTACACCCTTTAGATTTACAGAACTTTACTTACTTCATTCTATTGTTTGATATCCTTGACTCACGTGTTAATATGATCACACCCTTTACATTTAAGGTAATTTATTTACATCAATTTCCGTCTTTCTGGTTATTTATTTGGACTTGCGACACGACTCAAGATTTTTACACGAGATTCATCCCTCCCCCCCCATCCCCCTGCCCTACCCATGAACGCGGATCAATCATTTCCCCCCGGTATCCCATCTCCCAAATGTTGTCCCTCTCACATTCGGCATCCAGATCCCCCCTCCTTGTGTAGAGAACTATCAATTTTTGGTCGACATAAGGTCGCCTCCCAGCTGCTGCCAGATCACTTTAATGGTATTCGCGTTTGTTTGGAATTAATGGTTGACAGAGAGAGAGAGTGTGTTCAATAGTAAACAGGCACATGAATAATCTATTGTTAATTCTCTCATTCAACCGGGATGGGAGTGGGGGGGGGGGGGGGGGGGGGAGGAAAATATAGGTTATGACAATGGCACAACAATCATCCAACTACATTCGTTACCAACATGCCCTGAACGAGTAACAGACACATGCGCGCACGCACACACACACAGAGGGGAGGGAAGGAAGGCAAAGAGAGGGGGCGAAAGGCAGAGAAGAGAGAGAGAGAGAGAGAGAGAGAGAGAGAGAGAAAGAGAGAGAGAGAGACGACAGGCAGACAGAGAGACAGAGCTGGAGACGGGGGGGGGGGGGGGGGGGGGGGGGGGGGGGGGGGGGGGGGGGGGGGGAGACAAGAGAGAAAGAGGGGATGAAAGAGTTGATCCCACACACCACTACACACACGCAGACACACACACGCGCGCGTACATGCACTACCACACGCTGCCCTTACTTACCACGTCAACAGTTCCAGCCGATCCTTCGTCATCCTCATCCTCCCCGTACATCTCTTCCTCCGCCTCCCGGGCTGCTTTCCTGCCTGCAAACAGCCCACCATCCCATGGCGACAGACAAAGGAATCGTTCGGCCCGTTCACTTTCACCTACTCCTTCAATCTTGTGTTATATAAGCTTACTTCATTTATACGGGAGTCAACTGCACGATGTCATTGGTCCTAGTATAGAGTAAGAAGCATCGCGGGTGTGTGTGTGTGTGTGTGTGTGTGTGTGTGTGTGTGTGTGTGTGTGTGTGTGGTGTGTGTGTGTGTGTGTGTTTTATCGCAGCTGAAGGGGAAAACGTGGTAAAATCACTTTCCTAATGCAGTTTCAGTTACATTTAGCCCTTACATAGCATCACTTATTATGGCTGGATGTTCGTGTTTTACGTTAAATTATTGTCACGTTTTCTTGCATGGTAAAGAGAAACACACACGCGCGCGCGCACACACACACACACACACGCACATGCAAGCGCACGCGCGAGCACACACACACACACAGAAGAGGTAGAAGGAAGGAGGAGAGAGAGAGAGAGAGAGAGAGAGAGAGAGAGAGAGAGAGAGAGAGAGAGAGAGAGAGAGAGAAGACAGACAGACAGACAGACAGACAGAGAGCGAGAGGAAGGGAGGAAGACTTACAGAAAGAGAAGAGGTTTCATCAAACTGATTCTCGTAAAACCTCTTTTCGTAACATGCTTTGGACTTTTTCTTTCAGAGATGTGAGACTTGGAACTGCGCACACTGAGACCCAAATCAAAAGAAATATGTAACGACCCACAAAAGCGTTTTGTGGAGTTCCACAAGTTGTTCTCCCGCGATTGCACACCCACTTCCTTTTCCTGTCTCCACTTTGTTAGTCAACCAATCAACAAAGGCCTTACATCTAGTATGTTGGCCGCCAAACTCGGCTTGGTTCTGGGCGCAAGCAAAACGCGAAGGAATGGATGCAAGTCCAGGGTGAAAGTGGCAAAAATAATCGAAACATGGCAGAAGTTTTCATTAAAACTCGGGATTTTCCACCCTCCACATCCACAACACAGAACACCGACAGCAACCTTTTCAACAGCAAGGCTGAATGACTTTCAGAGGCCGAGACAGCTGTCTGTAAACTGTGTTGTGTGTGTGTGGTGTGTGTGTGTGTGTGTGTGTGTTAATCGCTTTTTTTTTCAGATAAAGTAAGACAGAATCCTTTGCATGTGAACTCCCTCCCCCCCAATCCCCCTTTGAGATATGAAAACCCTCACAACTGTAATGAAGCCCTGCTCATTAAGTCACGTTTTTCTAGAAATCAACAACAAAAATCAAAATGAGAAATTCTTTGAAATTGGAACATAAGTTAAAAACCAATTAGACTTTTGTCTTATACGTCTTAACTAGTCAAGAGTCATACTTCATTCACAACGGAGACAACGGGCTGACAATGTCTGGAAGTCTTACCTAAAACAGCCAAGACATGCTCCAGCAGCGTTTCCGTCTTCTCAGTTCGGACCTCAGGCGACTCCAACTGGACCCCTTCCGGTACTGTGTCATCAGTCCCGGCCACCTCTTCGCCACAGGCCGGGTCAGGCTCGGTGTCTCTACCTGAGGTTGGGTCACTCTGACCGTTTCGGTCATCCTTAGTACTCCGAAATCCCGTCTCTAGTGCGTCTGGCTTGTCATCCTGTCGTGGTGACCGACGTGTTGGGGTCTCTCTTTTGCTTTCTTCACTATCGCCCTATAGCTCTTATCTTTCATGACATCGAGGTTTTCTTCCGCTTCGTATTCTTCCTTCTGCATTTCCTCTGATTTGCCGTCACCATGTTTGTTCCCAGTGTCACAAGTTCCGTCCTGTGCATACGATTTTCCCGTTTCACCTTTCGTTGAACCTTCTGTCCCAAGACTTTGCCATGCAGCTTCACGAACCGAACGAATTCTCTTTTCCGATTCGCGCTTCCCCTCCGGGTCATTACTGGGGCCAGCTATGCCATAGTTTTCATTCTTGACAAGGGCTCGAGGCCCGGTTTCCGAGAGTCTGTCTCCCTGAATGTCACGTTCACTTGCGTCTGTACTACCCGTGTCTTCGCTGCCCTTATCCTCGTGCACAGCCTTGGGTACTTGTTCCCCGTTTCCCGATCTTCACACACGTTTTCAAAGCGGTTCCCCGTAGCATTTTGTCCGGTTTCAGGGATTGGCGTGAGTGGCTGTGCTGACGCTTTGCTTTTCTCCGCCCTGTTTTCCAGCCCCTTCAACTGCTCCGCCTCAGGACCGTGCTTGGCTGGTCCAGTGCCTCCCTGCTGCCCCACGGCTCTCCATTTTCTGACCGGGCCGCTCTTGGAGTCGTCCCACTGGTAGGGGCGGCGACGAGGCTGGGACTCCCAGTTGTGCCTTGGGCCCGTCTTTCGCCCCGGGGGATGGGTGTGCCAGGACTGTGGAGTCTGATCACGATGACTCTCCTGAAAACTCTGACTTCTTGGCGCACTGCTTGATCGAGACGTCTCCTTGCAGGCGTCTGTGTCCTCTTTGCTCCATGGCTTTCTTCGTTGTCGGCGCCTAGGTCTGCCTGAAGGCGGCGACACCTGCGATTTATTAGCAGGTTCGGGCGACGACCTGGAGGATGATTTGGGACTAGTGTTTTTGGCCTGAGATGTATTGCCCCCTTGCCCTCTGGTACCAACGGCTTTATCTTGCGGGGCTCCTGCAGGGGATTTAGAAGCAAACCTCTGTCCGGAATTTCGGACAACGTAGGTAGTCCCGGGTGATCTTCTACCAGGCTGCTTGGTTGCAGAACTCGCAGACGTTTTCGTTCCTTGTGATTTATCCATAACATTGTCAGCTGAACTGGGTTTTGAGGCACCATTTTCCAATGATTTTGCTCTCGTATTAAAGCTTCTGACTTCTGTCTGAGAATGCTGAGCTACCGTTAGTCTGTGGGAATGTCGTGCCGTGGACTGGACGTTTGAAACTGCCGGCGTGTGGGATTCCGAGCCCACTGGCGACTGACGGACGGCACGTTGAAGAGGCTGTGATCTTAAAGCTCTCTGGCTATGCAGATCATATGGCGGAGGCTGCGAGACACGGGATGCCAGTCCTCGCCATGGTGTACGTGGCCGTGGGGGTGGGAGGTGCTTATTCCGTTGCTGTGGAGGTTCACTTGACGGCCGTGGAACTTTCATTTTTGAACGTTCCTGTGTTAATTCCGAATCCAGCTTAGTGCTGCCTGTTACCTGGCCGCATGAACTTGCCATCTCTTTTGTGTCTTTGTGCACGTGCTGTTTATCCAGAAAAGAATCTTTCTCGTGAACTGCAGAGCTGAGCGACCGTTTAAGTGCATCTGTTGTAGTCATGGAACTTGTTAGATCTTGCTCTTGCTTGGCAGATTCATTATTTGAAATCGTTTTACTCCCATCGTCCATGGACGTCGGATGGCCAGCTACTTCATCCTTACTTGCAACAACTTGAGCATGTGTTCGGGTAGACGAACTCTTTGTTGGAAATCCACCCTGCGAGTTTAGACTTTCAGGACCTGTGGTTCTTCCTTCCTCTATAAACACAGACTGCTGATCGTGGGTTCCATTTACGCCATTCATTTCTGACGTCGTGTTAACCATGCTTGTTTTCTTATCCCTTCGACTTACCTCAGCATCGTCTGACAGATGTGACTGGTTCTCTTTTTGTGCATCTTTTTGAGTGGGATATTTCCGTACTGTATCAACTTGATGCTCTGATTGCCCATGGCGGACATTTTCGGTCCCCTGTAATTGTGTTTCCGTGCGTACGTCTGACTCTCCCTTGCCTTGCAGACCATTCAGCGGCGCTTCATCCTCAGGGAAAGCACGTGTGTCATTGCTTTTAGTGGTGATGTCAGTATCTTTCTTGCTGATGTGTCCGTCAAGTTTTGAATGTTTCTCTTTCTCGAAGCTGGAGGGCACGGTGCTGGTCTTGTCGTCCTGGTGTCGGCCATCGCCCTGTTCTTTCACGCCATTTTCCATTTCTTCCTCGCAGCGTCGGAGTCCACGTCCGCGGCGATGGCGCCGAGATCGCTGTTGCAGTTGTTCCCAATCATGCAGGTGTCCTTTCGATCCCAGTCGTTTATCAGATACGTCGCAAGCTGCCGGATTAGAAGTGTTTACAACGTCTGGATTTCTCGGAGGCTCTACTGTTTGGGGCCAATCTTGTTCCAATCGACAGTTTTCTGCTGGCTTTACTTGCTGTTGGGACTGACGTTTTGCAGCTACTTCCGTTAACATACCGGCTTTTTCACCTGGGTTTGTCGGTTTATCGTCAGCCTGCTTTCGTGGTGTAGAATTTCTACGACGCACAACGCCAGACTTTGCTGGAACGTTTTCCGGGTGTATGATGTCTGAGGTCATGTCCTGTTCAGAATACTGACAGCTGCTCTGGTTCAGACGTGGAGTTATGTCATGGACGGGAGTCTGGTATTGCTGGCTACTCCTGTTCAGTCGGGGATCTCTGCGGGAGCGACTGGCCACCTGAGGTGTTTTGAAGAATGGCTGCGTGACAGCGTTACCGACATAATTTGGCAGCTGTTGGTAAACAGTCTGCTGCTGTGGATGAGACGGGTAAAACTGGGGTCGTAAACGTACCTGGCCCGGGATGGGTTCTTTCTGAAACATCAGCTGAAGCAGCCGTTTGGCTTTCTGGTGACTCTGATAGAAATTTCCTTGACGATATTCTTGTAGCATATCTCTGTATGTCGCGATCTGTTCTTGCCATTTCCTTTCGTGAATGGCCAACATTTGCTGCGAGCAGTGACGGTACTTCTGCTGGAGAGCGGCAAGTTCGTACTCCAGATCAGCCGATAGACCGGCCAGAGAGCTTGCTAGCCAAAGGCTCTGACCGGAAGTCTTAAGCTTTTGCGCAAGATCCTGCTCTTTCAACTGTTGCATTAGCGGGTGCTGGGCGTTTTCCTGATCACGTGCAATAGCCATTTCTCGCTTTGCTTGCCGGATTCGTTTTTCAGCGTCAAATTTTATCACTTGAGCCGTTTTAATCATTGTCTCGCGCTCACTGTCGACCACGTCACGTTCCATTCTCCTCCGGTTCTCCAAACCCATGACATGGACATCAGCTGTAGGCGGCCGGTAGTTGCTCTTTGAGGAAGACAGTGGAACCCTCACTTGTGGTGTGCCGTTTGGGGTGGCCTGGGGATGCAGAGCATCCTGGAAGGAAACGGGGGCGCTCCCGTGGTATTTTGGAGCCGGGGAAGGAATCCTGTAATTATAGGGGGACGGAGAGGCAGGCGCTAAACTCAGCTTCCTTTGCCACCAGGCCTGTCGACAGTTCTTCTTCAGTTCTTCCCTCTTCTGGTACTCGCGCTGAAAATGTAACTGCAACTGGAGGCGCTGGGGCGAGGGGAAGACCTGACTCGTCGAATCATCTTGACGTGCCCGCTGTTCCGCCGGACGGCAGAGGTTCTGGTACCATGACTGGTTCTTGTTGCTGTTCACTGAAGATGCCGCTGTACTGCCTTCCTCTGGCTGGTCGTGTCGTGGGAGTACAGTGGTGGACATCGTCTGTCAAAGGTCGCTCACTGTCATCCTGAAAAAGGCTTACCATTTTAAAACTTGGTGTTCCTAAATCGAAGAAAGGTTATCATTTCTGACCTATCTCGAAGAATTTCACACTTCCCAAGTGCAGTTTTCATGTCCTCTAAAATGACTGAAGCACCTCACTTTCCACAAATGAATTCCAGTGTGATAAATGTTAACAGGTTCAACCAAACACAAAGGTTGTCTTAGGGCGAAAGCCGTTTAAATCAATTGTCTTCAGCTTAGAAAGTCATAAATGAATTCTTCCACTCAGAAGACCGAAATAAAGACTGAAATGAAAACCGTTTTTCATTTACATTTTAAACCAAAGAAAATAAAGATATCTTTCCTCGTAAACTGTGAAATCGTGTCGATAGAGACTGCAACAACAACAAAATGTAATTGCATCGGATCATTCATAAGTGGCAGCCTTAAGTCATGTAAATCGCAGCAGACCAGCAACAGGATTGTACGAGAAATGCTTCACTTGAACTGCGTCATAACTTAAACGCGAAGTGTGGGTGAAAAAGAAACGAACTAGACTACCAGGTGAGCCTTTTCCCATTTACGACATCCACAGATTTGAACAGAATGGGAGGTGTGGTAGGATCAATGCAAGTCTTACTTCAGTTTGTCCCAGGTCTTTGCTTCCTGTCCACTGATTCTGAGCCGCCAGAGGACAAGTGTACTATGGTGAAGGAAACAAAAAAGAACCTGAAGCTTTCAACCTGAAAGCTGATCAGGGCTCATAGTTCGATGACTGATATGATGCAGTATCTTCGTTTCTTCCCCACACTGCTCCATATTACTATGACACTACAAAACACAGAATGAATCTTATCACTGTCACGCTTAGTCTTTTTCAAGAAGTCCACTAGGATGTTAAGATTATGTTTTCTGCGTACCTTCCCCCCTTCTGTGTCCACAAAAGAGCTTGCTGTCAGGTATATTTTTTCTGTCCTATCTTCTGTGCCACCTCAGTGGCAATGCACCCACGCCACTCTTCCGAGCCCCTGTCCACAGCCACAACCCGGTCCGACGCAGCCCTGGCACCGGCAATCCACAGGGAGCATTCAATATCAAGTCGTCAAGAGGCAACCCACCGGAGGAGACACTGCACTGCTTCTGAGTCATTCCGGTGGTGTTCAGTAGTGCCTGTTCTGATCCAACACAGGCAGGACACCACCTACTAAGCCCCCCATTGACCACAATAACTGCTTAGCCGCAGAGCAGGTGTGAGTGAGCTCTCCCTCTGGAAGGTGCCACCACGTCCATCCAGAGACAGCCCCCATGAATCTGCCAATATCGATGACCCTGACTGAATCAAACCAAAGCCAACGTGGAGAGCATATTGAAACTGAGGTCACCATCAGGGCAGGGCATGAAGCGGGACAGAATGATTTTTTTTTTAAAACTAATGCTCATCGACGAGAACGAGGATGATGATGATGCTACGAATTTCCATTACGGTCTGAGACTGCATGACAGGGAGAGGGGAGGGGGTTGGGCGGGGGAGGGGATGCGGGGAGGCAATCCACTAAAGTTAAATTCTGTGCCCCTTCAAGCCCATCTTTGATGCGATTCCAGTGCTTCATAATCATGAATTCATACAACACTGGTGTTAAATCATAGCAACAGCAATGGTGATGCCTTTAAGGTAAAAGGGGAGAGGGGGGGGGGGGTTACGGGGACCGGGGATGGAATGAAGGAGAGGGGAGGGGGGGGGGGGGGGGGGGGGGCTCTGACGCGATTTAGCATATGTTGTGAAGAGGGCAGCCGAAGTTGGGAGGGGGGGTTGGGGGGTAGTGATCGCGTAACCTGTAACTGCCCGTAAAACACCGTCTGCAAAAGCAGAATACCGAATTTCTTTCTTTCTTCTTTTTGTTCTCTGCTGTCTTTCTTTTTTTAGCTGCCGGTTGCAGGGACCCGTTGAATTTCGTTGAGATCGGCAGCTAAGCAAATACAGAGTTGCGTCAGAATGAAAAAAAAATCTTCACACGAATTTCAGGATAGCGAACGCATCGTGGTCAAATCAAATCTCAAATCCTCCATTTTGTGTGGTGGCTGTTTTTAAATCAGTAAGTTACGTCATATATCAAGCCTTCGTCATGCTCTTTTGGCACCGACACCGAATCCAAGACGCCCGTTCTCTTTGAAAAAAAACAACAAAAAACAGCACCGCAATCAGTCACTGAATTTTTCGTGGTCCTAGATCTGGAACCTACTGCCAGGGGGAAAAAAGCAACAAAAATCGATGTTTTCCTCGTCAACAAACGAGCAAAACTAAACTGACAGCGTGGAATGTAGTCTACAAGGTTCGAGCCCCCCCCCCCCCCCCCCCCCCCCCCCCCCCCCCCCCCCCCCCCCCCCCCCCCCCCCCCCAAGCCTGTTCTGCAACCCCATTTCAGTCTAACTGTGGCATTATGTTGTCACCTGTTTTCTTCTCTCTGGGGCCGGTTACGATACTAGTTGTTGAAATACACTACAAGATAGTAAGTACTGGGACCGGTTTACAACAAATCCTGGCATGATCACAGGAAGCGGTGGTTGATCGCGACACGTTGTCAACGGGGACCACCGAACACCACAGAAACCACCCAGCAGCAGTGCAGTGCCCCTAGGCACCGTGTATGCAATGCACGGAAGTGAACCGTTTCAGTTTCCTGTCGAGGTGGTAGGCTATACCAGCCAACACCAAGGCAGAGGTGGAAGCTCTCCTTTGAGGAACACCGATGTGAACAGTCAGTGTCAGGTGGCGCAGCGATCCTTACAGCCATAATTATGGGTGACGGCGGGTCTAGCCTGTATCGCCGGGGGACGGCTCCTGGAGATGTGGGGCGATCGGCTATGGAGCGCTGCCTGACTACGATTACCGTGGCCTGGGATCCCATGCTTTTGTGGGTCGTGCATGTCGGCGCCCCTCTCGGGGTTGGTCTGCATAATTGCTCTCTCGGTCGAAGTCTGCGTGCACCATAGGGCAGGACTCGTGCTGCACTCCAGCGACTTTCGTTCTGCTCCCTCTCTGAGGCAGCCTCACGCGGCACGGGACCATCGCCACCCGAGTACGAAGATGGCCGCCTGGGTTGCCTTGAACACACGCCTTTTTAAGGAGGGAGGGGATGGGGGGGGGGGGGGGGGGGGGGCAGTAAATCCGATGCTCATCGTCGGCCGACCACGACCAAAAAGTGAAGCAGAGTTCACAAGAAACAGGGCTGTGGGAGCGACAGAACGACACCCCCCCCCCCCCCCCCCCCCCCCAACACACCACACACACACACACGGGACCAGACCCTCTATTGCCAACGACGACGACCGCCACGAAGTATGCAGACTTCAGTCTGCGAGTACATCCTGTCCTAAAGGCGTAATGAGACGTACAAATCCCACTGACGTGACGACGGGATGAACGCTTTCCAAACGAACCAAAGGAATGGGGCTCTGCGTGATCGACAGATAGCCGACTCCTCTGATGAGTTGTATGGACAGATAGCCGACTCCTCTGATGAGTTGTATGGACAGATAGCCGGCTCCTCTGACGAGTTGTATGGACAGATAGCCGACTCCTCTGACGAGCTGTATGGACAGATAGCCGACTCCTCTAATGAGCTGTATGGACAGATAGCCGACTCCTCTGACGAGTTGTATGGACAGATAGCCGGCTCCTCTGAGTTGTATGGACAGATAGCCGACTCCTCTGAGTTGTATGGACAGATAGCCGGCTCCTCTGTTGAGTTGTATGGACAGATATCCGACTCCTCTGATGAGCTGTATGGACAGATAGCCGACTCTCTGATGAGTTGTATGGACAGATAGCCGGCTCCTCTGATGAGTTGTATGGACAGATAGCCGGCTCCTCTGATGAGTTGTATGGACAGATAGCCGGCTCCTCTGATGAGCTTTATGGACGGATAGCCGACTCCTCTGATGAGTTGTATCGGCAGATAGCCGGCTCCTCTAATAGGTGTATGGACAGATAGCGGCTCCTCTGACGAGTTGTATGGACAGATAGCTGGCTCCTCTGATGAGCTTGTATGGACAGATAGCCGGCTCCTCTGATGAGCTGTATGGACAGATAGCCGCTCCTCTGATGAGCTGTATGGACAGATAGCCGGCTCCTCTGATGAGCTGTATGGAAAGATAGCCGGCTCCTCTGATGAGCTGTATGGACAGATAGCCGGCTCCTCTGATGAGCTGTATGGACAGATGGCCGCTCCTCTGATGAGCTTGTATGGACAGATAGCCGACTCCTCTGATGAGCTGTATGGACAGATAGCCGGCTCCTCTGATGAGCTTATGGACAGATAGCCGGCTCCTCTGATGAGCTGTATGGACAGATAGCCGGCTCCTCTGATGAGCTGTATGGACAGATAGCGGCTCCTCTGATGAGCTGTATGGACAGATAGCCGGCTCCTCTGATGAGCTGTATGGACAGATAGCCGGCTCCTCTGATGAGCTGTATGGACAGATAGCCGGCTCCTCTGATGAGCTGTATGGACAGATAGCCGGCTCCTCTGATGAGTGTATGGAAGATAGTCCGACTCCTCTGATGAGTTGTATGGACAGATAGCCGACTCCTCTGATGAGCTGTATGGACAGATGCCGGCTCCTCTGTGAGTTGTATGGACAGATAGCCGACTCCTCTGATGAGTTGTATGGACAGATAGCCGACTCCTCTGATGAGCTGTATGGACAGATAGCCGGCTCCTCTGAGTTGTATGGACAGATAGCCGACTCCTCTGACGAGTTGTATGGACAGATAGCCGACTCCTCTGATGAGCTGTATGGACAGATAGCCGGCTCCTCTGATGAGTTGTATGGACAGATAGCCGGCTCCTCTGATGAGTTGTATGGACAGATAGCCGGCTCCTCTGATGAGTTGTATGGACAGATAGCGACTCCTCTGATGAGTTGTATGGACAGATAGCCGACTCCTCTGATGAGCTGTATGGACAGATAGCCGGCTCCTCTGATGAGCTGTATGGACAGATAGCTGGCTCCTCTGATGAGCTGTATAGACAGATAGCCGGCTCCTCTGATGAGCTGTATGGACAGATAGCCGACTCGTTTGATGAGTTGTATGGACAGATAGCCGGCTCCTCTGATGAGCTGTATGGACAGTTAGCCGTCTCGTTTGATGAGTTGCATGGACAGATAGCCGGCTCCTCTGATGAGTTGTATGGACAGATAGCCGACTCCTCTGATGAGTTGTATGGACAGATAGCTGGCTCCTCTGACGAGCTGTATGGACAGATAGCCGGCTCCTCTGATGAGTTGTATGGACAGATAGCCGACTCCTCTGATGAGTTCTGTGGACAGATAGCCGGCTCCTCTGATGAGCTGTATGGACAGATAGCCGACTCCTCTGATGAGCTGTATGGACCTGATGGCTGCTATCCGTGGACTGCCAGTGGCGGTTGTGAAGCGACAGGTCTGTGTGTGGCTGTGTGTGTGGACAGCCGGGTGAGCGACACGGGAGCAATGTGAATAGGCACGGACGGAAGCCGTGACAAGACACTCCCCCCCCCCCCTCCCCCCCTTTAATGTTGTGGGTCCAACGATTTAACACAACACACACACACACACGCTCAACAGACAATCTTTTTACCCGTCAATTTTTTGTTTAAATGTAACTGCTTCATGTTTATTTGGCATTTCTACAATATTTTCGATATTTTGCAAGTAAATTCATCCGAATATTTGACCGCAGCCAAGATTCCTCATGTTAGAAACCAACGAGATTCTGTGGGTCCAACGATACAACAAAAAAAAAGATTACCAGGCAACTTTTTTTGCCCGTCATTTTTTGCCGATACGTATCGATTTGCGTATTTGGCATTTCCACAACATTTTGGATATTCTGCAAATAGATTCATCGGTTTGCTTTACCGAAAGACAAGATCATGTTAGAAACCAACGGAAGGTGGGCGTGTGAACTCAAGGTGTACCGTAGATTATGTCCCTTTGATGTGAAAGGTCCGTGTCTGTCGTCATAACAAAACTTTTTTTTTAAGCCAGATTTTTAAAAGCAAGATTTTTTTTAAGGTCAGGTACAGATAAACACAAGAAACTGAACGCAAAGTAATACTTATTCAATAAACAATACTTAACAGACAAGTCAACGTTCCGACTAGAATGTCTTTACACATTACAAACAACAGTTCTTGTCCTTAAATGGCTGTGGGGAGTAGAACGGCAATGCTGGCGGAAAACGATTTTGCTTTTTAAATCAAAACATTCAACCACGTGTGCTCAGAAGTTATGATTGCAGTCACTGTTTGGGGAAAGGGAACGAAATTTTTCTTTTAAAAATGACTCGCTCAGCCCCCATTCCCCCCCCCCCCCCCCCCCCCCCCCCAACCACTCCTTCCTCCTTCCCCGTCGTCTGCGCCATTTGTCCAGAAATTCGTCTACAGTTTGGGGAGGGGAGGGGAGGGGAAGGGAGGGGTAGTTTTTCAGAGTAAGATTTCCGCCCACTCCCTGATTCACTAAAATCCAGTACCAGGGCCGGATCAGTTTTTGAGAAAGATGGGTTTCTTAAGGAGGAAACAGGAGGAGGGGGGGGGGGGGGGGTGGAGTGTCTGGCGAGTCCTTGCCGGGGGAGGGGGGAGCGAGTGACTTGCCCAAAACGCAATTTCCACCCGCTATGGAATTGGGGGCGGGTGGGGGGGGGGGGGGAGATCGGGGAGAGGGAGGTGAGGTGGGGGGGGGGGGTCCACAAACCTCGGATCACCACCCCACACCACCCTCGTCCGGCCCCGTTTACTTCAAAACTGTAAAATAAAGCCGTTATCCCTTTCTTCCTTCAGAAATGATTTCCCAGTTTTCGTTCTGTTCTGAATTATTTAAACAAGAAGTCAGCTTAGGATGGGAGACGGAAAAAGGGGAGGGGGGGGGGGGGGGGGGTGAGGAGGGAGACACGGGTAAGAGGGGGTGGGAGATGGACTCCCGTCGCAGTGTGTTAGAGATAGTCTGCGGCAAAACAGGATTTTTTGTCATCGTTAACCTTTCTTCATTTGGGATCAAGACATTTCAAGGCCATCATTGTATCACATCTCTAGCCGTTTCATGCATCGAGAAAATAACGAGAGAACCACGCGACAGGTGGGAAAACAAAGGATGTCTTTGTAAAGTTAACGGTAATCCCTTTCCTTTATCTTTCACACACCATGATTATGCTTAATGTTATTTGAAATTATGTCAACATTACTTTCTTAGATTACTCTGAAATCGTTCTCACATATTCGTGTAGTGATAGACAGGAACATCAAAATTATCCACTTGAAAATCAAGAAGTATGAGTTATCTTACTGAAAGCAAGATTTCCAAAAACATTGATGACTTGAATGTACCAAGTTATGCTGAAACGATAAACATGCTGACAAAGTACTTGTTGAAGACAGCCATACCAAGTATAGAAAATTTTTCATTTTACTCAAAGACTTGCACCTACTTGGAACAACTATATACTATGCTACTAACATTAAAGAGCACAAATCATCACCGTCAAAAATCTTGACGATCGAAAACATTTAAATGACATGACGAGAGTATGACAAACAAGTGTCACTAAACCTTAAGCTTATTACCCAAGACCTTCTATCACCAGCCATGCTGTAAAGATGGTACTTCTGAAAGTCTGACAAGTAGCCAAGATGTTGTCCCTATGCTCCTGATTCCTAAGATGCAAAACACGTTTTCAAGCACCTTCATTGGAGTGAAATAATAGTGACAAAAGGAGACCTTCTACTATCGAAACAAACTCGACTTCAAACAAGTTTTCTTTCCATCAAAGCTGGAAATTAATCTTATCAAGAAACGCCCTAATTTTCCACAAACGCCACACAGCGACGAATTGAAAATTACAGAGTCTCTTTCATTCTTGTCAAGATTTACAACCAGTTGTCGCCGTCAGGATGGCATGGGCTACAGCAACCAAAACTGTAACGTCGATACTAACACAAAATTGAAATGTCTTACCCATGAAAAGGAGACTTATGTGCAGAAAGAACGAGACAAAATTATCCGGTCGAGCCGAAGAAACTCACAGGTCGGCGTAGCCGTTTCCTGCCTGAAACTCAAACCTGCGCTCACAACGACTGTCCTTTGCGCGCCAAAGACCGGTTTGCTGTCCGCACGTGCTTTACGTACGAACACATTTACATCTTGCCACTCCAATGCTGACATCTGCAGCAATCATTCTGAGCACTGTTCATTGGATGACTATGAGCCACCGGGCAGGTATCAACCAATCTGGTGTGAGTGATGTATTTTCCTAGCTTAATGCTGCGTTCCTGGGTGTCTCCTGGGTACTATACTAAGGCGAGCACAAAGCTGTTTGGAAAGAGTTGTGAGCGAATCTGGTTTGTGTATTGTGTGAGAGTGTATAGTGTGTGTGTGTGTGTGTGTGTGTGTGTGTGTGTGTGTGTGTGTGTGTGTGTGTGTGTTCAATTACTCAGCGTCTCGCAACTTCAAGCAATCATCTGAACAGTTCAACTTTTGGATGTCAACATGTTTTGTTGCAATTTGATTTTTTCTCTTTTTTTGTTGCAAAGTTTGGACATGTTTAAGTGGAGTTGGGTTTGTGTTTTGTTACTTTGGTTTATGTTTCACTCCAATAGATGAAAAATAGTTTAAATCTTAATGAACAGTTATACGGGTTGCTGCTACGTTCTTTTTACATCTTTTATACATTAAGGGAACAAAAAGCACCGGAACTTTGGGGGGGGGGGGGGATCTGGGAAGCAGCCCAAATTGGATTTTTTAAGGCAGAAAAGAAAAAAAAAGAGCTCAACGTGATGTGGCTCGATCTGGCAAATGCACGTGGATCAATTCCAATACAAGATGATCCAACTGGCCCCCAAGATCAATCATTTCCCAAAGAACATTCAAGAAATGTTGACGAAGTATTTCCATGGCTTTTAACTAATATGGTTCTCCAGAAAGGAATACACAACACACTTGATCAATCTGAAAGTTGACATAGCAATAGGCTGTGCAATTTTTTTTCCAATACCGTTTGTGTTGACGTTGGCGGGCGTCTTAAAAAGCACCCATGAGTGATAAGAGGTTTAGCAGACAGACTGTGGGAGTGGATACCACATGCCCCCCTTTAGAAGCCTTCATGGATGACACAACGATCCACTCCACCATGAAAGATGAAACAGACAAACACTGAAGTAGTTAGGGTATTTGCTTCATCAAAGATGAATTCCACACCCAAGAAATCAAGATGTCTCTCCTGAGGAAAAGTGAACCAAGGTTCATTCGACAACAGATAGTAGCCACCATCAGTTAGATATTGATAACAGTTGTCTGTTTTGTCATCGTCTTGTCAAGAATGAAACGCGTATTTACTTAAGTTATCATTATCATTATTCTTATTTATTATTATTATTATTATATTATTATTATTGTTGTTGTTGTTATCATCATTGTTATTATTACTATTGTTGGTATTACAATCATTACTATTATTGTTGTCATTATCATTATTGTTGTTATTATCATTATTATTGTTGTGGTAATTATTATAATTATATTCTTCTTCTTCTCCTTTCTTCTTGTTCTTGTTCTTGTTCTTCTTCTTCGTGTCTTTGTTGTTGTTGTTGTCGTGCCTGAGATGACTTAAAAAAAGTCAGAGCCCATATCTTAAATAATCTTTTAAATTTTTGTAGATACCTGCCAGAGACTTAATTCCTAAGAAAATTGTCAGATGTCTGGCAAAGAGTTCATTCTTAATGAACCTATCCAATTTCTATCAAAGAGTTCATTCTTAATGAACCTATCCAATTCCTATCAAAGAGGTCATTTCTAATAAACGTATCCAATACCTGTTAAAAACCTCACTCTTGATACACCAATCAGATACCTATCAAAGAGTTCATTTCTGGTAAATCCACTGAAATCGTATCAGTTTATTCCTGAAAAAAAAACCTGATCTGATACGTCTTATATAGTTAGTTTCTAATAAATCTATTATATATCTATCACAGTTCATCCCTTTTAAAACTGCCATATTCTTATCAAAGAGCTAATTTCTAGCAAACTATCGAAGTAGACATCAAAGAATTAAGCCCTTATAAATCTATGCGCGCGCGCGCGCACACACACACACACACACACACACACACACACACAGAGTTCCAATCTCGGTGTGAGGTAAAACTGCATACAGTTACGAGTACTCGAACCACCGTGTATACCCTGGATGATGGTAATGGTAATGTTGCTTATAGCCCAGCCGACTGCAAAGGGCCATATCAGGGCTGTCACCACGTTGAAGTCAGCTCACAAGTCGCCAAAAAAAGAAAAGGACACCTTTCACACATCTCTTTAAAATGCACCTTCTAAAAACGCACCAGAAACTTCGTTAAAAATCTTTCTTCCATAAAATCTTAGATCAGATGAAAAATGTTAATCTCTTTCAGAAAACAGCGGTTGACTCAACATTAGTGAATCCATTCCTCATTGCTTATGCAACCGATCCTTTCCTATCAGCTGTGCGAAGCAGACAACGTCTTTGTCTGAGCGTTGCCATGACAACAATACCAATCCGTGAACATTGGCATGTCAAGTACTCGCCTACAGCCATGCACTGTGGAATTACTTTTAAAAGGCATCGATTTTATACGTGCAAGATGGTAAGCTCGGTAAATAAGAACCAAAGACTTTCTAACTCGAGAAAACACGAACTCAGAACTCCCACAAAACAAGCACTATTGAGGCGTGTGTGTGTGTGTGTGTGTGTGTGTGTGTGTGTGTGTGTGTGTGTGCGTGCGTGCGTGCGTGCGTGCGTTGTGCGTTTGTGCGTTTGTGCGTGCGTGCGTGCGTGCGTGTGTGTGTTGTGTGTGTGTGTGTGTGTGTGTGTGTGTGTCTGCCTGCTTGCGTGTTTGTGTGTGCTGCTCCTCTGTAGCCTAAGTCTCCTGTGATGATGATGCTCCTCGTAAGTCCAGATCTTCTCTGTTCGCTCTCTTTGTTCTGTCGGGAGAAATGGCGACAGCATAGCAGCGGACGCCAAGGGAGAGGTGGCAGATCTCGTTTGAAGGACACTGATGTGAGAGGTCAGAGTCAGGCGGTGCAGCGATCCTCCCAGCCATATGGGTGACGGCGGGTTTAGACAGTGTCGCCGGGGGACGGCTCCTGGAGATGTGGGGCGATCGGCGATGGAGCGCTGCCTGACTACGATTACCGTGGCCCGGGGTACTGTGTTCTGAGCCAGGCAGGCATAAGGAGCACTTCTTATGGGGTTGGGCTGAAAATTTGTCTGCATGGCCCGCCGGATTTTATAAGATTTTACTCCAGCGACTTTCGTCCTGTTCCCTCTTTGAGGCGGCCTCTTGCGATACAGGACCATCGCCACCCTAGCACGAAGAAGGCCGCCTGGTGGTCCTGAAGACAGGCCTTTTATGGTTGGGGAAAAGAAGCGAAATACACCGAGGCCCATCGTTGGCCGACGGACAACCGAATTTGAACTAAAGTTTGAAAGAAAGCAGAGCTCCGAGAGAGACATACGACGAACTCGCCCACTGTTGCCAGCGACAAGTCCCACAGAATCAGCAGACCTATGTCTGCAAGTGTACCGTATCCTTAAGGGCCTCAGGCCAATGGGACGTTAAACTCACCCATCAAGCAAAAAGCAAGGTCTCTCCTCACTTTGTCCGCAATTCTTCGTCTGGACTGCGAGCCTTAGTGCCCTTGGAAAAATGCCTCCTGATACATCATCCAGGTCAGCCAGAAGGACACCCGTTAGAGGGAAGGTGACAAGCCTCCTCCACTGGCAAAACCGCCTGCGCACCCAAGAGACAATGAAAGGATTTGAACTGGCCTGTGTGATCTCAACGAACCAGGCGGCTCGACCTAAAAGGTCATCCTCAGGTACATCGTGAGGAAGTACTTCATGTTTGGCGCCGATGTCGCTAAAAGCGAGCTCGAACTGTTGAAGTTCCTGACTGCGGGGATCATGGCAGGGGTCATGGAGCCGGTCGTGGAGGGATGACAGCAACGGGTCAGTGGAGTCAAACCGCCACTTTGAATTACAAGACTGCTGGCTGCCAAGGCCCTTTTCAGGGCCACACGTCGTCCTAAGCGGGATTGGCATCTCGTTGCAGCGACTTGAAGTCTTTCCCCACCAACCCACAACACACACCACACACACACACACACAACACACACACACACACACACACACATTCATTTACTCTTACACGCCTATCCTCTCTGCAATTTTTCTTAACTGTTTCTTCGTTTTGTTTTACCCCCCCCCCCCCCCCCCCCAACTACCTCCTGTGCAAGTCATTGTTAATATGTGCATATATACATGCACGTGAATGTGTACACACACATTGTCCATCACTTTCACAAACCCACTTATTTGCGATCTATTGGCAACGGTAGGGGCAATGTTCGTTCTGCTTTAAAAAAAATTCAAAAATCTGCAGGTCATGGACACATTATTGTAATGTTTTTACAAAATTGCTGATTGGTTCATTCAGTCACTCTTTCCTTCTTTCCCGTTCCCTCGCGGCTTTCTTCCTTCATTGTTATTCGCTACTCTCTCTCTCTCTCTCCCTCCCTTTCTTCCTTCCCTGCTAGTCGAAAGAGAATGAGAGACTGAAGGGTAGCAGGGGTGGAGGGATAGCGGCTGCCTGCCTGCCGTGCGAGACGCGGATGGCATGCGTGCGTTTGATTGGTGGAAAAAAGACGCTAGCGGAACGTTGGTTGGCTGAAAAGTCCGAGCGGGCGAATGAGTCGAGTGTCGCACATCGTTAATGGGCACTATTACAGGATTTGATGTGGCAATCAAACCTGCCAATAAGGGTTGTGCGATTGTGGTGTGGCAAAGGGACTACCACGAAAAGGAAGTAAAAAAACAAAACAAAACAAAACAGCTACCGACACGACTTTCTGCACCCCATTGAAGAAACCAACAATAAAAGAGGACAATGCCCTTGTAAGGAAAATTGTCAATGGAGCAATTGCATCGGGCCATCTCCCAACTGAAGCCTCAAGAACTGTGGTTCGAGAACCCCGGGAGTTCAAATTTTACGCTCTTCCAAAAATTCACAAGCCCAACAACCCAGGACGTCCCATTGTATCCGCCTGTTTCTGCCCGACCACTCTCATTTCGCAGTTCATCGACTCTCTCCTGCAACCACTTGTTACCTCTCTGCCAACCTTTGTCAAGGACACCAATCACGCCCTTCAACTGCTCGACCAATTCTGTTTCCCACCGGATGGATGTGACCGTTTCCTTTTCACCATGGATGTCACTTCCTTGTACATGAGCATCCCCACAGTGAGGGTCTGCAGGCCATAAAACACTTTCTAAAGAACAGCACCTTTGACACTGACATCACAACCATCCTGAGGCTGGCAGAGCTGGTTCTGAAACTGAACAGTTTCTATTTTGGTGACTGTCACTTTGTCCAAACAATAGGGACGGCTATGGGCACCAAGATAGGGCCGAGTTACGCATGCCTCTTCGCGGGTTTCATTGAGGAACAGATACTCTCCTCATACTCTGGACGCATCCCTCCACTCTTCAGACGCTTCATTGACGACATCATTGGTGTCACCACAAGCACCAAGGCTGAACTTCTGGATTTCATACACTTTGTGTCTTCTTTCCACCCAGCCCTGGAATTCACCTACACCATCTCTGAAACAACTGTGTCTTTTCTAGACATCCAAGTGTCCATCACCAGCACAGATCAACTGAAAACATCAGTGTTCTACAAAGAAACTGATTCACATTCTTACCTCAAGTTCACATCCAGCCACCCACAGTCTACCAAGAAGAGTATCCCTTACTCTCAATTCTGTCGCCTCAGAAGACTGTGCAGCAATGACGATGACTTCAGACTGCAGGTCAACTGGATGTGCTCCTTCTTTAGAAAGCGAGGATACCCTGAAGCAGTCATCATTGATGCCGCCAATCGTGCCCTTCGCACCCCCAGAACTCAGGCCATGACCCCCTCTCGAACAAAGGTCAGTCAGACCGACCAGTCCTTACCCTGACCTACCATCCACACAATCTCCCAGTTAAAAACATCATTGTGAAAAACTTTGACATCCTGCAGAAAGACCCCAAACTCAAGTCTACTTTCGACAAACCTCCACTAGTGGCATACCTGCGTGACACCAACCTCAGGGATCACCTAGTGCGAGCCACTTACAAAGACGCGCTGAGCAGCTCTCCACAGGAAACCACCGCTGCAACAAAGCCCGATGCAAAACTTGCCCCTTCTTAAATACAACCACTAACGCCTTCAGGGGCCCATCAGGCAAAAGCTTCATCATCAGATCCCCCTTCACTTGCCGATCTTCCAACTTGTGATACATTCTTTCATGCAGCCTCTGTTCCAAACTCTACTGTCTTGAGACCTACCGTACCCTGGATGATAGATTCAGGGAACACCTCCAGGCTGTCAACCTGAATAAGGACACCCCCATAGGTACACATTTCAATAGCCCTGGACATAACGTGTTTCATATGTCAGTCTCTGCTGTTCACCAAAACCACTCAGATGCCATACACCGTAAATTCCTTGAATCATCTCTGATCTCTAGGCTAGGGACGCTCCTCCCCACGGACTGAACATCAAGGACCGAGGTGGTGGAGTCGCCATTTTAGTCATGCAATGTGAACTATTTGAATGGCCGTTGGAGGTCCTTTTTTGCTTTTGTGTTTGTGTATATAGGGTTATATGCACGCAACGTGCAGGTGTGCATAACTTGTTTGTTTGTGGTCTTCAACACCACCCCACTCTTGTTCTTTTCTGTAAAAAAAAGAAAAGTTTTTTGAGGTGGAAGAAAATTTGTTTGCGGTTGTGCATGTATATATCATATGTATGCCTAGACACCCTAAGGTAGGCATATCATTATGAGTTGTAAACGTGCTTTGCCCTCCCCTTCCCCCTACCTTTTTTCCCCTCTCTCTCTCTCTCTGCCCCTCTCTATAATGGTAGGTGTGTGTGTGTGTGTGTGTTGGCTCCTGCACTTGTGCATGCAAGATTGCGGTGTGGTGGCTTGGGTGGGGGGAGTTTTATGTGTGTGTGCAAGAGGTTTTTTTTTGCTTCTTCTTCTCTCTCTCCCAATGTCCCTTTTCCTTTCCTCCCCCCTCCCTCTTTGCCCTCCCACCCACAACTATCTGTTCTCAGGTCCAGATTTCCTCTGATTTCTATTCACTCACATTCCTTGGCCTGTGTCTGCCCAGCCTCCTCCCTTGTGTGTGTGTTTTTCGAGTTCTTGTCACTTTAGAATTTTTTGAAGTAGCTTCTGTTTTGTGTCACTTGAAAAAGACTCTAAGAGTCGAAATGTTGTACATTGTTTTTGTTCCCTTTTGACCCCCCGTTTGTTTCAGTCTTTACTACTTTACCCTCAAATTATATAGTTGTTAATGAGCAAGTTTAATATCCTATTGGCCGGAGGCCCTTAGAGAGCAGACCCCCTCCCCAACTCCCATAGTTGGCCGTGGCCAGGTCAGGACGTATGGAGTTTGAGTGAGGTCAACATAAAAACCAGTGTCCAAAGGACGCCTCTGAGATTCATACACACCCCTGTCCTCTGGCTTCCCATCCGGTGGGGTGGGGTGGGGTGGGGGTTGGGGGGGAGGGGAGGGCGACCAGTTAGGGTGTTCCACCCGTGCTGGCCCAAACTGGATCGTGTGGATCCATATCAAGTGGCCCTGAGAAGGGACTGTACAAGGCCTGGGGAGGAGGCTGCCACAGAGAGCAGACGACCAACAACAAACACCGACCACGACCAATCACCGCCGGAGACAGCAACGCCAAGAACTACACAGACTGAAGTCTGGGAAACCTTGGCCTTAAGGGCCTCCGGCCAATAGGACGTTAATCTCACTCATCAATCAAACAGGACGCCTGCCAGATGGCCTCCGCCGATCAGACCAGGGGAGACCATCCATTGGAGCCCCTGCTAAAAACACTGCCGAGTTAACAGAAATGTTGGCATTTGGCTACACGAGTGTGTAGTTCTTACTTAAGGTAACTGTGAGGATAAAAAAATAGGATAGAAGTTTACAGCTTGGTCACACCAGCAGACTATGCTGCTAAACCTGCATGTGTACCCTTCTGTTCTTCGTCTAAAAGTCAGTTTCTGAATTGGGGAAGGGATTGACAGAAAGTCCTCACCTTACCCCCTTCCCTTATCAGTTGTCCGTCCCAAGAGCTGGCCCTGGCAAAGAGTTCCAACTCCCTGACCCACACCTGGCTGGCTGCTTGTTTCAGGGCCCCTTTCATCTCGCTGGTCGACAGACTAGGGTTAGTAGGTTGACCACACAGTCCAGATGCTGCCCATCTGGCCACCCCATCTGCCAGGTCATTGCCTCAGATTCCACAGTGGGGTGGTATCCAAGTCATCGTGACCCGAGTGCCAGCTGTGATTAGTTGATGAACTAAAACCTGTATTTCTTGTGAGAGTTCAGTTCTGATATGATTTATTCTGTATGGTTGAAACTTCTGACAATGAATCAGTTAAATTTACAATATTATATGAATTTCGGGGCATAATGGTTTATATATGAAAATAAATATATATACATACATATGTACACACACATATATATGTATATACATATACGTACATACATACATACACATATATATGTATATCTATAGAGTTTTTTCCTCAGTGCAACTTTTCTTTTTGTACTTTTAGCTCTGGAATCACAACAGCACAACTTATTTCTTCATCACTCAGTCAAGAACCATCGGTGTACATACGCAAATGTTGTTGTAGGCTGTTCTTGTTTGCTGTGTTTGCGAAGGTCTAGGTTGAAAGTCACCTCTTCAAACACCCAGAGGGGTGGAGGGTGTGAAGGATGTTTATCATGTTCTATTGATATATTTGCCTTGTTAAAAATGTCGTTAGTAAAATCCACTATGTAAGGCATACATTGAAACATTTTGTTCATTTTGGAAGCAAACTTCTGACCACTAAAAGTGTCGTCAAATTCAGTCTTTGTAAGGTTTGCACACCTGAGGCAAATCAGGTGCCTCAGAGGAAGCCAACCTATATTTCTGTAGATTATGCTATCAACAGAATATTCTGGCAGTCCAAGAGCTATCTTTACAGCCCCTGTTTCGACTGCCTCTAGCTTTTGGTTACATATTTTGGAGCATTGATGTAAACCTCCAGGCCGTAAGTCAGACGAGATCTACCCAGGGCCTGGGCCATGTCAGTTAAAACTCTGTCATTCCTGGCCCACTACTCCCCAGCCAGGACCTTAATGGAATTCATTGCTGGTGTTTTTCTTCTTGTTTCTTCCTCTTTGCTGAGGTGGTCAACATGGGCATTCCATGGCAGTCTGTAAAAATTACTCCTAAGAATTTTACTCTTTTAGAGTTGGATACCTTGGTGTCATGAACAAAAAAGATATGTAAGTTTGGCATTTGATTCCTGCTAAAAAGCATGTGGACTGTTTGTTTTTTCCGGTGACAACTGGAACCATGAAAAGCCATGTATGCTGTGACCATACCAGTATCACGTTGGTGATTCTTCAGGTCAGTCTGATAGTTCCTGCGTTCAGCTGATTCTTCAGGTCAGTCTGATAGTTCCTGCGTTCAGTGATTCTTCAGGTCAGTCTGATAGTTCCTGCGTTCAGCTGATTCTTCAGGTCAGTCTGACAGTCACTGCGTTCAGCTCCTTTCCTCACTTCTGCCCAAATAGCAATGTCATCGGCGTACAGTTTTTTGACAGTTATTAAAAGCGATTTTATTTAAGTCTGGTAGCATTATATTAAAAAGAGTTAGGACTATGATGCTCCCCTGAAGGACACCCATGTCCAGTACTTATTCCTAGGAATATATCTGCCCCACCTTCACTCTCACAGTTCTATTATTTAAAAAGGCATTGTTAAAATTGTGCATATTACTTTTTATCCCTAGTTATGATAGCTTATTGAGTAGTTTGTTGTGCCATATCGTATCGTATGCACCTTTCATATAAAAAAAGTGGTGAAGATTTTGTTTTTCCGCATGAAGGTTTTCTTGATATGTGATAATGAGCTTACTCTGCACAATTGTTATTTTTTCTGCGTCCGACCTGGAAATGTGGAATAACACTATGTTGGTCCAGAAAACATTGCAGCTTATTTGTAATCAGTCTCTCATATCATATCTAGTTGCAAAGTGAGGTAACTGCAGGTGGAAATCTAAACAAATTAAAAAAAATTATTTATAAGGCTCTGCCAAAAAATGTAGACAAACAAATCACAAGACAAAACACAATGTGTTTTCAACCTCCTAGGTCTTCAGACTTCAGGCAAATACACAACAGTCAGGGCAACGAAAATGAAATGAAAATGAACGAGCAATCACTTTTCTTCATTTTTGTTATCCTGAGGGTTGTGTATTTTGCCTGAACAAGACCTAAGAGGTCAAAACGTGTTGTGTTTTGTCTTGTAATTCATCTGTCTACGTTTTTTGGCAGAGTGCTTATAAGTAATTTTTAAAATCTGTCAAACTATACTTTCCCCAAATGGGGGGTGAGAGAGATCAGGCAGTGGCTTTCAGGATCATGTTTGGGTCTGTGCGGCTTGGGCACGGCCACCACTACCGCGTTTTTCGCTTTGGGAGTGGCCCCTATGTGTGTGTGTGTGTGTGTGTGTGTGTGTGTGTGTGTGTGTGTGTGTGGAGTGTGCGCGTGCGTGCATGCGTGCGTGCGTGCGTACGTGCGTGCATGCATGCGTGCGTGCGTGTGTGCGTGCGCATGTGCCCATGTGCGTGCGCGTGTGTGTGTGTGAATGTATATGCATGTGTGCCTGTGCGCGTGCATGTATGTGTGTGTTTGACAGTGTCTGTGTGTGTGCATGCATGTGTGTGTGTTCGCGCGCGTGTGTGTGTGCACGTGTGCGTGTGCGTGTGTGTCCATGTGTGTGTGTGTGTGTGTGACAGCAAGTGCGTTTGCATCATTGCAACTCATGTGCATATGACTGCATAAAATTAGGTCAAGGGTGACCCTCCTTGGTACAAATCATCTTTTAATCAAAGAACACATACACTCTCCTACATATCTCCAGTTTCATGGGTAGACATCATACACACAAACACACACACACACATAAATTCTTACTTATTTCCATTTCTGTCTGCTCTCTTGTGCTGTTTCATTTGTACAAAATGTAAATCACAAAAATGAAAATGACAAAGAAGACAAAAGCATTACATCTTATTTAAATACATTAATGCAATCAACGCTGTTGACTACATCCTCTCTCATGTTCACTTTTCATTTCTGTGTCATCACAGCCAAGCCACCACACCAGGCCTTTCCAAAGCTGTTGTTTGTCATGTTCTCAGAGAATCTTACTGAAAAGAGCTGTGAAAATAAGTTAAAAAGCTCAGTTGATAAACTAAAAGGAGTATGAATCTCATTACACTGTGTCAAAAACCCCTGAACCGTGTTGCTCCAGGTCAATGATGTCTCTAGTCACTGGTCAGCACGTGGACCATTAACACCGTGGACAGTCTAACGGTGCGCAGGTCAAGGGGGTCACAACTTGGAATACGTGGCCTTCTCCTTCTGCATGTTGGCCATGACGGACTTCATCACATCCTCACTCTGCAGCATCCCTTGGTTCCACGTGAGCTGGAAAACAGGGAACACAAAACGGAGATTCAAATTATCCCTGTAGTCATTAACTCACTTAGGACGGACAGTTCTGTCCCTTGTTTTTCCCTGTGGACGGGCCATTTGTTATGGTTAGTAAAAAAATCACCAAAAATACAAAACAAGAGATAACTCAACAAAATTTTCAGGAAGTGTTATTCATAAACTGTGTTAGTAGAATACAAAAGAATAAACTTCCCACTTTCATACAATTTCTTATGCTTGAGGCTGAAAAAATGTCCAGTTTTTTTCAGGTGCATCACAACACTCTTGCACAGAGTCAGTGGGTCCATGGCTTCACATTCAGCAGAAAAAGTCAGTAAATACACTAAATGAGTTGACAAAAAGGCAGATACACTCCAGGAAACTAAATAAGATAGATAAATCACATGCCTGCTATGCACAAGCTAACTTGGAATAATGCAAAAATGGGGGCGTGGCACTATGCTGACACTAGAAGGCCAGAAGTACCAGAAAAAGGAGGCACTGTCGGAAAAAACTTGAATCTTCGCACCAGTCGCGTAAAGGAAAGCCAATGAACTCTTGCTCACTCAAATCCCCAGTCTTTCACAGCACGCAAACGCTCTGCTCGCGTGGCGAAGTGGCCCACCCTCACCTTCATCATCACTGAGCTCCACAGACGAGTCAGTGTCAATTTCCTCTTCTCCTCGAAATTCTTCACTGGAATCACTTTCATCAGCTTCATCATCCTCTTCTTCAATGTCTGAACCTTCCGTTTGTAGCATTTCAATAACTTCAGGAAAGCTAAAACGTTGCCGACGGGCTCGACTTTGCTCCGACACATTCGCAGAAAAACTTGTTTGAGATGCCATGTTTCTATGCAGATTAGCAAGTCAGGTGGGTTGGTCTGGTCAATCAGCCACTGAGCCGAAGTGGGTCATGGTGTGCTGCGAAACCGCTGTGCAGGCGAAGGAAGGAATGCTGACGATACTATCTATATCTTGTTGCCGTGTACTGATCACGCTACCACCGCATGAAAAATTGTCGAAGGCCGAAACCTTGATAGTGTTCGTTCGTACTGAAGCGTTGCGTCTTTGGAAAACACTACAGCATCTGTTCGTGACGAGAGAGTTAAGATTATGACAGATGAAGGAGATTCAAATTATCCCTATAATCATTAAGATTACAACAGATGAAGGAGATTCAAATTATCCCTGTACTCATTAAGATTACAACAGATGAAGGAGATTCAAATTAGCCCTGTACTCATTAAGATTACAACAGATGAAGGAGATTCAAATTATCCCTGTACTCAGTAAGATTACAACAGATGAAGGAGATTCAAATTATCCCTGTACTCAGTAAGATTACAACAGATGAAGGAGATTCAAATTATCCCTGTAGTCAGTAAGATTACAACAGATGAAGGAGATTCAAATTATCCCTGTACTCAGTAAGATTACAACAGATGAAGGAGATTCAAATTATCCCTGTAGTCAGTAAGATTACAACAGATGAAGGAGATTCAAATTATCTCTGTAGTCATTAAGATTACAACAGATGAAGGAGATTCAAATTATTCCTGTAGTCAGTAAGATTACAACAGATGAAGGAGATTCAAATTATCCCTGTAGTCATTAAGATTACAACAGGTGAAGGAGATTCAAATTATCCCTGTAGTCATTAAGATTGAAACAGATGTAACTATGTGTACTGGTATCAGACGAGTTCCTGAAAATTTGGGGAATTGGGGAAGACACTGCAGGGGGAGATCTTCAATGCATAAGAATGTTGCTAAAGCGCATGTGTGCACGCGTGTGTTTGACCGAGTGTGAAAGAAGCCCAACAAAACATGACCGCTGTTCACTCTGATTGTTCGTACAGTACAATACCGGTTGTTTGTACCAGTGAGACAAGTATTTCTCAATGTCCACTGAGGCAGAAAACAGTTCTGTTGTAACCATGCACTGCCACACCAGAGCGTTCCTGTGCAATGCCATACACAATTAAAGACAATGCACAAGAACAAAACCATAAAAATGCAAGGCAAACACTCAGCTGTCCGCAGCAACCCACTTACAATCTGGTCCAGTCCCTCCTTCACGGTGTGGTCCCGGGAGTAGTTCATGCTGATCTTGGACCCCTGCACAGCCACTGGACTCTTGGAGGCAATGACCTTGGCCAGTTCCAGGGCCCCCTCTATCAGCTTCTCACGATCCACAAAGATCCGGCTGAAAACGGGGACAGGACCACAGGTGATACGTCAGTTCGTGCTCTTGTTGGCTTTGCAAAGAAATCAATTGATGTGATGAAAAACTGACTGTCAAACACTGTAAACAAATACAATCCTTTTCAACAGAGGGAACTGCTGAGTGTCGGATGATTTTGAAAATGACCTGTTGACACTTTCTCATCTCTCTTTCTTCTCCCCCCCCCCCCCCCCCCTTCCCACCATCCTTGACTCCTAAAAAAAAAAAACAACCCCCCCAAAAAAAAAACAAAAACAAACAAACCCAAATTAATGCCCATCTGTGGGGGTTTTCAATTCAGCCAGTCACAATACTGTAAATGTGTGAGGATCTACCACCTACTCCGTAAGAATACAATCAATCGGGGGGGGGGGGGGGGGGGGCTTCCATCTGGACTGTCACAATAAAGCCAATCAATCCAGACTGTCAGTCAAATTCAGCCAATCTGTGAAGACCTGCCATTTATTCTGTAAGAATATAACCAGTCTGTGCAGGCATTCCATCTAGACTGTCAGAATGCATCATTCTGTATGGGTCTTCCAGCCAGATTGTGAGAACACAGACAGTCTGTGAAGATCTTTCATTCAGATTGTCAGAATACATTTGTGAGTCTTCCATCTAGACTGTCTGAATATGTCTGCATGCACCTTCCATTCTGATAGTCAGAAAACAGCCTATCTGTGAGCATTTTCCATATAAATAGTCAGAATATAGATGTCAGAATATCATCAATTCATGGAGCCTTTCCATGTTGACTGTGTGAAGAGAAATTCTGCCTGATATGTGCCAAAACACTTTTTCAATATTTCCATTGAAACACAGTGCTCCATATCTTTTCAAATCAAATGTTAATTCTTTGTGTAGGACACTCTCTACTCAAATGATTTTAGGGCCGGGCAGAAAAAAAAATCCTTCATTCCTTTTTCTGCCAGTTTTCTAATGTGAAAGTCTGATTACAACAAAATACAATAAAACAATGATCAAATACAAGAAAACACAGCAACACAATGATCACATAAAACAAAATACAATAACACAATGATCACATGCAACAAAATACAACAACACAATGATCACATGCGACAAAATACAATAACACAAGAAGAACATACAACAAAACACAATAACACAATGATCAAATGCAACAAAATACAATAACACAATAAGAACATGCAACAAAATACAACAACACAATGATCACATGCGACAAAATACAATAACACAAGAAGAACATACAACAACACACAATAACACAATGATCACATGTGACAAAATACAATAACACAATGATCACATGTGACAAAATACAATAACACAATGATTACATACAAAAATACACAATAACACAATGATCACATGTGACAAAACACAATAACACAATGATCACATGCGACAAAACACAATAACACAATGATCACATGCGACAAAACACAATAACACAATGATCACATACAACAAAACACAATAACACAATGATCACACACAACAAAACACAATAACACAATGATCACACACAACAAAACACAATAAACACATGATCACATACAGCAAAACACAATGATCACATACAACAAAACACAATAACACAATGATCACATACAACAAAACACAATGATCACATACAACAAAACACAACGATTACATACAACAAAACACAATAACACAATGATCACATACAACAAAACACAATAACACAACGATTACATACAACAAAACACAATGATCACATATAACAAAACACAATGATCACATACAACAAAACACAATGATCACATACAACAAAACACAATGATCACATACAACAAAACACAATAACACAATGTTCAAATACAACAAAACACAACAACACAATGATCAAATACAACGAAACACAATAACACAACGATCACATACAACAAAACACAATGATCACATACAACAAAACACAATAACACAATGATCACATACAACAAAACACAATGATCACATACAACAAAACACAATAACACAATGATCACATACAACAAAACACAATGATCAAACACATACAATAACACAATGACCACGTCAGCTTGGAGGCAGAAAGGACAGCAACTACCTGACGAATCCAACCTGTCTGGCTTCATCAGCATACATTTTCCGTGCAGTGTAGGTCAGTTCTCTGGCCAGGCTGTCATTGCCGATCAGCTTGGGAAACCGCTGCAGGGTGCCGAGGTCAGCCGCTAACCCGATGTCCACCTCCTGGTGCCCCACGTGGGAAGGACAGAAGGCACAAACCACTGGACATGTATCCCATGACTACACAAACCACTGGACATGTATCCCATGACTACACAAACCACTGGACATGTATCCCATGACAACACAAACCACTGGACATGTATCCCATGACTACACAAACCACTGGACATGTATCCCATGACAACACAAACCACTGGACATATATCCCATGACAACACAAATCAACAAACATGAGTAGCCATGATGAAGTGCTTAGCATCGCAGGCATATGGGCTGGCATAATTCATGTCTTTGAGAGCTGTCAGTTATCTTATTTATGAGGCTTTCTGGCCATGGCCGGCTCCTGCCCACAGCTGTACCTGCTATGAGCTCAAACTGGACGGCTAGGAACAAACAGTTGACTTTGAAGACAACCACTTTGCAACATGATTTCTTTCTCGACTGGGTGATAGCTTCATAACTATTTCTTCTTTAACAAAGGAAGCACACTGACCAAAACATGTTTAAGCACACAGTACGGTTTGGGGGAACGGTTTTTGGCGAGTTGGGACAGAGGGGAAAGGAGGCTGCCAGGGGTGTGTGTGTGTGTGTGTGTGTGTGTGTGTGTGTGTGTGTGTGTGTGTGTGTGTGTGTGTGTGTGTGCGTGCGTGCGTGCGTGCGTGCGTGCGTGCGTGCGTGCGTGTGCGTGCGTGTGTGTGTGTGTGTGTGCAGAACTTTTTCCTGTTCAAAAACAGACATATACTCATCAGACAGTTGTGGAGAGGTGAGGGGCAGATAGGAGAAGGGTAGGAAGAGGAAATGCATTATCTTCATCGTCTACAATATCTGCTGGTGACATATTTCTTTGATAATTTTTTGTTGTTGTTTGTTTTGCTTTTTTGTTGTTGCTGCTTTTTTCACAAAGACACTCTAGAAGGTGCTCTCTAACTTTTTTTTTCTCAGGATTTTAATTGCACTACTTAAAGTGTCGTCTGTATGGTCTCCTTATCAAATACATGTAGACATGCTCTGCGCACATGCATGCATGTGTGCGTGCGTGCGTGCGTGCGTGCACAGACACATATCACTTGGTGTACATACAGTTTGACTTGAGTCGGTCCAGGAACAAACACATTTCCACAATTTTTGCAAACAACTCGTGCTCATGTGCATGCTTCCTTACCTTGATGCTAAACCAGGCGTCACTGGAGCAGTAGCGGATGTCGCAGGCAGAGATCATGTCGATTCCGCCTCCCACACATGCACTGTGCACCGCCGCTATCACTGGCTTGGGGCACTGAAACAGTCCATCTTTCATGACCGGACAAACAAGGGAAGTAAGTAAGCCAGCAAGACAGCTTGGGTTGGAGTGTAAGTTCCCTCATGCTTCCAACACCATGCTGTCCTGTACTGCTTGTCTGCATTTACCAGCCAACCACATTTCCACCTTACACTAACCATGAAAGTGACCCTCTATTTTTCTTCTATGCATGTTATTTGGGAAGCTTTCAACTTACGCCGTTAACTGAAGAAATATCTTCCTCTACTTTTTCATGAACGACAGTATGAATTACACACAGAATGCTTACCCATGAGAGGTTGTCACTATCCATAGTGCATGGCAAAAATAATCATAATTAGAAATGGTTTCCTATTTTACCTCAAGACATTAACGATAATATTTTGCATGTGGAATCAAAGATTGAGTGGGTTTTTAATGGAAAAATTTACCATATGAAATATCAGTTTGACTAGCTTATTTCAGCTTTTTTTGTGTCTGTTTTTAATGTGTTAGGAAATTTCTTAAAAGATTCCTTGCAATTGCCAACTGGGCTGCTGATCACTTGCAACTTAACGTGTAAACAATGCTCATTCTTCAGCAAGCAGAGAGCAGTTACTTCCCTTTCCAGGCAGAAAAAAATCTGAAGAACTGAAAAAAGAATTTGTGCAGGCCCCTTTAAAATAACGAACACCTGGCCATATGACATCCACAACAATTATCATGAACAAGTTAAAAAAAAAACAACAAAAAAAAACTGTTAAAAACTCTCATGCATGCCCTGGGCTGCCTTTCATTGATTGCTGAAAGACTGCTAGATTCCTGTGAGTAACATTTCTCTGTGACTTTTAAGTGGAGCGAGTTTGCTCGATATGACTAGCGTATCCTGGGGTTGTTTATACGCCAGGAAGTGCTGGCGCCAAAGTGAATAAGATTTGGGATTTATGAAGTTACTGTGTAGGAATGTTAGAAATCTCACTGTATGAGGATAGGAATGTTAGGAATCTCACTGTATGAGGATAGGAAAGCTAGGAATCTCACCGTATGCTGTGGCGTGCACTAGCTATGTCAATCAGCTCTTTGACATTATCACACCTCGCAGGCAAAAGGACTTAAGAGTCACAGAATCCAGACCTGGATTTAAAACCTGATTTGTTATAAAATATCCAGCAAACTGGCTTCCATCTATCGCCATCTCTTTGTCTTTCCTTTGGAAAATATTGGTGTCATCATCTTGCTTTTACTCTTGTAGGCTTTCCACTCTGACTTTCCCTTCACCTCATACCTGCCAATTACTGTATCTTCAGTGTTGGACAATCCATGGGAGCTATCTTTGAAAGAATGCACTGGCTCTATCAAGTTTGGTCTCCTGCTCAGGTTCAATGCCTGAGCAACAATCACACTCACAAGAGTTAACTGCCCTGATCTAGCCTCCTTTGCTGGCTGGGATACAAATATTTCTCAACCTCGAGGGGAGATAGAAATTAATGACCACAACTTATGTTTTTAGAATCAGCACAGAGTCTTCTCTGGTAGTAAGTTGCTGTGCAACTCGCTGTCAATAGCTCCTTGTTGATTAATCACACAACTACTGGGTGTGAGTGAGGTCATGCTAAAAAAACAACAAACAAACATGGTAAGCAGTATGACAGAAACAACAAGGACAGAAGAACAGAAGAAGAAGGTTGAGAGAACAAAGAAGCTAAGAAATAAGAAAACTTTAAAAAAAAAAAAAGAAAAAAAAGCAAGCATTTCATTCATGTTGTATGCCACCAAAACATTTCTGTCGTTCACACCAGTCAGGGCAAAAGGAAGGGCAAGACGCTGTGATGTGGCTCATCTGCAATACATGGAAAACTTCTTGTCTGATCTCATGTACTCATTCTATCAGCAGCGTGACTATTCAAGGTCAAATAGTCTGCATCATGTACCTTTATTCTTTATGGTCTGGGTATCAGGAATAACAAATAAAAAAAAAAGAAAAAAAAGGAAAAAAAAGAAATTTGAGTTCTGTGGAAATTTTTTAAGCAAACTGGCCAGTATTCTATTTAGACCCCTACATTCACAGTTAAATGCAACTGGGAACAAATTGTTACTAAACAAAAATTCCCAAACACTTGGTGCACAGAGGGTCAGGAACAGCATTAGCATTGAACTGACCCAGCCCCCACACACAGTCTACAAAAAAAGAACTATCCCTAGAGCTGCACCCAACCCCATCAACCTGAGGTCCAGAACAATGGGTAAGGGAGCCAGTGCTGAAATGCTCACCTCTTCTATAACGTTGAATGATTCTTGCAGGAGTTTGACTTCCTGGCGGATGTGGACAGCTTTACGGGCAGGATCTACGTCGGGAGATGCCAACTGTTCAAACTTCACATCTTTGTTGTCTGTCAGATCCAGCCCTGCAAGGAGCCAACATTTACATTTTCCTTACATAAAGCATCACTGTCCTGCTACACTTCACTGATGGTAAAATCATGAAAGTTTTTTATTCTTTTGCTGAAATTGTCTGCTGACTTCTTTTTGAAAACAGTTAAAAAAAACAACAACCAGTTCCTGTTTGTGCAGAAAAGATATCCTTTCCTTTTCCAGCCTCTATGTTCTCATCTTTTTCCTGAATTATTACAAGAAAAAAATAAACGTCTGAAGCACTGTGTGGACTGAACCGTCCTGACCTCTCCATTGTTTTCACACTGATTTTCTTCATATGCTCAAGAGAAGAACTACACCTCAAGCAGAGGAGATGAGGAGGAGATGGAACGAGTGAGCAAGAGAAGAACTACACCTCAAGCAGAGGAGATGAGGAGGAGATGGAACGAGTGAGCAAGAGAAGAACTACACCTCAAGCAGAGGAGATGAGGAGGAGATGGAACGAGTGAGCAAGAGAACTACACCTCAAGCAAAGGAGATGAGGAGGAGATGGAACGAGTGAGCAAGAGAAGGACTACACCTCAAGCAGAGGAGATGAGGAGGAGATGGAACGAGTGAGCAAGAGAAGGACTACACCTCAAGCAGAGGAGATGAGGAGGAGATGGAACGAGTGAGCAAGAGAAGGACTACACCTCAAGCACAGGAGATGAGGAGGAGATGGAACGAGTGAGCAAGAGAAGGACTACACCTCAAGCACAGGAGATGAGGAGGAGATGGAACGAGTGAGCAAGAGAAGGAACAGCAGCAAGAAAAGGAGGATGACAGAGGTGGAGAAGATAATAGAAAAAAACGAATTTCGCTGATAAAAGTAGTTTTATGAAATACGTGTCCAAATAATGGCTTACCCTCACTTGGCATGGAACATCACCATATCATGAGGATCCACCTGTGCTCCCCTCCACCCCCAATTAAACAACAACAACAAAAATTCAGGTGACGTGACACAACAATGGCTCAGTCACATTCTCCATGTGCTCTGCATTCCTAGCCAAAACCTTGAAGCCCAAACAGCGGCCCCAAACCACAACCTTGCCTCAGTTGACCCCTTCATCGCCCAATCGCAGCCCCTGACATTTGACAGTGGAGCAGGTTCACTGTCCTACCAGAGCACTGAAAGCATATCTTCAAAGGACAGTCAGGCCACTGGTGCATCCACATACAGAATGACAGACTGGGTGTCGCTATCTGACCCCAGATGATAATCTCCTGGCTTAGGCAGGTTATTCACCAGGCTTCCACCTACAGCCAGAGACTGCTCCCCCCTGGAGCAGATGTCAGGGCATGAATTCCTAGCACACCCAGCAGAATAACAACTATAACAGTAACTCAACACCTGAATCAACAGTTTAGAGGCATTATCCTTGTAATTATACATTATTTTGGTCTGCTACAAGTAAAGTTCATATACTCAGTTTTATCAAGTGGAAGTATTTCAGATCTGTCCTACAACCCATAATATTCTTTTCAAACTCCAAAAATATGAAGATGAGCTATCTTTTGCGCGCACGCGCGCCTGTGCGTGCGTGCATGTGTGCGTGTGTGTGTGTGTGTGTGTGTGTGTGTGTGTGTGTGGTGTGTCTGTGTGTGTGTCTGTGTGTGTGTGATTATGCATTCTATATGTGGTTGTGTATGTGGCGTGTGGTATTTGTACAAACATCATGTCACCTTTTTGTGGTGTGTGTGTATATATATGCATTCAAAATGTGCTTGTGTATAAGTTGTGTGGTATCTGTACAAACATCGAGTCATCTTTTTAATACATTGGTGCTGTTGTGCAATTTCTTTTAATTCTCAGATAGGCTGCTTCACTCCTGACTGCTTTCCAGCTAGTATGTAAAACGTAACTATCTAAACTTCTTTTTACTAATTCTTTAGATCTACGATAGGGATTGTTAATTGGAAATGTATTTCTACTTCTGGCATCATCACCATTATCTTCACTATCAAAAACAATGGAGATAACACGATAGGGATTGTTGATTAGAAATGTATTTCTACTTCTGGCATCATCACCATTATCTTCACTATCAAAATCAATGGAGATAACACGATAGGGATTGTTAATTAGAAATGTATTTCTACTTCTAGCATCATCACCATTATCTTCACTATCAAAAACAATGGAGATAACACTCATCAACAGCTGAAAGCAATCGATCGATGCGAATATTTAAACATCTGTATTTCAACATACTTGTCAAAAAAACACAAAATAAATAAATCAATAGATAAATTTAAAAAAAAAGATGAAAGAAAGAAAGGAAAGGAAAGACAAGAAAAAAGACCATGCCACAGAGCACTTCCTACCTGCAGTGAAGATCTTGCCAGCACCACTCAAGACAACTGCCCTGCAGTCTCCATCTTTGGCTAGTTCTGAGAAGCATGTCCTCATCTCCCTGAAATACATTATTTCGGACCACAAATCACTATAACTGCATAAAACAGAACACATCATGGTGAAAAAACAAAACAAAACAAAGCTTTATAAAAAGGAAAAGATGAAAAACAAACAACCAACCAAACTACACAAACAAAGGACTCCCTCCAACCAACCAAACTACACAAACAAACAAAGGGCTCCCCCTAAGTTCCTAATTTTTGAAAGGATAAAAAATACCTTCCTTACAAAAAAAATCTGAGAGTTGAAATACAAGAATGTGCCTTGAACGCTATGGTTGACAATCCGGGTGAAAATTCATACACACATGCGCGCGCACACACACACACACACACACACACACACACACACACACACACACGCACACACACACACACACACACACAACGCACACACACCATACATCACATAACTGGATTAATGTCAAAGCAGAAAAAAGCATATATTTAAAGGAAGATGCTGATACGATTTGAAAATTTGAAAAAGAAAGGTAAAAAAAAAAAAAAGGAGGATACACAGCTGACTTTGAGCCAGTATCCCCACAGTACACATCACTGCCTCATCTTTGAGCATAGACTACATTTCCTTTTTGTGTAATTCATTGATCATATTTCATATTTCTTTGAAATGTCACACACTATAATCCCATGGGTTTTCTTTGTGTCTAGCTCTTTTATTTCTGATTCTTTCACATCTGTATCATATTGGGTTTACACAACACACACACACACACACACACACACACACACACACACACACACACAAACACACACAAGCTACTTGTAGCAAAACTTGACCAGAAGAAAAAACATAAACTTTGTTTGAGCTGCCCAGCTCGTTTCATATGCATACCAAGGCACATTCCCACTTCAGTAAACAGCAGCACAACAGCATTACTCATAGGCTTCATGAAGGGGTTAGAGTTCCAACTACATGGACGTGTATACATGTCATGAGTGAGCAGAAAATATGTATTATATACTTGTGTTGCAGAAACATGCCTTGTAGTAAGAAGTGTTAACCTTTACCAGCCGAGTCATCCAGTAGTGGACGACAGGATTTCTCTCCCTTGAGCCGAGTCATCCAAGTCCGGACAACGGACAGACAGCAGTACAGTCTGCCGTGTCGTCCACAATCAGACGACGGGATCATAAAAAATTGCTACACTTTCCATGAAATGTTCCAAGGGAAATAAGCTCTGTAACTAGTCTTGGGGATGTTGGAGCGAGTTGTAGACCATACATTCAGTGGCCTATTGTGAACTTGGCTGACCCCAGGAGCTTTGAAACAAAGAAACTGGCGGCACCGGCATGCCGCGCGCGGCATGTATTTCCAGTGCCAGAAAAAATGTCGGTCAGGCGAAGGGGTGGTAGCGATTTCTCGCTCAATGAAGCGCTTAAAATCATATTACAAAGTGGATCTGGTGATGAGGGGAGTGATAGAGAGATAGAAAACTTTGAAAGAGAATAGGAAAGTGAATTGTTTGAAGATGCAGCCATCCCTTCATCTTCCCATTTGGTGTTGTAAAAGAACAGAACAGAATGCAAACAAAGCATTTTTTCTACTTCTCATACATGTTTTTCAACGCACAGTCGTGTGTACACATTGAAAGTAAATGATTTGAAATTGCTATGTTCGATTAGTTGAGTGTTTGTTCTTTCCTGTGACACCTAACACAAGACCGTCAGTTGTTGTCTAGCTACCGTAAAAATAAATTAAAAAGTGGCCAAATATGTGCATCGGCAGGGAATGAGCGCTGTGCGTGAGCGTGCGGCAGCAGGGAATCGTGCCGTCCGTGCCGCTCTCGGCTGGATAGTATTAAGTTTATTCTGAAACTGAAATTTTATTGGATGTTATTGATTGGTTGAAATCATCAGAGAGAATTTCACTTGCTGGCCAACTTCCTCTTTGATGTTTTACCAGTTTATGCATAAATGAATAATGTTGTAACATTCGAGTACAGCAGTCATTACTTAATGATTAAAACCTACCAAGATTTATAACATATCACTGCATAAAGCCACACATAAAAATAAACATGTTTTATTATTCAGATACAGACATGGATTATACTAGAGCTGTTGTTTACCTTTGTATCATCATCATTATGATCATCACCATTATTGTTCTTCAGTAAAGTTTCAAGCACATCAAATATCAATTTTTGAAAGAAAGCAAACTGGAAAAAAATAAATAAAGAAGAAGAAGAAGCCACAAACTGAAGATACCTCCAAAAGTCTGTATTCATGGCATTTCGTTTCTCTGGCCTGTTCAATTCTACTTGCACCACATATTCTGCTGGCCGTGTGACTTTCAAGGTCTTGAATTCAGTAGGTTCAGAGGTGCAGTTTCGTTTCATCATACCAGCTTGGAGTACTTTTACAAAATCTGTAACACGAGACATAATACTGTGTAATGTGACAGAAAAAAAAATCACAAGACATTGAGCTTGAAAGCTACCAGTAATATGATCATCATCACAGTTGGTGTGTATCTGTATGTGTGTAAATTTGCGCATGGTCCTGTGCACATTTGTATTGTATGTACATGTATCAGTCACGCATGATTTTTTGAACCCGCATTTTTGCATTAGATATTAATGCTAACTACTAGTCATAGTGGAAGTACTCACCTTTTTGTAGATGACTTATTCATGGTACTATACATTACAGGAAATGAGGAACATTTTTTTGCCATCTGTCTGGATCTCTGTCCTACCAGTTACACTGAAGAAAACTTCAGATTAAGCTGCGACCAAGGCGCAGTACTTGCTACTCAATAGTGTGGACTGTGGTTTGGAGGTACACCAAGTTCAAACCTACTGTTAGAACAATTTTAACAATAGATCCCATAACTAAGCCTAAAATAAGTTTACTGGGGCTAAGCATTCAAGTTTAACACACTGGATCCATAATCTCTGACATATTAATCAAATTTCCTGATGAATGTTACCTAGATATTTTCAGTTTCTCCAGCCTGGTTAACATCAAAATATTATTTCTCTCTTTATCATGAAAAGAAGTACAGATCTGCACAGCTCTGACGCATGGTCTCAGACCATGATAAATTTCTACAACTTCAAGCTCAGGCTTACATCATCAAAAGACAAAAAAAAAAACCCTCATATTTTGAGGTCCTTCACACAGCGTTCCCAAGGCAAGTTCTGTTTCAAACTCCACTCCTCGTTCCCACCTGTTTTATTTTTAACAGCATTTGGTGTCTTCAGATTAACAGAGTAAGGGTTATTGCTGGACAGATGGCTGGTGGTCTCCATTCTGTCATACCATTTTGTGATTATCATTATGTGTATGTGTCTTCAGTGTATGTGTCTGCAATTTTTATTTTGCAGGTGTACAAAGTACAAATGTACACCACTGCTTATGACTATGAGTATGAGCAGGGGTTCTAGTAATTTCAGTCTTACATGGCAACTAAATGAAAAGCTTTCCACAATGGCAGATCTTTACCTATCACTGACCTGAAGCCTTAATCCACACCAGGAGCACAGTTACCACTTATAGCAGTGCATGCTAATCACAGTAGGTGACTAGATGTACAACACAAACACAAAGCAGTAGCCTTTTATGATTTTGAAGAACTTTCAGCAAACAAAAAATGTTAATTTCAAGGAAGGATTACATCATATTTCTACTTCTTTTCACAACCTGGTCACAGATTCTCATGATATGAAATAGAAGAATTATGGATTTAATGGAATACAGCATCAATTACATTTCACTGAGAATTTCATCACTCTCAGGTGTTTATCTAGAGGTAACTTTTATCAACTCCTAAGTTCCACACATTATCACAGCGCTTCGCACTTGACCCTGCTACTCCTCTCCCTCTGCCTTCGTGAGTTCCCCCCCCCCCCCCCCCCCCTCCCTCTCTTTCTCTCTCTGAGTATCAAATATTATCCAGATGTCACTAAAATGGAGAGCTTTGGCAATTTTCTGTCATATATATATTATCTGTTATCCATCCAATCCTGAGAATTTTTCTTTTTCTTGGTTTGCTGCTATGAGTATACATAATACTATATAGTACAGACTGTGTAAGCTTGTGTATGTTCTAGTATGTGTGTGTGTGTGTGTGTGTGTGTGTGTGTGTGTGTGTGTGTGTGTGTGTGTGTGTGTGTGTGATGCATGTATTAACATAATGACCATGATGTGTGCACAGGTATAGTGTACGTGTGTGTGTGTGTGTGTGTGTGTGTGTGTGTGTGTGTGTGTGTGTGTGTGTGTGTGTGTGTATTTGTGATGCATACAAGTAATAACAAAGTGACTGTGATGTGCACTGCTCATTGGTGTACTAATGAACAAGTGCATGTTGTACCTGCATATGTGTGTGTGTGTGTGTGTGTGTGTGTGTGTGTGTGTGTGTGTGTGTGTGTGTGTGTGTGTGTGTGTGTGTGTGTGTGTGTGTGTGTGTGTGTGTGTCCTTCATTTAACGTCTATCCACTATTCGTGATATTAGACAAAACAAAAAAAAAAAGTGAATGTGTACGGAAGAATTGCGAGCATGCACATAATATGTGTATGTGTATATGTATGGGTGCACGTGCACGCGAATGTGTGTGTGCGTGTGAGTGTGTGCGCGCGCGCGTGTGCGTGTGTGTGTGTGTGCGTGTGTGTGTGAGTATGTGTGCCTGTGTGTGTGAGTGAGAGAGTTGTGGATGTGTAAGTGTGTGAATATCTTTACACAATTCATAAGTGAAGATTAACATGAAACAAAATACTTATAACCAACAACTAACTTATCAATTAAAGTCAAAACAGATGACAGTACTAAAGAAAAAAGGAAAAAAAAGAAAAAAGAATAAACAAACAAACAAAATCCTTTGCCCCCCCCCCCCCCCCTCCCATTTTATCCACCCCCCCCCCCCTTCCTTTCTTATTCCCCGCAAATAAAGTTAATAAAAATATTATAAGTATTTTCCAATAGGGGTGCGCTCTAAGTGTACAAAAAATTCGTACGTTAAAGCTGGTGACTGAAAAATGGCCTGCACAGTATTTTGCTTCAATACTGGAATGATTTTTTTCATATCATTGCATGAAACAATATGAATTGGAGTAATTTTGTTTCCACATACGCAAACTACGTTTTTTACATATTTTGTTTTAAATGCATTAAGATTCCACCTGTGCATTAATGAGAGTAATTTTCTATTAAGATTAAAATTCTCTTTGATTCTTTTAATATCAAACTGTTCTTTATAAACGTGATCTACCATACTATATTCGAAAGCTTTCCGGATATGCGACTTAACTAAGTTACACTGTGTGTGTGTGCGTGTGTGTGTGTGTGTGCATGCGTGTGTGCGTGCGTGCATACGTGTGTGTGTGTGTGTGTGTGTGTGTGTGTGTGTGTGTGTGTGTTTGAAAGTACTAACGTGGATGATAAGTTAAGTGTGGAGATTTTTATTTTATTTTAAAAATAAGTGTCTAATATCATCTGGTGATGAAAAGACATTAAAGAAACCACTGAACTGAACTGAACTGAACTGTGTGTGTAATGCATGCATACCAAATGACCGTGATGTGCAAGTATGTGTATTCCTATAAATTTCTGTAGGGTTCCAATATCATTGTCTTTATTAAGTATACAATGACTTCTTTTTTAATTGCCAGTCGGACTTCACATATATTCTCTGGAATAACGTCTTGGCCACTAAAAGTGAAGGAAAAATGAACAAAGGAAGAAAAGAATCCATTTGAGCAGACTTCTTCTTCCTGTTAGGTGTCCACGGTCATCACATTGACCATTCTGACACCGTAGTGTGGAAGAGCGCAGTTTCTGTGTTGCAGTGGATATACACTACTGAATAATCGACACTTTTTTTTAACAAATATGTATCAAGTCTTTGCAGACTGTGTTGCAGAATATGCATTATTAAATAATCGACACTTTTTTGGAACAAAAAATATTTATAAACTCTTGAATCGCAATTGGTCTCTAGCAAACATACTTGTACAAACCCCCTTGGATAACCGCCCGCCTGCAATCATGCCTGTTGTGATGGTATGCATCATTGTGACGACTGTACACTTCTGTTTTATCACAGACTTTAGACTTTGCCCTGCATGCCTGAGAATGCTTCCCCTTTTACGGTTTGGAAAATTACATGGATGGAGTGTTGGACCACTGGCTGCAGATTCATCGGAATCGACAGCTTTGAAAAAAGAAATGTATGAGATTCAGACAGAACTATGTTTCTGAAACAGTGTGTTAATGATAATATCATAATGATGGTACAGTAAAAAAATTTGTAATAAGTATGGGGATCCTATGGTTTATTTATATGTACAAAATCGTCCAAACTAACCATTGACCTCAAATCCTCATCTCATCCTAAGAATCCTAATCATATTTTCTGCACAATCACTACCAGACGACGTGTGTCCTTGCAGGCAGTATCTAAGCTGGTTTGCGGGCGAAGATGGCTTGGTGGAAGATTTGTGTCGTAGCAGGCGGTTACGTATTGCTGATGATAATTCGAAGAATGAAGCGACGGAGAAGACTATGCAAAAGCCCCGAACTGATGGACGGTAAAACTGTGATCGTGACAGGAGCAAACTGTGGAATAGGGGAAGCAACTGCGTTGGAGATGGCAAAACGTAATGCGCGCGTGATCTTGGCTTGTCGCGATGTCAACACAGCTGAAGATGCTGTGAAATACATTCGTCGACACACAGAAAACGGCGAGCTCGTGGTGAGAAAAGTCGACCTAGCCAGTCTGACTTCAGTTAAGGAATTCTGTCGCAAGATAATTTCAGAAGAACGCCGCATTGATGTGCTGATAAACAACGCTGGAGTTTTTCAGTGCCCATACACCAAAACTGAAGATGGATTCGAGCTGCAGATGGGGGTCAACCACTTGGGGCATTTTCTTTTGACAAACATTCTTCTTGATTTGATGAAACAGTCCGCCCCAAGCAGAGTTATTGTTGTATCTTCATCGCTGCATAAACGAGGTACCATTAAATTTGAAGACATACATAGCGAGAAGTCATATGACAAAAGAAAAGCGTACAGTGACAGCAAATTGGCCAATGTATTGTTTGCCCGTGAACTCAGCCAGCGTCTTCAAGGAACAGGAGTCAGCGTGTACTGTGTGCATCCTGGAATGGTTGCAACAAACCTGGGCCGCCATGTCATGAGCAGTTGGTTGAGGAGACTGCTGACACCAATAGCTGTCTTGTTTGGTCTGAAGACAGCAGAGGAAGGATGTCAGACAATCGTCTTCTGTGCAGTGGCCACAGAGCTGGGAGAAACGACAGATGGCTACTTTGGGAACTGCCAACAGGAGCCCTGGACTGAAGCAGCTAGTGACCTTGGTGCTGCTAAAAAACTGTGGGAACTGAGTGAACAGCTGACCAAACTGCAACCCATGGAGGTACCCAGATGAAGAGACACTGAAAGTGGAAAACTGGCTGTGGTTTAGTGACAATGATATGAAACTGTAAATGAACAGGAAGCACACCATAATCAGAAATCCCCCCATTCCTCCCTCCCTCTTCCTTTCTCTTTCTCCTCTCCCCACTACCCCTTCTCTCTTCCCCTAACCCCCTGCCATCCTTTTTTACAGGGCTGTAGTTTATTTCTATCATCACAAGAAAGTGCGGTGAAAAAAGAAGCAGTACAATAAGTAATGAATCTCTTTACTCTATTCAGCACATTATTATATTGTATACTGTCCTTAATTTAGTTCACTTCAGTGATTAGTGTCTGTTCATGATCAGTGATATTAGACGATATGAAAAGGCAACAGAGATCACTGAGAATGTCAGACCTACTGTCTCTGGTCATTTTCTCTCCCCTCTCTCCTTCACATGTTAGAATCTAGACACTCCACTGAAAATACTTTTTAAAATACTTGAAAAAAAAAAAATCACTACAGTATGGCTAACTCTGACTGGGCAATAATGTGTGATGTCCCTAATTCATACGTCATATAAAATATGGTCAATGCTTTCAAAATATGATGTATTTATAATTTCTGTTGCTAGCTCTGTTAAAGTTGGACAGTGTAGTAATATGTGTGTATAGTTTTATTGTTTAATTGATTTTGCAGTGGAACATTTTGATTTGAGTTGATTATCCAGACTGTGTTGTATGTTAAGATTTTTTTTTTAGTTGATATTTTTGACAATCGAGTGTTTTTATTCCAGTGTAGAAATTGAAGGGCTTTTCTCTAACCACCCTCCACTCTTCTTCTCTCTCTCACTCTCTCTCTCTCTTTCTGTCTACTCTGTCGGGTTTTTTATCTCTCTCTCTCACGCTGTGCACTCAGGTGTGTGTACGATGTGTGTGAGAGAGAGAGAGAGAGGGGGGGGGGGGGGGGATAGTCGCAAATAGAGATTGGATGTAAATTATAATCTTGAAACGATTTTTGTGTTTTGATATCATGAGCGTGAGAAGATGGCAGAGAGTGTGACAAGAGTATTCATCACTGTCAATCTGTCATGAATATTATCGTCATCTTTATGAAGTGAACTGTACATTTCAGAACATAAGTAATATAGTATGCACATGTTTGAAAATATAGTTACACTAATGATAAAGTTAAACCCATTTTTATTTTGATAAATCATGAATAGAAATAAAAGTTACTTGTGTTCACAGAGTGAGTCAGTCCATTTAGTTGTCGAATTGAAAGATCTTGCAATTAAGAGACCAGTGAATTGTATTATTAGGTGGTTGATTTTTTGGAAAATCAGTAATAAAAAAGTCTATCACGTGCATCTACACATGGTAGGACTGTTTTGTTATACTTTATACGTTTGTCCATTATACTTTTGTGATATATAATAGAAGATTTGACCTCTTGTCTTCTGTCCTTGAGTGGATTTGAGAGCCAATTCTGGTGTGCAGTCATGGATTAATAAAATAATTCACTGAAATATTATTGCCGATGTCATTTGTGTTGTTCACTATCTCTCTTTCTCGTGCGTGTGTGTGTGTGTGTGTGTGTGTGTGTGTGTGTGTGTGTGTGTGTGTGATTAAGTCTTGCACTCTGTTTCCCTACACATGCTTTGTCTGTCTCGGCCTCTCTCTCTCTCTCTCTCTGTGTCTCACACACACACACACACATATGCACGCGCGCGCACACACACGTACACACATACACAACATGACTGACACACTCGTGTATACATTTGCACACTACGCAAAACCACATTCAGTCGTCCTTGTAATGTTTATTTTCCTCTGTGTTTCTCACCGAATCAAATCAAAAGCAAAAGATCTGTGTGAATCGTCAAGGGAAAGTTTTCGACATTTGTACTCCATATCTTGAAGTAAGCCAAAAGCAAAATTGTTTGAGGTCAAGATGACTGCTGGATCTCAAGGTGAAATCAAGCTGAGAATAGATGTTAATTTGGTTCTGGGGCACAAATGACGGAGTGGATCTTCGTCATAGGCAAAGGCTTACCAGAGACATCTTGTAGCTCGGAGTTTTGTTCACAAGACCGAAAAAGCTATACGTCACACAAGAACTGATTTTATGACGTCATTCATCAACTTGGATGCTCTCTCTCTCTCTCTCTCCTCTCTCTCTCTCTCTCAAAAAGACGCGCAATAATAAATGAATTAAAAAAGATAGGCCAAATAAATGAATGAATTGATAAATGAATAAATATGTAAGGAAAACTAATGGGTGAGGGCCACTCACATACGCACTTATCACTGTCCTCGCTGGTTTGCAGATAAATAAGGTAATGTTGCTTTAAAGCCCAGCCGACCGCAAACTGTGTCGGTTATATTCCACACACACACACACGCACACACACACACACACACAACCCGAACCATACTGATGTGGTATTCTTATAATTAGATTTTAAAATTTTGCAAAATAACATTGTTGGGAGGAGAGGTAGTGTGTGTGAGTGCGCATGTGTGTGTGTGTGTGTGTGTGTGTGTGGTGTGTGTGAGTGCGCATGTGTGTGTGTGTGTGTGTGCGCGCGCGCGCGCGCGTGAGTACGTGCGTGTGTATGTGCGCGCGTGCGTGCGTTCGCATGTGTACCCGAACGCACGCTTTTGTTGTAAGTGACGGTTATGATGATGGATTTTTGTTGTTGTTTAGCCTATCTATTCTGGATAAAAACAACAACAACAACAAAAACACGACCATACATAAATCTAGAAAAAGAATAGTGAGCGTGCCTGGGGGTGGGGTGCGGATAACAAATCATGAACATTGTAATAACGGTGTGTGCGTATGTGTGTGTGTGTGTGTGTGTGTGTGCGCGCGCGCGCGCGCGCACGTGTGTGTGTGTGCGCGTGTGTGTGTGTATGGGTGGGTGGGTGGGGGTTGCGCGCACACGCTAGCGCGTCGTTGCTACGAGGCATTGTTACAGTAAAACACATTTATTCAATGAAAAAAAAAAAAAAGATCTTTGCGTCACTGGACCAAACCCATCAATTATAAAGTGCATCAGAAATGTGAAAGTTTGTGCGACAGCGAGTATATGTAAACAATACACGCGTGCACTTGTGAATGAGAGAGAGAGAGAGAGAGAGAGAGAGAGAGAGAGAGAGAGAGAGAGAGAACGTTCGGGGGGTATGGGTGGGGATGGAAAGAAGGGATTATTGATGCGAATGGTGTTATGGATCTGTGTTGATGAAATGGTTAAAATGCGATGTCATCTCTCTCTCTCTCTCTCTCTCTCTCTCTCTCTCTCTCTCTCTCTTATCTATCACATAGCGCTCACCGACTTTTGAACAAGTAGTCACTTTGTATTATTAAGTCTTTCTTTTGGTTTTCCTTCTTTGCTGAGTTGTTGAAAGAAATGAAATGATTGAGTGATGGTCCTCGTTGAGGTTGGTTGATGGGTCGTTGTTGAGGATGGTTGATGGGTCGTTGTTGAGGTTGGTTGATGGGGTCCTCGTTGAGGTTGATTGATGGGTCGTTTTTGAGGTTGGTTGATGGGTCCTCGTTGAGGTTGGTTGATGGGTCATTGTTGAGGTTGATCGATGGGTCGTTTTTGAGGATGATTGATGGGTCGTTTTTGACGTTGATTGATGGGTCGTTTTTGAGGTTGGCTGATGGGTCCTCGTTGAGGTTGGTTGATGGGTCATTGTTGAGGTTGGTTGATGGGTCGTTTTTGAGGTTGTTGATGGGTCGTTTTTGAGGTTGGCTGATGGGTCCTCGTTGAGGTTGGTTATGGGTCATTGTTGAGGTTGGTTGATGGGTCGTTTTTGAGGATGATTGATGGGTCGTTTTTGAGGTTGATTGATGGGTCGTTTTTGAAGTTGGTTGATGGGTCATTGTTGAGGTTGGTTGATGGGTCGTTTTTGAGGATGATTGATGGGTCGTTTTTGAGGTTGATTGATGGGTCGTGTTTGAGGTTGGTTGATGGGTCCTCGTTGAGGTTGGTTGATGGGTCGTGTTTGAGGTTGGTTGATGGGTCCTCGTTGAGGTTGGTTGATGGGTCCTCGTTGAGGTTGGTTAATGGGTCCTCGTTGAGGTTGGTTGATGGGTCATTGTTGAGGTTGGTTGATGGGTCATTGTTGAGGTTGGTTGATGGGTCATTGTTGAGGTTGGTTGATGGGTCCTCGTTGAGGTTGGTTGATGGGTCATTGTTGTGTTTGGTTGATGGGTCATCGTTGAGGCTGGTCTTCTTCTTTTTCTTTCCCTTGACTACCGCCTTCATCATTTTGAAGATTCTGTAGACTATAGGGGGTTTGAGAGGGGGGGGGGGGGGGGTAGGGGGAGGGGGGGGATCAGATTAGGGATTTGAAGCCCTCCAGGGTGGGGCTGAGGGCAACCTCAGCAGGAACGCTGTTCCAGTCGGGTATGGTCCTAGGGAAGAAGGATTTCGTGTCTATTGGGACCGTCGGGTTCCTTTGGGTGCTGAAGGATTTTGAGAGGGTTTGTGGCATGTGTTGATAATGAGGCTTCCGTTATGAAATTTATAGAAGTTCACTAGTCGCGCCTTTCTCCTTCGTTCTGTGAGGGGGGACCACTGAAGAGTTTCAAGCATGTCGTGTACACTGGAGGTTTTCCGGTGTCGATGGGTGACCCAGCGAGCAGCTCGACGTTGGATCGCTTCCAGCTTCTTAATATCCTTCTCTATGTAGCTGGCGTATTCAAGGGTTGGGCGGACTAGTGAGTGTGTGTGTGTGTGTGTGTGTGTGTGTGTGTGTGTGTGTGTGTGTGTGTGTGTGTGTGTTGGGTTGGTTGATGGGTCATTGTTGAGGTTGGTTGATGGGTCCTCGTTGAGGTTGGTTGATGGGTCGTTGTTGAGGTTGGTTGATGGGTCGTTTTTGAGGTTGGTTGATGGGTTGTTGTTGAGGCTGGTTGATGGGTCGTCGTTGAGGTTGGTTGATGGGTCCTCGTTGAGGTCGGTTGATGGGTCATTGTTGAGGTTGATTGATGGGTCGTTTTGAGGTTGGTTGAAGGGTCGTTGTTAAGTTTGATTGATGGGTCATTGTTGAGGTTGGTTGATGGGTTGTCGTTGAGGTTGGTTGATGGGTCGTCGTTGAGGTTGGTTGATGGGTCGTCGTTGAGGTTGATTGATATGTCGTTTTTGAGGTTGGTTGATGGGTCGTTGTTGAGGTTGGTTGATGGGTCGTCGTTGAGATTGGTTGATGGGTCGTCGTTGAGGTTGGTTGATGGGTCGTCGTTGAGGTTGATTGATAGGTCGTTTTTGAGGTTGGTTGATGGGTCGTTGTTGAGGTGGGTTGATGGGTTGTTGATGAGGTTAATTGATGGGTTCAGGTTGACTGACAGGCCCTAGTAGAGGTTCGTTGATACCTCCAGATTGAGACTGGCCTGCATCTGGATAAGAAACAAAGACTGCCACAGTACTGCTGTTGCTGGTGATATGTTCTGCGACTGCTTTGATGACCATATGATATACCTCCAGCTGGCTGACAACAGCAATCTGCGCCAGAATGTCGAATGTGCGAAATGTCCTGTCTGTGGGCAAGGAACGATGTCTTCCGTTCTTCCCAGCGCAAAACATCTTGTAGTTCAATGAGTCAGAAGTCCTAAACTTTGGCCCGCATTCTTAAAGCATACTGGGAGATCCTCTTGGCTACCTGGTTGAAGTAGAACCATGCTGATTTTAGAGCTCCCCGAGTATCCTTATCACCTCACATTTGACGACTTGGTTTTTTCACATCCCTGCAATTGTTACATGATTTGGCGGCTGTTGGCATCGGTCACACACACACACACACACACACAACACACACACACACACACACACACACACAGACACACACACACCCCAGAGAGAGAGGAGAGAGAGAGAGAGAGAGAGAGAGAGAGAGAATAAAACAACAACAACAACAAAACACACACACACTGTTCCACACTTAACACATTCTCCCAAATCATGCATAACTACAAAAGCACTGACACTGCTATGCCATCTAGTCACTCAATCCCATTCACCAATACTGCAAAATTTAACTGTGATTGAAAACAAAAATCTATCCGTTTTCTACTCATGAACTCACGACGGTAATAACACTGGAAAACAATTTGACAGAGTAAGGGTATTAGTAGTCAGGCTAGCTGCAGATGAACCGTTGGAGTATTGACCTGGGTAAACGCATACACCGGGGAGACCCTCCATGATCGATACTTGCTGGATGACAAGCAAACATCGGAAGCATGCCAACGGCCAAGATTGTCGATGCTTCGTACACGATTTCACCGCTGAAAATGACGTGTGCAGAGGTGACTGAGATGGATTCTACAATCAACATCGTGTAACTGATTGCTGGCGGGAGTTCACTTATGCTAACGATGTAAACACACGCGCGCGCGCGCGCGCGCACACACAGAGAGAGAGAGAGAGAGAGAGAGAGAGAGAGAGAGAGAGAGAGAGAGAGAGAGTAATTGCACACGATTTAAAAACAAAAGATGATAATCTGTTTTCGTAAACGATGTGCCTGCTAAGGTGAAAGAATGAACACACACACACACACACACACACACACACACACACACACACACCAAAAGCTGCTTTCAAAATAGCAAGTAGGCTATCAAACTCGAAGAAAATAAAGTAAGCACACTTGAAAATTTATAACAATCGAATGTGGACGAAAACAATCCTGAATTTGTTTGAGTGGTACATTGAAATCCAGAGCGCAAAGCTACCCAACACTGCAGTCATTTTTGTCTGTCTTCCGGCTGATACTGTATGTGTTAAACACATTGTTGCAGAAGGTTGCTGCACATTTTTCAGTGTGTGTTGTGTGTGCGCGCGCGCGCGCGCGCGCGGTGTGTGTGTGTGTGCAAATCCGTAGATTCCTGTTCTTTTTATCATGCGCCGCGCGCGCGCGCGCGCGTGTGTGTGTGTGTGTGTGTGTGCGTGCGTGCGTGCGTGCATGCTTGTATGTGTGTGTGTGTGTGTGTGTGCGTGCGCGTGTGCGTGCGTGCTTGTGTGTGTGTGTGTGTGTGTGTGTGTGTGTGTGTGTGTGTGTGTGTGTGTGTGTGTGTGAACGTGCCCGCACATACACGTGTTCTGTGACTACTGACATGTATATTCATACACGCGAACGCGCTTGCAAATCCGTCAACGGGCAATTAGCCTATTCTTCTCAATGTTTTGGTGAAGTTCAATGTGGATTTCAATGTGAGTTGAATTGAATTGGGATAAATAAAACAGACAGGCGTCTACGGATCTGTACACACACACACACACACACACACACACACACGGTAAAACAAACAGGAACCTACGGATCTGCACACCACACACACACACACACACACACACACACACACACACACACACAACACAACGCCGAATCATCGTGGGTCCACTGTATGGGATTTTCGGAGCTAAGATCGCGTACCGGTTGTGGATCCATGTTGACACCACGGTGCCATTGATCAACTCACTGGTTTACTCTTTGACAAGGCGGTGTTTGTTTGTTTGTTTTTGCCGCCGACGAGGTACCTGGAGAGTTTTGAACTGACTATCATAATCTCACGTTGACATAGACCTTTCTGATGATCCTGTCGACTTGGGTGAACACAGGTCCAATTGTTTGTCAGTAACTTTGCTTTCTCTGTCTGTCTGTCTGTCTGTCTCTCTCTCTTCTCTCTCTCTCTCTCTCACACACACACACACACAAAGAGAGAGAGAGAGAGAGAGAGAGAGAGAGAGAGAGAGAGAGAGAGAGAGAGAGAGTACACGCACTTACGCAGACACAAGCCTTTACAAAAAAAAGGACCCTGCTCCTTACAACATTGCCACGATATTTACTGTGGTCAGTTCTAAACAACTGTTATGTAACGTCTCAGTAAATGCGAACGGTGAAAGGTCACTTGATGGAGACAGTGCGCCACGGTCTGAAGGCCCTCCCCATAGACTGTCAGCCTGACCATGTGTGCAAGGTATGAACAGGCATCACTGTCGACGTCACATTGGGTCACCCGTACAAGCCAACAACGTGCACACAATCTCCGACACCTTGGTAAAAGAATGTCACATGTACACAGAGTCTGGATACATGGTGCTCGTTTTTGTTTGTTTGTTTTTTGTTTTCTTTTGTTTTTTTTTCGTAGTCATGGATTTGGCTTCCATATTCTACGAAAATGTATGAAGGTAGATCTGTGAAACTTGTAAGAACAATTCAATCCAACAAAATTAGTGCAGAACTTTGATTCCTTTACTGTTGCCATTTTCATCATGTCCAACTGCTGACGGCCATTGCAATGGATACCCAAATTACACCTATGATAATCTAAGGAAAATAACACTTGAAACTGGCACACAATCAGTTATATCATGTCTCTCTCTCTCTCTCCTCTCTCTCTCTCTCTCTCTCTCTCCAAGAACATCAAGGACAACAAGCTGATGTAGTTATAGTCAAAATTTTCGGCTTTATTGGCCTTCGTCAGCTATTCACCTCCTCCCTGAGTGCCAGCAGGTAAGGTAGTGAGGGAAGAGACATAAGACATTCGGTCTGATATAATACAACAAATAACGCACTTAAAGGACGAAAAACTTGACAGACCTATTACAGACAGTAATTTGATGAATGAAAGCTGCGTGCGTGCGTGCGTGCGTGCGTGTGTGTGTGTGTGTGTGTGTGTGTGTGTGTGTGTGTGTGTGTGTGTGTGTGTGTGTGTGTGTGTATGCGCGCGTGCACGCGCATGCACGAGATGTGTGTGTGTGTGTGGTGTGTGTGTGTGTGTGTGTGAGAGAAGAGAGAGAGAAAGAGAGAGAGAGAGAGAGAGAGAGAGAGAGAGAGAGAGAGAGAGGAACGAACGAAACGAATGAACGAAATTTATTGCTAGTAAACTGTACAGCCCATTTAGCAAATCGACGCGATGCACATTGACAAAACGCGACAGTCTCATTGACATGGACACCACAGCAATGCTTTTTGTTTTTCACATCACATGATTTAAGTCGTGAACGACAAAATGTCTCTGATATGTGTGCATAATCCGGTCAGTAGAGGGCAGTCATCCCAGGTAGAACTGGATCTGGCTGAGGAGAACGTGCAACCGCCGTAGAGCACGTGCTTGAGTCTCTGCGTGTTGTGTGTTGCTGGCACGTCTTCCTTTCCGCATGTGTGATAATTTGACACGTTCTTCCGGTGACATGTTTCTGTGCTCCTGCTTCAAGTACCAAAACACACAGTCGTCTTCTGAACACGGATCACAGGAGTACCCTACAACAATGTCATCCGACTCGCACATCAACACACTCGCGCCATCTGCCTGATGAAGCACGATCTTTCTGAATGCCAAGTTACTGTTCTTGTCTCTCAACCGTTTATGTGCCCCTCTATCAGTCAAAGTGGGTACATCATCTTTCATCACTGCCGTATCAAAGCCTGCCACCGTTCTCTCTTTTGAATGCTCAAGGCCTGTGTCGATGACAGAGTGCTGGATTTCCTGATTAATGATGTCACACTCAGACTGACAAGGGCACAAAGGTAGAGGATCGTCTTGAACATCAGACGTGTCACATTCGCTGTCGATGTGCGTAGGCTTGATGTGTTGTTCAGTGGCATCCAGTGTAGTAGGCTACATTGTGCACTGCGATCTTCCAATTCCGTGTCGAAAAAGGCCAGTTCATTCGCTTCACAAGTGTTTTCGTTATCAGCACCAACCTGTTCAAGTCGTCTTTTTTGCTGCTGTGCTCTTTTCTGATCACGTCGAACCTGACTGGGCGGTTTCTTTCTATAATATTGAACTCGCGTTTCCCGGTTGAAGACAGGATCCGCCATTGTTGTAGTGAGCGGGATGGCTGGCTTCAGTCGCAGGACGACGACGGTGTTGCTGCCTTCACCTGCAATTTTTTAGCTTGACACTGTGTTGTCGGTCAGCAGGGCGTTCAGGACTGTCTCCACAGTCGCTGGAAGTCCAGTAACTGGCATTTTCAAATAATAATCGAAAATACTTTTAGCAGCTTAGGCAAATTGCACCCTGTCGCTTCGTGTCAAATCACGTGACCCGAGAGAGAGAGAGAGAGAGAGAGAGAGAGCTTTTACGCATACATATGTAATACATACATATACGAGGAACAGATGAATAGTGTTTGGAAGTTTCCCGATTCTATCAGTAATGGCCAAACACATGCAATTCAATAACAAAACCTGGAATAAAACAAATACATAATTGAAAACAGTTTTCAGTTCCACAAGACTCCTCAACCCCCCCCCCCCCTCCCCATTTTCTGCGTGTTTCTTCTATGTATTAAAAAAGCCATGAAACAATTTTTCGCCATGGTCCATTTCAAATTCATTTACCCCCATAATATAGTAATTTGAAAATTCAGTTAAATTCAGCCCTGAAGTCTTCGACTATATCACAACAAAAGTAACATTAATCACCTGTAAGCCTTTGAATGCAAGAAAACCGTATCGATTTCTTATTTCCAAGAAAACCATGCTGATGTCTCATCTCCAAGAAAACCATGCTGATGTCTCATCTCCAACAGAACCACGCTGATGTCTCATCTCCAAGAAAACCATGCTGATGTCTTATCTCTAAGAAAACAATGCTGATGTCTCATCTCCAAGAAAACCATGCTGAGGTCTCATCTCCAATAAAACCATGCTGATGTCTCATCTCCAATAAAACCATGCTGATGTCTCATCTCCAATAAAACCATGCTGATGTCTCATCTCCAACAAAACCATACTGATGTCTCATCTCCAAGAAAACCATACTGATGTCTTATCTCCAATAAAACCATGCTGATGTCTCATCTCCAAGAAAACCATTCTGATGTTTCATCTCCAACAAAACCATACTGATGTCTCATCTCCAAGAAAACCATTCTGATGTTTCATCTCCAACAAAACCATACTGATGCCTCATCTCCAAGAAAACCATGCTGATGTCGTATCTCTAGGATCTTACAGTTTCTCCACCGGGGAAGCATTTCTCCCTGAATACAAGAGTGCAAACACGTGACGTATCATGAAGTCAACAACAGACACATATACACTGATGATATAAAAAAAAAGAGAAAAGATCGATGATGTTGCTGTTAATATATGACTTTGAGAATATAATCCTGTTTATGCTTGGTTTTCTCTCGAAGTTGTACAGTGTTGTTAAGGGATGAATCAACATCCGCTGCAGTTCCACCATACTGTTGATTGGCAATGCAAATTCTCAAGCGGTCACCCTGATATCATCAGTCATAGACATCACTGTGGATCTTCTCCTCTCCCACAATGCACTAAAGAACGACTCTTCCGTGGACAGCCTTCCGAAGTCTTCAGGGGTAGAATACACCGTGTCGTAAGACACGTGGTTCTCCTGCTCCACAGTACTAAATTCAAAGAGCCTTGCAGGCGGCTTCTCTTCCCTTGATCCAAAGTCCACCACAAACACACTGCACATCTGGGTTTCCTTTTCTCCCCCTTCACCGGAATCCTTTTCTTGGTGATCCGAAGGGACGTTAGGTCCCTTCTTGTGTTTGGCCCTGGAGCACAGCTGTGAACGGCGGTGCCAGAGAAATTCTACGGCCAGGCAGATGAGAGCCAGCCCCAAGCCGATGCCGCACAGGTAGAGCGTCGACTGCACGTCCAACACGGAGATAGTGGACGTGCTGCTGATGGCGCTATGAACACACCGTGCCCCGTCAGCGAACCAGTCCGCCTTCCACTTGGTCACCAGCCCCGCCTCCACCATCCGCGTCACTCTGAAACAGCCAGCCACACGGGTGTTGGGTCCAGTCGGGTATCATGTCCACACGGGTGTTAGGTCCAGTCGGGTATCATGTCCACACCGGTCTTAGGTCCAGTCGGGTATCATGTCCACACCGGTCTTAGGTCCAGTCGGGTATTATGTCCACACGGGTGTTCGGTCCAGTCGGGTATTATGTCCACACGAGTCTTAGGTCCAGTCGGGTATTATGTCCACACGGGTCTTGGGTCCAGTCGGGTATGATGTCCACACTGATCTTATGTCCAGTCGTGTATTATGTCCACATGGGTCTTATGTCCAGTCGGTATTATGTCCACACGGCTCTTAGGTCCACCCGGGTATTATGACCCTGACAACATTGTTCACCTTGACAAAAATCAGGCGGCTTTGACTGGTACTAATGGACCGCATCACCAAAGTATAACAGGCTACAGGTAGGTAGTCTATACGATTTATTGTTGGTAGTCGGCATGATTTCTCATTTATAGTCTATACAATTTCTCAATTGTAGTTTACTGGTTTGTCAATGGTTTCTAGTTTCTATCATGATGATAGCCAAGCTGACCACACGGGGTCTTTTCAGGGCTGTCCAGTACATACGGGACGATAAGGTAACATACGGGACAATAAGGTAACACCAGGGAAATCCAGTCAGCAACAAAGAAAACGTACAATTAAAAACATAGTAGCTCAACTCTGGATATCCTTTAGGCGGATGAGATGAGGTCATACGGTGAAAGCCAGCCATACAGTTTCATTTATCGGTCCTGGATTCTTGAAAATCAATGAAAAATGAATGGAAAGCATTCAACTGTAAAAACATTATATAAACAAAAATAGCCATATGGACAAACAGACACTGAAAATGATTTCGGAATGGTATTACGTATGATTTCTCATCGGTTATGGTTTCTCCTTTGTAGTCTGTATAACTTTTATTATTTCTGTCGTTCCTACTTCCATCTTAGTATTCAGCTCGGTCAAATGAAAAAAAAAATCCAACAAGAAACGAAAGGACAACAAACTGTGAAAAAAAACGATCATCTTCACATGTCGAATTATTTTTTTTAATACTGTGACAAATAAACAGTAGACACATTAACTAACACTGGATATGAACACACTACGCAGAATGTGAAATCAGCTGATAGAAAAGCAACAATAACAACACCAACAACATCAATACCACCACCACCAACAACACCACCACCACCACCACCACCACCAACAAATCATCACACTAAAACACACTTCTCCAACCCGTTCACTGCTGATCGAAGAGACGGGTGTAGTTAGAGCCACAGGACAGAGTGACAGAGTAGGGAAAAACAACAACAACAACAAGAAGCCATCACAGTAAACACTCTACTCCAACCCATTCACTGCTGATCGAGGAGACGGGTGAAGTCAGAACCCCAGGGCAGAGTGACGGAGTAGTAAAAACACCACCACCACCACCACCATCAACAACACCACCACCACCACAAGAACAACATCACCACCAAATCATCACACTGAAACAACTTCTCCAGCCCACACACTGCTGATCGAAGAGGCGGTTGTAGTCAGAGCCACAGGGCAGAGTGACGGAGTAGGAAAAACAACAACAACAACAACAACACCATCATCACCACCACCACCAATCCATTACAGTAAATCAAACTACTCCAACCCACTCACTGCTGATCGAAGAGGCGGGTGTAGTCAGAGCCGCGGGGCAGAGTGACGGAGTAGGGGAAAGACACGCTGCTCTGGTCGATGATCTGGTCCAGCTCGCAGTGTTCGCGGGTCAGGGCCTCCGTGGTCACCGACTCGGCGATGTAGACGTAGCCCCCTTGCATCATCTTCTTCACGTGCACCTGCAGGTCCATGTCCAGCACCTCCGGGTCCGAGGCGGCGAAGTCCAGCAGCCGTCGTCCCATCTCCTGCAGCACCTTGTCCGTGGATTCCTGGCACAGACAGGCCCAGGGGCGAATTACTGGCACAGACAAGGCCGGGGGCGAGTTACTGGCACAGACAGGCCGGGGGCGAATTACTGGCACAGACAGGCCCAGGGTGAATTACTGGTACAGACAGGTCCGGGGGCGAATTACTGGCACAGACAGGCCCGGGGGCGAATTACTGGCACAGACAGGCCCGGGGGCGAATTACTGGAACAGACAGGCCGGGGGGGGGGGGGGGGCGGGGCGAATTACTGGAACAGACCGGGAGGGGGGGGGATTACTGGCACAGACAGGCCAGGGGGCGAATTACTGGCACAGACAGGCCCGGGGACGAATTACTGGCACAGACAGACCCGGGGGCGAATTACTAGCACAGACAGGCCCGGGGGCGAATTACTGGCACAGACAGGGCCGGGGACGAGTTACTGGCATAGACAGGGCCGGGGGTAAATTACTGGCACAGACAAGCCCCGGGGGTGAATTACTGGCACAGACAGGCCTTGGGGGTTAATCACTGGCCCAGACAGACCCGGGGATGAATTACTGGCACAGACAGGTCCTGGGGATGAATTACTGGCACAGACAGGGCCGGGGTCGAATTACTGGCACAGACAGGGCCGGGGTGAATTACTGGCACAGACAGGCCCGGGGTGAATTACTGGCACAGACAGGCCCGGGGCTTAATTACTGGCACAGACAGGCCCCTCTCCGGTATGTGTGTGTGTGTGAATTACTGGCACACACAGGCCCCGGGGTAAATTACTGGCACATAAGGTCCCGGGGTGAATTACTGGCAGAGACAGGCCGTGTGTGTGTGTGTGTGTGTGTGTGTGTGTGTGTGTGTGTGAATTACTGGCACAGACAGGTCCATGGGCGAATTACCGGCTCAGACAGGCTTGGGGGTGGGTGAATTACTGGCACAGACAGGCCCCGGGGTGAATTACTGGCACAGACAGGCCCGGGGATGAATCACTGGCACAGACAGGCCCATGGGCGAATTACCGGCTCAGACAGGCTTGGGAGTGGGTGAATTACTGGCACAGGCAGGCCCCAAGATGAGTTACAGGCACTGACAAGCCCTAGGGTGAATTAGTGGCACAGACAGCCCCGTGTGTGTGTGTGTGTGTGTGTGTGTGTGTGTGTGTGTGTGTGTGTGTGTGTGCGTGTGTGTGTGTGAATTAGTGGCACAGACAGCGTCGGGGGTGGGGGTGGGGTTAATTACTGGCACAGAAGGGCCCAGGGGTGAATTACTGGCACAGACAGGCTCCAGGGTGAATTACTGGCAAAGAAAGGCACTGGAGTGAATTACTGCCAGAGACAGGCCCCAGGGTGAATTACTGGCACAGACAGGACCTGGAACGAATTACTGGCACAGACAGCGCCCGGGGGTGAATTGCTGGCACAGACAGCGCCCGGGGGTGAATTGCTGGCACAGACAGGCCCGGGGGTGAATTACTGGCACAGATAGGCCCGGGGGTGAATTGCTGGCACAGACAGCGCCCGGGGGTGAATTACTGGCACAGACAGGCCCAGGGGTGAATTACTAGCACAGATAGGCCCGGGGTTGAATTGCTGGCACAGACAGGCCCGGGGGTGAATTACTGGCACAGACAGGCCCGGGGTGGGGTGGTGTGGAAGGGGTGTGTGTGTGTGAATTACTGGTACTTGACACAGACATGCCCAGGATTGAATTACTGGCACAGAAGGCCCGGGTGGTGAATTGCTGGCACAGACAGGCTCGGTATAACGAAAAATCTGAACTCCCCGAATGGTTCAACTCCCAGGGAGTTAAACTGTTCATATGTAAATTTTAATTCCCCGGGAGTTAAACTAGAATATAAAAAAACTAATTCCCTCTGTGTTTCAGTTTGACTCCAGGGGAGTTATTCTGACATACCACCAGAATGACTCCCACCCACCACCCACTCCCCGCACCTCGCTACCACCCATGCATCTTACATATATATTTTCGAAATCTGTCTGTCTGTCTGTCTCTGTTTGTGTGTATTCCTTATGCACGGCCACAGCTCTCAACCGATCGACACCAAAGTTGGTATCAAGCATCCTTGGCACCCCAGGAAGGTCATGGGCTATTTCGTTTTGGGCGGCACTGTGTCTTGGGCGCATAAAAATTAAATGTTAAAAAAGTCGGAGCCATAGTTCTCAACCGATTGACATCAAATTTGGCACAAAGCATCCTTGACACCCTGGGAGTGTCACTGGCTATTTAGTTTTGGACGGAACTGTTTCTAGGGCGCAGCAAAATTAAATATTAAAAGAATCGGAGAGCTCCACTCGACCAGCTGAACTCAGTTCTCAACCGATCAACACCAAATTTGGCATAAAGCATCCTTGGCACACTGGAAGTGTCATGGGCTATTTACTTTTGGCTGGCACTGTTTCTAGAGCGCAGCAAAATCAAATGTTAGAAAAATCGATATCTGCCTCTAGCAAGTACAGTGAGCTTCGCGAAGTCAGCCACCAGGGACACAAATATTACAATGCTTTCACTTCACGTGGCATAGGGTGGGGTGGTTATGAGGAGGAGGGGGGGAGGGGGGAAGGGGGAAGGGGGATGGGGGAGGGGAGGAAGGAGGAAGAAGGGACGGGGGGGAAGGGGGAAGGGAGGAGGGGAGAGGGGGGAAAGATGGGGTAATCTATAAACCTATCTCTGTGTGTGTGTGTGTGTGTGTGTGTGTGTGTGTGTGTGTGTGTGTGTGTGTGTGTGTGTATGAAGACATTTTTTTTTAAAGGTAAAAGTCGCACTCGTGACCTTGACCTTTGACCTTGGACTTTGAAACTCACATCATTGGTGGACCTTATAGTTGTGCACGTGTGTGTGAAAGTTTATTGACATTGGATAATAAATACGCGAGTTATTGACACGTTTGTGTTGACCTTTCGGGGTCTCTCCGACCTTGGCCTTTGGCTATGGCGAATTCGAATCTGCTGCATAAGCTGTAGGGGTAAAGGCCAAAGGCAGCCAGCAAATTTGGAGGAAATCGGTTGAGAAACGCGGCTGTGGTTGGCGAGTGAAGATTTACATCTTTCCCAAGGTAAAAGTCGCACTCGTGACCTTGACCTTAGAGAAAGTTTAAATGTCGGTTCTCGATCAGCAATCTTATTTCGCCCGCAAACCCCCCTTTTCACATAATCAAATTTCCTCAACCAAAAAAATAGCTAAAAACCTACAAAATTAAACAAATCTAATCGCCCGCAAACCCCCTTTTCACGCAATTTTGTAGGGCTTTAGCTATTTTTTTGGTTAAGAAAATCTAATTGCGCGAAAAGTGGGATTTCCGGGCGAAATAATTTTCCTGCTCTAGAACCGCACATTTAAACTTTCTCTCTGATTAATCTTCTATCTCGAGCACTACTAACAAATCAGAACAAACAACTGGTTTCCCATCTTGGTTAGTTATTTTTACACACAATGAATTTATATCCTCACCAACTAATTTTTTAAATTGACTGTTTTTGTCAAATGTATATGACTGATAATCGCAAAACCCCGCTTCAAGTGATGGCAACACTCTTAGAATCGTAGATGGCTGGCCATTAAACAAATTAGCATCTGTTTTTAATTCACTTAAATGGACACACAACCTTGGGTTAATTAGAAAATCGGATGGTCTACTACCTGCATACTCATAAAGGCCACTTTCTAAGTACTTATGGGTGTTAACGCTATACGTTTCACCGCTATCATAAAAGCCCAAGATTCTAGCAAGACCTTTAGGAAAAACGTACTCCCGTCTTTCTTCTGAAAAGTGCATAGTAATTATAAGATTTGCCTCATTAATTTTTAACTTAATGACAAAATTGCTAAATACTTCTTTTAAAGAACAAAAGTTGTAGTAACCATCAGGTATTTTTAACTGCTTTAATAAATTACCTTGCCCGTCCTTAACATTCACCCAGTTATTCTTAGCTTTTTCAGATATATTAATCCACCTAACTTTAAAACCAATTTCTCTAAGAGCAACCCTATTATTACCGCGCCTATTGTCAATTGGATACTTTAAGAACACACGCGTGCTTTGCTTGGTTATATAAAGGAACATCCTTTTTAAATCCTTTTTAAAAACTATTTAAAAATGGAACCTTTTAAATATAATGAAAGTGCCACTTACGATGTAGGAGGGGTTTATGAGCCCAAATCTTTGGACTTTAGTAACCTAACCATCGCAGTGGATGAATCATATGGCTTTCTAGTCAGACTTGTAAACCCACTAACTAGATATTTAAATCCTCCAATAAAGAGCGATAGAGTGCCATCAGCATGGTCAACTCATCCCATGGCCTTTTACCAGAATCAGTTAAATTTTGCAGTTTACTGCTCAACCACTGGCTGCGGTGTTTCATATACAAACCATTTAAACCACCCCAACCTCTTAGTAAGGTCAGTATATAACTTTCATGTTTATTACCAGTATAGACGCATACTAACTGAACTACAAGTACGCCTCCCCAATGACAACGCGTTTAATCCATTTCTCAGCCCAATGGACAATAATGCATATGAAAGAATCTGCAACGAATTTAACATTAACCCTTCAAATAACTTTAGACAAAAGTTAGACCGCAATCATGGGTTGGGCACATTGTATTTGTGGGGCCAGCGTAGAGAATATAATTTTGACTACTGGCCCGGCCACACCACTTTTAAGTCAAACTCCCAAGTCAGATTGGGATCAATAGAACAAAAACACCCCAATGCTTGGGCAACATTTATCTTGGATGAAAGTAAAGGTCTAACAATGCCAGGAGTGCAAAGACTTAATGACTCCATACGCACGTACGTTTGGTGTCTATTAGGAGCGCAAGCACAGACCAAGTCTAGCATAGTGGATCAATCTACAGGCTTTAACGCCAGAAAACAATTTCTAGCCAATTTAGAAGATGCTATTAACTCTGCTGTTGATTTGCCTTCCAGCATACAAAGGTACCAAAACGTTCTTTCACATGCTAGGTCAAAGGTTGACTTTGCTGTGGGTCATGGATTATACATGCTGCCTTCTGACCTCAGACTGCAGATTGGCATGATACAGAATTATAATAATGAAATCCTCATAGCTGGAGACGATCAAAACTTAGGACACAATCAAGGCTTAAACACAAGGCCCGCACCAGCCATTTTAAAAAAAGTATCTAGCCCTGAAAGCGACCCCTCACCAGTTATAAGCAGCCCACAGCCAGAAAGCGGTCCACCGCCTGTTGATGTACCTCACCCCGACAGACACACCAGCGAAAAGACAGCCCTTGTTGTGTTTTTAACTTTTACTGGACTGGCTATACTTTATTTCATTAAAAATTAAACCGACAGCCAGCACCCCCAAAGTCCACAGATGGTCAGCCATATAACCAGCCACTTTGCCTATAGTAGACAAAACCCAACTAACAACACTGCCTATTATGCCAGGCAGAGCATCAAGCGCTTTGGCTGCTAACTTCTTTAATAGGTTTGCTAGATGGTGCAGTTGTTTTCTAATCCAACTTTTACCGGGCTGAGGCGCTGGAGGTGCTACTGACCCTGTTGGCGCACTGCCAGTTAATGCATAAACCAGTGTAGAGATAGCAAACCCAACAGCTGTTAATATACTAACTATTGTAATTCCCTGCTCTCTGAACAGAACCCTTATTCTTTCGGCTAACGTAGTATTTTCCTGAAGGAGTCTGTGTATAGTTTCTTTGATTCTGTTTGTTTGTAATACTATTTGTTCTCTGTTAGTAGACAGCGTTTCTAACCTGTCTGCCTTTAGTTCCATTAAATTCTGTATTTTCGCCTGTATTCTAGCCTTTTCTTCTAACCCTAAATTGTTATCATCTGCATCAGCCAGTTTATTTTTTTCTTCTCTTATCTCTCTCTCTAGCTCACCAAGTTTTGACAAGTTGTTTTTTAGCTCGCCATTTATTCTCCGTAGAGCATCATCAAGACCCCTGATTTCACGCAGAGCAGCTTTAAGATTCCTGTGCACACTCTCAGGCAATGGAGGATCATTAATTGTTTTTAAAGCTGTTTCTTCTTCAGGACTCAGCCCACGCTCTCTTTGACTAGGCGAATCGGCAATTGTTTCTTCATTAAAACTCGTCTCAACTTCTGCTATTACTTCATCTGCTCTTTGACTTAATTCTTGAAGAGGTATGTTTTGCATTTCAGACTGCGCTGGCAACCTTTGCTTCAAGTTCTGTACAGCGCTAACAGCCTTAGACCTTAGAGCAGACTTCCTTGGATCTGCAATATTTAATCGCCTTCTGATCCGAATAGGAATCTCCCCAAGTGAGCCTGGAGTTAAAAACTCGGAGGGGTCCCGGCTATCAGTAACTTGTTTACGCATTTGTTTATTGCTCTTCTTATAATTTATAAACAAATGACCTTCCTCGTCTCCGCCCACTTTTCCCATCTCAAAATCGTTAGAATCGATCGTGTCTGGCAGCTCCCGTCCTATACTTCTATAGAATAATTCAATTCGCTGTCGCAATAGTTCTTGACGCTGTCTAGGGAGTGAAGAGCCTACTCCTAAAAGTTCTTGACGAGCACTAAGGAGTGAAGAACCTACATCTTGAGGCGGTCTAGGGAGTAAAGAACTCGCTTCTGCTCCTTCAAGTTCATCTTGTATTGAACGGCCCGGTTCTATTTCATCTTCATCTTCTACAATAGGACTAATCGCGTCAAAATCTTCATCAGCCATATTTATATATTTATTATTTTTTGTTTTATAAAAAATGAACCCATACGGCTGCGACCTCGATCCATTCAGAAAAGCGAAGGAACCCCATGGCATAAAAGGCATAAGACAGACTGTGCGCGTTGTAAATAATCCATCAACAATTGAGCCCAATGAAATGTTAACAGTAAGATTTAGTGACCTCGGGCCTGACGATGTTATAATGCCAGGCACTGCCAAACTATTATTCAAAATAGATATTGAGTCGGCGGATCCTAATGCTACTGTCGTTGCTAACCTGGGCAGGGCCATCATTAAAAATATGGTAATTAAACTGGAAGGTAGAGAAGTCTTCTCACTGAGTAGCGCAGACATTTTTAATCTCTATTCTGATCTGTGGCTGCCTAGAACAGAAAGGAAAGACAAAATCTTTCAGGGAATCCAGAGCCCAAACGGTCTTAAGCACAGGCTTAATGCTGCAGATGCAAAGGAAGACGAGGGAGACCAGGCAATAGCGCGAGCATTTAAGAACAGATTTTGCATCCCTCTAGATTTTGAACTGTTAAAAACCCATCAGCCATATTACCAAGGCGCACTAAGAGACAAACTTACTTACGAACTGACATTCAATGACAGCGGGTCTGTTATTCTATCAGATGATCCAACAGCTAGATACACAGTCAGTAACATCTCTCTTAATTTTGACGTTGTTACTAACCCTGAACTGGCTAGAATAATCTTAAACCAGTATAAAAGTAGGGCGGTTGTTTACTTTGAAAGAGTTTTACACCACAGTCTAGCGATTAAAAACAAGCAAGACGCTGTCTGGGAAATAGCTATAAGCAATTCTTTAAGGTCCCTAAAGGGGGTTCTCTTGCTATTCACTAAACCCTCAGCTCCTTTTCAGAGAGAATCTGAGGTGTTTTACAACCCAAAAATTGAGCAGTTGTCTTGCACAGTAGATGGCAAGCCTTTTCAGTTGTATTCGGCCGGACTTTTACCCGACCAACACTTTGATGAAATAAGAAAATTGTTTGCTGGAGGCAGACAGACAAGCCCCACAGCCGACCATGTGTGTAAAAAACTTCACCTTCACGATGTAAGACTCGAAGATTATCTAACAGACAAATATGGACTATGGCTGGATTTTAGATCCACGTATGACAACAGACTGCACGGGAGTGGAAGAAGGGTAGGGTCAGATGGCATACTCATACAGATTAATAAGGAAGAGGAGGAGAATGGTCAGATACAAATGCACGTTTTTGTGGTTTATGACGCCCAGCTGAACATTGAAGAAAATAGACTGAAAGAAATAGCCTATTAAAACAGATGGATAGTTTGAACTTTTTGCCTAAAGACCCGCACTGTTCGCTTATTTGTGGGATTACTGGGTGTGGGAAAACTGTCTTCGTACTTGATTTGTTACAAACTGTTTACAGATTTCATTACGAGTACATTGTTATATTCTGCACAACCATTAAGCACAACAAGTCTTACAAAGAAAGGCAGTTTGTTTGGACAGACGAGAATATATTTTTAGTTGATCCTACTGACAAGCTAAGCGACTGTTTAGAACATTACTATAGGCTATTTGAGGGAACCGAAACGCTGTTTATTATTGATGACTGTTCAGCCGAGCAAGACATTGTTAAAAAAAGAAGGACTCTGTCTAAGCTGGCCTTTAGCGGAAGACACGCATTAGTTTCTGTTTGGCTCTTAACTCAAAAATACAATGCTGTCTTAAAAGACTTTAGATCGCAGTTAAAATCAGTCATCTTATTCTATACTAAGGACAGGGATAGTTTTGAAGAATGTTTAAGTGAAAACTATATAATCAGGGACAAGGATGAACTAAAAAAAATAAAAGAGCAGCTAGAAAAATCTAAGCACGCTAAACTATGCTTACGGACTGACCCGCCAGTTCAATACGTTTGCTCATTATAGATTGTTTATTACAGATTGTTTATTACAGATTGTTTACTATAGATTGTTTACTATAGATTGTTTATAATAAATTGTTTATATTAAAAAGAATGTCTCGAGGACCTGAATCAAAAGCGGAGTTAGCTCCTAAATGCGTTGCAGTAGAGATAAAAGATCTAGCAGATACAACTGACTTTGATCTAATAGGAGTGACAGGAAATGTTTATGGATTTGAGTACACCGACGATGGTGTTTACAAACGAACAGAAATTGAAGATAAAAAAACGACAGCAATATCCTACCCTGGAAGAGATAAGAAATCTAAGGGCAAACGATTTTGGCAAACACGAATACAAACTTCATAAACGAGAGAATGCCTGGGCGTTGCTTCCTAAAATTAACTGGGATTTAAAGTTTGAACTACGAAGCCCCAATGTATACTTTGATAAGAAATACAATTTTAGAAAAGCTTTGAATGAAGGACACCTTCTTATTAGCCTAGTCCCAGGAACACAACAGAAAAAGCAGATTGAAATAACTAAGCAGGGCTCTGAATATATGCTGCGGAGAAAGAAGTCCTTAGCTGAAGTGGGGGGTGACACCGTCGGCTTAGAATTTAACCCAAAACTAGAATCACTGCCTAAAAAAATGACGATGCTTTTTCGCTTATTTATTACTCCAAGGGAGTCTGATCCTAGTTTGCCAGAACATACGTTAATCAGAGGTGTACAAATAAAGTCTGGAAACTTGGACGGGCCTCTTAGGCTTGTTATTGCTATTACTAAAAACGGGGATGAAATAAAGACTTTCTTATCTTCTGACAAAGTTACTGTGATGGTTGACAATGCTAAACTAACAGTACTTGATTTTATTTTTATTAAGTATGTTGATTTTATTGGGTTTTACTCTGTTGATGAAGTGCTGTCAGAAGGGTTAATAAGAAGATATGTACAAGATTAAAAAAATAATCTTGTTTAAAATGGAAGAAGGCCAACAGTTTAGATTAAAGCACATGACTGAGCTTGAAGAGGAAATAGAAAGTGACTTAAATAAGTATAGGGTTACTAGAAAGAAATATGCTAAAGCTTTAAATGTCCTTTCTTATATAATCACCGGCTCATCGGTTGTAGCCAGCTTAAGCACCGGGTCTACTGTCGCTCTTTTAGCTACTGGAGTTGGGACACCGATGTCTATAGCTTTTGGGAGTGTTGGTTTGGGTTTAGGTGCCATGTCCACGATTGTAAGTGCCGTTTTAAAAAAGCTAACGCCCAAATTACAAAAGCACACCGCCATTGTAGCCCTAGCAACAGCAAAACTTCATTCATTAAGGCTGATTATAAGCAATACATTACTGGATGGAAAAGTAACAGACGAAGAATTTAAACGAGCCATGGCTGACGGTGATGATTACAGACGACAAAAGATCGATCTTCAAAAGAAATGGAGAAAGACTTTTACTTCACAACAGGTAGACGCTGAGGCAATCAGAAAGAACACTGCAAAGCAGAACCTTGCAAACCCAAAAATGAGCCCGATTTAATTATTGTATTACTTATATATTTGATCTTAAAAATGACGAGCAAAGTAGTTACAGAGCTTAAAAATATATGCTGCGCCTTAGAGTTAATGATGGAGCGGGGGGCTAATGAAGAAGAGTTAAGAAACAAGTTTGACGAATTAATTGCGGATCTTTTTGAGCACACCGATATTCGTGAAAGTGTAACCAACGTAATCAGTAAAATGCCAGATTCTTGGCCCAACCCAGTTATAAAGTGTATTGCAATTTTAGTTAATATTATGGCTCCTGATGACGCTGAATTGTCTATTTTTACTAACTCTGAAGGAGCAGCTATTCAATTTAGCTAAACTTTATTTTTTTTTTGTATTACCTCAAATTAGTAAATATTAGCTAAATTTTAGTATTTATTTTTTTGTATTACCTATTTATTTGATCTAAAAAATGACGATCGCAAAGACGCTGGATGCCAAACCGGTGGGTAATATGTTCAGTGAATTAGCCATGGACATCATTAACCCCTCAAACGTTCAGGAAAGCGTAACACATGCTATTTCTAAAATCCCAGGGTCTCTTCAAATTAACCCGCCAGTAAAAGTGTTGTTGGCCATTCTGACTGAATATATAACCCCCGATGATAGTAGTATACTAGTCTGGGTTTCAACTAGACAGAAAGAAGTAATCAGCTATTACGACTTTAATTCTGACTGGGCCGATTATATGCTTACACAGTTTAACCATGCAAGTGAAGAAGCGAAATTGCGCGGCTCCGGCTGGTCTGAAGGAACAGTCCTCGAAATCAAATTAAGACAAACAAAGTTCTATCCTATAATCGGCAATTCTTACATCCCTCTCCCCAGAGAGTTAGAGTTAAAACGAGCAGTCTTAAACATACAAAATTCAGATAACTTGTGTTTCATGTGGTGTGTTTTGGCGCATTTACATCCCGTTAAAAATAATGCAAACAGAGTTTCCAATTATAGGCAGTATAAAGATAGCCTGAACTTTAATAACATAACCTTTCCAGTGAGTGTAGAAAGTATCGACCAGTTTGAAGAGCAAAACAAACCAATCACCGTAAACGTATACACATGGAACCCAGTAGACAATCTGCGGCCTCTAAGGATCTCTCCCAATGCTCCCACTTTAGGCGATCCACTTAACAGACATGTCGACTTGATTCTGTTTGCAGACGGTCTAAAGAGTCACTATGTGTTAATCAGATCAATTAGCAGACTTATGGCTTATACATCAAAGCACGAATCTAAACAGGAGCTTTGTAGAAGGTGTTTGGTCAGGATCCCGTCTATAGAGGCAGCTGCTGAACATAAGAAACATTGTAAAAGTTTTGTAGACTGCAAAACCGAACTTTACGCCCCCGCCAGGGTCTAAAGTTAGTTTTAAGAATGTACACAAACTGCAGATGAGACCATACGTAGTCTATGCCGACTTTGAAGCGATTTTGCCACAGTACTATGGCCCTCAGCAAGACCAAAAAACAACCATATTATCCCGTCATCAGATCTGTTCTTATGCGTTTGTTGCTGTTAGGTCAGATGGCGGGCACACACAACCGGAGATTTACAGAGGCCCCGACGCAGCTGGTCGATTTTTGGAGCAGATGAAACACCTTCGCAATCAATTCTCCAATCGGTTGAACCTTTCAGACATTAAGATGACTCCCGAAGACCAAAGGCGCTACGAATCAGCCACCCACTGTTGGATATGCAAATGCAAGTTATTAGGTGACACTGTAAGAGACCACGATCACATTACTGGCAAATTCAGAGGGGCGGCACACAACAGCTGTAATCTTCAACTCAAGGTTAACCCCGAAAAATGGAAACTGCCTATCTTCTTTCATAACTTACGGGGCTATGATTCTCACTTTATCATGCAAGCAATAACTTCTGAATGTAAGAGAGTTAGCTGTATTGCACAATCATCAGAAAAGTACATGACCTTTACTGTAGACTGTTTATCCTTCTATGATTCTGCCCAGCATCTGATGGGGATTTAAGTAGGCTAGCAGAATCTCTACAAGACTGTCCAATAACTAAACAATATTTCGACCCATCTTTAGTCCGTAAAGGCGTTTACCCCTATGAATACATGGACTCGTGGGAGAGGTTTGACGAGCCGGCGCTGCCGCTTAAGGAAGACTTTTACAGCCGTCTTAGAGGTGGAGGCATATCTGACGCCGACTATGAATACGCACAGAAAGCCTGGACAGAATTACACTGCAAAACGATGGGCGACTATCACGATCAATATTTATTGGCCGATGTGTGTTTATTGGCAGATGTGTTTGAAAATTATAGAGCTACTTGCATGAAACACTACGGTCTAGATTCATCACAGTACATCTCTGCCCCAGGCCTTTCTTGGGATGCATTCTTGAAGTCTACAAACATTCAGATCGACTTAATATCTGATCTGGATACACTCCAGATGATTGAGGATGGGCTGAGAGGAGGCATTAGCATGGCCTGTCATCCTTACCGCAGAGCCAACAACAAGTATTTAGACGATTATGACCCCACCAGGCCATCCAACTATCTAATGTACTTAGACGCCAACAATCTGTATGGGTGGGCCATGAGTCAGGCACTGCCATTGAGAAACTTTAAAATGATAAACGGGCCTCATGAGGTTGATCGGGTGGTAGGACTATTGTCACAGCTTACACCCGATAATCCAATAGGATTAATCCTAGAGGTAGACTTAGATTATCCTGCAGAGTTGCACGACCCTCATAACGATTTCCCCTTAGCCGCAGAAAGATTAAAGATGAGTCCCACAGAACCGCCCAAACTCGTGCCTAATCTTCGACACAAGAGAAAGTATGTTTGTCATTACCGGCTGTTACAGTTTTACTTAAGGCACGGACTAAAACTAAGAGCTGTTCACCGAATAATTACTTTCGACCAAGGGCCTTTCATGAAACCATACATCATGAAGAATACTGATCTTAGAACTAAGGCCACAGACGCTTCAGAAAAAGACTTCTTTAAGTTGATGAACAACAGCTGTTTTGGCAAGACGATGGAGAACGTACACAATCGTAAAGATGTAAGATTAGTTACAAAAGAAAAACAAGCAATTAAACTGGTCTCCAAACCTAACTACCAAGACTTTAGACGGTTTAGCGACAGCCTGGTTGGCGTTATGATGAAGAAACAGAATGTGAGGTTGGACAAGCCGGTGTTTATTGGGTTTGCCGTGCTAGAGCTGTCAAAGTTATTAATGCTTGAATTTCTATACGATTACTTTAAACCGCTGTACCCAGAATCAAATGTTGTTTACACAGACACTGATAGTTTTATTCTGGACATCCCAACTGAAGACTTCTATAAGGATTTAGAGGCGGAGGTGGCCAAAGGAGCTGATGGGTGGTACGACACATGCGACTATCCAAAAGATTCGCCTTTACATTCAACCGTGAACAAGAAAGTGATTGGAAAGATGAAGGATGAACTTAATGGGACGGTTATACTAGAATATGTTGGCTTACGGTCGAAGATGTATAGTGTTGCTACCCAGACTTCTGTAATGAAGAAAGCTAAGGGCATAGGTAAAGATGTTGTCAAAAAAAAAAAAAGTCACGACAACTACAAGCAGGCTCTCTTTGAAAACAAAGTATTTCATCACACAAATGTTAACCTGCGCTCTACTCTGCATCAAGTAAACACAACTGCTGTTAATAAGAAATCACTAGTCTCTAACAATAGCAAGCGAACTTACGTTAATCCTGAGTTTACATACGCTATAGACCACTGGAGAACCAACTTAGCTGACTTAAATTAAGATCTTAACTAGTACTTAACTAGTACTTTACTTAAGATCTTAACTAGTACTTAACTAGTACTTAACTAGTACTTAACATAACTTGCACATAACTTGCACTTAACTTGCGCTTAACTTGTACTTAACTTGTTATAACTGACTTAACCAGTACTTAGCTTGTACTTAACCAGTACTTAACAACACATTAAAAAAACTAATTTATTAAAAATGGGTGTACAGCAGGAGGTTGTACTTTTTTTGCAGAAGCTGGTTCTTTTTCTTTTACTGTTTTTGTGGGGTTTGTAACTTTGTTGCTAAGTATGGCTTTAGGCGCTTGTATGCTAAAAGCCCTCCACCAACAACAATACTCCCCAGTACATAATAATACATCTTACAGTTTGATTGTGTTGTTGTTGTTGGTGGCGGCGCTGGCGCCGATGTTGTATTACTATCTAATAATTTTTGTTTTGCTGCTTGGTTTGCTTTTTGCAGTCTGTTCCATTCAGCTAGTTTACGGCCGGCCTCAACACGGCCAGCACTTTTAGACTTAGTAACACTACTCACTTGTGGGACACTCAGTTGTGGATTCACTTGTGGGACACTCGCCTGGGGGACACTCGCCTGTAAATTCACTTGTGGGACACTCGCCTGTGGGACATTCTTCTCCTGCTCGCTCATTTTTTTTTAGTGCGATTAAAATTAATATGATTGAAATTAATATGATTGAAGGTAATTAATCCCATGATGAATGGACATAACAACGTCCCAAATCTATAATACATGTCACATGCAAGAGATTCTAGAGACTTGGTTAAAACCGGATCTTGTGTTAAGTCATATTTTAAATCTTCTTCTGAATCAATCGGCGCTATCTTGCCTACTAACTTAGCATATAAACTAATCATTGTCTGTCCCACTGATCCAACCATTTTTGACCCCAGCTGTGCTTCGTACCTAGCGTAATACTTCTCAACGTCTGATGTAGACAATTGCTGAATCTGTTCAATACTTAGTTCAGTGCCTAAATACTGCCTGGTTTTTCCACATGCGGCCAGAGAGTATAATCTTTCTTTATGGCAGAGGTCTGCTGCCTCCTCACACTTTAATAGCTCGTCGCAATCCATTTTTAAACCCTTTTTAAAAGCAATAAAAAAAATAAAACCATGAGTTTAACGCTGGTTAATTATGCAGTGCCTATTGTTGGTGTTATAGTTTATTCAACCCTAGCAAAATGTTTGTTAAGAATAAAACCGCCCAACATGGGAAAGATAGAAGATTCGCCGAAACTAGTTACAACCTTATTTTTAGCTCTGGCAACAAAAGATTATCTGATTAAAAAGCACATAGACAGCCTTTCATATTATGATTATTTTAATTATTTTTTTAGTTAATAAAAAACATGAGCGAAAAAAAGATTATTAATACGATTTACCACTCTGCTGTAATCAGCAGTCTTAGTATAGGATATAGCATGTTAGCAAAAAACATGTTTAAAATGAAGCCTGCCGATCTAGGAAGGTTAGACATTGAGGATGTTGTTAAGGTTACAGCTGTAATAACGGCGGGGATTGCCTCAAAAGACTTTCTTGTTGCACAGGGGATTATCCCAGAAAACATCAATGCATAGAAAGATTGATTTATAAAAGATTCATTCTAAAAAATATTGATTTATAAAAAGATTCATTCATTTATAAAAAGATGTCTGGATTAGTTCTGATGGTGGGAGGAGCTATTGTTAATGCATTGGCTTTCTCTGGCAGCAATTATATGTTTAGTAAATTGCGATCTGATGAAGAGAGAGAACGCCATAACAAGGCAATGGAAGATTTAGCTAAGGCAAGAGACGCTTACGAGAAAAGGAGGATTGCTCACTTAGACTTTATTAATAAAAAGTTAAGAGAACAGGGTCATGCAGAGCACACATTTACAGACGTTGATGAAGCAATGAATGAATATTACTTAGTGACAGGAAAGAAGTTTCTAACATCGTCACCGCCAGAGCTGTCTGACTTTTATGAACCATCTGAGGATCAGAAAATGGTAGAAATAGGCTTTATTATAGGTGCTATGGGAGCAATCTTTCTTCTTGCATATTCAATCTAAAAACATAGTTAAAATGTAATAAAAAAAACAGTACCTTCTTATGGACGATACGAAGTACAAAATATATTATTCTCCTAGAGGGTATTGGAAAGGAAAGGCTGCTATTGATAAACTGAGTAAAGCTGCTAGGGTGTCTGAATCAGAAGCGAAAGACTGGCTTTCAAAACAAGCGATCTGGCAAATATATCTGCCTGCCCCCAAAAGAATAATAAGGCCTCGATTCGTTAACTCAGTTCCTAATGACACCCACCAGATGGACTTGTTGTATCTTCCACATGACAAAGTTAGAAGAAAAAAGTTTAAGTATGCTCTTACAGTTGTTGACATGGCTTCAAGGTATAAAGACGCTGAGCCATTAACGGATAAAAGCTCAACTGCTGTGGCTGTGGCTTTACAACAAATATACATGCGAGGTCCATTAAAGTATCCTAGGTTGATCCAGGTTGATGATGGGAAAGAGTTTAAAGGAGCTGTAAACCAGCTGTTTTTAAGACATCGGGTTACAGTTAAGAGAGGGATCCCAGGCAACCATCGCTCCCAGGCTCTAGTAGAAAACTTTAATAAGAATCTAGCTGAGCGCCTGTTTACCTATCAATATCATAGAGACCTTATGGACAAAACACGCAACACAGAATGGGTCAGAAGGTTGCCAGCAGTCTTACGCGCCATGAACAACGAAGAATTTAAAGCAACGGGTCTTAAGCCAGTGAACGCGATCAAATTAAAAAAAATTAACATTACTGAAGACATCCAAGGTAATCAAAAACTCTTGCCTTTTGGACTAAAAGTAAGATACTTGTATGCGCCTGGAGAGGCGGAGGGCGATGTTAGAATTAGAGCCACAGACCCTATATGGAGCGTAGATGTATATGAAGTTGAAAGAATTATGAAAACAACCCCTCCCGTATATTATTTTAAGAGAAACTCTTTCTTCTAGCGGTGCTACTACGTCTAAAACAGCCTGCCCCTAAAAGATCGTTTGTTCGCGAAGAGTTGCAAGTTGTTCCACCAAACACAGTGCCTGTTAGTTAATCAGAAAGTTTAAATGTGCGGTTCTAGAGCAGGAAAATTATTTCGCCCGGAAATCCCACTTTTCGCGCAATTAGATTTTCTTAACCAAAAAAATAGCTAAAGCCCTACAAAATTGCGTGAAAAGGGGGGTTTGCGGGCGATTAGATTTGTTTAATTTTGTAGGTTTTTAGCTATTTTTTTGGTTGAGGAAATTTGATTATGTGAAAAGGGGGGTTTGCGGGCGAAATAAGATTGCTGATCGAGAACCGACATTTAAACTTTCTCTACCTTTGATCTTGGACTTTGAAATTCACATTGTTGGCGGACCTTATAGTTGTGCACATCTGTTGTGAAATTTCAGATATTGGATAATAAAAACGCAAGTTATCAACACTTTTGTGTTGACCTTCGGGGTCCCTGTGACCTTGACCTTTGCTATGACGATTTCGAATTTGCTGCGTAAGCTCTACGTAGAGGTAAGAGCCAATGGCTGCCAGCGGAGGAAATCGGTCGAGAAATACGGCCGTGGCTGTCGATTGAACATTTCCTTCTCTCCTGATTTCCAGTTTTGCGTCTGTCGACGCAAATGGCGTCAAGACGCAATGTGCCACGTGACGGCCGACCAGCCCATGACCTTCCCAGGGTGCCAAAAAGTGACCCCCCCTTAGTGGGCTGGGGAGTTAAACTTTTACACACCTGGATTAACTCCTGGGAGTTAATCTGGATATAGTACAGACTAACTCCCAGGGGTGTCATTCTGTTACTGGGTGGGAGTTAAGTCTGATATATGTAAAAAATGACTCCCCTCTTAATGTTTTCAAGAATTTGTTGAGACTCGTACAAAAAAGATTTTAGAACATTTTGAAGTTTTACTGAGTGGAGTTATTTTGGCACAAGGTGGAGTCGTTCTAGTTTAACTCCCGGGGAGCTGAAATTTACATATGAATAGTTTAACTCCCTGGGAGAGTTAAACCATTCGGGGAATTCACATTTTTCGTTACACAGGGGGTGAATCACTGGCACAGACAGGCCCGGGGGTGAATTACTGGCACAGACAGGCCCGGGGGTGAATTGCTGGCACAGACAGGCCCGGGGGTGAATTACTGGCACAGACAGGCCCGGGGTGAATTATTAGCAGACAGGCCCGGGGTGAATTGCTGGCACAGACAGGCCCGGGGGGTGAATTACTGGCACAGACAGGCCCGGGGGTGAATTACTAGCACAGACAGGCCCGGGGAGGGGGGGTGGGTGTGTGAATTACTGGCACAGACAGGCCCGGGGGTGAAGTACTGGTACAGACAGGCCCGGGGGGTGAAGTACTGGCACAGACAGGCCCGGGGTGAATTACTGGCACAGACAGGCCCGGGGGTGAATCACTGGCACAGACAGGCCCGGGGGTGAATCACTGGCACAGACAGGCCCGGGGGTGAACCACTGGCACAGACAGGCCCGGGGGTGAATTACTGGCACAGATAGGCCCGGGGGTTAGTTAAGCATCATTGCATCATCATCAGCCACTCTTCCACACACACACACACACACACACACACACACACACACACACACACACACATAGACACACACATTTCCTACTGCCTACCACATAGCTCCCAACCACCTCTGCCATACAAACTATCCACAACCCATGCATTCTTCTACTCAGTCTCCCCCTCTCCGAACAGCCCTGTGCTTCCACCGAGAACCACCCCTGTTTCCTCCTTCTACTTCTTCTTAACGCACCCAGCTATCATACTTGACAATCACTGACATGTTGGGGGTTAAGAATGGGATTAGTGCAGCGTGGGGAAAAAAGTAAGACATGTGACTGGCTGTCGGTCTGTATTCATTACACTCTAGCTGAAAGCGCTGAGGGAAGGGGGCATTACAATCTTTAAGGGCAAGCTGTCCCACTCACACGAATGGCTCGGGTGGAAGAAGTCCTTGTGGTGGTTGGTGCGGCATGGTTGTGCTGGTGCTTGCTGCGTGTGGTGGCTTCTTCTGTTAGTATTCGTCTTCCCATCACAACTGTCCATTCTCTCACCTTACTCCTTCACCTCTCCCTCCCTCACCCACTCTTGCCATTCATTGATGCATTCCGCACTGCAACGCTTCCTCCAACTCAATCCACCCACCTCATCCACACACGCTACCTTCTTCTTCTCCCACCTCGTTCTATCCCTCATCCCTCTCCTTCATCGGCCTCCTCCCGGTACCCAATCCTGCCTCCCCGCCCGGGGCCCACCCACCAGGACAGCCTTGATGGTGGAGGTCTTGCTGGACACGCCCCAGATGTAGTCGTCCTGCTCCACCATCTCCTGCAGCGTGTGGAACGGCTTGGTCTCCAGCTCTACGGCCAGGAAGGCGATGAGGTTGCCGCTGTAGGTGGCGCCCACCACGATGCAGAACAGCCACCACGAGGCCACCAGCATTCGGCTTGAACCCGTGGTCGGCAGCAGTGTGCCGCCTGCACAGGTAGGTTACACACTGGCCCAGCCTGCAGGTATTCGTGATTAAGAAATATCCTCCCCCACCCCAAATCCGCCCCCTCCCCGGAAACAAAATTCTAGAACTGTTTTGATTTATTCTCAACGTGCGTGTTTATGGCGAGACTGTGTTGTGTTCCTGGGATGGGTGTGGTGGTCCTATCCGGAGGGGCTTCCTCATTTAGGGTGGCTCCGTGACTGAGCACTAATTGTCAAAAGGGGGATTTTTATTAGGCGGTGTCCTGCGTGTACTGGATCCGAACACCATCAGTGATTCGGCACCAGTGCGGTATCTCCTCTAGTGAATTTCGTCATTCTTGTTATTTTCGGTAAACTCACCAGCCTAGCATGAGAAGAAACATGATACAGAGAGGGGAGTATTTAGCTAGCTGAATTCAAGTATTAATCTGGGGCTGGGTTGATGGGCCGGTGGCTAATGTACGAGCGTGTATGTGTGTGTGTGTGTGTGTGTGTGTGTGTGTGTGTGTGTGTGTGTGAGAGAGAGAGAGAGAGAGAGAGAGAGAGGAAACGTGATACATACACAGAGTGGAGTAACTGACTAGCTGAATCTTCAAGTATTAATCTCGGGGTGGATGGATGGGCGGGTGGTTGGTGTATGAGCGTGTGAGTGTGAGTGTGTGTGTGTGTGTGTGTGTGTGTGTGTGTGTGTGTGTGCGCGCGCGCGTGCGTGTGTGCGCGTGTGTGTGTGTGTGTGTGTGTGAGTGTGTGTGTGAGAGCGCGTACGCGCGCGCGCGCGTGTGTGTGTGTGTGTGTGTGTGTGTGTGTGTGTGTGTGTGTGAGGGTGTGTGTGTGTGAGAGAGAGTGTGTGAGTGTGTGTGTGTGTGTGTGTGTGTGTGTGTGTGTGTACGAGTGTGTATATGAGTGTGTGTGTGTGTATGTGTGTGTGTGTGTGTGTGTGTGGTGTGTGTGTACGAGTGTGTATATGAGTGTGTGTGTGTGTGTGTGTGTGTGTGTGTGTGTGTGTGTGTGTGTGTGTGTGTGTGTGTGTGTGCGGGGGTGTGTGTGCGTGTGCGGGTGTGAGAGAGAGAGAGAGAGAGGGAGAGAGAGTGTGCGTGCGTGCGTGCGTGCGTGTGTGTGTGTGTGGATCTCTATGCAGATGGGCCAACACTGACAACACCCCGAAAACGCCAATAACACATCAGTTACTGACGAAACTCAAAGTGCGTCAATAATGCGGCTGTTATCGGCAACACTTGCAGATTGTCAATGACACTATATAACTGAAAATACTCGGGTAGCGTCGTCAATAATATGATTATCACTGAGAACACTCAGAGAGCGTCAATAACATGATTGTTCTAATGAAAACACTTTGCGGCAATGACGTGTGTTTCTGACAACACTTACAGAGCGTCAGTAACATGGTTTATGATAATTATAAATGCCAGTGCACCTCTACGATGCTCTGTTATGGGATGTTGTGTTCAAAGAGAATTAGAGAAGGTATACGGGTAGCTCCCTTTCTTCCAGTAATATCTACGACTAGTGGATCGTCGATATATTGTGACAGACATGATCGATTCGCGTTTTTGGCGCCGAGTGTTAGCACTATTAGCCCATTTTCTTCGTTCCCTATCTCCCCTTATTCTCCGAAGCGGGATAGCAAATTGTTCATGAGTAGACGAAAAAAGAAATCATTACTCTGAATGTGTATACCATGTGTATTATGTGAGCAGATACATTACTATGATGGGGAGGGAAGCAAGCAGCTAATAAAGCAGCCATCTAATCATTCAGAAACACTCATTTCTCCACTCCACACGCACTCTGAATAGCACACTCCCACCAACGTCTTAACATCCACCACAAAAGGAATCGATAGAGCCCCACATACCCTGAGACAGAAGCGCCCCGTACAGGTACCAAAACCCGTCATCCGGAGAAGGACCCGGAAACAGGTCTTTCTTTGGGGTCTTCTGTGGGCCCTTCACGCTCTTCTCCTTGCCCTTCCTGTGAACTGACAGCTTCCGCCGGTCTTCTTCGTCCTCCGCTGTGTGGTGACCCGGATGGAGCCAGGCCAGCGCGTGCACCAGACACGTGACGACGATCAGGGTCACTCCCAGGCACAGCAGCACCTCTTCTTTGAAGGGTCTGAAACAGTTTCAAAGGGAGATGACTGCAGGAGGAAACAAATTTTGGAGAGAAATTTTAATCAATCCACCGGACAAAAGGGACAAACAAATGACAAGACAAAACACGACGCGTTTCGACCTCTTTGGTCTTCTTCAGGCGAGATAAAACAACATTCAGGACAATGAAAACGCAGAACGAGCAATCACTTACTTTTTCAAATTGGGCGCAAGATGGACGTTGAATGGTAAGTGCGTGCTCGTCCACGCGACGCTATCTTAAAATGTGTTCTTCTTATCTATGTGTTCTTCTCACCCATTTATCTATTCAGCTGCAGGCCATGCCAACCATAGCTTCACGGCTCGCAGATGTGATGTAGTATATAACACTTAGTCCACAGGTTGTAAAGCTTTCTTGATGACACTTAAAAAAAAGAAAACAACTTTGACCAGTATTGAAATAAAGACCTTCCTTTCTACCACCAAAACGCAAATCCAACTTTAAATATATGCTGACGTGCACACTTTCTACATTCAAAAGCCAACCCAACCTTAACTCGTACGAAAACAAACAAACAAACAAACACTTTACCGTTAACATCGTGACCAAAGCCCAACCTCAAGCCTTAAACACACACACACACACACACACACACACACACACACACACACACACACGCGCGCGCGCGCGCGCACGCACAATAATGTTAACATCGTGACCAAAGCCCAACCTTCAATACGTTTTCCATTTGTCCAGATCCGGATCGGACATTAACAAGCACTGAAATAAAAGCCTCACTCCCACCAAAACTGAGTCCAACTTTAAATATTTGCTGACATACAAACCTTCTACGTTCAAATGCCATCCTAACATGAAGACGTCAAAAAAAAAGAAAAGAAAAGAAATAATAACCCTAACACATTACTATTAACATCGTAACCAAAGCCCAACCTTAAATAGGTTTTCCATTTGTCCAGATCCGGATCGGGTTTCCTGAAGACGACGGCCAGACTGTTTGTGGTGAAGGGGTAGGTGCCGTCCATCGCCAGCGCCCTCTCGCTGGAGAACGTCAGTGGCGCCACCACCAGGTCCACCTCCTGTGCCAACAGCAATAGTAGTAAATAACGAACACGTAGGGTAACCCTTGCTCCCATGATGAAATAAATACGCGTCTATAGCATAGTAGTAGTAGATTAATTTTCCGGCTTTATAACTAAAAGTTAAAAAAAAAATCAAAATCGGTCTAGGAAAAATAGTTAAAATAATTTAGGTATGAAACAAAGAAAGATGCATGGCGGGGAAAACATCAGTCCTGAAAAACTTAACAAAGGCTTTATATACATAAATGATGCTATATTGAAGTTATTTCCTAATTTTCTGTTTTCATCTATTTCATTTTATTTCTTGGCTTGCTTTATACCTAATTTCTGGTTGCTACTGTTGAGGTTACTTTTCTTATTTCATGTGTCTATGATGAACAACAACGAAAGAAAATAAAAATGTAGAAAAAAAACATTTGACACTGTAGAAATAAAGATCACAGAGGAAAAACTTCATAAAAGTGAAAGAAATTGGGCATTAAGCAGAGAAAAATGCACTGATGTAAAAGTTTTTAGTGGGGAGCGTGAAATATAAATTTCTCTCAGAGCAAGATGCTCCGTTCAGTACCATGCCATGTTTCCAAAGAGGAAGACCCTCATAGGCTCATTAAACAGTCCACTCTGAAGGAGACCATGCTTTCAGCTTCGCCTGGACACACATGTTTTGACGCTTTAAGCTGTTTTTTCAGCAGGCCCGACAAAATAGTGGAAAAGTGTTGCGTTACATCGAGGCCCAACAAATACAGACAAGAAGAAGAATGTGGTTGGCTAGCTTGGTTTTGAACACATTCCTGGTTGATGTGTCACAAGCCATCCAAGGACAGTGAAATATAACACAATAATGCAGAACCATTAGATCTGATCTTTGTTCCTAGAACTTTATAAAGCGTGAAAAGAGCGCTCACTTTACGATAGAGAAAAAAAATCAAAGGGCATTTGGTCGAGTTTTCAACTTCAACGACATTCCAATGCAAGTGTGTCAGGTACAGTAATGAGTTTACATCCCACCTCAGGGTCTAGTGAAATAATAACAACCGTCTGCTGTTGACCATGCATACAACCTGATAAAGTGAATAGAAGGTGAAAACCAAGTGAAGAAAACCAGTCCTTCACTTTTGGAAGACTTGATGTAAGTCGGTCCATTACTTTAGAAGACTTGAAGTAAGTCGGTCCTTTACTTTGGAAGACTTGATGTAAGTCGGTCCTTTACTTTAGAAGACTTGAAGTAAGTCGGTCCTTTACTTTGGAAGACTTGAAGTAAGTCGGTCCTTTACTTTGGAAGACTTGAAGTAAGTCGGTCCTTTACTTTGGAAGACTTGAAGTAAGTCGGTCCTTTACTTTGGAAGACTTGAAGTCAGTCGGTCCTTTACTTTGGAAGACTTGAAGTAAGTCAGTCCTTTACTTTGAAAGACTTGAAGTAAGTCAGTCCTTTACTTTGGAAGACTTGAAGTAAGTCAGTCCTTTACTTTGGAAGACTTGAAGTAAGTCAGTCCCTTACTTTGGAAGACTTGACGTAAGTCGGTCCTTTACTTTGGAAGACTTGAAGTAAGTCAGTCCTTCACTTTTGGAAGACTTGACAAAGTGATGAGAATTAAGCATTGAAAAGAGATTGATGTTCAATCCAAACCCTGATGCCCGCAGTGACCCTAAAGCGGAACACGCGTCACGAATCCATCCTGACGACAGACTTGCGCCAACAGTGAGTAAACCGACTGTCACTCCACAGTGGAGGTCTGAGGACCACCAAGCTACAGCTGCTCCGTTCCGCACTCGTATCAAGAGGTCACCAGGGCTGCTATTGGTCCTGAAGCACCTCCACACTGGTTAACAACAACCAAAAAAAAAAAAGGAAAAAAAAAACCCCACGCTCTCCGTATTCGAGTAGACGCTCATAAAGTGAACTCGTTAAGACTTTGTGTAAAAAAAAAAATCTCGACGGAACGAAGGATGTGAACTGAATACAGTCACACACTAATATGGGTAGCGTGAGCACTGAAAGGTGTGCCCAGTAAACCCTTCAAGCGTGTGGTTCAATGTCCAGTAGTGTAATCCAAAAATCAAAGTATTTCATCAGTGTCTCTATAATCGTAATCTTTGATTTCAAAGAGTTATTTGGATTTACAAAGCAGAAAAATCGGTTCATTAACAGAAGCAAAATTTTATTCATGAACTACGCCAAATAGTCGCTTATCACCAAACGGGTCCTAAATTTGTCTTAACTCTCACAGAAACTGTTGGTGCATATTTTTTCCAGCAATAAATGCACACCTAAAAAATCCGCTAATCTGTTCGCCGAATCAGTATTTTACAAGTATGTACAAGTAGGAAGAAACCGGTTTCTATAATGCCTAGCAACAAAATCATGTATTGTCTCATACAAGGTTTTCGGCGTTAAAGGATTTTTTTTCACACAGACTTTGTTGGATAGGTGCCAGGGTGGCAGAGGCTCAGAGTTGTGAGTTCGAATCCTGCCAGCGTTCAAAGAAACATTCAAACGAATGACAAAAAACTTGCCATAGTCACTGCACATCTCAATGCGTTGTCGTTCTGGTGGGTTTAGTATAGTTCAAATAGGCCCTTTATCCCCTCTCACCTGGGATGGTTAGTTATTCCCTCTGCCGTGTCACTTTTGGCAGGCATGGTCAATGAATTTCTAACTTTTTGATGCCTAAGAAGTCTAGTACTATCAATCGATACCTAAAAATTCCACTGGGTTACCTGCTGAAACAGTCTTTAACAGTAGAAAGAAATTAATAATTTCTAGAATTCATGAACAGAACAACGTACATTGTCACTTTTTGATAAATGATAAAAGACAGCTTCTTCGACACGTAAATTTCCAATAAATGTATGATGTAAACACAGCTTATCATTTTTGCCAGTTGCAAGGATTCTATCATCTATGTGTGTGTGTGTGTGTGTGTGTTGTGTGTGTGTGTGTGTGTGTGTGTGTGTGTGTTGTGTGTTGTTGTTGTTGTTGTTTTTTAGTCTGTTACTACTGTCAAGAATGAGGAGCACATTCACCACTGTTCAAGAAACTGTTTACAATCAATTTCTTACGCAATATTCAATCAACATCAAATAGCAATGTTTAAAAAAATCATCACGATGTCCATCTGTGAAAGATTGAGTGATCTCAGAGTGTGTAACCAGGAACGGTCTGAATGAACCACAGACTGATGACCCACAGTCGTAAGCCCACCTCTCTGTACAGCTGTCCAACCAGGCCCTCCCAGTGGCCAGTAGAATTCAGTCCTCCCCATCCTTCGTGGTACGGCGGCTCCACAAACATGTATCTGAAATCAGTGATGCTCACAGATCACACAAAGACGAATCTGAAATGAGTGATGCTCACAGATCACACAAAGACGCATCTGAAATGAGTGACGCTCACAGATCAGTCGACTACAGATGGCACAAGTTTCAGTTTCAGTTTCAGCAAGGCGTCACTGCGTGCAGACTAGTCCATATATGCTGCATCACATTCGTGAAGTTTCGAGACCTGGGTGCGTATGATTTGAAGCTGATGGATAAATAAATTGATGACTAAGGTGAGAGAATTCAAGAAGAGGGTCTTGTGGCTACCACTTAGCAGATGTGTGACCGACACATGAGCCCAACGCGCTGGTCAGACCCTGAGTACCTAACACTGGCTGTGCCATTATCATCATTGTATGTGTGTGTGTGGTGAGTGTACAAGTAGCATGTGTATATGTGTGTGCATGGGTGTATGGACACGGGCCCATGTATGTATGTGCCAGTGTATGTGGTGTACGAGTGCATTTGTGTGTGTGTGTATGTATGGGGTGTGTGCGTGTATGTGTATGTGTATGCGTGGGTGTATGCGATGGCACGAATATCAGGTTATTAAAAGAAGTCAAAAATCGTTCAGCCTCAGTATATTCCCCAGTAATAACTGGAACCAAACATCAGCCGATCAACGCGATGGAACATTTTGAACAAACAGTATTCTGCTTATGTACGTGACATTATCAGAACAGCATGCTGACAGCGCTGGCTCTATACCATTCCCGTTTATCTATCACCGAAGGATTAAAATGCTGTGGAGAATACGACAAAATAGGGGAGGAGAAGGGTTTTTTTTTAATGAAGAAAAGGAGAAAATCCATCAGTGTTTTACACACACACACACACACACACACACACACACACACACACACACACACACACACCACACACACTATGCGAAAATGTAAAGAGAGAGAGACAGACAGACAGAGATAGACAGACAGAGTGAGACAGAAAGAGAGGCGCGCACATAGCATACATAAAATAAAAAAGAACACGTGCCATGGCATTTTACAAAAATTAATAGTCTCTTGTTCTTAGAATATAATCGTGAAGCAAACTAGTAGGCCAACGTGGCATATGACCCCTAAACGGTTATGGACATAAACTTACATTCGCCAAAAAGCATGAAAAATCACAAGAGACCTCGGAATGCAAGCATGTCCAATAAGATCCTTCACCATTGGAATGTAAAACTCGTACTGCTAATATCGACGGTATTTGGATTTAGCTCGTGATTGCACAGTTCTTTGCAGTAATCAGTTTACCTGCCAATTAAACCAGAACCTTAAGGCCTCACTTGTTGTGTTACAAAGATCTTTTATATTGATTGAATTATTAATGTCATCTTCTAGAAGGTACGCTGCAGTTAAACTGCTGTCTATAGTTGCCTCGAAGATTGCGGTTGCTGTCTGGGGGTACTTTGGTTTTATCTATGTTCGTTTTGTAAGTGGACTGTTTGCTCGTGATACGTCTTTAGATTGTTGTCAATACCATGTCATCATCGCTGCCATAGTCGGTACCACACCAGGGACGTCCTGGTTTGGGATTTGTTGAGCCTCCATTCACATGTTTGTAGCGTGTCTCACCATGGTGTGCATTCCACTCCACTTCAGTTCAATTCAATTTATTGTCCTCTCATAAAAGGAACTTTGTTCTACAGTGAGGATTAGATTTACAACAGTATCAAAAAGCATTTCATGTATTAAATATACGATGCTGATGATATGTTAATGATATATACACCAAAATCTTCAGTCACACACCACCACCACATCCACGAGTACATGTACTGAAGAACAGAGCATGCACGCACGCACGCACGCACACGCGCACGCAGGCACACACACACACACACACACACACACACACACACACACACACACACACACACACACACACCCCCTAGTTGAAACTCTTCTGCTGTAAAAAATAAGGACGAATAACAACAAGAATAAACCTGCTGGTCCCATTCACATCAATTCAAGTTCAAGAATGCTATGGCAATAACAAAAATCAATCAGTAAACACTATCGGAGCTCAACGAACGTACGTGAAATTCAAGGCACTGGCCAGTTCGTTGAGCAAGTCTATGCACAGTCCGGTGTACCGGGGCCGACCGCTGTGGTCCTGGTCCTTGATCACGAAAGGCCGCCACTGTGCATGAAACAGAGACCATGACTAGGTGTGAATGTCTGTGTGCCCAGGACAATCCAAAACACCTGTTGATGCCTGTATACACAAACTAACACACATGCGCGTGAAGACTGATAAGCAGTAGCAGTAGCAGTAGTCTGAGGAAAGGAGGGCGTGCTAACCCGCATTAGCGATGTGTACAATTGTTCGTGTGTCGATTCGACGAGAACCACTTCAGCCATCTTGGGGCTGAGTGAGAGAGAGTGAGAGAGAGACCTCGGAATGCAAGCATGTCCAATAAGACCCTTCATCATTGTGTGTGTGTGTGTGGGTGTGTGTGTGTGTGTGTGTGTGTGTGTGTGTGTGTGTGTGTGTGGTGTGTGTGAGAGAGAGAGAGAGAGAGAGAGAGAGAGAGTGGGGATACAGGTGGCAGATCAAGCCAATGCGTGCACAGAATGTGCGGTGACAGCTTGGAAAGGGAATGTGGGAGATGTGTAAAGTAAAGACGGAGCAAAAAAGGACTGGCACCTCCTACTCTACGCTGACCCAAGTGGAGTGAACGTAGGAACTCGTCAGTCCCCAGATGGACATCATAAGGATGTGATAACATCGTAAGGACATGGGATAGGGTGGGGCATGGAGGGGTTCTGGTTTATTCCAGGCTGTCTCCTTGTGGGAGAACCAGGCACCATTCTCATCATGCTGACCCAAGGGAAATGAAGCTAATGTTCCATGACCCAAGAAACACCACCTGAGTATATATTGGTTAGCCGCACGTGTGTGGGAAGGGGGTGGGGGTGGGGGGGGGGGCGATCTTTCTAGTTCTCTTCCTTATCAACCGCTCGGAACTGAACTGAGTACCACTCACATCATGCAGCACAAGCTGACCAAAAAACAAACAAACAGATAAAACAAACAAACAGATAAACAAACAAACAGATAAACACACAAACAACAAACAGATAAACAAACAAACAAAAACCCACCTTGAACACTTCATTTTCCAACAGTTGAGTGTAGCATAACCACAACTTCTGTGCGTGCGTGCGTGCGTGCGTGCGTGCGTTGTGTTGTGTGTGTGTTGTGTGTGTGTGTGTGGTTGTGTGTGTGTGTGTGTGTGTGTGTGTTGTGTGTGTGTGTGTGTGTTGTGTGGATGGGAGTGACGTGTCATTCTTGTCCTGTCCTAGATCAACTTTCTTCAAGAGCACTGGGACTCGCCTCATTCGACAACTCCAAGGTAAATGAAAACGATAATATTTTTTGCCCATCAAATACCAGCAGAATTCTAATGGAAAGAAAGGAGGGGCAGGGAGGGGGGGCGGGGGGGGGGGGGGGGGGGGGACGGGTGTTGAGTCAGCCGAAGATTACTTCCCAGATTGTCGGTCCGGGGTATGACGGGTCGATCTGGGACAGGAACACACTGATTCCAGGCAGATAATCTTGTGTGTGTGTGTGGGGGGGGGGTGGGGGGGGGGGGGGGGGGGGGGGGGGGGGGGGGGGGAGGGGGGGGGGGGGAGGGGAGGGCGGGGGAGGGGGGTTGGGGGGGGGGGGGCAGAAGGTCCGTTTCAGGGTGTTCTGTGGATGAAGTGGGATGGGGGCCGTTTAACTGCGTGACACCGCCTACAACGGTCCACATGTGAATCTATACCCGTGAGCATACATTCATACAAAACGCATGAATGTATTTCCTCTCTCTCTCTCTCTCTCTCTCTCTCTCTCTCTCTCCGTGAAATTTTCTATTTGCCCTAAAATACTACAGAGTACCTTCCTTACTCGATATTAACATTCACTGAAGTTATTCCAAATTTTTCCTTGTTTTTATGTAAAGCACTTAAAGCGAGAGAAGTAGCTATATCATTTAAGGAACAATAATGAACATCCTGATCCCGCTTGTACTTTTTCAATTCCCGATCCCGCTTGTACTTTTTCAATTCCGTTGTCGTTATATTGTATTCATGTACTCCTACATAAGGGGCCCATACATATGAATAAAATGCCTGAATCTCTCTCTTTCTCTCCCCCTCCCCTCCTGACTCCCCCCCCCCCCCCCCCCCCCCCCCCCCACACACACACACACACAATACATTCACACTCGTCATTTTTCTTTCTCCCATCTCCCCTACTCCTCTCTCTACTATATCCACCACACCCTCTTCCCTCTCTCACCTATTTTTTTTCCCTTTAATGCTATCACTTACAACTTTCGTGCCCACGCGTAGCGTGCGCGTGTTGAAGCCGTGATGTATATTTGGAAATGCGTCATCAACAATGACGTCACCGCTTGGGAGCAAAACCGTCGAAGACTGAAATTCCCGGCTGCCATTTACGTCCGTATACATTAGGGACGCTATTTCTGTTAGGATGCATTCGACTTTCTGCGGGAAAAAAAAAAAAAAAATTATGCGTCAACAAATAATACACAAACATACATATCATGCACCTACATAATTGCATTATACATGGATACGCAAATGATTGGTGACTACACGAACAGACCCTACTTGGTCTAGAAATAAGGTGTGCTAAAAGGTGAAAGAAAAGGTTTAAACTTCCACCGCAAAGTCGTTAAATTTGGACAAATCGGACAGATCAGAATACTTTGCTGTGACGTGCAAGGGTTACTTTAAAAGTTTGTCAACGAAGTGCCTCCCGTTGAAAGAATGGACATGGCAAAGAAGGGGGGTGGAAGTGGAGGTGGTGTGGGGTGGGGTTTGAGGTGGGGTGGGGTTGGGAGTTAGTTTCAAAGTAAACTGACGGCAGGCGGAAATTAAAATAAACTTAAAAGAAATATTTTTTTTATTCCGCTGAACGATAGAGACGAACAAATTACAAGACAAAACACGACGCGTTTTGATCTGTTTGGTCTTCCTCAGGCAAGACAAACAACTTTCAAGACAATGAAAACGAAGAACGAACCATCACAAAATCGGTGTGGAAAAGGGAAAAAGTAAGCGTATACATAAACAGTAGGCGTTTGGAGCTGTTGTCTCCCTTCATTGCTTTTCAGTACAGCTTAAGTGCAATAAAGCCTATCTAACTGTCCACGCTGTGTCAACATGCTGAAGGTATGTTGTGATATCGGCAATGCCTAGGCCTACGCCATTTGGATGCGGATAATGATGAACAGTTTCGCACAACTATGTGATGATTAACGTCCTTGTTTATGAGTTCCGAGCTTGACGACTTACGACTTTCGCCTATCCACACACACACACACACACACACACACACACACACACACACACACACAGGGGGATGGGATTTAATTCGATCAACACACAGGGGGAGGGGATTTAATTCGATCAACACACAAGGGGAGGGGATTTAATTCGATCAATACACTGCATTCATCCCTCAAAAGACAGGGTTTTTTTTTTGCCCGAACGATTCTTAATGTCTGCCACATCCGGTACCCTGAATGCCTCTGTACCACCAAGTCTGCGTTTCTCAGAAGCTCAAACGAATGTCTGCTTCCCTTAAAAAAAAATCAACACATAGAAATCTAAATATCATTTTCTTTTTATTTGTCTAATATACAAAGCGCTGAGCCTGCTATATTTGCCGAATAAAAAACATACAAATCAAGGACCACTTTCTTCTTGTTTGTCTACAATACAAAGCGCCGACCCTGCCATATTTGCGCAGTAAGTTAAGACGTCGATACTTCTGGCAAGCTCAAAAGCCGAGCTTTGTCCGGCAAATTATTTTTCTAAAGCATTTGAACTTACAAATGGAAAAAAAAAAGTTTAGTCAACGTTGCACATCCCCGAATGTTCATTTCGAAACAGCATGATTTTCAATTCTGTGAAGTGTGACCGAAGACTTATTCATGGGCACTTGATGACTGACTTTTTACTATTTCATACCGCCTAATGCATTCTTTGTAGTTTGTTGAATGTGGTGTATTTGCTGCCCCCCTTCCCCTGTTTGTATCTCCACAAAGTCCCCTCCCCTCCTCCAATTCCTGTCTAATACGACAAGAACAGATGCTGTAAATCAACAGAGACTTAGAGTTAGTTTGTTCGTGTCCTGGATGCGTGTCTTCTTAATGAGTCTGAAAACGAAAGCCCCGGCACAACGTGAACTTACAACAGGCTTAAGTTCACACACACAAGTCTTGCGACAGAAAGCTGAAAGAAAAAGATACACCCGAAGGTGCGGGTAGGACCCAGAGAAGTAATATCCTCGACTGCCGAACAAACCAACTGGGCGCAATCCTGCACCACCCGTGGAAGCCTGCGCTGCTCTGCCACCAGAAAGC